>OY728135.1:1252419724-1253669724 GCA_963277665.1 Viscum album | reverse complement strand
TATATCACTTGTTTCCTTGCTATAACAATTAGTTAATTATTTGACTTCATATCGGACATTTTGTCGATGTTTGGAACTTGAGTTAAAAATGAACTTGTTATAATTATAAATTGTCCATGTTGTCAAAATTACAATATATCTAGAATGATATTTATGATTTATATACCATATAAATCATATATATATCCATTATATATGTATTTAGAATAGTCCATATTATTTAGATATATGAAAATGAAATGCACCATTCATAGAGACGGTAAGTCGTACGTACGCATGAATGCTAATTCCATTTCATTTTTTTAATTATAAAAGAAATGAAAACCAAATGATACATAGGTATATTATTATTCCAGTATAATATGTTACATAAGTTCATTAACATTATCCTTTATACATTCCATGTATGGTATGAATGAGTCATATCACTTTGAGGGGGAGGTAGTCTGCACTTCCTCAAATGAAATTATCGTATTTACCCATTATGGAAACAATAAAGGTATGCTATAAATGAAAAATACAGAAGCATAGAGAAAACATAAACATAATATATATCATATATAAATACAGTTCCATCATAATGGCCACCATGAGAGGAGGTTGGACATATTTTAACAATCATCATTTTGTGAGGCAGTAGTTCGTCGTCCACAGAAACAGTATGTTTGTATCAATTAAATAGAGGCGTGTGGAAGTGTAGTTATAATCCATTTCATAACAAAAAAATAGTATATTTAGGATACTTGTTTTTTTATAAAATAAACTATAAGGATATTTTAGGGGGTTGGAGAAGTAAAATAAAATAAAAGAACTTAAGACAAGACGTTACCTTTAAATTGGGAAACTCCCTTTGGTTTGAACCAAAAGGCATCATTGAAGTGCCTTATGCCTAAGGTAAGGATTCTAGGAGGAAGAGAGGGATGTAGGGAGCCTAAGTTTTCAGAGGTTGGACGAGCCAGGGGGCTTGAGAGGTGTGAGTAATGGGTTAGAGGTGATGGCTTTTTATAAGGGAGAGGAGGGGCTCTTTAAAAATGTTTGAAAATATTATTTTATTATAAACTGATTTTCGGTTTCAAAAGGTCCAAAACTCATTAAATTTGAATATAATATTACTATTATTCGAAATAAAATCATCTAATAATAATTGGATAGGTTTTGGATAGTTTTTAAAATTTTATAATCTCATTTATTTAAATCATTCATTAATAAAGTAAGCATGGCATCATCATTGTGTCATAAATAATTTTATTTATGTGATGTCTAAAAATTATATATAAAATACAATGATGTATGAAATCCATTTAAATTTATAATTAATATTTATATTATAATAGATAACTTATATAACCCCATGTAAAAATTTATTTACTAAAAGATATATGTTTATGACATTTTTATCTTTACTTTAAATTAATTAATATAAAGT
The DNA here is from genome assembly GCA_963277665.1 of Viscum album. Taxonomy (NCBI): domain Eukaryota; kingdom Viridiplantae; phylum Streptophyta; class Magnoliopsida; order Santalales; family Viscaceae; genus Viscum; species Viscum album. The sequence goes on along the minus strand of OY728135.1, from coordinate 1,253,668,298 downwards.
GTCATTATCACCCCCAAGTGGCTCCATGGGGTCCCAAAATCGACACAAGGATGCCCATGGTCAGTAATGTATCAACCAATAGGAATAGGACAAATGTTAAGATAATTTAATATTATTATAATAATATTTGTTTACCCTTATTTACCCGATTTACCCTTTAACCATAGTAAATAAAATATTTACTGAAGTAAATATTCATAATGTCTAAAAAAAAGTTAACTATTTACACAATTTGAACCTCCTGATTCCAAATATGGAATCCATTTTTCCAAATTGAAAACACGAAAGTGGCAGAAATTAATTTAAAATTAATTCTCATTGTTAAAACAAAACGCGTGTTTTTTTAGAAATAATACCTATCAAAAGATTGACACTTTTTTATGTCCAGTTTCAAAGTGAAATTACTTTCAGTGACAAAAATTGGATAAAATGGTAAAAATATAATCTAATTACACTTTAAAAATAATTAAATAGATAATATAACCATATAAAGAAGTTATATTAAAAAGTAGTTTTGAATTAAAATGAAGTATTTTTCACTATTCATTAAAAAATGAACTTTATCTGAAAAATACCAAAATTTTATCCAAAGTAAATTTTGATGTCCCGATTCTAAAGAAGAATTTTATTTTGACTAATAGAACATAAAAAGGTGAAAATAACTATATTTGAAAAGGTTTTTCCATTAGAAGGAGATAAATTGTCTTTTTAAAGTATATTAGAGTATTTATGCTTAAAATTAGATTCATTCACATTTTCAGACTATAAATATTGTTTGAAAAATGTAAAAAAATTTAATAAACATGTGTAATACTATTTTAGTTAGGTCTATTCATTCCTGATAATACAACAACTATGCATTAACTACTATTTAAAATAATAATATTATATTATTATTTTTAGTATAACTCAACATTGTGTGAAACTTAAGATTTAAATGAAACTCATTATTGCGTATCAGGTACACCATCAAACATAGAATCCCCTTTAAAGTAAAATTAATATTTAATTTACAAATATTAATAAATATGAAAAGGGCTTACTCTTTATTTACCTGGGATGTTACATCCTTCCCCCTTTTGGAAATTGCATCCTCACAATTTTAAAATTGGGATCAGAGACTTCATTGAAAGTCCCATATCAGAAAAAGAGTCAATAAAACTATCACTTTAAAATAAATAAAGATAAGTAAAAATGTTACATGAGATAACCCATACTATGATTCTATGAAAACATTGATACGAAGGATAAACTAAGTGTTAAGTTCTGATACAGAGTGATAGAAAACATGATCAGGAGAAAGTTAACCACCAGAAAACCACAAACTTATTATAGGTTAAATGGTCTTTGGTTTCCCAATAGGAAAATTAAATGGAAAATTTTTTTGTTTTAAGTTTCATTTATTAAAGATGGAGAATATATTTATGATATTGACTAAGAACTTAAGGAAATATACTTACTTTTAAAGTAGAGTTTCATTCTTTAATAAGTTTCTGCCAAAAACTAATCTTTCCTCCAAACAATGAGTATTCAAGATGACTTGGTCACACCTGAATCAATTGAATCAAATTCTAGAGAATCACATAATCCACAAAATATGAACTTTATATTTCTCTTTTCTTTAGAAATTAACCAAAACCAAAATGGTTAGTACAAGATCAGATAATCCCCAAAAAGGATAATACATTATAAAAAGAAATACTACTCCTACTCTCCAAAAATCAACAAAAAATACCCAAAGTTCAACAAAGAACATTAAATAGAAAAAAGTCCTTAAAATTATTCAAAATAATCTAAACTAAGATTGAAACGAAAAATTTAGAAGGATTTGATCACATAGTCTTCCAAAAAAAATATTAACATTTATCTCCAAATAAGATCGGTTACTCTTAAAGTCTCATACTGAAAAGTAATTAACCTAGTCACATATTCTCAATGATAGTTTAATAATTTCAATAAATAACATAAATATCCATATGTCCACAATAAAACATAGAGTCTTCCAATATAATATTTTAACCATTAGTGTTTCCCCAAAAGAGAGAACGTCTTCCAAAATAACCTTTATCACTTAATCACCAAACAATTTTCCAATAAAAAGAATATCCATTTGATAAAACATAAGTTTCCAAAATTAACTTATTCTTGATCCATAAAATTATTTAACTAAAAATAATAAGTCATACTAACCAGGGACTTCATGTAGTATAGTTGTTGACGATAAATCCCAATCGCACTTTGGTTGTGGGTTCGATTCATGTATCTTTGTCCGACACGACAGGTTGTCACACGGTCTGCATGTTGTCCTTTTTCAAAAACTATATAATTTTTCAACATTTCTGAAAATGATATAAATTCCTCAAAAACAACTATAACATATTTTAACCACAAATGTTATCTCATACCTCACATTTTCATCCCAAAAATTAATAACCTGTAATTGCCTCAAATTCAAGGATCATATAAACCCAAATGGTTCTTTATAACTATATCCAAAAAAGAAAAGATATTTCTTCCTTGAATAAAATTTTCATATATAAAACTTCAGGTTTACACATACTAGAAATAGTCTTCCAAGGTAATCCTATCATTAATACATTTAAACATATCATCATCCATAGATCCAACATAACTCCTCAATTCCTAAAATATAGACATCTTAATCATTGAACATTCTTCCGGATCCTTTATCCATGTTTCTCCATCTTATTCTTTTATAATTAATTCCTAAAAACAAAATCATGTATAATGTTCTGAGATTTTAGTAATGTCAAAACATGAGCTAAGAAATAATCCATACCTTTCATTGGTCATTGTCAATTTCCTCATCTTTAATTGGAATAGAATTAGGCATTAGTAAACATATATTTGTATTATTCTGCTGATCCCATTCTCGAACCATATTCGTAGGACATCTATTAGTGTAATGACCATGAACACCACATTTAAAACATTCAATTGATCCTTCAGTGATAACTTCTTTCCCTTTCCTAGAGTCAACTAGACGTTTCCTTTTTCCATGGAAGGTTTTTGCTTTATGACCATTATTACCACATCTAAAACATGTTCCCATCCCTTTGAAGCATTTTCTTAGGTGTTTCTTTCTACATCCTTGAAACATAGGTTTTTCAATATACTTACCTTTATGATTATTACCTAAACTTCTGTAGGGATTTTTTTCTCACATATACGATGCCTTATAAAAATCACCAAGGTTCAGGTGGTCAATCATGACTCTAGATAGTTGGTTTAGAATAACCAAAAGTGTTCTCATTGTATCTCCCACTTCATTCAGTTTCTTATTCAGAAAACCATCACATTTTTCATCACATCCATCATTACTTTAGTGTCTGCTAGATCCATCCATTTACTAAAACCAAAAAGGTCAGTGTGAGTATATCAGTAAAATCATCATATAATATCTTATGAGGAGGGTAAATACTAAGATAGACGTATTCATGTTATCTAAAACTCATTCAATTTATCTAAAATAACTATGAATCTTTCTAATATTCTAACCATTATGGTTATGTCACTTATGTTTAAATAACACTCTAACCTCTAAAGTTATATAAACCGACCTATGATACCAACTATAAGACCCCAGCCTTAAACATTATATAATCATTAATTAAGTTAATAATTCACATTGAGGATCTTTTCAGGTTTAGAGTTTTAGAGAATTAGGTCATAACTATTACATTACATCTCAAAAATTATAATGTAGACATTTCTACTCAGTTTCCATTTTTTCATAAAATAAAAACCCTTAAAAAATAACCATGTCTAGTTCCATTTTTTAGACAAAATGAATTTTTATTGATCCCATCCTTGACCCTATTCATATTTATGTCCTATTAAAAACATTTCCAAAACTTTGTATGAGCATAAAAAGCTCAGTAAGGGATAAACAAAGAAGGAAAATTGTTAGTTTTTTTTTAAACAACAAGTAAACCATGAATACTTTATCATAAGTACTACTTTTCACCTTTATGGAGTATTAAATAATCTTCACTGAATAAAAGATCATTTCTTACCCTTTTGTAACCAAAATATTACCATAAAACCCATAGAAAGAACACATAGCATATAAAGGTAACTTGTTACATAGACATACTTAAATGGAATAACCATATGGTCGACTTCAACACATATCACTAAATGGAATAGCCATATGGACAACTTCTATACCTAATGCATTCGAGTTTATAACATAACCACCTATCCTAGTTTATCATGACACCGCCCATCATTTGGTTTATCATGTAACCACCCATCAAATGTCCAAGTACCATTATAAAATCATAACACATAAAATATTGAAAATATAAAAATTTCACTAATAACATTTCATTTTCAATCACAAGAATCAATTTCAAGATATTGAAATAATAAATCCATTTCAAAAACCATTTTCAATACAAAAACACCCAAAAACCGAATAAGGGGTTTCTTTTTCATTTAAAAACTCGTTAAAGCTTATAGAAAAATCCAAATAACTATTACGATGGCGAAGAGGTCATTGTCGCTAAAAACTTTAAAAACATTACTTTTGTAGTTTAGTAAAACTCTTCATAAAAAAATATTCCCTTTGAATGAAATGAAAATTCAAATGTTTTTATACATTGAATAAAAGAAAAACATGTATAAAACAAAATATGTCTCAATTAAAGGAGATTGATACGAAGTCCCTTACAAAGATCATATCATTACATTAAGGATAAATTAATTACATAATTATGTGTGACAAACATAAATACACCCAATATAAGTGGATATTAAGTTTAAAACAATCAGAGGTCATTCACATATATTCATAGAACCACATAATCAAGAAGTAGAAGTTTAACCCAAAGAATGGAAATTGGGTTAAGAAGTTCCCTTACCTCATGTCCGACTTGACCCCTTCGGTATTTAATTTCCTGAATAATAAACTTAAGATAATTTCTACTTGATTAAGAACCTTTTTCAAGTTTATTATTCCTTTTATATCACTTATTACCTTTCTACAATAATAAGTTAATTATTTGAGTTCATATCAGACATTTTGTCGATGTTCAGAACTTGAGTTACAAATGAACATGTTATAATTATAAATTGTCCATGTGGTCGAAATTGAATTATCTCTATAATGATATTAATGATTTATATATCATATATATCCAGTATATATGTATTTATAATAGTCCATATCATTTGGATATATTAAAATGAAATGCATCATTCATGGAGACAGTAAGTCATACATACGCATGAACACTACTTCCATTTCATTTTTTTCATTTTAAAAGGAATGAAAACCAAATGATACATAGGTATATTATTATTACAGTATAATACATTATGTAATTTCATTAACACCATCCTTTATACATTCTATTTTGGTATGAATGTGTCATATCACTTTGAGGGGGCGGTAGTCTGCACTTCCTCAAATGAAATTATCGTATTTACCCATTATGGAAAAAATTAAGGTATGTTATAAATAAAAAATAAAGAAGAATATAAAAAACATAAAAATAATATATATCATATATAAATACATTTCCATCATAACTTCCACCATGAGAGGTGGTTAGACATATTTTAACAATCATCGTTTTGTGAGGCAGTAGTTCGCCGTCCACAGAAACAGTATGTTTGTATCCATTAAATAGAGGTGTGTGGAAGTGTAGTTATAATCCTTTTCATAAAAAACTAGTATATTTAGGATACTTGTTTTTTTATAAAATAAACGAATAAGGAGATTTCATGGGGTTGGATAATTAAAATAAAATAAAAGAACTTAAGAGAAGACGTTACCTTTAAATTGGGAAACTCCCTTTGGTTTGAACCAAAAGGATTCCTTAAAGTGCCTTATGCATAAGTTAAGGCTTCTAATAGGAAGAGAGGGATGTAGGTAGCTTAATTGGGCAGATTTTGGATAGGCCATGGGGCTTGAGAGGTGTGAGTAATGAGTTAGAGGTGATGTCTTTTTATAAGGGAGAGGAGGGGCTCTTTAGGAAAGTTTGAAAATATCATTTTATTATATACAAATTTTCAGTTTCAAAATATTTAAAAATCATTAAATTAGAAGATAAGATGTCTCTTGTTAAAAATAAAATCATTCAATAAAAATTGGAAAGGTTTTGGATAGTTTTTTAAATTTTATAATCTCATTTATTTAAATCATTCTTTAATAAAGTAGTCACTCCATCATCATTGTGTCATAAATAATTTTATTTATTTTATGTTTAAAATTTATAAATACACTACCATGATGTAGGAAATATTTTTAGCTTTTTAATGAATATTTATAGTTTAATAGATAACCTATATAACCCCATGTAAAAATTGATTTACTAAAATATATATGTTTATGTCATTTTTTGTTTTTACTTTAAATTAATTAATATAAAGTGTCATTATCACTACCAAGTGACTCCATGGGGTTCCAAAATTGACTGAAATATTCCCATGGTCGGAAATTTATCAACCAATTGAAATAGTACACATGTTAGGTAAATTTAATATTATTATAATAATATTTTTTTACCCTTATTTACCAAATTTACCATTTAACCATGGTAAATAAAATATTTACTAAAGTAAATATTCATAATGTCTAAAAGTAAAAGTTACCTATTTACACAATTTGGACCTCCTAATTCCAAATATGGAATCCATTTTTTTTAATTCAAAACACAGAAGTGTCAGATATTAATTTAAAATTAATTCTCATTGTTAAAAGAAAAAGCGTGTTTTTTAAGAAATAATAACTATCAAAAGATTGAAATTTGTTTATGTCCAATTTCAAAGTGAAATTACTTCCGATGACCAAAATTGGATTAAATGGTAAACATATAATATAATTACACTTTAGAAACAATTAAATAGATAATATAAACATATAAAGATATTATATTAAAAAGAAGTTTTGAATTAAAATGCAGTATTTTGCACTATTCATTAAAAAAATGAACTTTATCAGAAAAATACCAAAATTTTACTCAAAGTAAATTCTGGTGTCCTGATTATAAATAATAATTTTATTTTGTAAAATATAAGATACAAAAGTGACAAAAAATATATTGAAAAAGGGTTCTCCATCAAAAGGCGGTAAATCGACCTTTTAAAGAATATTAGAGTATTTATACTTAAAATTGGATTCATTCACATTTTAAGCCTATAAATATTGTTGGATAATTGTAAAAACATTTAATAAACATGTTTAATCAAATTTTAGTTTGTTTTTTTCATTCCCTCCAATACAACGGCTATGCGTTAACTACCATTTAAACTAATAATATTATATTATTATTTTTCAGTATAACTCAACATTGTGTGCAACGTAAGATTTAAATGAAACCTATTGTTGCGTATCGGGTACTCCATCAAACATAGCATCCCCTTTAAAGTAAAATTAATATTTAATTCATAAATATTAATAAATATGAAAATGTCTTACTCTTTATTTACCTGGGATGTTACAGAATCTGCCATATGATTTTTTCTAAAAGCAAGGCAACATCACTTTCACTAAGATTTGTCACAGGAGCAGGTTGTGTGTTCATGATCTTTTCAAATCCAGTTAACAAAGTAGCTCCAAATTATTTTAAATCACTGTGATGCACATAAAAAGAAATTTATTGAAATATTTTCGGAACAGGATCTGAGATAGGTTCAGGTTCCTTTGTAGAGATTACTTGTAGAGCAGAAACTGGTTTCAATTGAAACACAGTAGATAGGTCTATGCTTTTAATTTAAGCCTACTAGGCATTATCCAAATCAAAGTAGCTAGTAAAATTATATCATGTATCCACAATTCTTTGATTAGCAGGATTAGGAACCTTAATACTTTCTAGACTGGGATGTTACTCCCCCTCAACAAGTGCATATTTTTCAGGACTAAGAGATTTATTCCCTTGATTTGTTTCTAAAAGTTCATCCCCAATAGAATCACCCATTTATTTTCTAGCCAGCTGGAAGGCTTGTTCCATTATTTCCTCAATAGATGGGATAAATTTAGAATTAGATTGTTCCTCTAAATGTTCCTAAACAGTGGACTATTCCTCAATAATAAGTTCTTATTCTAGATGCTCCTCAAGTACAACATTTTCTTTTACACTAACAATAGATTCTCTCCTAGAAGCAGGTTCTTCTTCTAAATCTGCACTTCTTTCAGTAACAGGTGCTTCCTTCTCAACTAAATTTCATGCAATAGGTATACCATTGTCTTATTTTCCCAAGATAGTTTCCTCTATAGGTGAAACATCTACCTCTTATTCTTCAACATTTTGATAATCAACAACTTCATATAGTTCCAAACCAGGATCAGAAATGTTATTAGGTCTTGAAGGATGATCAATCAGATTAAATGTTTCATATAACCTTTCATTATCCTCCACTAAATACTTTTTCCAAGGATTCCAACTTAGTTTCATCCTTCTTAATGTAACCTTTGAGATACAGAAATCATGGTATTTGATGACTTCTTCATTCATTCCAAACATTCCTTTAGCATATATCATTTCAAAGATTAACCTTGAATAAAACAAATATGTAGACTTTGAATTTGTCTTAGTCAATTTACACATGTAAAGTATAAAATACTTACACATATTAATCTTGTGTCCATTTTTCATAAGATGTATCAAGAATACATCTTGATACTTGAGGGTAGAAAAATATCCTTTCCTTGGACTAATCAGATTTTGGATAAAATTAAACAGCAACCTCAATTCACCATCCAACTCTGCAACAATTTCTTTTCTCTTCTTCTTATTGCAAGTAAAGCTTCTCAAGGCCTCTTATAAGATAAAACTATCACTTATAGTAGGACGACCTCTCTAGTAGTCCTCAAAAATTTCTTCATGAGGTATCCCTAGGCAGGAATCCCATAACCTCAAGGAAAAAAGTGAACCTTTGACCATTAATCCATCTTCTTACAACAAAAATATCTTATGTATTGAATTAGAATTGGACAAACTGATAAAACTCCAGAAAAAAGTTTTGGATAAATTAGCCTTGTCTCTTTTGTGAACCAGTTCAGCTATCCCTGCTCTTCCAGTACTTTCAAAACTAAGGAATTACTTGTCAACAACCACTTAGGAAATATTTCCTTTTCTGGTAATACTATTTTATCAAAAAGATTCTGGTTCAGCGGTCCTTCAGGAACTACCTTCGATGCTCTTTTTACTTTCTTCTGAGATCTGCGCTTCTCAGTATTTGATGAAAATGGGCCCTTCATTCTGGGAATTCAATGAGGGTTCGAGAAAGAGTGATATATATATATATGAAGGGATAAAAGGGGACTTGTGGTTTGAGATAAGGGTTTTGGTTTCGAGAGAGGAGATCTCGAGTGAAGAGAAGAGTGAAAGATATTTCGTTTTTATCATTCAGAGATTTCAAGCATCTCAAATTTAAAAGCACGGGATAAAAACAATAAAATAATCTACATAGTGATACAGGTAATAAATCATAAATAAAACAAAAAGAGTCATTATAGTGAGACTGGAATAGTTTGTCATGGTGAGACCGGAATAGTTTGTCACGGTGAGACCAGAACAAATTTTCATGGTGTTTATCCTTACGGTGTGACTCCAAATGATGTGATCGTATAATGTTAGATAGTAAGTACAAGACAGTAACTGAGATACAGTAAATGTGAGATCGTAAACATGAAATAGTAACTTTAAGATAGTAATCTGTAGAACTATGAGAGTGGGACAGTAATTCTAAGATAGTGAATTGTGAAACTGTAAATCATGGAACCATAAACTGTGAAATAGTAAATTTTGAAAATAGTACGTTTTATACTTGAGATTTATCATTACTAATTTATGTATGATTTAATCTATCATTTCAGAATTTAATGGTTTGGTGGATATATCATCAAGCTGATATTCAGTTCCAATGAATCCCAAAGTGATATCACATTTTTGATAACGGTATCTCAAAAAGTGATGTCTTACCTCAATATGTTTTGTCCTGGAATGTGAAACATGATTTTTCGAAATTTTAATAGCACTTGTATTGTCACAATTTGTGGTTACATGCCTGAATTGATATCCAAAATATAGAAATATGTGTTTCATCCACAAAATTTTTTCACAACAACGACCAGCAACTATGTATCCAGCTTCAGCAGTAGACAATGCAACATGGTTTTTTTTCTTACTACACCATGATACTAGAGACTTTCCTAAAAGGTGACATGTTCCAAAGGTTATTTTTCTATCTAACTTACAACCACCAAAGTCAGCATCAGAATAGCTAACTAGTTCAAATGATTATTCTCTAGGGTAGAACAATCCTATATTGGGTGGATGTTTGAGGTATTTGAAAATCCATTTAACAGCATTTAAATGAGATTATTTAGAGTTTTCTTGAAAACAAGAAAACATACATACACTAAACATAATATCTGGTTGGCTAGTAGTTAAGTATAGTAAGCTTCCAATCATTCCTCTGTAAGTGGTTTGATCAACAATTTTTCCCTCTTCATCAAGATCCAGCTTACAAGTAGTACTCATTGGAGTATCACTACTTTTAGTGCTATCCAAGCCAAAACATTTTAGATGATCTTTAGTATATTTTCTTTGATTTAAAATAATACCATCTTTATTTTGAAAGATTTTAAATCCAAGAAATAATTTTATTTCACCCATTAAACTCGTTTCAAATTCATTTTGCATCATTTTAGAAAACTCAATACCTAAAGAATTTTTTGAAGATCCAAAAATAATATCATCTAAATAAATTTTAACTACCAAAACATTATTGTAAATTCGTTTTATAAAAAGAGTAGGATCAGATATACCTTTTATAAAACCTTTGAAAATAAGAAAAGTATTTAATCTATCATACCAATCTCTTGGAGCTTGCTTTAAACCATAAAAATATTTTGATAATTTGAAAACATGATTTGGAAAGTGAGGATTTGTGAAACCAGGGGTTGTTCAACAAAGACATCCTCAGCTATATACACATTTAGGAATTCACTCTTGACATCCATTTGATATAGTTTTAAATTCAGATGTGTAGCATAAGCAAGCAATATTATGATGGCTTCAAGTCTAGCAACAGGTTCAAAGGTCTCCTCATAGTCAATTCCTTCTTCTTGACTGTAGCCTTGTGAAACCAATCTAGCCTTGTTTCTAACTATATTACCATCTTCATCTACCTTATTTCTAAACACCCACTTAGTTACTATGGTAAAAATGTATTTGGATATATCAACAAGTTTTCAAACTTTTTTCCTTTCAAACCGATTAATTTATTCTTTCATATCCATCACCCAAAATTCATCATTGATAGCATCATTAATGTTTTTAGGTTCAAGTTGTGATGAGAATACTTGATGTTTTACCTGATTTATAAGAGAAGATCTAGTTTGTGTTATTTTATCTAAATCTCAAACAACAGCATCTAAAGGATGGTTCTTAAGGCTTCTAACAACTCTATAAAAAGAGGGGCTAGTTATTTCAGGTTATTCAATAGGTTCGGGTTCATTATGAATTGAATCTGGAGAATTTCCAGAATTGGAATTTTTTACAGATTCCTTTATAGGATAGTTGGAGGGTTTAGCATTGATGTCTAGATTTGATATATCATCCTCAAGATTCTCTAGAGGGTTCATAAGCTCATGTGGATCTGTCTCATCAAACTTGACATGGAAATATCCCTCCACACATTTAGTTCTTTTGCTAAAAATTCCATAGTCTTTACTAGAGATTGAGTATCCTAGAAATATTCCTTCATCACTCTTGGATGTAAACTTTTCAAGATTTTCCTTAGTATTAAGGATATAAACTTTTAAAGAAAAGACTTTGAATTAGTTTACTTTGGGTTTTCTATTGTTCCATAACTCATATGGAGTTCTTTTTAGAATAGGTTTAATCAATACTCTATTAATAATATAGAATTTTGTATTTACTGATTCATCCCAAAAGTAAATGGGTAAGTCATATTCACTAAGCATGGTTCTAGAAATTTTTTGCAAGGTCATATTCCTTCTTTATACAACTCCATTTTGTTGAGGTGTTCAAGGGGCAGAGAAATTATGACTATAGACATTTTGTGATCAAAAGGATTAAAACTCTTGATTTTTAAACTCACGACCATGATCACTTCTTAAAGATTTAATTATAATTCCACTAAGTTTTTCTACATTTTTAGCATATTTTTGTGAAATAAGAGCAGGATTCACTTTTGTGAGCCAAAAAGAAGGTCCAAATATATCTAGAAAAGTCATCTACAAGAACATAAACATAGTGCTTCCCATTTAAACTAGAAACTCTAGATGGTCCAAACAAATCCATGTAAACCAACTCGAGAGGTTGAGAAGTTGAAACTTATTTCTTTAGTTTGAAGGAAATTTTGTGTTGCTTTCCCTTTTGACAAGGATTATACACTTTATAATTTGGAAACTATAGTTTGGGTAGATCTTTGACTAAACCCTTTTTAGTTAGCTTTCTAAGAGAGTGAATATTACAGTGTCTTAGTCTTCTATGCCAAAGCCAATATTCTTTGAAAAATACACTTAAACATGAATCATTTTTAAAAACTAAAGAATCTAAGTTACCAAAATATACATTTTCATTTATTAATGTAGAAAATACTAATTCATTTTTATAATTAAAAACATTTCAAGCATCATTTTCAAATTTAACATGAAATCCATCATCTCATAGTTGTGAAATACTAAGTAGATTATATTTTAGTCCATCAACAAAAAGTAATTTGGAAATTAAAACTGAGTTAGAGTTACCAATTTGGCTAAGGCCAATTATTTTTCCTTTGGAATTGTCACCAAAGGTGACATGTCCACCATAAATATTTATTAGGTTCTTAAATCATGAATAGTCTCATGTCATGTGTCTCGAACACCCACTGTCAAAGTACCATAATCTTTTATAGAATCTCTTTAAATAATTTTCCTACAAAATAGTTAAATAAAAAAATACTTTGGTACCCATATTTGTTTGGACCCAATAATATTAGTAACTAGTTCTTTAGGAAACCACATATGCCTCATAGGTTTCCAATAAGAATTATGTAAAGTATTTGAGAAATAAACTCTATTTGGTCTAGAAAAACTCAAAACAGTAGAGAGTGTATCATAATTTGAACTAGTATAATGTTTTCCTGGACTAGGAGTAAATCCGTATGTTCTAGATTTAGAAACAAAATTGGTTTTTCCAAAATTTCTTTTAACAGGTTGATAGCCAATACTAGTACTGTATTTAAGGGAAATCTGTTTACCCAACATTTTTACCAAGGTATATTTACCATTATTAAACCTTTCAAGATAATTTTTCAATTTCTCATTAGATAACTTTAATTCATTGTTTTCTTTGAGTAATTTAACATTTTTCTCTATTTCTACAGCAAGTTCATATTTAACAGTTGAGGTAAGAGCATATTGTTTCTTTAAATACTTTTATTTATCTTTTTGTTCATTACATGTCTCTTCAATCATATTTTAATAATCAAACATTTCTTCTTTAGACATATTTTTGGAATCAATTTAATCTCCAGAATAATAGGAATTTTGTACAAGAGATTCCAGGGTTACCACAGATGTGTTTTTCATGAAACACATATTGGATTTTTTAGCCTCTTCATCATGTGAAGACTCTAAGTTACTTGAACCATCCTCAGAAGAACTCCAAGTTGCTTTCATTTCCTTTTTATACTTTCTATACCTGTCCTCATATTTCTTTTTATACTTGATATTGGGATAGTTAGCCTATACATGTCTCTTTCTCTTACATTCATAACATATTATCTCATCAGACTTTTCATTTCTTTTCCAATCATTCTTCCAGCTTCCCTTTTGATCACATCTTCCTTCGAAGTTAGGATTTTTGAAAAATTTCTTCCTTTTGTCAAATTTATTAAAACTTATAGCTAATTGATCCATCTCCTCATCACTGTCAGGTTAATATTGTTCACTTCTAGAAATTTCTACATAGACATTCAATTTATCCTTTTCATTGTGTTTAGAGGTAGTGGTCTTGAATGCCACAAATTTTCTTCTGGGTTCATCCTCCTCCTCCTTGTTTAATTTAAGATCCTCTTCATACATCATTAGTTTCCCAATGAGTTATTTTATAGGTAATTTTTTGATGTTTCATGACTCTCTAATAGAGACAGAGGTTCCTCTCCATCTATCAGGTAGGCATCTTAGAATCCTCATGATTTGTTCTTTGGAAGTAACTTCTCTTCCTAGAGAAATTATTGTGTTGAAAATTTCGTTGAACCTGAGATACATATCATAAATAAGATCATCAGGATTCATTTTAAAGTTATAATATTCAATAGTATAAGTATTGAGTCTCATTTCTTTCACACTAGAAGTTCCTTTATGTGAAACAGACAAAGTATCCCAAATTTTATGGGCAGTTTTACAAGCAGATATTCTATTAAACTCTGCATCTCCTAAAGAGTAATATAAGGCGTTCATGGATTTACAATTATTATTATAAGCATTATTGGTTCAGTCATCCCAAGTAATTATATCAGTAGTAAGAATCTTATACTCATCTATAAATAAAGACCAAATTTCAAAACCCATACATTCTAAATTCATTTTCGTTTTAATTTTCAATTAGGAATAATCATTTTTATTAAAGAATGTTGTTCTATTTTTTGCATAACCTTCGAGTCTATTATCCATAATAAAGGTAATACTTTTAAAGATCTAGAAATTTAGAATTAACAGAAATTTACAGATCTTTAAAGTACGACTAAAATCACAGTTGAATAGATTTTAAAAATAGAGTCTTGATAAGAATAAAATCCACTGATACCAAATATTGGTCAGAGTAGATTAATCAAGAGGTGGTTAATTGATTATCTATAGAAATTTCTATTAAAAAGTTATATTTAAAAAGATTCCCCAATAAAAAGAATACAACCCAGTTAATCAAGGTAATACTATTATAATATTTTGACTGTTTGAGTAACTTCTTAGAAGATTGATTAATTCTCTGTAATATTAATGTGAGTTATTGATACAAATTTCGAAGCTATTATAATGAGGCAAAATAGTTATAAATTATATCTAAGACTAAATATCAAAGTAAAATCTAGTGTTTTCTGAAATATACAATAAAGTGGTGAAAAACTAATTTAAAAGACACGGAGGATAAAACAAGTGGTTCAGTCTCAAGCCGAGACCTAATCCACTCCACTTGGTGATCACCTTCCACTAAGAAATTTATATTAATAAACTCGATCCATACCCTGGATCGGGTTAAACAATAGTACACAGGACTTTCCAGGTCACACGACCTCTTCCACTGTTCTTTATGGGTATAAAATACCAAGTCACACAAGGACCTCTTCCACATTTATATGTGGGAGTAAATATATGTAATAAGTGATGAGAGGAAAGATATCTCATATCCTTCAGTTTAATATAATAGATAGTGTGTGTTTTTAATACAGACACACATACACTACCTGAAAGCTAAAAATAGTATTCAACAGAGAAAAGATGATGAGAAAGGGTTAGAAGTGCTCTGAGTGTTATTCTATGTAGCTTCGGGCTTCTAGGATGAAGAAGATGCAGGTATCGATTCTTCTTGTGAAAAATAGAGTATCACAAGTCTGGTGCTCTGGTTTTCAGTTAGATATTTCTCATGTTCTTCTAGGAGTTGGTATTGTGAAGATGTTTTTTATTCTGATCTATGATAGTCCATCCTTTTTTAATCGATAGTACTTCATGTGTTCTTCAGTTGTATCTTGTTGCATGTACCAGTTCACTTTTTCAAAATGCTCTCTCTTATACTTCTACATGTGTATGTTTTGCAACCCGACTTGTCTTTATTTTTAATTACGTGTGCACATGTTGGAACTGACAAGATGCATGTATTATGCACCTCGTACATTGTACTGTCAGGTGACATATCTACAAAGAAACATTAATTATGTCAGTGCCTTTAAATGACTCAAATATAATCGTTAGAAATTAAATTGAAAATGAAAAAATAGATTAAAGAATGGTGTCATAGTTTGTCTTGAGATGGTATCACTTGGAAACGGTGTCACCATGAAATGGTGTCTTCTTCTTTTCCTTTGAGCAGTGAGACAATCATGATGCTATAGTTGCATTGAGATCAGGAACCGGTAGCACATATGAGGTGTTAGGATAACTGTGTCTGGTCCTTTTCCAAACTTTGAACGGTGTCTTGGTGATGGTAGCAAGGAACAGGTGTCACAGACTTCATTAGATCTGAAATTGGTTACGGTGTCTATTTCACGGTGTCTAGGTCACGGTGTCTGGGTCACGGTGTCTGGTCCTTTGCCAAAAAACTAGAGCCGGTGGCAGACTCACGGTTTCTTAGACTTATCCACATATCTGTAAATAGTATTAAGTGGTAATATTCACAAAATTAATTAGGATTAATCATTCATAGAATAAAGCATTGTAGTTTACATTAATCAAACATGATTTATAGGAATCAGGATCTTGTGAAATTGTATTTAAAGAAAAGGGAAACCAATCATCTCTAGATATGATTTGAGATAAATTAAACAGAATTAACAGGATTTGTTATCATTAAAATATTATTAAAACATGAGCAATCCAACAAAAATGTACCTAGTAAGTGGAGAAGAAAGGATACTAGTTATGGTGGGAGACAAATTGGTCTTCCTTAGATCAGCATGATCTAATATCACAGTTTGGTTAAGATGATGAGTGGGACAAGATTATAAAATCCATTGGTAGTCATATCTACAAATACGAAGTATGTTGCATCTTATAAGGTAGCTAAGAAGCAGTTATTAAATGCAATGATTTGTTCCAGTTCTTGGAATCACACCTAGTAAGTAAAGTACTATCATAATGTAAATTATGATATTCTTACTAGCCAAGATGTCAAGTTATAACAGTGGAAAAAATGGATATACTCATGGATACCATCTCTTGAGAAGCTTTACTTAAGAAGATGAGGTCGCATATGGTAGAATAGCCATGTGGTGAAAATGTGGTAGACCCAGTAGCTAAATTCCTTACTCATCAAAAACATAATTTAATCATGTGAGTAGCTAACAGGTATGCTTAGCAATTTGGCTCTAGTGCAAGTGGGAGTGTTGAAATAGTGGGTGCCTTATACCCAACTATGAAGTACTTTTGATTGCCATATCATGTATATGGTTAGATATACAAGATGTATACTTACCATTAGAGTTTAGATATTTTTGTGCCTACTATTTAATGGTAATGTCCACATATTAATTACTCTATCAAAAGGTTATAGCAGATCTCAGGCTATAATAAAAACCTTGAGATATCATGACATTAATCTTAAACAAAGGTCATATGGTCTAGATACATCTAACTAACTAGACATAGTATATTTATGACTATCATGTGATCGAGGCTCATAAGCATTGAGACTTATTCTCATGAAGTTCACACTTGGTGATCTCTAGTAGTGAGATCATGAGGACAGACCTTCCAATAGGAACACTACATGTTTTGAGTGTCACTGGTTGTTCCTATCTACAGACAGGTGTATTAATCTCCTGACTTGAGTCCATTAACAATGTGTCCCATTTGATTGTGTACTTTGATGAAAGAAAAAAACCATGATAATGAAACCATGGTGATGTAGCTTATGGTGGGTGCGTCATTGGTGGCATGACATTGGTTGAATGGTCAAGAAAGGATTTGTTGCTTCCATGTTATGGGAGTTATATATCTCAGGCCTGATTGATCAAGATGGTGCTACCACCATAAGTCTTTGGCCAAAGCAGTCGAAAGGTAAATCCATTCGAATGGATCAACAAATAATAAAGAAAGAAAAGGATGATGATACAAGTGTGCGCCCTCCTATATGAGATATTTAAAGACAAATAGATTATAGTACATAGTATGTGTTCGTAGGTTTGTTGTCATTGCTATGACAATCCTTATCTCTTTAGGGGTCTTGATGGGTTGTTAGACTCTTCTCTTGGTCTGTGAATTTTATTCAATGATATCAAGATAAGGGCCTAGAAGGTCACACACACGCTACGCCAAAATTAGAGTTTAGTGGTGGTTTTTTTCGTGTAGCGGCAGTTTAAACCGCCGTTAAATCATTCTACGGCGGTTTTGAAAAATCGTCGTTAAATCGTGTGTCGGCAATAAAATAGTGGTAGTTTTTCAAAACCATTGTATAACGATTTAGCAACGCTTTTTTATTTTTTTTAAAAAAAAATTAATTTTTGTATTTTTGTATTTTACTTATTTATTTATTTATTTATTTATTTATTTATTTATTTATTTTATTTATTTTATTTATTTTATTTATTTATTCATTTATTTATTTATTTATTTATTTATTTTATTTGTTTTATTTATTTTTTTATTTTTTTATTTTTTTATTTTATTTATTTTTTTATATTATTTTTTTATTTTTTTTATTTTTTTATTTAATACTTTTTATTATTTATTTATATATTATGTATTTTATTTTACTTTCATAATTTTATTATTTATTTATTTATATATTATTTATTTTATTTTATTTTTGTAATTTTATTATTTATTTATTTTTATTTTATTATTTTATTATTTTATTATTTTATTATTTTATTATTTTATTATTTTATTTTCATCATTTTATTATTTATTTAATTTTTATTATTTTTTATTTATTATTTACTACTTATTACCATGCACATGCACATGCATGTACCATATATAGAAATTCTATGTTGGGTGAGATTTGAACCCCTAACCTCTTTCATATTCTCCAAAGACATTATCACTCTCTCCATGTGGTGAATAAACAGAATTTAATATACTTATATATATTAATGAAAAAACAAATAATACATAACTAATAGATATAAACTAAATAATGATTGATCAATAATTATTAAACAATAATCAATAATCAATAATTGATAATTGATAATTGATAATTAATAATTAATTATTAATAATTAATTATTAATTATAAATATTAAATAATTACTAATTCAAAATAACAAATTACAATTTAAAAATTAATAAATAGATTATAAATTAATAATAAATAACTAAATACATGACATGGAAATAAATGGTAGATAAAAATTAGTAAATAATAAATAATAATAATAAATAGTAAATATTAAATATTAAATATTAAATATTAAATAACAAATAGTAAATAATAATAAACAATAAATAATAATAAATAAATAAATAACTCAATATATAACTAATTAATAAATAATAAATAAATAATAAATAGTAAATGGTAAATAATTAAATAGTAATAAATAATAAAAATAAATAAATAATAAATAAATAAATAAATAAATAAATAAATAATATATAATAATAAATAAATAATAATAACAAATAAAAAAATACCAAAAATAATAAAATAATAAAATAATAAAATAATAAAATAATAACTAATAAATAATAACGAATAACTAATAACTAATTACTAATAAATAATAAATTTTAAATTTTAAATATTAAATATTAAGTATTAAATATTAAATAAATTATAATGAATATTATATAATAATTAAATAATAATAAATAAATGAATAAACAATAAATAAAGAAATAATAAATAAATTATAAATAAAAATAAATAAATTATAATAAAAAATAAATAAAAAATAAAAATATTAAAATAAAATAATAAAATAATAAAATTATGAAATTAAAATAACAAAATAATAAAATAATAAATAATAAACAATAAATTATAAATTATAAATTATAAATTATAAACAATAAATAATAAATAATAAACAATAAATAATAAATAATAAACAATAAATAATAAATAATAAACAATAAATAATAATAAATAATAAACAATAATTAAACAATTAAATAAATAACAACTCAATAAATAACTAATAAATAAATAATAAATAATAAATAATAAATAAATAAATGATAATAATAAATAAATAATAAATAATAAATACATGATATGAAAATAAATGGTAAATAAAAAGTAGTAAATAATAAATAATAATAGTAAATAATAAATAATAAATAATAAATAATAAGTAATAATAACCAATAAATAATAATAAATAAATAAATAACTACTCAATAAATAACTAATAAATAATAAAAAAATATAAAAAATAAATAATAAATAAATAATAAATTATAATAATAAATAAATAAATAAATAAATAAATAATAAACCAATAATAAATCAATAAAATAATAAAATCATAAAATAATAAAATAATAAAATAATAAATAATAAATAATAGCCCACGGGGCACGGGTGAGTTGGTTACTGGCGGTGGCGTCTTAACCCCGAGGTTTCGAGTTCGAGTCCTCGCAAGGCACCGCGCATTATATGCCATTATAACCTCTCGAGACCCCTCTACCCCGTGTGGAACTGGCCAAAAAGCTCAGGTGTCATTATACTTGGGTCTGCGGCTGGGGAAGTACATAAAGGCGTCTGGTGGTGGGTGACGGCCTGCCTATACCTTGTAACCACTTGGGCCTAAAACCCCAGTGTACTTTTTCCCCTTCGGGGGTGGCCCAGTGGTTGGGTCGTTCGCTTGGTTCCTCGGAGTCAGGGGTTCGATTCCCGCTAGTTGCGCTTCAGCATCGTAATTTCACAGTCATTGATTTAATCCTCGCTTCTATGTTGGGCAGTGTTGGGCGGTGCGGTTTTACACAGCATCAACCGCATGGCGAAGGGCGAGACCGGGGCTCTTTAACCAGTTTACTAGGGGTGGGATACTCAATTCAAAGCTTAAGACATTTAATGGGGGTGTTGTGGTTTCCATTAAAAAAAACAAAAAAAATAATAACTAATAAATAACAACTAATAAACAATAATTAATAAATAGTTAATAATAATTAATAATTAATAATTAATAAATAAATAAATAATAAAATAATAACTAATAACTAATAAATAAATAATATAAAAATTATAATAATAAATAAATCATTTATAAATTTACAAAAATAAAATAATAAAATAATAAAATATTTAAATTAAAATTATAAATTAATAAAATAATAAATAATAAATAATAAATAATAAGTGATAATTAATAAATAATAATTAATAAATATTAAATAATAATCAATAAACAATAAATAATTAATAATTAATAATTAATAATTAATTAATATTAAATAATAAATAAATAATAAATAATAAATAATTTATAATAAATAATAATAAATCAATCAATAAAAATTAATTAATAATTAAAAATTAAAAAAATAATAATTGAATAAATAATTAATGATAACTAATAAATAATAAATAATAAATAAAACTATTGTGTGAAAAAAGATAAAGTTTCAAAACCATAATATCAATATGAATGTAATTCCTAAGAATAAATTGAGACCCCACCAAAAAAGGAAAAAATACTCCCTTAAACGAAGTTAAAAATCAATAGAATATTAAACAATTGGGGTGCCCTTAAAACACATAAAAATGTTAAGAAACTTTTAAAAACACTAAAACCTATAAAAACCTTGAAATGGCCATAACTTCCAATCTGAGAGTCTGTTTTAGCTCCACAGACAGTTAAATTGAAGCTCGTGAAATGAGATTAGATATTATATGGGGTACAGGTTGAATGGACACTAAAATCAGAAGTTATAGCCATTTGAATTTTAAGAAATCAGGGTTGGTGACAAAAAAATCATTTTTGGAGGCCTTTTGGGAATTTATAGTGATAAAAACCCATATAGAGATCTTTGACCTCAGTCTGAGACCACTTATGTTGTAGATCTCATCACAGGCTTTGATTTCATATGTGGTAGAGCCCAAACGGATACCCAGATCAAAAGTTATAATCGTTTGAAGTTTAAGTTTGATTTCCTTTTTTTAAAACTATAATATATTTTATCCCTTTGATTATCAAATGATTTAAATATCATTTAGTTTTAGCTCATTTCATAAGCTTTGATTTTACTGGTTGTACATATAAAACGGGCTCCCGGATTGAAAGTTACTGTTGTTTGATACCAAAGTATTATTTTTAGTTTTCTATAGATTTGTTTTAAGGTTCATGTTATTATTAACTAATAATTATAATTTTTTATTAATGAACACATTATATTAAATTTTAATTATAAATAATAAATTATATATGAGAGTGAATAATTAATTATAAATAATAAATAATAAATAAATTTTTTTATTATTTTTTTCCTTCTATTTCGCGTCGGTTTTTTTGAAAACCGTTGCTAAATCACTATTTTCTTGTAGTGACAATAGCATATTTAAGAATCTTCCCTATTCAGTTAAATAGGTATATTGAACATTATGAGACACACCATGGGGTATGAGTGTTTTGCAAATTACCGATCACCAAAGGAATAAATAAATTCATTATTATTCAAGTTACGGATAATTGGGTTGAATTTATTTATAGTATTTACAAGTTAATTAAGTACGAGAAAATATTAATCGAACAAATATTATTTTGATATTCAAGGTTCGTTTAATATAAAGTGGTATTACAAGTCAAGTTAAATGACTCGATATTATCACATAATATATTTTAAATATATTAAAGGTATGTGATAAAATAATAAATAATATTGACACAGTTTAGTTCATCATGATTATTTGTTTATTAGATGTTAAATAAATGGGGGTCAGGGAACCTTATCGAGTATTTAGAACCTCCACTGTAAATAGAGAGAGTGGATCTCTCCCAATTGGCTACACATTCATTTATAATGAGAGACTCTCTCTTCTCCCATTTTCTAAAGAGAGAGTCTCTATCCCAAGTGGTGATCCAAGTTCTCCTTCAAGTATCAAAGGCATTGTATCAGGGTGATCATTGGGAAGTTGAATATATCATCGGATCTCCATGCTAACAACTAGAATTCGACGATTGGTGCTCCCAAATATTTTTGAAGCACATATGGATGATCTAGAGGGATCCTTCTATGGACACTTCAAGCAACAATAGTCGATTATGAGTTGTTTTCTACCACACCTTAAGATCTGTAAAGTTATGTTTACCATTTTAATTTTTTTGCTCTTTTAATTTACGTGAGATCCTCATACCATATGGGGGCTTAGATCATTGATGATGATAAGTTCTATCATACCATCAATGAAAATTTTAATATATTTGGCCCATTGGATTCTTCTATGTGCCCTGGTACCTTCAAATCCTACTATCCTAGTCTGGAAACATTTATAGAAACTATCCAGCAGATCCCTAAAAAAAATAAGGGTTGACCCATATCTCTACCCCTGAACCTAATTATTGTTGTTATATACCTATAAAAATTGAGTATAGTATCAGGCCTACACCCCTTCTCTGACCACAGAACAGACATATATCCTCATTCGGGCTTCTAAAGTCACTCATCATGTCATGGTAATGATGAAAGGGAAAATGCAAATTCCTTCACAAATCCTACAACCCTACTAGGATATAATAATAGTAATGATAGTGGTTGATGGGTGGACACACAACTACATCCCCACAATTGGGGTTACTCGTGAATATAATATGAGGGTCGGGCTGGAGCATACGTGTATTCATGCTTCTATCCAAGAGGGTCCTAGGCCAAATCCCATGGTAAATAGACAATCGAATCCACCCCCATACCCCCATTCCAACTGGTGGTCATTGGTCTACCCTAGTGGTCACTCCAGTGGAGGCATATATCCCTACCAAAATTGTATAAATATATCAGAAAATTAATTAAACAACACAGGATCTAATCAAATGGGCTTTCATATTTGAAAGATTCTATTTACATCATGGGGCCCCAGCTTCCCGCAATAGAGAATCCTAAAAGAAGCATCACCAAAGGTGATTATAAAATGAAGATTCGGTCTATGATCCCATTCTTCTCAATGCTAGAGTTATTGAATCCATCAAAGTTTTATCTATGGTGTATAAGGATCCTACTCATTAATTACCAAATTATGGATATAGTAGCCATAATTTTGAAGGTCCTCCCTGCAAATTTTCTACCAGCAATTCTAGAGCTCCTCCCCATACATCTATCCACAAAGGAATACTTCATTCCCATGATCTGATTGGTCACAAGATCCTATCTAATCATGAACACCATGAAAACCCTTCAAGTATCTATAATTTCAATCAAAAATTAGGTTCTCCCCTTACTATTGTTCTCCATGAAGGTTCTATATAGGGTATACACTGTAGTAATTATCTTTGTAAAATGACATTAAGTCATGATGGTAGTCCTCCCCATGATGTAATTCATTGTGATGGTCATCAACATAGTGAAACTTAACTTCATCAAGGAGGTCCTCCCCTTACCGAATTAATTATGAAAAATCCCTCCTATTGTGAGGAAGTTTGTAAAATGAGTCCATTCATGCCTAATTCTTTGTCATTGACAAGTGAAATCCTTTTTCAATTAGAATATAGCTAAAGGAAACAATCATTATTTGAACCACCCTTGGACTGCTTGTCTTCTAATATGAAGACTAAATCCCTTCCAATCTCACTTTTTACATTAATTAAGTATGGAAATTACCAATTTGGTCAGACCAAGTTGAGTAGCATCTTGAAAAATATGAAAAATTGATATTTCTAATGAGGAGACATTTGGATAAATACAATATACTAGTTGTGTTCTAGAATTTTTCCACTCCTTGATAAAAAATTCTAGAGTTGTTGTTAGAAGATTTTTTGCACTATATTCACATAAATATATAGACCACTCTTCGTTATATAAAATAAAAAAGTATTACCTTATTATGAATATCCAAGAAATTTCAAGTTAATATAAGTGATACACCATCAAAATGACTTGGTGACACTCTTAGGTTCATGGAACCTAAAATTGGGAAAATAGAAAGGATCCCTTCGGTGTGCATGTCTTGATTCATTAAAAGAGATGTGTTATATAATCAATGATTCCCCTTCTGGTGTTCATATCAGAGGTTAGGGAATGCATGGAGTGTTTCATTTCATCTTGATCCCCAATTATAAAATCCCACCAAAAGTGGCATCATGTAATGTCATGGCCTCAGGCTGGCTTCGACAAATGATATCATCCCACAAAATATGGAATAATCAGAAAAACAAATCCTTTATTGACTCTTTAAGATGTTGGGATAGAAAGGACTGAACCATCAAAATACTCTTGCATCAATCATCTGAAAATATTGATAAATCATCTATCTTAAGGGATTATAATCATGAGTAAATTCCAATAACCTTGGTATCATGTGTCTTAGGTGAAAATTATATAATGAACCTAGCCCATGTTTGAATAAATTTCCATAAAATCAAATAGTCATGGTAGAAATGTATATGATAATCTATAGGACCAACCCCAAACCAAAGGGTTGGGGTATTTTTTTAACAAAACCTTTGATACTAACAAACCAAGCTTGAATGGTTGTGAAAATGGAATAGAAGCATCCACAACCCAAAGTGTTGGGGGATTTTTTTACCTCGAACTCATCTACAACAAAAATTTTCCTTTTTCTATTTAGAGGGATAACCAAAAAATGGATCTTCCCATATCATCCTACCCCTTGACTAGATTTCCTCACTGGGAACATGCATGAAAATATTGTTTGGATATTCCCTTCATATCACCCTTCATTAGAGGATCCCAATAGGACTAGTGAAGGAGAGGATGAGGCCTCATGGAAGGCACAAAAAAAATCAATCTCTCAAATAGGCTCACAAAATTAATGAAATGTGTTATACATTGGTGAGAATAATTAGTACCACCCCTACAGATTCTATAAAACATGAGGCTGATATATAGGAACATGGGGAGGAAAATTCAATTTATAATACTATCCACATCAAAATTATTGATGAAGGTGTGTGTGCCCAAAACTAGAGGCTTTCTGTAAATTTAGGGATTCCCTTGACTGATCCACTACTACCTCCTCAAAAAGAATCCCCCAAATAAAATGGTAGAGGTAAGGACATACCTCACCCACCTTCTAAATAGGTTGAACTCGTCATAGTTGAGGAAATATTTGTTCAGTAGGTGGAAGAGATGAATTAGTTGAGAAAACTCAGTGCAGAATTACTTTGAGGAAACATCCCTACCAAATATTCTCTATAAGAGGAGCCTCAACTTGTGCTCCCAACCATCGTGCCTCAGTATAGAGGGTTCTTCATAGAAACTAAAATGGATCCAAAACATCCACTCAATGTGGGGTAACAACAATCAATATATTTGGGTCCCACAATAGTAAAGGATCATGAGTTCCCTCCATTGGGTACATGAATAGAACTAGGTTAGAAACATGCTTATAGACTAGCCCCTATAAGTTACCCACCATGGGTACAAATAGAGCCACCATGGAAGGCCATACCTATTAAATCTCCTGCTTATCTAGATATCCCTCAAGGGATTATCAATAATATTATTTCATTAGCAACTCGATTGGAAGCTATAGAGTAATGGTGTGTATTAGTATAGCCAGAAATAAAGACTTACCATGAATGGGTGGATCTAAACATTACCTCACCAAACATTGGTAACCCAATATTTCCAATTTTTAATGGTTCAAGGGACTTGGATCATCATTTGACACATTTTTGTTCCCCGTTGTGACCCCATGATGGGAACCCATTCATAATAAGAAGTGGTGATCCTCAAGTATTTAATGAAAACATTTCAAGGGAAAAACGTTGTATGGTGCACCAATTTACCAGCTCAGTCAATCATGGGATAAGAAGATCATTATTTACAATTTATCTTTCAATTTAACTTAACATTGCAGAAGAAAATAGTTCTTGGCATATCAAACTACAAACAATGGAAGAATGATTGGGTCTCCGAATTTATTGTGAGGTGGAAGGGGTTGACCTACTACCTAATCCTATAACTCTCTGATGAATATGTTTTTTCCCTCTATATAGATAATATTCATGATGAATAGTTCACACCTCATTCTTGTGATATATACAGGTGGGTTTCTCGATCTTTCCATAGTTGCTCAAAGATTGGAAGACTCCATCTTATGAACCAAGGCCAAGTCTTGAATAATTACATCTACTCAATGTAAGAGAACAAGAAAAGTATAGGTTTTCATTTTCATGGTTATTCCATCCCCTATACTAGTATTAGGTAAAAACCCCACACCATATCATTTGGAACCCCCTCCCGAGTATCACCAACAATTCTCTCTATATCATGAAGAATATAAAAGACATAGGTGAAATCAGTTTGAGGAACTGGGGAAGAAAGATTATTTGTTCTGGGATGAGAAAGTCCATGGATACTTCATAACAACATTATAAAATAGTTTACTCAACTTTTTGAAGCCCAGGAGACCTAATCATGATGGTCTTGATGACCTAATGAACTATTGTACCATTCCCCAGACATTGGGTCACACTATCCAGGAATGATTTGTTTTCAAATAAATCCTACAAAAAATGGTGGTCTTAGGGAAATTGAAGCTGGGAAAACCACCTGGGTAGGTAGTGTGTGTTTTTTCCACCAACTTGGAGTAAAAGTTGAATGGTAGGAAGTTACCGGCAAGAATTTTCAGAAGATAAATGATTGGATGACTATATAAATAATCAAACAGACTCATTCTATCCTTTGAGCATAGTTGAAATAACCAATTATGCCCCCAGTCACTTCTGTTGTGGTAAAACTGAATCCATCAGCACCTTAGTCCTCTAAAAAATGACATGACAGAGAGGGAAGGAATAAAATACATTAATATCAAACTTTACCAAGTAAAAAAGTTATTTTTGACTATATTGGACTTCATGCCTTTAGTCCTGAAATCACAGGAACCATCCCACCAAACTGTACTGTAATATTTGACCTTCCAGACAGAGTTCTCATCAGATGAATAATTAATCTTCATTTATATCAATGTCATTCACATAATGTATCCATTTCATAATGATGAATATGGCTATGAACCCAAGTTCCTTGCACCCAATTGGGGAACCTAGGGAAGTGTCTGCAAGAGATAAGGGTACAGGGGAAGACACAGTCACGACAGAACTCAATACTCCTACCACGATCCTACTTGGATTGTATATGCTACTGAAACTTATCTTCATAAGGCCACATACGAGTAGTAATTTTCTACCAAATACAAAAGGTGTTGGCCTGACCCAGTCATATTGGAAGATCCATTAAAGGGGATGCAATTATATGATTGACCACGACAAGTAGGAATACTAGTTCATCCAAACCCACAAAATATAGGATCATCTTCAACTCATTTTCCAAGTTATGATCTTTCTACATCAAGTACATAAGCTCCTAAAGCGCATGTTTAATATAATCTTCATGCTAGGTATCACAGGCATTTATCCCAAAATTACGATATTCTAAAGAAATTGGCCCTCATGTCGGTTAAGTTTTTGATCCTAGACACTCTCAATTTATCAAAAGGCCTTAGATAAATGCTCATAGAAGATTTGTTGAGCCCCTGGGAGTTTGAAATTGAGGCTTCCGCTGCTAAAGTATATTGTGCAGAGATCAATCCTAGATAATGTCACATGATCATCTATTTCATAGAGAAAGACAAAGATTTCATTATACATGGACACATCAGACCCTTGTATGTGTCTGGTAGGATAAATGATGTTGACATCCAATGGGATTTCATTGACAATGAATTAGGAGTCAACCTCATTCTAGCCAAAACACATTGTCGATTGGGTTATAGTGAGACATAATTTTTTGAAATAGTGGGTGCCCTAGACCCAACTATGTGTTAATTTTGATTAACATGTCTTGTATAAATTTAGTTATACATGATGATAACTTACCATTATAGTGTATACTTTTCTATTTCTGCTATTGAAATGGTAATTTCTATAGATCAATTTTCATATTAAATGTCTGTAGCAGATCCCAAGCTATAATGAGAACCCCGAGATACCATGACATTAATCATAAATATGACTTAAGGTCTAGTTACATCTTACTAATTGAACATAGTAGATGTTTGACTATTAGGTATTTGGGATCATAAGTACTGAATATTCTACTCATGAAGTTTGAACTTGGTTATCTCTAGTAGTGAGATCATGAAGACAGACCCACTAAAAGAAACACTACATGTTTTGGGTGTCATTGGTTGTTCCTATCTATAGACATGTGTATTGTTCTTCTAAATTGAGACCATTACCAATGTGTGACATTTGATTGTTCACTTTGATAAAAGTAATAGACCATGATAATGAGATCGTGGTGAGGTAGCTTGTGTTGGGTGAATCATTGGTGGTATGACATTAGATGAATGTTCAAGAAATGATTTGTCGCTTCCGGGTTTATGAAGTTATATAACTTGGGCCTTGTTGATAAGGATGACAGTACCTTCATAAGACCTTATCCAAGACAGTCGAGGGTAAATTCATATAGTTATATTAACAAATAATAAATCAATCAAAGGGAAATGACACAAGTGTGCGTCTGGATTTATGAGAACAAAGAGATTATATTACACAGTATGTGTTTGTAGAATGGTTATCATTACTATGAAAATCCTTATCTCTTTAGGGGCCTTGACGGGTTTCTAGATATCGCTCTTGGTCTATGTATTTTATTCACTTCTATCGAGATAATAGCCTAGAGGGTCACACACAATAGTGTATTCAAGAATCTATCCTATTCAGTTGAATAGGTATATTGGATATGATGGTCCCCACTATGGGGTCTGAGTGTTGTCCAAGGTATCGATCGCCGAAGAAATAAATAAATTCATTATTATTCAAGTTATGAATAATTGGGATTTAATTTATTTAAAGTATTTACAAGTTAAGTAAATATGAGAAAATATTATTCGAAGGAATACTATTTTAATATTCAAGGTTTGTTTAATAATAAGTGAGAATGGTGAGTCAGGTTGAATGGATCAGTTTTATCCTGTAATATATTTTATATATATTAAAAGTATGTGATAAATTATTGGTAATATTTATGGCACAGTTTAGTTTTTCATAATTATTATTTAGTGGATGTTGAATTAACAGGTGTCAGGGAACCCATCCGGGTATTTTCATCATCCACTATAAATAATTGGAGAGAGGATCAAAATCATGACTATTCATGGAATAAAAACCAGAACCTCTCTCCCCTATCAGTTTCTATAGAGAGAGACTCTCGATCTTGGAGCTCGGATCAATATATCCCTCAAGCATCGAAGACATATCAATGTGGTGATTGTTGGGACATCGAATATATTGTCAAATCACCATGCTTGCACCCAGAATTCAATGATAGGCACTCCCATAGATATTTTAAGCACGTGTGGACAATATAGAGGGATCTTGCTATGGATCCTTCAAGAAACAATTACCAATGACGAGTTGCAGTTGACCACGTATTTAGGTATTTAAAGGTATGTTTACAGTTTTATTTTTATTCTCTTTCAATTTACAAGAGATCCTTAAACCATATCAGGGATCAGATCGTTAGCGACAACAAGTTCCATCATCTCGATAATGAAAATTTTTAAATTCCTTGACCCACTAGCTTCTTTTATGTGCCTTGGTACCTTCAATTGGTACCAGAGTGATCACACATATTTTCTGATCCAAGAAAAATTAATTTGCATTAAAATTATGTAGAGGGATTAAATATGGTCTCAACAGATCTAACCACATGTCAATCCAAGCTTGGATGGCCAAGTTACGATCATCAAAAAAATTATGGATTGAAATTGGTTGTTATAGGTTTTAAAACTATGAATATTCTATATTTGTTCATGCTTCTAGGTGAATTTGTTTCAACTAATAATAATAATCTATTTTATTATAATGATAATTGTAATATAAATTAATTATTATTATATTAATAATAATTATTATTATAATTATTATTATTATTATTATTATTATTATTATTATAATGAAATGCTAACTTTATAGCCTTTGAAAAATAATTTGAGGCGTGTTGAAAAGCGTACCTACTTGTCTTGGTATTCTAGAAAGATAGGTCAATACAAAAAAAATAAAATGGGGTATGGGGCGAGTACACAACATGTCAAGAAAAAAAAAAGGAAAGAAATAATGGGGCCACCCTATTGGTAACCCCACCCACGTGGTCCACCCTATCACCTCGCGT
The DNA here is from genome assembly GCA_963277665.1 of Viscum album. NCBI lineage: Eukaryota > Viridiplantae > Streptophyta > Magnoliopsida > Santalales > Viscaceae > Viscum > Viscum album. The sequence continues at coordinate 1,253,637,298 of OY728135.1, read as the reverse complement.
TCAAGTCATCACGCCGGACTCCCTCCTCCCTTCCTCCTCTGATGAGGGCTGCACCATCCCAATGGAACCCATCCAACTCGTCGCAGTATCGTCCTGCCTCCCTACTGGCTCACCTGGAACCACCGCCTCCTGATGTTCTGATACCGCGATGCCCATGTCGTTGCCCTACCTCCTACGGCGAGTTGCAGTGCTGACCTCCCCTCATAGTGGTCGTCATCCTCCACACCGACCAAATCTCAGCCACCTCTGCAGCGCCGACCTCCCCTCGCAGCGGTCTTTGTCCTCTACACCAGCCAGATCTCGGCCACCTCCGCTCAGATCTGGAAGCGCTGATCCCAGTCGGTGCACTGAGTCACCGCCGCAGTTCCCTCTCCTCAGGCAAGTCCCTACCACAGGACCCTGGTCGTGGCCTCCCTTCAACTAGAGTAAACAGGTCTCCGCCCTCAGATCTGACAGCCTCCCCTCCCGGTGGGTCCTCCCTCGCCACATCTAGCGCCAGTAGGTACCTGCTCAGTTTCTACTGGACCCAAAATACCCCAAATATGGTTCGGGTGGGTCGTCCAAACCCGTAATGGATTTGGGTGGACCTGCCTAGCCTAGAAAATCCAAGAATAGACTTTTCCTGACTCGTTACAGATCTGCACGAATTGATACGACCTACAATGGGCCATAAAGGGTGTTGCAAGGCATGAGTAAAAATAAATTAATATAATTAATTATGGTTTAAAATAATAAATATTAATACCCATGGATAAAAATTAATTTAATTTTGGAATTAAATTTAATTAATTAATTAATTTAATTTTTTGCTATAAAATTAAATTAATTAGTGGACAAAAAATTAATTAAATTATTTGAATTATTTAATTCATTTAATTTAATTAATTAACTAGCATAATTTATTTAATACAATTTAACTGTATCGTGCATTTAGTTTTACCCATCCACTATTCTTGAGCACCAACCGATATATGTATACATTTAATTATTTATTTAATTAATTATTTAACTATGTGTGATGTCTGTAATTAATTAAATAACTGTCTGCGCATCGTCTTTTTTTTTTGGTCGATTTGTTTAAGGGAAAGCGCGCCCAATTCTATCTGATGTACATTACACCCCTAGTCTCCCTTGCCTGTATGCGGGTATATTTATACTTTGGATGGGGACGATGTATGACATGGACCCTGCCAAGATGAGGCAGTGTATGTTGACCAAGATGATGCAAAACATCATGTGGACACCTCCAAGATGAGTTGGTACTCCAAGACGTGATGTGGACCCCACCAAGACAAGGCAATACTCTAGATGAGAAGCAGATATACAGGATAGGGGTGAGTTGTATCAAGAGTCAAGTTGTGACTCAGGTATGATTCCCCTAGGTCATTTTAGATTCTCAAGACCAGTCAGGTAGTAGTTTACCTTTATGCATTTATTTATTATTTTATGCATTTTATAATAGCAGGAAAATACATAAAATAATAAATAATAAAATGAATAAAGAAGTGGCATATGTTTTTCTATTAATGTTCAGTTGTGAGTGAGAAAACATAGATGAATAATATTAATAGAAATGGATTACATTCGTTGAGATAAAAACAAAAAAACCTTATTGAAATATTAAGTCATTATCTACCTTCCATCATTCAAATTTAAACAAAACTGGGTGCTTGGGGTGTCAGTCATGCCATAGCTGAGGGTGCCTCTTTCTACCATGGAGTTCTTATGAGATCGGTGGGTTGAATTAACTAAAGTGGTATTAAGGAATAGCCATAGATAACTTTCTATCATTTTAGAGGAAAGAATAGAGTAAATCAAACTTTGATTTTAGAAGTTGGGACTTCACTCAACATATCAAGGAATCATGATTTAATGTGGTTGGATATCCAAAAGCCTACCTTGAACCCTCTGAGTAGTGGAATAACCATAGCTTATAGACTATGAGGGGAGTTTTAGGGATCCTTTACACTATAATACTCAAGCAACAGATTATTCCAATTCTAGTATAGAGGGTTCCTAGAATTCGATAAAATAGTGGGAGACATTTAATAATTTAATTAATTAATCGATAACGTATAATTCAGTAATCAATATAAAATTACTAATCTTCTAAAGTTTATTTTTGTAGGAAAATGGAAAGTAATACCAAAATAAAAATGCGATAAACATTGGATAGAGTAAATGTCCAAACTAGCATGAATTTCCAAGTATAGTACAAGCACTTCCCACATTATTACAATATAGGAAATTCAAGGTCTTGATGACCCTACCTATTAATCTACCTCAGGAAGCGATGATGTAAAATGGCTTATAGAAGACTCATGAATCAATCATATGATGATTATGTCATAATGGTATCATCAATGGATAATGTTTGTTATAGATACAACATTAGATCATGGATGATATCACATGTTGTCTCATCTCTAAGAATTTTGCAAGGAGAAAGTGAATCAAGATTAGAATGTGATGATTACATTGGATTTGTGTAATCATAAAAGGCGAAAATTGATCTTTCATCGCATATCATTCTTATCCCTTTTCACCCAATTACTATAGCTTCATTTAAGGATAAAAAAGAACAGTATGGAGTAAATTCTTCATTACCGTTTAGGTAAAGTTCTCTAAGTAATAAGAATATTAAAGAAAGTACCATCTTTAGTTCTTATGGTGAATATTTTGAAAGGAAAGGTTTAAATGGCCAATGGAAACTACTAATGCCAAATATATATTTACAACACCTTTTAATGATGATATTTGTTATTAAATAGGAGGTTATTTGCATCTCATATTATGGAATAGATTTATGGAAGTTTAAAATTCAACAAATTGAATTAAAGAAGAAAGTCACTGCTTATTCTTTAGTGTATATTAATCAAATAATAGTATGGTTTTTGACATACTTCTTGGGTATTAAATACCAAATTTCTTACACATATGTGTATTGAAATATAGTAACCAAGTAAGTGTAGAAACATTACTAGAAGTAAGGTTTCTTCTCCAACTGGGTGAGAAATGGTGATTCCTAAGTCAACGGTGAGAAACACATAACTTCTAATTGCCAAGTGATTGATTAAAGTTGAACAAGTTGTTGAGTATAACCAAAACATTTATGTCACATTCCCTTTAAACATAATGAGACATTATTACAAGTTCAGTAATTAATGTTGTTTGTGTTGTATCATACTCAAAAAATAGTTCAGTGATACTTGAATCATAGGCAATAAGTATTGAATATAAAAAATTAAGACTTATTTACCTAATTGTTTCTAGATAATTCTTTTTCAAGAAAAACTAAAAGTATAGGTCAAAGATATAATTGATTTTCTATTTAGGATCGGTACAGCTAAACACCTCTAGTATTATCAACATCTTTAGTTTGGATAGAGAAACCTTTAGAAATAAAGGTATTCCACATGGATTTTGGAATAAGTTCATCAAGTAAGCGTGAACTATTCCATGGGAAATCTAGTGGTAAGATACTTTGTAATGTTAATTTAAGTTATTAAGGAATGTGATATTGAAGTATAAGCATGGTCATAATATATGAGTTTCTTCAGATCGACATACTGAAGAATATCTTGATCAAGAATCCATCGATCATGATAATATAGCATGGAGTATTTCATAAATGCACATTACCTTATCTATTGCACGACGTTGATTCTAATAAGGAGGATCAATGATGAGTAGTACATGTTGACATTAATCAACAAAATGTAGCATGGAGAAATTCCTAAATTCACATTTTATATATCAAAGTTATGATGTAATTAGTATCAATGTTACATCTTGTAGAAACTTTCATCCTATTTCAAGACGTTGTTTGCAAATAATAGCGAAATCCCATAACTGATATGCCAACTAAAAATTGAAAAATAGAAATCATATGACTTATAGTATGATTAAAATACATTATTTCATATGACATGTGTTAAAGATGAAAATAATTTGTTAAGATAAAAACAAACATGCATCAATCTAAACACATGGTGCATCTAAGTAATTATCCTAATAGTTTCTTAGGATATTACCTAAATACCTAATATAGAAAAGTGGTAGTCAAGTGATATATTACATTTCTATATAAGGGATCACATATCTATTAGAGATAGTGGGAGCTGGATTGACTTGGATTTATTTATTTATTGAGATGCACAAATGGTTGGAAAAGGAACAAGATCTACAAGTACAAGTGGTATAGGAATGTTTGAGAGACGCATACTACGTAGGAAGGTCAGAAACCATGGTGATGGTTTTGAGTTCACCATGACCGGTGATAAACTATTCATTGAGAATAATAATTCCTACAAGTAAGCAGTATATGGAAATTATCTAAGATTGAAAATATCAATTAAAATTCAATAATGGATTCCATGTATCAAATCATGAAGGGGATTATAAATTGAAAATTGTGGTGGGTATTCAAGTGATTTGATAAATGGATGGTACAAGAATGGTGTCAATAAGTCTTGATTGGTAATACCATGTTGGTATGACTAAATCCATTAGATTTTTACATGTCATAGCTAACTTCGAAGATCATTAAATTTTTCATTTGATGTAAAGATCAAATTTTTTGGAAGTTGTCTATATGAAACAACCAGAAAGGGATGATGACACTATTAGAGCCAATAAGGGTTGAAAATTAATAAAATATAGTTTAGGATTAAAGTAAGCAACAAGATCTTAGAACATTCATTTGGAATGAATCTTTTATATGTGTTTACCAAAGGCGAGTGGGAGTGCCATAGTTTTCCAAGATAAATATGTTCAACAACATATAGAAAATAGATATTGGTCTTATAGTTAGTTAAGACTAGGATGAAATTAATTCTCTAGTGATTGACTTAAAGTAGCAACCTAAGTTATAGGAAATAGGATCTACTGAGGTAGATATAACGGTTTCTTGGACCTAGTCAATCGTACATATATTGACATGGTATTGAAAAATACAAGTGGAACAATTAAAGGGAAGAATTGTTATCAATTTCTCATGGCATAATATCTCTATGTTTTCATATCTAGGACATGAGAGGAGATTAATGTGGTAAATTGAGTTCTATACACTTTAGTGATGGATCAATCACATATGCCATGATATGTATAAGAATTGATATTGCTAGGATATTCTTAATAGTAGGTAGATATCAATTATATCTAGGAGAACTAAAAGTAAAGCAGTCATCACTATCTAATTCTACTTGGGCAAGTACAAAAGATATGTACCTAGTAAGTGGAGAAAAATGATACTAGTTTGAGGGGAAATGAACTAGTATTCCATAGATCATATTGTTCTAATATCACAGATATACTAAGTTGATGAGCGAGACAAGATCACATGAGCCAATGGTAGCCATACCTACAAATACCGAGTATGTTGCAGCTTCTGAGGTAGCTAAGAAGTAGTTAAATGTAATGATTTTTTTCAAGTTATTGGAATTTCACCTAGTAAGTAAAGTATTATCATACTATAAATTATGATATTATTACTATTCAAGATGTAAAGATAAGACAATGGAAAAAAGGGATATAGTCGGGGTTAACATCTCTTGACAAGTTTTACTCAAGGAGGTGAGGTCGCATATAACAGAAAAGCCACATGGTTGAAATGTGGTAGACCCAGTAGATAAATTCATTACTCAAAAGAAACATGATATTTATCATGTGAGTAGCTAACAAGTTTGGTTAGTAAGTTGGCTCTAGTGTAAGTGGGAGTGTTGGGTGCCCTAGACCCAACTATGCAGTACTTTGATTATCATATCATGTATACATTTAGTTACACATGATGATAACTTACCATTATAGTGTAGACTTTTATATGTCCACTTTTGAAATGGTAATGTCCATAGATTAATTGTCATATCAAACGGTAATAGTAGATCCCAGGCTATAATGAAAACATTGAGATACTATGAAATTAATCTTAAATATTTCATATGGTCTAGTTACATCTTACTGACTAGACACAGTAGATGTTTTACTATCAGTTGGTGGGGGCTCATAACTATTGAGACTTCTTCTCATGATGTTTGCACTTAGTGATCTCTAGTAGTAAGATCATGAGGACATACCTGCTAATAGGAACACCACATGTTTTGGGTGTCATTGGTTGTTACTATCTACAGACATGTGTATTGGTCTCCTGAATTGAGACCATTACCAATGTGTGTCATTTGATTTCGTACATTGATGCAAGGAAAAACCATGATAATGAAATCATGGAAATTTAGCTCGTGTTGGGTGCATCATTGGTGGTATGACATTAGTTGAATGGTCAATAAAGTATTAGTCACTTTAAGGTTTAGGAAGTTATATATCTTGGGCCTTGTTGATAAGGATGATAGTACCTTCATAAGACCTCATCCAAGGTAGTTGAGGGTAAATTTTTCTAGTTAGATCAAAAAATAATAAATCAAGAAAATATTGATGACACGAGTGTGCATCATGCCTTATGAGATATAAAATGCAAGAAATTATATTATAAAGTAAATTTTTTTAGGATGGTTTCCATTTCTATAACAATCCTTATCTCTTTAGGGGCCTTAATGGGTTGCTAGACCCCACTCTTGGTCTGTGGATTTTATTCACTATTGTTAAGATAAGGGCCTAGAGGATCACACACAATAGCATATTCAAGAATCTTCCCTATTCAGTTGAATGAGTATATTGGACATGGTGGGCCCCACCATGGGGTCCGAGTGTTGTCCAAGGTATCAATCATCAATGAAATAAATAAATAAATTATTATTCAAGTTATGAAAAATTGGTATTTAATTTCCTTAAAGTATTTAAAAGTTAAGTAAATATGAGAATATATTTTTTGAAAGAATATTATTTTAATATTCAAGGTTTGTTTAATATTAAGCAGGAATCATGAGTCGAGTTAAATGGATTGGTTTTATCACATAACATATTTTATATATATTAAAAGTATGTGATAAATTATTAATATTATTTATGGCATAGCTTAGTTCATCATAATTATTATTTAGTGGATGTTGAATTAATAGGGGTCGGGGAACCCATCTAGGTATTTTCATCATCCACTATAAATAAGTGGATAGAGGATCAAGATCATGACTATTCATGGAATAAAAACCAAATCCTCTATATCCTCCCACTTTATAGAGAGAGATACTCTTAATCGAGGAGCTTGTATCAAGATCTCCCTCAAGCATTGAAGGCATCTCCATACGGTGAACATCAGGACGTCGAAGATATTGTCAGATCATCACGCTAGCACTAGGAATTCGACGATCAATGCTCCTGTAGATTTTTGAAGCACATTTGGATGATCTAGAGGGATTATGATATGGATCCTTCAATCAATGATCACTAAAAATGAGTTTCAGTTGATTACATATTAAAATCTGTAAAGGTATGTTTACATTTTTATTTTTGTGCTCTTTTAATTTACACAAGATCCTCAGACCATAACATGGAACATATCATCGGTGGTGACAAGTTCCTCTATCTCTATGATAAAAAAATTTAAATCCCCCAACCCACCGACTTCCGTTGTGGGCCCCAGTACCTTCATAATTGTCCCCTTCTGGTCTAACAAAATAGGGTTATGAAAAAAGAGAGAAAATAATATTAGTAGAATAAAGATCAAGGATTAGTTTTAAAACCTCATATATGTCTCAAAATTTATGGTTATTTGGAAAGATATATCCTTTAATGTTCTTCTAGGAAGGCCTTGTTTGAATAAACATGTGGCAATCCCCTTGTCATACCACCAATGCCTCAAATTTTTCATTAATGATCAAATTGCGACATTACATAGTGATAAATACCCATTCAAATCTTTATAATTTAAATATATTTATGTGGGAATATATCATAGGGCAATTAAATAACACATGACTGATGGTATCACATGGGACACCACCCGGAATGTTCTGTAAATGAACCCATCCAATATATTTAAATAACTGAGTGAAGAATATGTGCTACCCATCAATCTGATCGAAGGAATGGGCCAAAATTCAGGCATATATTCAACAACCATTATGATATAAGTCATGAATACTGAGACATTAAGTTCTGAAAAGTTATTCAACCCACCGAACAGTGGTAAAAGATTGGGTAGAAATGCCCTCATTCCATCTTCTGAGCTTCAATAGATCCCAGTATCATCAGCTAATTTTGGAAAGATTCTCATTTCACCATGGGGGAGTGAATATATGCCTTCTTTTTCCCTCGTCTCCACTTCAGAGCTCCATAGAAACACAACATTTTTAGTCTGGTTAGAGAAAGTCACTTCCTATTCTAGATGTTAAAATGTTTACTCCTCTCCTAACTTTGTAATATTTCCTTCATTAAATACCTCCCTAAGATAGAAGAGAATGGGTAATAGGAGGTGGAAGAGGTGGAAGGGGAGAACCTTAGTGACACCCCTCCAGTATTCGAGGAAGGTGTCTCTACCACCATTTAAGAACTCAGGAAAGTAAACTTGGGTACAAACGAGGAACCACATCCCACATTGATTAGTGTGACTATGTCTTCCAAAGAACAAGTGGTATATACCTCCTTTATGAAGTACCATCAGGAAATTTTTTCTTGTAATTTCATAGAAATATCAGGTCTCGATCCCGATGTGGATACCCACCACCTAAGCTTGAAAGAAAACCAACATGGTTACAAATAGGCAGCCAGAAAGACGTACCCAACTCATATTGCAAAATTTGAGGCTGAAGTTGACATTATTATCAAGACCAATTTCATTTGGGAAGTCTAGTATCCGAAATGGATAGCCATTATAGTCCTAGTAAATAAGAAGAATGGGTAAATTATGGTATTCATTGACTTTATAGATCCCAACCAACACTACACAAAAGAATATTTCCCAGTTTCGATCAAAAAATTATTGATTGATTATATGGCTAGATATTAGGCCATTTCCTTCATGGATGGTAATTCATGGTACAATCAAATTAGGGTGTCCCCTAAATATAAAGATTCCACCTCTTTCATATCACCCCAAGGGGTGTATTTTCATTAGGTAATTCCCTTTGGTTTGAAGAATACTAGAGCTATGTACCAACATGCCATGTATTGCATCTTCAAACCCTTCTTGGGAAGGTTTGTTGAATGTTATGTCAATGATCTAGTGGTTAATTATAGAAAATATTCTAACCAATTGGATGATCTTGATGCCTTATTTGATAAACTATGATAGTATATGCCGAATATAAACCCCTTTAAATGTGCTTTCAGAGTTACCTTAAAAAAATTTCTCGGCCTCATGGTATGATATCATGGAATAAAAGTTGATCTTGAGAAGACACATTCTATCCTTTATTTTTTATATCCTCAAAACCTTAAAGATTTTAGGGGATTACAAGTATGACTTTATTATATTTGGTTCTTCTTAGAAAACCTCATTTGAAAGTATTTTCCCTTAACCATGTTTTTGAAAAGGGCGTTCAAGTATTAGTGGACTAACAAATTTTAGGAATCGCTTGATAGTCTTAATAAATATCATTTGATTCCACCAGTGATAATGCCGCCTATTTAATGGAATCCACTCATTTTGTATGTAACATCCTTGGAATGATCACTGGGTGATTTACCCACACAAAAGAATGACACTAGGAATAAAAATAGCCTCTATTTCTTAGTTGAACCATTCTTGATATTGATACTCATTATTCATATATCAATAAGAGCTATCTAGTGTTGATATTCATGGTTCAAAAACTAAGGCTCTACCTATAGCATCATGAGGTCAATTTGGTGTCTTGTAACAACCCACTAAAATACATCTGCAACCATCCTACATTGAGGAGACAATTGGAATGTTGGGAAGTTATATTCCAGTGGATTCAAATTTAGTTCATTCCTTATAAGGAAGTAAAAGTTCAGGCATTAGCAAACTTCCTTGTAGAATATCCATCTATAGAAATAGCATCATTGAATACTTAATTTCTGATAAAGATATCTTCTCTATTCTAGAAAAACCCTACTTGTGCATGGTTTCTCAAGAAATATTGTGTGTAATGATCTTATATGGTAATGGAGTCAAGAACTTAGAATGCACACTAAATGGTCTTCATCACATGACCTTAAAAGTCATGGAAGATGGTCCAAGTCGTAAGATCTAAAATTAAAAGACCCCATCGTCTATGTTGTAGGAATTTAAATTGAATATCCTAACATCCTAGAAAGTATAATTTAAATTATACTACAATTTCCTTGCTATATGACATAAAACTGCATGGTTCATGTCCTTGTTTCATGAAATAAAACTGCATAACATTTTGGTCCATGCTTGAGCGGATCACAATACCTGGTGCTGGTTTCCCACTACACCTTCTCTCTAGAACAACATTTGTATTGATTCTTATATCAATGGGATACGTAGTGAAACCTAGAACTTATTTCATGGCCCTAACTAGAAAGTAAATATAATTCCCCCTATCCTACATAAAAACATTGATCTATGCAGCAGGCTTCAATATAGGTCCTTTTACTTGTGAGGATATATTAATGATTGATAAATATGTGACTTGATTCATGTCCACAAAGGATACATAGTGACAACTTGGTTCCTCAACCCAGGCCCAACCACATAAAAAAAACTTGTATCCCTTTCCTCCTATATACGACCCCAATCCATGAAGGAGATCTTAATTTGGGTTCCCTCATCTTGGATCCCATATCATAAATAAAAATATCCCCTTCTATACATATGGAAAAAATATATATAGGTAAATTCACACTCCCTGACCAAATTTACTCAAAATACTTCCTTTGTGCTCAAAAACATCTTTTCCTTATATCATACTCCTTGTCCTTAGAAATCTGGATCTCTATAATCTTTCTCTGTCCATCAGTGATATAATGTAATTTTATTAAGGACACATTTGTTTTTAAAATGCATTTATATTCCCTAGTTTTTCTTTTCATATGACTCCCCCAAAAGTCATGTCAACCATAGGCACATTCATCCTTAAGAGAATCATATTCTTTATCTGTAATCCCTAATGACTTTATGCTAGAAACCGCTTTTAGAACATGGTCCATGATCATTCCTTGCATACTTTTCTCATATCACTTCTCTTGATCCATGGACCCCCAAGATCATGATTTACAATTTTATTCTTCACGTACAAATTATTTAAGAACATCCTTGGCCTGGTAAGCCTTATATCACTCACCATTTACATGTATTATGGTGTCATCTATATGAAATAAAAATAAAATACACCCTTCTCATCCCAGTCACAAGAAATTAAAGTGTATGACAAAATCTTTAGTACATGATTCCAAAATTTTAGTCTTATCCTCGTGTCACAAACACGGGATTCCTCTCATAAGATGATTTCATGAATGCCTATATAGAATTTATGGGGGGGCATGCCTTCTTTTTCACATCGAGTAACCTTCATCCTTGTCGTATGATGTTAAACTTCATGTTTTCCTAGAACTACTCGAAGATTTATTCTCATTCCATTGAGATATGTTGCAATGCCTAGATCCTACATCATATTCCACCCACCAAATGATATAAATTACCCTGTCTATTATTTTAATCATCTTTGTGTGGTGAAATAAATCTTAACACTCCTTTTTTTCTCACACTGAGCAAAGCTAACATGGGATTAAGAGTTTTATTAAGGAATTCCTTGCATAATCGAGATGTATCAGTTCAAATTAGGGTTAACACAATCCTAGATGAAATTCATTAAAAGGCCCACCAAATGTCCTTACCATGTGATGTTAAACTATAAGGTTGACACCTCTTTTATGACATAAAATTGTAAATTTCTATGGCCTTCACCTGAGAGGAATACTATCCAGAGTTTTGGTCTCCCACCACACATCCACCTCAAGAACTTCGTGTGGCTTGATTCTCTCTTGGATGAGATACACAGCAACACCTAGATCATGTATCTTGGTCCATCCACAATAAAAAAAATTCCCTTATTCTCCTATATATGAAAAAAATCTGTATAAGAGTGTCTAGTATGGGTTCTTATCCAGCTTGAGATCCCATATTAAAAAAAATCCCCTTCTACACACAAGAATTTGATCATTGTGTGGAATCTAACCTAAAACTATGTATGTTTTGATTCTTACCTTGATGATATAGGTATAGACTCTCAAATCATATGTATTGGACCTGACCAAAATATAAAAATAATCCACCTTCCTTGTGTAAGGGCCCAACCTATATAGAAAACATTTCTCCCCATTCTTGGGTGCTTTCAACATGAAATTCTCCTTCCATACTTAGTAACTTTCATAACAGAAATCATACTCTGTGTTTAGGGAGATATGAAACTCTATAATATTTCATTGGTAATTGGTGATAGAATTTATTATTCCTGAGGACACATTTTATTTGATTATGCAATGATATATTCTAATTTAGCTTTTCATAAGTCACCCCAAAAAATTCTTCTCAACTAGAGGCACATTCATCCTAAGGAGAGACCTCTTCTGTCACTGTAATCCCCAACATATTTATTCTGGAAACCACTTTTCGAACATGGTACACAATGTTTCCATTAATACTTGTCCCATATCACTTCTAGGACCCAAAATCCCCCAGAGTTTTGCTTATAACTTTCCCAAATCACGCCTAAAATGATAGATCATTCATATTCATATCACCATGAAATGTAAAATTTCTAATATTTTGATCAAAGCTAAATGACCTTAAATTTTATCCCTTAACATCCTTTCCTTAAGAAATTAAAATACATGATCAACATCTTGGTCAAACAATATTAAATTGCATGATTCTCCAACCCTTTTTTGGGAGGATTATTTTCTCCTGGTGTCGGTCATCCACTACATCACCTTGAAGAACCACATATGACTTGATACTCATTTCATCAAGACACATAGTGATACCTAAATCCTTCATTCTATACCTAATTGATACAACAACAAAAATATCTATGTTCCTCCATTATCAGACACCTTCCTTTCACAAACTACCACCCTCTATGGTCTTGAGAAAACCAAATCATCATAAACTCCATGTCTATTGGTAATTGAATGTATGATTCTTGATGACACATTTGTCTTGACTACACATTGACATGCCTCATCCTGGCTTTGCATAAGTCACCCTCAAAATCCCTGTCAACTAGAGGCACTTTCATCCATAGGAGAAAAATATTCTATCTATTTAAAACTCAAAAATATCATGATAGAAACCTATTTACAAACATGGTCCATGGTTGATCCATGAATAATTTTCTCATATCATGTTTTAGATCCATAAATGACAAAATTATAACTTAAAATCCCACCATTTTATATATGAAAAATGTAAAAACATTCTCAGATGGCTAGCCTAGGTTGGGTTGTCATCCCATAACTCATGGTACAAATGCTTCAACCAAAAACTCAAATTACATTAGTCCTTCTTGTTAGACTCTAAAATACCCACAAAAAGAAACATAATATTTTCTAAGTTGAAATCCCAAAAAAGGGCACCCTAGGTAAGATTTGAGATTAAACTCATGAGACATGCACTCCACATGGTTTATACAAAAATTTATAGAGATGAAAAGAAAAATGAATAAAACATGTAAGGTTGAAAATCCACAAAGGGAAACCCAAGTAAAAGGAAAGTATCACCTAAAAAGTCTTCTTCATATCTAAATTAGGAAAAAATTAAGAAAATGATACAAAAGACAAAAAGTTCATAGGTTATGTCATATGAAATATAAATAATCGAACTATGATCTCTTGGTCCAAAGGCCTAGGAAAAAATTAGATCACCCTACCATTCCTATAATTTTTATTGAAAAACATTAATTTGAGGATGTTTAGCTAAAAAACCAGCATCAGTGTTATGTTATAATAATAGAGGAAAATGGTATGAACACATAGATGATTGGAAACAAAATTATTTTAAATCATGGAAAAAATTTAGAGGATCATCCAAAAATTCAAGTCTCTAGGTCATATTTTAAAAAATACCATCAAATAAGACATTGAGTTTTTGAAGGGTATCTCGAGCATCATCAACTTCCTATCAAATCATAGATATTGGGTGTCCACAACCTCCTCATCTAGGTGGATTTATTCCACCATGGTCACAATGGTAGTATTCCCCTCAACTTGAAACCCTTACAACAAATAATAAATTTGTATGAGATACCCTAGGGTGGTATCCATCTCTAGTTGGAGGTGTGATATTTGAATGGATTTCTCATCCACCCATTGCATTCACTCCAACATTTTTTGTTGGTATGATTGATCTCTATCTGGGATAATGTATCTTGGATGTAATCAGTTTTGGTGAGCATTCTTGCTTTGATAAGGAACTGTTGTGACTCATGCCCTTGGTCCCATAAATTAATGATCTTTTTCAATGTAATGTGGACCATGTGGTAATCAAATACACCATACCCCAACAATCAAAACATACTTAAGAGCTAAGGTAGTTTTGAAGCTATATCTTATATGGGTTCCCTCGATACTAACTCCCATATATCATGCCATATGAACTAGTAGCATGCTCTGGAAGGATCTTAAGCCTCCTACCTTTTTTGGATCTAGTATCAAGAGGATAGGTGTACTCTGGAATTAGTTCACTTACGAAATTGACTTTTATCCCCTTCTTGGAGTGATGTTACCCTATCCTTATAAAATCGGTTGAGTTCGGGTGGAGGCCTTCCCATCAGGTTCAATAACTACAACTGATGGTGCTGAAAGAAAAATGAAATTAGTTATCAACATTGAAATATAGCAAAGATAAAGGAAAAAAGGGATCAAAGTAATTGATGAAACTCACCCATTGATGGATCGGTTTCATAGTTGGATTACTCTATATCTTCCTTGGGTTCAATGGTTTTAGTCAGGGTTTCCTACTAAGGAAAACTATTTTGAGTTTTCTCACGGCCTTAGATAGAGGGATCTCAAGAATATCCCACTTCAGGGCCTTTGGCTATCATTCCCCCAGCAAATATTGTAGGATAAACCTTAACGCCCTTTTCATGGATCGCCTTGGAAACATTTTCTACAGAAAAATATGCAACTTTCAAGATCATTGATTTAATGATTTGGATGTAAGAAGGTCATATTTAGGGAAATGTACTAAATAGATAAACTCATATCAGTAAAAATCATATTTAAGGTCTCAAAACTCCTCTAGGGATCCAAGAATAACAATATCCTGATAAATTTCATCCATTATTTCAATATATAGTACGTCAAATATCATAGCATCCTCACCATTAAGGGTATCAAATATGTTAGGCTCAGGACCCAAATTGGCTCCACCATTAGAACCATCCACTTTCCTTTCAATAATAATAACCCTTCCAAGCTTTTCCAAATTAGTATTAACTCCAAAACCTTCTTCGAATGATCTGGGGTCCATTTCAGCCCCTTCTGAAATGGTGATAGGATTGGAAGTAGTGGTCACAGGGTCCTCCAGTGTATGTGATGAATCTAAGTATCATAAGTAATAAAATATAGTGATTGGTACATGAAACCATATGGCGTGGATTTAAAATTACAAGGATTATCATCCATCTCTATAGTGACATTAACAAATATGGTCACATCCCTTGATGATTCTCCTATCGATGGGATGGAATCACCAGGAGTAATCTGCTCCTTGTCCAGAATTTCCTCCTTAGTTATAGAAGGGTAACCTCTAATCCCTCTTGATAGAGGATATAGTATTGGATCCTATAACCCAAAATCATGTTCAAAATTTTATTCTAGATGAATCATGAACAAATGATTTCAAGGAAACTTACAATGACTAATAATGTTCTTAGCTGAGGACCTTATTCTCCATCATACCTTAACTTTTTATGAAGTAAGGCTGGTAATTGCCTCCTCAAATATAGGTATTGGAGTTTTTAGTTGATAATAATATCCTACCATCTTATCTTCAATCATCATTTGGAAAAAATATAGCTCCCCCAATTCAAGAGTTGATCCCTCAGTCCAAATAAGGGTGCCTATGGGGGAATATTTTGATGACGGGATCCTAGCTGATTATCCCTCTATTAGCTACAAGTAAAGGTATCCCTTTACTCATTAATGACATTTTTTCAAAATAATTTAAATCATAATAAAACATTAAATAGGGTAAGAGAAAATTATATCATAAGGATCGATGAACTCATCTCATTCATTAGTGGACTATTCATCAACCCAAATATTATCCCCCTAATCTATAATATCCTCTACTTACATAGTAGTGAAGATATGATCATCAATGGAATAAATAAGCATTTCTATCTCCCAAATGTTTATTACCACCTCAATTGGAATTTGCAGGCCGACACACAGGAATTTGCAGGCCAACACATAGGAATGACCACAGGACCTTAGCGTCAGAAGGCTTTTCTTTCCAAAATTAAACCACCTCAAGTCACACATAATACGAGGTTGCACTGGTCCACTATGAATAATACCAGACACTCATTTATTTCACTATATTACTAGTTCTATCCATCACAATCAAATGATGGGAAACTAGAGCTTGGTTTTCCTCTTGATGATGGCGATTGGGCCGTCTAGGCTCAACCTCAACTACCGAAACCCTTTTTATAAGGCCCCAGCCTTAAACCTTACTTAATCTTGAGTTATTACAAGATTACACATTGAGGATCTTTTTAGGTTTAGAGTTTTAGAGAATTATATCATAAAACTTGCATTACATTCCACATTTAAACAAAGTGGTTACATAAAGATAGTATTCATTTTTTTCCCATCAATGGAACATATTTAAAATAAAACATGGATTCTTTCTTGACACTTCCTTGACACTATCATCATATCATGTACCTTTCCCTTGACCTGTGAAAAACATTCCAAAAAAAGACTTGGGATGAGCATAAAAAGCTCAGTATGGATTATATAAAAAAAATATGGAAAGGAAACATGAGTTCATATATACATAAGAATGAAATCATACTTTACCCATAAAACATAAACACTTTAACATACCTCATCAAATCATGAATAAATCATATAAATCATAAGGCATAAAGGTAACTTGAGTCATTCATAACATTCTTACGAAGGGAGTAACCCTCTTGGTTATGTTTGGAATACCCATCACAATATATTCCCTAAATCTCTTCGGAGAAACCTTAACTTTTCACTCCTTCGCGTTACCCAATGCATTGGAGAGCTATATCGGGCTCACCCGCCCTTATTTTATCACGGAACCACCTGTCTTCATAATAATTCCCAAGAACCTCAACATAATCGTATCACATAAAACATGCATAAAGGAAACATAACATTTCCACATTTCAATCACAAGATATCAATACAACACATTGATATAATAAAAACATTATGAAAACCATTTTCAATACCAAAATAAAATAAAAGTATAACATGGTATTTATTTTTCTTTTAAAAAGAAGGTATGGCTTGTAGAGGAAGTCGAAACTCAAATAATGGTCACGGTGGCGGAGAAGTCATTGTCGCCGCATACGTACGAAAAAAACATTCCCTCTTGTCTTTCAGTAAACAATTTGTATAAAAAAGATCCCTTTTGAATAAAAGTCAAAGTCAAAGGGGTTTATACACCGTATAAAAGAAGGTTTTGTATAAAACAAAATATGCCTCAATGAAAGGAGATTGAGACGAAGTCCCATACCTCGGATCTGACTTGACTCGGTCGTTCTTTAATCTCCTGAATAATAAACTTGAGTTAATTTATACTTTCTTAAGAACTTTTTTTAAGTTCATTATTCCTTTTATATCACTTATTTCCATGTCATGAACACTATGTAATTATTTAAGTTAATAACGGTCGTTTTAACGATCATTGGTACTTGAGTCAAAAATAAACCCTTTATAATTACATATTGTTCATGTATCCATTATATCCAGAATTATAATCATTATGTATATATCATATATATCCAGTATATACATGCATTTATAATATTACATAATCATTTAGAGGTAAGAAATGAAATGCACCGTTCATGGAGACGGTAAGCCGTGCGTACGCATGAACGCTACTTTCATTTCTATTTCGTATTTTATAGAATGGAATCATAATGATATAAAGGTATATTATAATTCCAGTATAATATCATATATAATATCATAGTTCCATCCTTTATACGTCCCACATATGGTATTTAACGAATCAAGTCACTTTGAGGGGGCGGTAGTCCGCACTTCCTTAAATGAAGATATTGTGTTTACCCATAATGGAAACCATAAAGGTATGCCCAAAATGAAAAATACAGAAGATTAAGGAAAACATAAACATATTATATATCATATATAAATATAGTTACATCTTAATGGCCACCTTTGAAGGTGTTAAAAGAATGTTGAACAATCATCATTTCGGGAGGCATAAATTCACCATCCACGAAAACAGTATGTTCTTTAACCATTAGATGTAGGTGTGTGTAAGTGTAGCTCAAATAATTATTATAACAACATCCTAGTATATTAAAGATACTGGATTTGTTACAAAAGAAATGAATAAAAATAGTTTAGGGGGTTGGAGAAGCAAAATAAAACAAAAGGACTCAAGTGAATACATTACCTTAAAATCGGGTAACTCCCTTTGGTTTGAGCTCAAAGGCTTCCTTGGGAAGACTTCTGCCCAAAGTGAGGCTTCAAGGAGTAATAGAGGGAAGTTTCGAGACAAAATGAGCAGGGTTTGGCTGAGCCAAAGGCTTTGGAAGTGTGGGTAAGGAGGTAGAGGTGGGGGCCTTTTATAAGAGGAGAGGAGGGGCACTCTTGGAAAGTAAAGAAATGTTACTTTATTTTCAAATGGGTTTCGGATTTTAAAGGTCTCACATTGATATAATTCGAGTCTAAGGTGATAAGGGTTCGAAATATACCCACCCAATAGGTTTTGGACAGGTTTAGGTCTTATATTTTACATTATCTTTCCATTTTATTTAAATTGTCAAATAATGAGGTCATCGCTGCATCATTATGATGTCATAAATAATTTAATTTATTTAACGTCTAAAAATTATAAAAAAAATACTACGATGTAGAAAATATTTTTAGCTTTTCAATTAATATTTATAGTATAAAATATCATTTATGTAGACAAAATTAAAAATATTTTACTTAGGTGATACATTCTTTGTTACATTTAACATTCTTTAAAAAATAAAAAGATAAAAAGTCACTTTCTCACAAAAGTGATTTCATGGGGTCCCCAAGTTTGGCACAAGGTAATCCATGGTTGGCCATGAGAAAACCAGTAGCATTAAGACACATGTTGGTGTCATTTTTTATTATTATGATATTATTTTATTATCCTTAATTACCTGATTACTCATTAATCAAGATAATTAATGATAATTACCGTCGTTACTATTCATAATGTCCAAAAACAAAAGAGTCTTGATTACATAATTTGGACCTTCTGATTCCAAATATGTAATCCATTTTACCAAATTCAAAACACATAAATTTCAGTAATTGATTTAAAAATAATTCCCGTTGTCAAAACAAATAGCGGGTTTTTTTGAAACAATATCTATGAAAAGTTTGGCATTAGTTTATGACCAATTTCAAAGTGAAATTAATCCTAATGACCACAATTGGATTAAATTTTAAAAATATATTCATATTAAACTTTAATACCAATTAAAAATATAATCTAACCATATAATTAAATTAAATGAAAAAACAGTTTTGATGTAAAATGCAGTATTTTTCACTATTCATTAAAAAATGAACATTGTCAGAAAAATACCAAAAATTTATCCAATGTAAATTTCAATGTCCCAATCATAATTAATATGTTTATTTTGAAAAATATAGATTATAAAATTGTCAAAATTTTGATTTAAAAAGGGTTTGCCATCAAAAGGCAGTAAAACAATCTTTTAAGAATATTAGTGTATTCCATGCTTAAGATTGGATTTATTTTCATTTTAAGCCTCTAAAACACTATCTAATTCATTAATAGACATAGATAAAAATATCTATTATTCATTACATACTTGGGATGTTACATCCTTCCCCACTTTAGAAAATTTCGTCCCTGTAATTTATTTACTTATCAAATAAATGGGGGTACTTATCCCTCATTGCATTTTCAGATTCTCATGTTGCCTATTCCATCATGTGGTTTTTCCACAAAACCATTACCTGATTAATCACCTTATTCCATAACACTTGCTCCCTATGGTCGAGAATCTGGACCGGTTGTTCCTCATAAGATAGGTTCTCTTCCAGCTGAACTACCTCTGGACTCAAAACATGAGATGGATCTGGCATATACTTTCTCAACATCAAAACCTGAAAAACATTGTGTACCTGAGATAAACTCGGAGGTAAAGCCACCCGGTAAGCAACTGATCCAACTCTCTCCAAAATTTCATATGGTCCAATGAACCTTGGACTCAGCTTTCCTTTCTTACCAAATCGCATCACACTTTTCCATGGTGATACTTTGAGAAAAACATGATCACCTACCTCAAAAGAGAGATCCTTCCTCCTATTGTCTGCATAACTCTTCTACCTACTCTGAGCTGTTCTCATGTGTTTCTAAATCAGCTTAACTTTTTCTGCCATCTCTTCTACCAATTCTGGTCCCATCAACTTCCTTTCACCCACTTCATCCCAGAAAGCTGGAGTTCGACACTGCTTCCCATATAACGCCTCAAATGGTGCCATCTGTATACTGGAATGAAAACTGTTATTATATGAAAATTCAACCAAAGAAAGATGTTGGTCCCAACTTCCCTGATAATCCATCGAACAAGCTCGTAGCATATCCTCCAAGGTCTGAATTGTTCGTTCTGACTGCCCATCTGATTGAGGATGAAATGTTGTACTAAAATTTAATTCAGTACCCAACGACTTCTGAAGGCCTTTCCAAAAGTTAGAAGTGAACCTGGGATCACGATCAGATATAATGGAGAGAGGAACTCCATGTAACCTGACTATCTCTTTAAGATACAAACGGGAAATTTGATCTAGGGAAAAATTATCTTGTATAGCAAGGAAATGAGCAGATTTATTCAAGCGATCAACAATAACCCAGATTGCATTATTACCTCAAGATGTCTTCGATAATCCCACAACAAAGTCCATGGATATATTCTCCCATTTCCACTCTGGCACTGGTAAAGGCCGAAGCATCCCTTTCGGTAACTGCCGCTCTGCTTTAACCTGCTGACAAGTCAAACACTTCACAGTAAAATCAGTAATATCTCTTTTCATTCCATCCCACCAGTAATACTCCCGAAGATCTCTATACATCTTAGTACTGCCTGGATGAACTGAAAATGGAGAACTATGAGCTTCACATAACAACTCTCTCTTTAACTGTGAATCACAAGGCACACACAATCTCTTCCCAAATCTCAAAACGCAATCATTATCAATGTTGAATTCAGGCAACTTACCTTTCTGAACCAGCTCTACCTTTTTCTGCAACTCACTGTCTTACTTCTGTGCTTGCTTGATTCTATCTGATAGAGATGATCTCACTGATACCTGAAACAAAACAGAAGAACTTTCTGCACCAACAACTTCTATGCCAAAGTTCATCAAATCTTTAACCAAAGGATCACGTTCCAAACACAACATTGCTAATGAAGCATTACTTTTTCGACTCAAAGCATCAGCCACTTTATTTTCTTTTCCCGGATGGTAATGAATTGTACAATCATAATCCTTGATTAATTCCAGCCATCTCCTCTGTCTCATGTTTAACTCTTTCTGAGTGAATATATACTTTAAACTTTTGTGATTGGTATATATTTCACACTTTACTCCATACAAATGATGCCTCCAAATTTTTAAAGTAAAAACAATAGCAGCTAATTCCAAATCATGTGTAGGGTAATTTACCTCATGAGTTTTCAACTGACGTGAAGCATAAGCAATTACCTGATCATTCTGCATTAGGACACAACCAAGTCCTTTCAATGAAGCATCACTGTATATAACAAACTCACCATTCCTGGAAGGTAGTGCCAAAACTGGAGCATTCACCAATCTTCTTTTCAATTCCTGAAAACTATCATCACATTCTTTTGTCCAGATAAACTTAACACCCTTCCGAGTTATCTTAGTCATTGGAATAGATAACCGTGAAAAATTTCTAACAAACCTTCAGTAATAGCCTGCCAAACCAAGGAAACTACTAATCTCTGTTACATTTTTGGGTCTTGTCCATTCTTCAACAACCTTTGTTTTTGCAGGATCAACGGTTATCCCATATTTAGAAACAATGTGACCAAGGAAAGAAATTTGTTGCAACCAAAACTAGCACTTGCTGAATTTTCCATACAGTTTCTTTTCTTTTAAGGTTTGCAAGATAACCCTTAAATTTCTTTCATGCTCCTCTTTAATTTTAGAAAACACCAAAATATCATCAATGAAAACCACCACAAACTTATCCAAGAACTCATGGAAAATTATATTCATTAAGTCCATGAATACAACAGGTGAATTGGTTAGCCCAAAAGGCATTACTACAAATTCATAATGGCCATATATTGTACGGAACGCGGTCTTCGGAACATCTGCTTCCTTTACCTTCAGCTGATGGTACCCCGATCTCAAGTCAATATTTGAAAAATACTGAGCTCCCTGGAGCTAATCAAACAAATCATCGATATGAGGCAAAGGATATTTGTTCTTAACAGTGATATTATTCAAGGTTCTATAATCAATGAAAAGTCTCATTGAACCATCTTTCTTTTAAACAAATAAAATAGGAGCACCCCATGGTGATATGCTAGGTCGAATGAAACCTTTCTCTAATAAATCTTGCAATTGCTCCTTCAAATCTAAAAGTTCAATTTGAGCCATTAGATAAGGGGGTTTTGAAATTGGATTAGCATCAGGAACTAAGTCAACAGTAAACTCAACTTCCCGATCTGGTATTATTCCAGGCAACTCATCATGAAAAACATCAGGATACTCATTTACCACTGGCATATCATTAATATGAACAGTTCCTTTATTTTCAACGATGTGTGCAAGGTAACATTCATTTCCATCTTTTACAAGTTTCTTGTCCTCTTGATAAGTTATCAACAGTAAGGGTTCATTCTTGTACACAAACTGAAAGTCTTTCTGAAAAGAAACTTCTTTATCTCTACAGTCAATCTTAGCATGGTAAATAGAGAGCCAATACATACCCAGGATAACATCAAACTCTACTAGAGGTAGAACAATAAGGTTTTCAAGTAGGTTCTTTCCACAGATAAGGATGGGAAGATTCTTATAAATTCTTTTTTCCTCAACATTTCCCCTAGGTGTTTTTACCAAAATTTCAGGAGTCATTTCTTGAGATGGTATTCCCATTTTACTAGAAAAGTTTTTAGAGATGAAAGAATGTGTAGACCCCGAATCAAACAACACACTGGCATAATCTGAAAAAACAAACAAAGTACCTGATACAACTTCATTTGATGGCCCGACATCTGCTGAAGTAGTTGCAAAGGATTTCACCACCCCTTTTAAACTCATGAGAAGATAATGCCCTTCGATATTTTGGCTTTAATCCGGAGTAAAAATGATTTATTTTACTATCAAGGTCTCGGATAAAATTTGGAGCATACCTTGCCAATCGAGTAAACCTTTCTTCATAGGTAGCCACTGAGTCTTCCTCTTGCCTCAATTCCAAGAATTGATTTTCCATCCTAATTCAAACAGCCTTAGGAAAATACTTCTCAAGAAACATACCTTTGAATTCATCCCAGTCAAGAGCATCAATATCATCGGCATCCCTGATATTTTTAACCATAGACCACCACTAATCTGCCTCACCCTTCAAACGGTAAATAGAAAGACTAACCTTTTGATTGTCTGAACACCCCATGACATCGAAAATCTTCTCTAGTGCCTTAATCCACCCTTTAGCTAACATAGGGTCAGATGATCCTCTGAATGATGGGGGATGTTGCCTCATGAAATGTTCCACCACTGACATGTTCCTCTGCGGTTGATCTGGCTAATCTCGTGCATGGATACCACCATCATTTATCGCTTGAGTCAACTGCGCCATTACTGCAACAAACTGTTCAGTTCCAATTCCGACCATCTCAGGATGCTGACTCAGAAGGTTATTTCCTTCTGCATGCCTTCCTAGCACTGCTTCCCTGTTTCCTCTGCGAAAAACCATTCTGAACAAACATGTCTTAGATGAAGCAACATGGTAATATTCAAATGCTATATCATTTCAAAAAAAAATATTTTTGGATAATCATTTAATAGAATTATAACTCTTAATGTTATCTAAACCGACCTCTGATACCAACTATAAGGCCTCAGCCTTAAACCTTACTTAATCTTTAGTTATTACAAGATTACACATTGAGGATCTTTTCAGGTTTAGAGTTTTAGAGAATTAGATCATAAAACTTGCATTACATTTCACATTTAAACAAAGTGGTTACATAAAGATAGTATTCATTTTTTTCCCATCAATGGAACATATTTAAAATAAAACATGGATTCTTTCTTGACACTTCCTTGACACTATCATCATATCATGTACCTTTCCCTTGACCTGTGAAAAACATTTCAAAAAAAGACTTGGGATGAGCATAAAAATCTCAGTATGGGTTATATAAAAAAAATATGGAAAGGAAACATGAGTTCATATATACATAAGAATGAAATCATACTTTACCCATAAAACATAATCACTTTAACATACCTCATCAAATCATGAATAAATCATAGAAATCATAAGACATAAAGGTAACTAGAGGCATTCATAACATTCTTACGTAGGGAGTAATCCTCTTGGTTACGTTTGGAATACCCATCACAGTATATTCCCTAAATCTCTTCGGAGAAACCTTAACGTTTTACTCCTTCATGTTACCCAATGCATTGGAGAGCTATATCGGGCTCACCCGCCCTTAGTTTATCACGGAACCACCCGTCTTTATAATAATGCCCAAGAACCTCAACATAATCGTATCACATAAAACATGCATAAAGGAAACATAACATTTCCACATTTCAATCACAAGATATCAATACAACACATTGATATAATAAAAACATTATTAAAACCATTTTCAATACCAAAATAAAAGAAAAGTATAACATGGTATTTATTTTTCTTTTAAAAATAAGGTATGGCTTGTAGAGGAAGCCGAAACTCAAATAATGGTCATAGCGGTGGAGAAGTCGTTGTCGCCGCATATGTACGACAAAAACATTCCCTCTTGTCTTTTAGTAAACTCTTTGTATAAAAAAGATCCCTTTGGAATAAACGTAAAAGTCAAAGGGGTTTATACACCGTATAAAATAAGGTTTTGTATAAAACAAAATATGCCTCAATGAAAGGAGATTGAGACGAAGTCATATACCTCGGGTCTGACTTGACTCGGTCGTTCTTTAATCTCCTGAATAATAAACTTGAGTTAATTTCTACTTGCTTAAGAACTTTTTTTAAGTTCATTATTCCTTTAATATCGCTTATTTCCATGTCATGAACACTATGTAATTATTTAAGTTAATAACGGTCGTTTTAACGATCATTGGTACTTGAGTCAAAAATAAACCCTTTATAATTACATGTTGTTCATGTATCCATTATATCCAGAATTATAATCATGATTTATATATCATATATATCCAGTATATACATGCATTTATAATATTACATAATCATTTAGAGGTAATAAATGAAATGCACCGTTCATGGAGACGGTAAGTTGTACGTACGCATGAACGCTACTTTCATTTCTATTTCGTATTTTATAGAATGGAATCATAATGATATAAAAGTATATTATAATTCCAGTATAATATCATATATAATATCATAGTTCCATCCTTTATACGTCCCACATATGGTATTTAACGAATCAAATCACTTTGAGGGGGTGCTAGTCCGCACTTCCTTAAATGAAGATATCGTGTTTACCCATAATGGAACCCATAAAGGTATGCCCAAAATGAAAAATACAGAATCTTAAGGGAAAAATAAACATATTATATATCATATATAAATATATTTACATCTTAATGTCCACATTTGAATGTGTTAAAATAATGTTGAACAATCATCGTTTCGGGAGGCATAAATTCACCATCCACGGAAACAGTATGTTCTTTAACCATTAGATGTAGGTGTGTGTAAGTGTAGCTCGAATAATTCTTATAACAACATCCTAGTATATTTAAGATACTGGAGTTGTTACAAAAGAAATGAATAAAAAGAGTTTAGGGGGTTGGAGAAGCAAAATAAAACAAAAGGACTCAAGTGAATACATTACCTTAAAATCGGGTAACTCTCGTTGGTTTTGAGCTCAAAGGATTCCTTGGGAAGACTTATGCCCAAAGTGAGGCTTCAAGGAGTAATAGAGGGAATTGGAGAGACAAAATGATCAGGTTTTGGCCGAGCCAAAGGCTTTGGAAGTGTGGGTAAGGAGGTAGAGGTGGGGGCCTTCTATAAGAGGAGAGGAGGGGCACTCTTGGAAAGTAAAGAAATGTTACTTTATTTTCAAATGGGTTTCGGATTTTAAAGGTACCACATTGATATAATTCTAGGATAAGGTGATAAGGGTTCGAAATATACCCACCCAATAGGTTTTGGACATGTTTAGGTCTTATATTTTACATTATCTTTCCATTTTATTTAAATTGTCAAATAATGAGGTCATCGCTGCATCATTATGATGTCATAAATAATTTAATTTATTTAATGTCTAAAAATTATAAAAAAATACTATGATATATAAAATCGTTTTATCTTTCCAATGACTATTTATAGTCCAAAAGATCATTTATGTAGACAAAATTAAAAATATTTTACTTAGGTGATACATTCTTTGTTACATTTAACATTCTTTAAAAAATAAAAAGATAAAAACTAACTTTCTCACAAAAGTGATTTCATGGGGTCTCCAAGTTTGGAACAAGGTATCCCATGGTCGTACATGAGAAAACCAGTAGCATTAGGACACATGTTGGTGTCATTTTTTATTATTATGATATTATTTTATTATCCTTAACTACCCGATTACTCATTAATCAAGATAATTAAAGATAATTACCGTCGTTACTATTCATAATGTCCAAAAACAAAAGAGTCTTGATTACATAATTTGGACCTTATGATTCCAAATATGTAATCCATTTTACCAAATTCCAAACACATAAATTTTATTAATTGATTTAAAAATAATTCCCGTTGTCAAAACAATTAGCGGGTTTTTTTGAAACAATATCTATGAAAATTTTGGCATTAGTTTATGACCAATTTCAAAGTGAAATTAATCCTAATGACCACCGTTGGATTAAATGGTAAAAATATATTCATATTACACTTTAAGACCAATTAAAAATATAATCTAACCATATAATTAAATTAAATGAAAAAGCAGTTTTGATGTAAAATGCAGTATTTTTCACTATTCATTAAAAAAATGAACATTGTCAGAAAAATACCAAAAATTTATCCAATGTAAATTTCAATGTCCCAATAATAATGAATATGTTTATTTTGAAAAATATATATTATAAAATTGTCATAAGTTTGATTTAAAAAGGGTTTTCCATCAAAAGGCAGTAAAACAATCTTTTAATAATATTAGTGTATTCCATGCTTAAGATTGGATTTATTTTCATTTTAAGCCTCTAAAACACTATCTAATTCATTAATAGACATAGATAAAAATATCTATTATTCATTACTTACTTGGGATGTTACACTTTTAATCCTAACTAGATGAATAACCCATGCTTTGGGCTACTAGGGTATACTTAGGGCCACACCAATATCACTCTTTGGAGTTGGTTGATCCTTTATACCAATCTTCCTCTTCCCAAAAGTTGTTACAACATTGATTCAGGGCATGCTCGTTATCAACATCCCTTGAGGGTACGACGTGATCCAGGCTTCAGTATACCAGGAGGTCAGCCTAATGGATGAAATCGGTAGAGTATATTTAATTACCACTTGATTAACCTTTATAAACATGAGTACCCATAATTTTCGGGCCACCATTGGGTGCTTCTCTAATCAGACATACACAGGATGAGACATGGTTGGTTTATGTAAGCTAATAAATTTATGTGGAAATTTTTAGGTAGCTTAGGATTAATAGGTAAACTCGCTAACAAAACACATTTTTATTGAATATTTTATTGATAATAAATGATATAATTTCTTCAAATTGTGGTAAATGTGTTCATTTATAAAATATTTGGGATTAGATCATTCATTTGAAATTTTGATGAAAATTCTAGTTTTACCCTTTGAAATTTACTGTAGAATTTCAGACATAAATATTTTGATATGTATTATTTGCAATTAAAATTTTTTAAATATGTTTCTGACTTAATGAGATACAACTTTTATTCAGGACACTAAAGCTAAAGAGTGCATTTGGATGGAGTAAATTGTCCATTAAGTCAAAGGTGGTCTAGACACGCTAGATTGGAAATCACTATAGTTTTTGATCCATATCTTCTACATACATTCATGGATTGAGCCCATATTTTGAGAGGGTGTCTAAAACCCAATTTCTCACAAATTATCTTTCTATAAGAACAACTTTTTAATGCGTTTTAGAGGTCAAATGGGCGGTTCAAGTTGGCTTAAAATATTTGGCCGAGATTCCCCATTCACACTTAAACCCACTTTGAATCTAGCCTCTCCACCACTCTATAAATTGGTGTTTTCACTTTTTATGATAGTTTATAGAGGTTTTGGGAAGGTTTTTTATAAAGTTTGTATCCTGGAATCATTTCAATCATCTTGGAATAATTAAGTCTTTATGTGTAGATCTCTTCGAAGAAGGCTCTCCTCTCCCACCTCTACTTTGTGTTTCATTGTTTTCATGCTTGTAATTTGAATTTTTATTCAATAAATCTTATGTATTATTCTCTTTTTATCTTCATATTTTACTTATTTGGGCTGGAATTAGGAGTAGAAACAATATTAGGTTATACCCTTTCTAAACCTTTACACTTGCATAACGTTTCTATGATGACTACACCGCCCATGGAAGAGTAGTTTTTTTAGTAATTGATCGATATCTATCCTTATTCATTCATTTATTTTGAATAAATGATATAATTTAATTCACATAATATGATATATTAATTAATTTTTTAATTTAATTGAAACTAATCAAGCAATTGAACAATTAACACAAAACACGTGAGGTCAGGAATTGTGTGAATTGTGAGCACGCAACCTTAATCGGTAATACAAAACCATATGGGGTCAATTTGTAGTGTTAAAATATAATATCTAAACTCAATTAATTCTAATTTCCAGAGATGAAATTTGAATTAATTTACCACTGACCATAAGCTAACCTTAGAACATCAATCAAAGCAGGGTGTTGTGATAGCATGTTCCGAAGTTAGTCTAGGGTTAAATTCCCTTCATCTTTTTGGTAAAGTTAATTATCGTAGGGTTCGGGATTTAACAAATTAAGGGATCATAATTAAGTGGATATTGATTAAAATAATAATTATAAAAAAGTAAATGAATATTTAGGTTTAGATTGATTATTCCTTTTTAAATATTTTTTAAAAAAACATCATCTTGTTGTGTCATTTTAATCAAACTTCATATCAAAAATAGAAACAATAAAAATAAATCTTCTTCCCGAAAACTTCGTCTAGATTTATAAACAATAAACAACCTCCATCCTTTTAATTATTGTTATTATTTCATTTTATTTTATTTTCAAAATACCATTAATATGTTGTTAAATTTACTTCCTCCTTTGAGAGACGGCCTTGATCAGCCACTCCGCTGCACCTAAGTACCCAACAATCACATATCATTTAAAAGCACCCACGACAACATCTTTCAAATTGTCATTATTTCCAGGGATGAAATTTATTTATTCAACCAATTAGATTTATTTATTTTATTTTTCATTTAATTATTTTATTCTCCTCTTTCTTTCTTCTTTCCCCTTTCTCAAGTTTTTTTCTCTTACTCTCTTCTTTTATTTTTATCGGACCAACTCAAACTTTTGGTTCTTTTTATTATGGTGCACTTTTATTCATTTATTTTTTATCTTTCATTGATTTATGACATGAACTAATCTTAAAGATCTCTTAGATCTTGACCCTGAGATTGAACTCAGCCTTAGGGCTTGAATCAGACATTCTCAGTCAACGAGAAGTTTCGACATTCAACCAGTTAGAGAATTCCTCCCGTCCAAGAACATTGAAATTGAAAAAATTTCTAAATCCAACTTAAATCAAGAAAAAATGGCTGAAAATAATGGAAATTAACTTAATAGTGCCATTCAAGAATTGGTTGCACCTGATATTAACTATCAACCAAATTGTATTGCATACCCAAATCTTGAATCGGACTTTGAACTGAAATCTGGGTTAATTTATCTTCTTCCAAAGTTTCATGGACTATATGGTGAGGATCCAAACAAACATTTAAAAGAATTTAATGTGTTTTTCTCAACCATTAAACCAAGAAATGTCTCTGAAGATCAAATAAAACTAAGAGCATTCCCATTTTCACTTGATGGAGCTACAAAGGATTGAATGTATTATTTACAACCTAAATATGTAACATGTTGGAACGATTTGAACATCTTTTATTGCAAAGATTTTTTTTAGCATCAAGGACCACTTCAATTTGTAAGGAGATAATGGGGATCAATCAATCCCAAGGGGATTCAAAGTATGAGTACTCGGAGAAATTCAAGAAGTTGTGTGCAAGCTATCCACATCACCAAATCAGTGAGCAACTACTCATCCAGTACTTCTATTAAGGACTCACACCTATAGAGAGGATCATGGTGGATGTCATGGTAGGAGGATAATTGGTGGATAAGACACCAGTAGATTAACATGCATTGATTGACAAGATGGCCCAAAACTCCCAAAAATTTGGCGATCAACGTACACCACATGTTAGGGGAGTGCATCAGGTGAGTCCTTATTCTATTGAAATTCATTTAATTGATATCTAGTTAGAATAATTGACCAATATGGTGAGGCATATTTATTTGGCTCAAAAGACATCCCAATCCACTCCTATGAGGCCTTATGGCATTTTCACTGAAAAATACCACCTAACTGATAGTTTCTCCCAATTACAAGAGTCAGAGGATTGCGCAATAGTATTTCCTGGGAGACCATATCAACAGCAACAACAATCATATCCCCAAAAGACAATCGATTCCTTTGATCCAACATAAAACCAAGGGTGTAAGGATCAATCATACATGATGTATTTCTATGGACCACAACAAAATCCCCCTTTTCAACCAAACTTCCAGAATCATCCACCTTACCAACAGGGTTTCCAACAACCCCAAAGCAGATTTGAATCCCAATCATCAACAAGCTAGAAAAAAGAGAATCCCCCGCCCAAGGTAGATTCTAACACTGATGACCTTTTGAAGAAAATTGTTCTTAATCAACAGAATGATCTAAAGATTCAAGATTCGGAGTTGAGGGAGTCGAAGACACAAATGATCCATATTTCCACTGCCCTCTATGAACTGGTAAGTAAGAACTCTAAAAATCTTCTTTCCAAACCTACTCCAAATCCCAAGGGGAATGTTAGTGTCATCACATTGAGAATTGGGAAGAAAATGAATGATACATCTGTACCTACCATTCCACCAGGATTCACCTCAACTCTAGAAAAGCCCCATTCCACACCAACTATTGAGAAACTCAAGGGGAAAGATAAAGGTAAGAAAAAGATTGATGATATTCCTCCTAAACACCTTCCATTTTCAAATAGAGTTGTTCAAACCAAAAATTTTTCTTAAGAAGTGATTAAAAAAAGAGTTTTTGGACACATTCAATCATGTGGAGATCGACATCCATCTACTTGTACCCATCAAGAAAATCCCAAGGTATGTGAAACTCTTAAAAGAACTTTGTAACAATTGAAGAGGGTTTAAGGGAAATGAGAGGATCAATCTTGGAAGGAATGTGTCAGCACTCATTAAACAAACTCTAGAAATGCCAAAAAAAAGTGCAAGGATCTTGGTACATTCACCATACCATGCACCATAAGGGGAGTTACACTTTTCTAATGCTTTATGTGATTTAAGAGCTTCCATAAATGTAATTCCTCACTCTGTATTCTCTTCTTTATAGGTTAGTGAGTTAAAACCGATGAGATTAGTGGTGTAGTTGGAAAATAGAGCTACAACATATCCAGCCGGAGTCCTTGAGGATGTACTTGTTCAGGTAAGAGACATGATCTTTCCAGCATATTTCTACGTGCTTAAAAGAGAGGAAGATTAGGTAAGTTCACATGCTCCCATTATATTAGGTAGTCCCTTCCTCAAAACTGCTAAAACGGTCATAAATTTCCATGAGGGTACACTTTCCATAGAGTTGGGAGATGAATTTTTTATATTTAATGTTATGGACTCTATAAAGTACCCCTCTTATGACTATTCTGCTTTTTTTATCTCCCATTGTTTTACCACCAAGTAAAAACCCCTTGGATTTTTATTATCCTATGATTAGGGAGATTATGAGAATTGGTTCAATTTGATGTCTAAGAGTAATTCCACACCTATTTCTAATGCACAAAACTCTCTTATATTTGATTTTGAAATGGATTAATATTCTGATTTTGATCATGTGAAGTTTGATTATGATATGTATATTGAGTATGATGATGGGTTTGATGCTTTATTCTCTAGTTTTGATGATGTATATTCTGATACTGATGTTCATTGTGCACATATTTCAGTTCCTTCAATTTCTCTATCCATACATCACCTACCTACATTGGAACTCAATCCATTGGAACCAAATCTCAAATACTCATACTCATTAATTAGTGAGATACTACCTGTTATCATTTCGAACAATCTCCCTTTTGAACATGAAGAAAAACTTTTGAATCTTTTGAGGGATAACATCAGAGAAATCTGGTGGACCTTGGCTAACATATTAGGTATTATCCCCTCCATTTTCATTCATAGGATTATTTTGTATGATGGGGCTAAACCGGTTAGGCATACACAAATGAGACTCAATCCAACCCTTCTGGAAGTTGTTAAAAAATAAGTTGAAAATTTTCTCGAGGCAGGTATAATCTATCCTATTTCAAATTCCCAGAGGGTAATTCCTATTCAGGTTGTGCCTAAGAAAAGTGGTGTTACTTTTGTTAAAAATGATAAAGAGGAATTAGTTCCAATGAGGGTGAAAAATAATTGGTGTGTGTGTGTCTATTATAGGAAACTAAATCAATCCACTTTCAAGGACCATTTACCCCTCCCATTTATTGATCATATGCTTGAGAGACTATCTGGGAAAACATGCTATTGTTTCTTGGATGGATTTTATAGATATTTTCAATTTCATATTGATCTGTAGGATTAGGATAATACAACATTCACATGTCTATTTGGTGTGTTTTCCTACTGGAGGATGCCATTTGGACTTTGTAATGCCCCAGGTACCTTCCAGAGATGCATGGTGAGTATTTTTTTCTAATTTTATTAAGACCTGCATGGAGGTATTTATGGATGATTTGATAGTGTATGGGTCTTCATTTTATGATTTTATATAAATTTTGGGAAAGGTTTTTAATCATTTTATTGAGAAGAATCTGGTCTTGAACTTTTAAAAGTTCCATTTTATGGTAGATCAGGGCATTGTCTTAGGGAATGTAATGTCAAAACATGGGATAGAGGTTGATAAATATAAGGTAGATATTATTTCATCCTTACCATATCCTTCAAGTTTGCATGATGTTAGATCCTTCCTAGAGAATTCATTATTTTATCAGTGCTTCATCAAATATTTTAGTAAGAATTATCTTCTTATGTCGTGATTACTTCAAAAGGATTCTAATTTTGTGTTTGATTATTCTTGTAGGAGTTCCTTTGATGAGCTAAAGAAGTGTCTGACCAATCCACTGATCATATATCCCCCATGATGGGAGCTTCCTTTTGAGATTATGTGTGACTCCTATAACTTCACGTTTGGAGTTGTCTTATATCATAGGGTGGAAGGACGTTCATATTTGATTTCTTGTGCTTCGATGACATTGGATTCAGCCCAATCAAACTACACAACCACAGAAAAGGAGTTCCTTTCCGTCATATTTTCTTTATATAAATTTAGTTCATATTTATTGTGCTCAAAATTAGTTTTTTTACCATGTAGCTCTGAGGTACCTCTTGAAGAATTCAGATGCAAATCCTAGGATAATCCAATGGATGCTTCTTCTTCAATAATTTAATATTGATATAAAGGACAAGAAGGGATTAGAAAACCTAGTGGCAGACCACATGAGTAGGCTTAATCACACACTAGAGGATAACACTTTAGACCCGGTACCACTTTGGGACACTTTCCCCAATAATCATATTTATCCCATCTTAGGTATGCATCCTTGGTATGATGATTTAGTGAAATACCTTGTTGCTTCTGAAATACCTACAAATTTAAAGAAACATCAAGTCCAAAAATTAAAAATTGAGTCTCAGTATTATGTGTGGGATGATCCCTACCTATGGAACTTGTGTAGTGAACATGTTATTAGGAGGTGTGTTCTGGATCATGAGTTTGAGTCTGCTCTGCAATTTTTTCATACACTTGCTTGTGGTGGACACTTTATACCCCAACAGATATCTAGGAATGTTTTGGACTCTAGATTTTATTGACCTAGTTTATTCCATGATGCTCGTGTGTTTTGTAAGTCGATCTGACGTTGACAACAAACTGGTAATATTTCTAGGAGACACGATATACCCCAACAACCCATATTATTCTGTGAGATTTTTTATTTATGGGGTATTGATTTTATTGGTTCTTTTCATAGTTCATTTGTTTCCTCTATATTTTGGTTTTCGTTGATTATGTGAGAAAATGGGTAGAGGTTAAGGCCACCAGGACTGATGATTCTAATGTTGTAGTAGACTTTTTCAAGACACAGATTTTTTGTAGGTTTGGAGTACCAAAGGCCATCATCAGTGACCAAGGGAAGAACTTCTATAATCAAAATTTGTCTTCCATCCTTCGGAATTATGAGGTGACACACAAAACATCATCATCATACAACCCCCAAACAAATGGTTAGGCTGAGGTTTCAAATCATGAGTTGAAACAAATTTTTGGAAAAAACCATGTAGCTGAATAGGAAGGATTAGGGAAAGCGCTTAGATGGTGCATTATGGGATTATAGGATAGCATACAAGACAGCCATTGGTATTTCCCCATTTTGGATTGTTTTTGGAAAAGTATTTCATCTCCTCGTGGAAGTTGAGCATCGGGAATATTGGGCTATAAAGAAATGTAACATGGATTTGGCCCAAGATGGAATCTAAAGGAAGATGCAAATTCAAGAGTTTTAGGAGTTTCAATTTTCTTCATATGAGAACTCAAGGTTCTATAAGGAAATATCAAAAGAAGATCATGAAAAAATGATCCAGAAAAGAGAATTTTAGGTTAGAGAGAAATTATTGCTCTATAGTTAACGACTGAAGATGATTATTGGTAAGTTGTGTTCCAGGTGGTTAGGTCCTTATGTTGTGACTAATAGTTTTCCTTATGGTCTAGTGGAGATCACACAATAGGAAAAAATAAGGAGCTTTATAGTCAATGGGAAATGTTTTAAGAAATACATTAAGGTACTTCCTACTGATGTAGTGGATTTCATCACACTACATGACCCCATCATCACTTGATCATATTAGGATGTTCCTAACCCTTTTACTTTTATATTCTTTTTCCTATTTGAAATTATACATTTCATGTGCATATATCATCTCATAGGTTCACATTGAGGACAATGCAATATTTTAAGTGTGGGGGAGGGGGAAACATTTTAGGGTAGATATTTAGGATTTTAATTTTTGTGTTTTATGTGTATTTTCAATTAAGTTTTTGGTTAAAATTTTCAAAAAAAATAAAAACAATCGATAAAAAACAAATATATCATGTAACATTCTCATGTGGAAGATATGGAAAATTCATGTTTTCAAAATTCATTGGTAGAAATATAAGCATGAGTATGATTTCATCATTAAGGGTTTACTTTAATAAAAATTGAAGTCATTGATGATATGAATGGTTGTGTCATTATAAGACCTTTTATATTTTGACATCATTATTTGTGATATTTTTTCATGGTAAATTGTGTCCTTGAGTTCTCCACAAAATTTTTTCACTCAACCACGACTTTTGAAATTTTTCTGACTCAATTGAAGGTATAGTCAAGTTAGTTAAAAAAATTCATTAGTTGATCCATAAGTTCATTTCTCTTCTGATCGGTTTCATTACTGTGCCGAATTGACCTATGTGTGTATACCTATTATCCAACTATTGTACTCCCTCAAAATATATATATATGGGTTGTGTCTTGGATAGGTCAAAAACCACTCTTCATTGACCTTTGATCTTGTTATAAATATTACAATTAGTGTCATGAGGAGACCAAACATGGGTTGATAGTTGAGTTTGATATTAGTTCCAAGTGAAACTTAAAAAACAAAAAAAAATGGGGAGAGTGATGAAATGTACAACATGTGGGGATATCTAGGTCGGGAGCTTAAGGTTTGACTTTTAGGAATGCTTAAGTGAGTGGGTCTTGAAATTAGATTTTAAAGGAATGTAGAATAGGTTCAGTGAATTAAACATGGTAAGAATAATTGTTTTACTTGACCTTAATATACTAAATAAAGGGTGGATTTATGAGCTTGTAATGGTTGGCACACACACATGTGGGGAATTAGAGGTATGGTAGACTCATTAATTGTTTCACTATGATTAGGGTTATGAATCTCATTGGATTTTGTTTTGACACAATTTATGAGACAATGACTTAAAAATTTATTGATATTGACTCTTTATAAGATTCTTACTTTGCTTATAGTTTCACTGTGGATTGAGAAATTTGAATATGCATATCTTGTCACAATGTTTTCAAATACATGATATGAGGTTTTTCCTAGGAGTACAAAAGGGTAAGTGTGGGAGAGTTGATAAAACACATTTTTATTAAATATTTTATTGATAATAAATGATATAATTTCCTCACATTATAGTAAATGTTTCATTTATGAAATATTTGGGATTATATCATTCATTTGAAAATTTGATAAAAATTTCAGTTTTACCCTTTAAAATTCACTATAGCACTTCGGACATAAATATTTTGATATGTATTATTTGAACATAAAATTTTGTAAATATTTTCTTGACTTAATGGGATACAACTTTAATTCAGGACACTGGAGTTAAAGAGTGCATTTGGATGGAGTAAATGGGACATTAAGTCAAAGGTGGGTTGGACAAGCCATATTGGACATCACTGTAGTGTTTGGGCTATATATGCTCCATCTATGAATGTATTGAGCCCAAACTTTGAAAGAAAATCGAAAACCCAATTTATAACAAATTATACCACTGGAAGAACTGTTGGTTCACTCTTTTTGGAGTTTAAATGGGCATTTCAAGTTGGAATAAAATATTTGACCGAGATTCCCCATTCACACTTGAAACTACTTTGGACCTAGCCTCCCCACTACTCTATGAATTAGTGTTTTCACTATTTGGGATGGTTGGTCGAGGTTTTTGGAAGGTTTTTCTAAAATGTTGGATCCTGGAAGAATTTCAATCCTCTTTGGATAAGTAATACTTTATGCATAGATCTCTTCTAAGAAGGTTCTCCTCTCCCACCTCCACTTTTTGTTTCATTGTTTTTATGATTGTAATTTAAATTTTTCTTCAATAAATATTCTGTATTATTATCTTTTTATCTTAATATTTTACTTATTTGTGATGTAATCAAGAGTATAAATAAGATTAGTCTATACCCTTTCTAAACCATTGCACTTTTATAACGTTTCTACGATGACTACACCAACCAAGGAAGAGTATTTTTTTATTAATTGATCGATCTATATACTTATTCATTCATTTATTTTGAATTAATGATATAATATAATTCACATAAAAAGATCTATTAATTGATTTTTTAATTTAATTGAAACTAATTAAGAAATTTAACAATTAACACAAAACACTTGAGGTCAGGAATTGTGTAAATTGTGAGAGCGCAACCTTAATCTGTAATACAAAACCATACGGGATCAATTTGTAGTGTTCAAATATAATCCATAAACTCAAT
Source organism: Viscum album (assembly GCA_963277665.1). Lineage (NCBI taxonomy): Eukaryota > Viridiplantae > Streptophyta > Magnoliopsida > Santalales > Viscaceae > Viscum > Viscum album. Next base: position 1,253,599,275 of record OY728135.1, on the reverse strand, counting down.
TAATTATAATTTATAGATATTAAATTTTCATTAATTTACCACTGACCATAAACTAACCTTAGAACATCAATCAAAGCTGGGTGCTTTGATTGCATGTTCTGAAGTTATCCTAGGGTTAAATTCACTTCATCTTTGTAGTAAAGCTAATTATCATAGGGTTTGGGATTCAACGAATTAATGGATCATAATTCAGTGGATATTGATTAAAATGATAATGATAAATAATTAAATGAAGTGTTAGAGTTAGATAGATTACACCTTTTTAAATATTTTCTAAAAAACATCTTATTTTTATGTCATTTTAATCTAACTTCATTTCAAAAATAGAAACAAAAAAATCAATCTTCTTCTAGAAAACTTCTTCTAGATTTATAAACGATAAAAAACCCCATACTTTTAATTAGTTTTATTATTTAATTTTATTTTATTTTCAAAATACCTTTAATATGTTGTTAAATTTACTTCCTCCTTTAAGATACGACCTTGGTAAGCCACTCTACTGCACCTAAGTACCCAATAATCACATATCATTTGAAAGCACCCACGATAGCACCTTTCACTCGTCATCAATTTAGGATGCTAACACACCATCCCTGTAAGAAATAATGTATGATATCGCATTTTCATTAGCTTTTCCTTCATCGGTAAATGTCTAAGTGGGTGGATCCCCATATGGAATGAAGTTGAATTCTTTCAATAGATTCAATTTGTTCAAGGATTCACTATGATAGAGATATAGGGGTTGGATACAAGAATCATACTGAAAGAATTATTTAAAACAACCTCCAGGAACTATGATTTCCTTCAATGTAAAATAAGAATAAAAAATTTCTGCAATCCATCCCCAAAGTACTTGAAATTGACCTACATTTATGAAGGGGGACTTTCCCATATGTACATGCAATAAGAATCGGAGAATCCTCACCAAAATAGGGCTACCAACCCTATGTTCTTCTCCTTTACTATATTGGATTTAGTGAAAAATGTTCCCAACCTCACAATGTGATTGGATACATGAACTAGTAGCATGTATATGATTAACAACATCGCTAAAAAACCATCAATATGTGACATGGATGGTATGTCTGACTTGACTGTATACCCCCATTGGTTTTACTAGACTTATTCTAATGTGGTCCAGAATCTACTAGGAACACCACTCTTTTCCATTGTATAAAATCCCATGGGATGTTTTTGTGAGGGGACCTCCCCCTTGGCTCCAAGAAAGCATTCATCCACACCTCAGAGTGAACATCCTCCCTTAGGTGAGGGTCTCCATTCCTGATGTCTCAGGATATCTTTAATAGATCATGAGCCAAAATAGGTTTCCTTTAAACTTCATTGCATGTGGATTTCAATGATATTAACTCATCATACATCTCTCCAATAATGGGTTCCCATGAGATCTTATAGACATCCCATAAGCTGTTACTGACTTCATCATGGGTCAGTTGGAAGGTGTTGATTTATGTCCTTCATAATCTTAGTAACATAGGAATAATATATTGTTCCATGTATACATATGTCTATACCACATATATAGCCTCATAAATGAAAATTTTCTTTATATTTACTTCAAAATTATTACAAGTCGGGTACACCTAGTATGCCCACATCCACTTGGGTTTGACAACCCCTCCTGGGAAAAGGTCCCATTCTTCCTTCCAACATTTTGATTGGTCTATCTGGGAAGCACAAGAGATGGATGAGTAGTAGTGTGAATTTGACTTAGGAGTGTGAGGGTTTAAATTAGGGTCACATTTACTATGATTAATGACATGGAAAGAGGGTTACATTCCCTCGTTGATATACACATCCCTAGATGAGATGTTGGATGAAGTAAAATTTGTGTACTCTTGGAACCAGAAAAGTGGTAGGTAGTTTTTTAACTTTGGGATGAGGAGTTTATTAATAAGAATATGGTTTTAATGTGGTATATAATTACTCTAAAGTTTCATGATGATACTTATTCAAATTATTTTCCAAATCCAATAGAGTAGTACCATATGCAGCATAATAATATGGTCTGATGACATCCAGTATCTCCTTGATATAATTACTAGCTTGTTCATCTGAGACTCTGACCTTATGAGTGTCCATCCGAAATTTGCAAGTAAATACTAATATTTATATTATATTTAAGTTAGGGTTTGAAAAATTCTGGAAATTAGTAAAGTAGTAACCTCACGAAGGCCACTCACCTAGGTGATCTCATGTAGGTTACTCGCCCAAGTGACCTAATGTTGGTTACTCACCTAGGTGACCTCACGTTGGTCACATGCCAAGGGAACTTGCATAGGTCACTCGCCTAGGTATCAGTGTCACACAGATGAATTCATACCATGTGTACGTGAATCTGAAACACGGGAGTGGATAGAAGTGTTGGGAGCGTGAAATACTTCTATGATGAGAGCATCAGTGCAAAGGAGAGAAGAAGAATCTCCTCAGATGTTGACTCTATCTATAGATGCAGGGACGCCTGTGCACCCCACCTGTGCGACATACCTATGTGATATACCTATGATGTTCTCCATTTTAATTCTCCCTTATGTGGTACACAATTCATAATTTTGTTCAAGCACATGCATGATGGTACACATACAAGTGGAGACTAGAAAATGAAGGGTCATCCATTTTCTCTACCTCAGGATCAGACCCTTTTTTTCTGATTGGATCTAATCATGAGGTGGGAATTTTGTTGACACTACCTTTTCAAAATGATAATATGAAGTTTCAAGTGGAAATTCTTCAAGTAAAATAGAATTGGAAGACCTCATGTATTTCACATGTTCTCCCAACTAATGTCTCAAAAGGCCCAATCATCATCACCATACAGGTCCACCGTACATGGCCAATGTCAGCACACAGGTCTAGCATGTGTGCCCAGTGTCACCACATAGGGATAGCCTACATTCCAACACCATTATACACACCCAAATAAGCATTACCAAGAGACTTTTATAGGTCACACCTGTATGATACCCAGCACGACACACCTATGTGAGTGAAATCCTTCAACCAGGGTCCCGAAAATACTTATAAATAGGACCCTTGGGATTCTCATTTGAAACAACTGGAAGTATTGAAGAATCCTAAAATATATGATTTTCCTAGTCCTCCATCCAAGACCTAATATGTTTTTAGGTATATCTCCAAGTCTCGGAATAATATAAAATTAAGGAGGATAATGGGAATAGAGTTCCCTTATTGTTTTAAACACAAAACACCTACGTTATCCACCTCCCCCAATCTAATATCACTAGGGTGAAGTTCCCTTCTCAAGATTGAAACTTGATTTCCAATAATCCATAGACACATGAGTAGACCCTTTAGCCTAGATAAAGGCCTCACCCAAGTGTTGTTTCCTAGGTTTTTCATCACCCAATAATCTCTTCATCTCACACAGGTCTACCCTTTGTGAGACCTCTTCCGGCCACCCAGGTCTACCTTGCATGAGGGACCTTTTTCTCACCCAGGCCATACCTGTGTGAACTGCCTTTTGTCCACCTAGGGGTCACCTATATGAGAAATCATTTGGACCCCTTTTCATTCCACAAATTTCAGGGTATATTTTACCTTTGAAAAAGTAGAGTCCTCCCCCAAAGTCTCTAAATAAGTATAATAAGAGAATATGGTACATCAGTATGTCTTCTCGATGACTCATTAGAATGGTAATTGAGGTCCTATATTTATCCTACCTAATAGGGGGATCCTCACAGTGTTTTACAATATAAATTCTTGTGGTAAGGGGGATATCAGCCTTAGAGATGATGTTTGGACCCTGGGGTTGAAAATAAGATAGGAGGTAGGAAAATTAATTTCATTTCACTCTCTCTAATTCCCTTGAGAGACTATACCCTTTCCTACTAGTAAATAAGGAGTAACATGTTTAGGTAGAGATTCCTTTTATGGATCTTCCTCTTTTATTACCTTAGGTAATCCCTCTTGGAGTAAGCCCTAATTTTTATTGAGGGAAATTCCCCTACCTTTTGTATCCTCAACCTTGTCCACTAGTGGATGAAGGATATTGTGTAGTTTTCCAGATCTTACACTTCCTCTTATTTCTCACACCGAGTATAAATCATGTGGTCTTATAGGTTAGTGATAATCATGACATCCTCATAATAAAAAACCTTTCTCGAGAGTAGAATCCTTTTATAGAACTTCCTCTCGCCTTCTATAGGGAATATTATATGGTATAATCCCCAACCATGTTATGACCACCTCAAAGGGATATATTCTCCATGAGTAAAACCTTTAAAGGGACATATTCCCAATAAATAATCCTTGTTCCTCCTACATAGATGTAATCCCAAACCTTTATAAACTACATGGTCTTTGATTCCGATTCAAATGTGATACATAGGAAGCCTCCCTGAGGTTCAAACCCAACACCCCAAAATTAACCCTAATATTCTCTAGGCCATATTAATCATAGGTTTATGTCCATACTGGGAGGTTACCTCCCTTCTAGGTATCTCAAGATACTTTGGCATAAGTCACATAACATCCCTTGACTAAGAACCTTTCGCCTAGATGTCCTTACAACATGACATTAAACTGCATGGTTTGGTCCTCTTCACATAAACTTAAACGGTATGATGTGTCTGGTTAAGTGACACCAAACTGCATGGATTCTTATTCCTTCCATAGGGATGTGTAGGAATCTCTTCTTCATGGGCCTAATACCAACATCAAAATAACTCTTGTCTTCTTGGATGATGATATATTCCATAGCACCCCATTGTGTGGCTAAAAACCAACATCATGACAATAAATGACATAAGGATCTATAATTTATTTACAAAAGGGTACCACCAATAGAGAACCTCATATACATATATATGCATGCATTGATAAATAACCTCAGATACATATAGATGATTATAAGGAAAATACATTCTAACAATTGATTGTTAATTCAAGGGTGACCCTTTACATATTTATGACTTAATAAAGGATTTTTGAATATGTCTTAAATATATAATAGAGTCCCATAATAGGAAATAATTACCCTAAAATGGTTTGATGAGCCCAAAAACCCATCATATAAACCAATGTGAATCCCTAAGAGTAGTTGGAACCATTTTAAAATGAACACCTACATTTGGAAAGAACGTTTATGAAACATATCAAATAAGGAAATAGTTGAGTGTTTTGGGTTCTATGAATAAAATCAATTGGAAACCACCTAAAAAGGAAATGGTTATATGTGTATGACATGAATGTTCATTCCACCACCACCACAAAATTCAATTCCCACCCTACATGGTTTTATAGAGTGAAACATGAAACACTGGGATTTTCCCATGACTAAGTCCAAGATGATATCCAATAATTAAAACACAAGTGAATCCAGTTACATGAGAAGTTAAAGCATATAAACATCACAACCCAAAGCATTTTTATTGAACCACCACAATAAATTTTCACCATTGTACACCATACACTTAGGTCATATATTGGTGTAATAAGAGGTTATGTATTTACACCCTAGTAATATGAATTTTTATATTTTCTTAAAATATGGAATATATTTATCCCTTTTACATTATTAATTCACATATATATATATGATTAAATAATGAGTTTGATAAAAATTTGATTATGATACGATGAAACTCCAATTTTATTTTTTGGAAATATATAGTTTCAATTAGGAAACCCTTTTGATAAAATGGATGTTTTTTAAATAAATTATGTTTTAATAAAATAATATTACTAGATAATAATTATTTAAATACAAAACATAAAATAATGTAATGATGTCTCATGTAATATTTATAAAGGGTGTAAAGTAGTTAATATGTTAAAAACTAGTATTTTTTGATAAATAATGATTTTTATTTAAAAGTGAAAATTATCATATATAGAAAATTATTTTTATAAAATAAATATTATTTTGAAATCATCACATTGAAATTATCCAATGGTGAATTATTAATATTTTTCTGAGATAGTTTAATTTCTAGGTTAAAAATAAATCTGGTATAAATATTTATTCTGTATTATTATATCATAATGGTCTAAAAGTGATGTAATAAATTAAATAAAAGGAATAAATAACCAAATATATATTTATCCTTTAAAATATTGTATTTTTGTGTTATTTGATTAATTATATAAACCCTTAATGAATCCCAAAAAACTTATATCACATTTTAAGGTGTTAAAATCAATTCTTTATAAACATGTCTCGCTTCCACATCACTAAGGGTATTGTTTTAATGATTTAAGTTCTTGGAATTATAAAATATTGAAAAAAACTCCACTTTGAAAGAAAAACTGGGTAAAACATGGGAATTTTTGTGGTTTTCATTATTTAACCATATAGATTCCAAAACCTATGTTTAGAAATTAATAAATAATTCCCCTCTTTATATATAAATACCAACTCATTATTCCACTAAACATCACTAAAAACTCATTGATAACGAATTTTATCTTTATATACCTATCTAAATCCCTCCTAAGGTTTTATAAATATCATTAGAAGCTTCTCCCATGCTTTTAGAGGCTCCCTATCAAGGTAAGGGGTCCTCTCCCCTCACTTTTTATTTTGAGTACTATCTCTGTGCAAAGCCTTTTGATTTTTAATTTTTCTTATTGTAATGTGTTTTTTGACACCACTTTTACTATCCTTATGATTAAAATGTAATTATAATACACATCTCTCTCTCATTAATCTCTTCCACGGACCTTTATGTGCACCCATTATGTTGTTGATATTATCTGATGATTTTTTGTACCAAACTTTTGTATTGTGAATACCCATCTCCTTTTCCACTCAATGGTATTCACCTAGATGGAACTATCATTCCTTGATTTTGTACTTCCATTTATGTAACCTAAAATACTTAATTGTGGGACTAAAAGTGTTGAAATATGTTCTTATGTTTTATAATCTATGTGGCGCACAAATACATGTACATGATGTGAATGTGATGGGTGGGCCCAGAATTGTATAGTCTTCCAATGAATTGGGTAAAGTTTTAGACTAATGAGATTCCATGTATGGTGCATAAGAGTTCATCATATTTACACTATGTTATGATTTATCATTACATTTTCTTAACTTATCCTTATGATTTTATGTTTTATGTTGTTCCCGCATTCCTAGGTTTCTATGATTTCATCATCTCATATCATGTTTTGTTGTCCAAGTTTATAATTTTTACCCCTTTTATGTCACCTTGAAATACAACATGACTAAAAAGTATTATTTGCATCATTTTATTCTTTGATTATTCCATTATTGGGCTTTATAGGTCAACCCTTTCTTATAAACATCCCCAGGATTTCCTGTTTAGTTTTAGAAGATCAATGAATATTAAGACAATTCTATGGAGTTTTTAATAATGTCATTGCATCCTTGTTTTGGGTTATTATGTTATGTATCTAATTTCCTAAATAAACTAGGATTCTCTATCTTTTATAATTCTATTATATGTGTCCTTATCTATTAAATCGTGAATTTTGGTGTATTAATGATATGGGTTTTCATAGTTGGTATTAGAGGAAATTCTAGTTACTTTTGGTAATTAGGATTAAAAAACCTTTGTGAAATCCTTAGAGATAATACTAATCATAAGAAATCATACCTAATTTTTTTAAAGTATAGAGTAAGTGGTTTTTAAGTAACTAAATCCTTGTATGGATACTTCATGTGGATGTGGCTCTAGTATAGTTATACTTATGGGTAATAACCCCTAAAAGGGAACATTGGTATTTGACTCGATCATCACCTAGTGCATGGAAAAAAGGCCTTACTACACACCTAGTTTGAAACTCTATGGTAATATTATTTGGTAAATTCATAATCTCCTTATAAACCATTATAAAGGGAACACAAATTTCCCATAAGAGTTTTTTAGGAAACTGATCGTGGATAACTGAGATTGAAACCTAGAAATTAATAAGTTAAGGAATATATGTCATTTATGAGTTATCCCTTCAATTATCATAATTTTCCTTTTTGTGTTTAGTAGTTTAAAAATTATCATCCCTAATTTTACCTTTATTTTATTCAATGGCTTGGAATATGAGGAACTAAGTCAACAACCAATGTTATGAGCAATGTAATAGCTTCCCAAATGAGACTCCCAACCTAATGAGATAAGGATTCAAGAACTTCTTGAAAGTAATTTCTCAATTAACTCATGTTCTATATAGAAACATGAATCATAGATAAAATAAACATCCCCCAAAGAAAGGTAAAGTAGCAATTGATGCATTTATGGGACAAAGGCCTCTGATATTCAATGGATCTTTTGATCTCTTAATCACAGGACAATGGATTAACTCCATTGATAATATCTTCTCCATACTCAAATTATATGATAAAGATAAGGTTTTCTATTTAATTTATCATATATAAGGGGAATATAATCAATGGATTTTTTTTAAATATATGAATCATAAGGAAGAGTTCAGAGAGATGAAGTTGAATTAATTCTAGAAAATATTTTTTGATAAAAACTTTCCTCGCACTCTTCAACTTAAAATGGATAGGTATTTCTTTGGCCTCAAAAAACAGTATGTGGAATCCATCAGGGCATATGAGGAGAACTTCAATAAACTTACACGATACACATCTAGCTTTTTTATCTCCCATAAATGTAAATTTCACCACTTATTTGGTAAGCTAAAGATGAGTCTATGAAAATATTTGTTAATTTCAGACTTCGATAGCTATAAGAAATTTTTTGATTTTCCATCAATGCTGAAATATAGATAGGTGAATATTAAGGTTCACATGGATCTAGTGATAGGAATCGGAGAATGAATCTTAATTTTGACTGTCTGATAGAGAAATCTCATGGGGGAAAGAAATTCCAATATCCCATTTGTAAAAATTAGGGAAGAAACATCTTGTAAATTTCCTAAAGGGGATAATGATATGCTTTAGGTGTTTAAAGGAAGAGAACCTAGATATTAAATGTTGATGAGAGAAACCCCCCAATGCGTTGGAAGAAAGGAAAGATATAGTCAACCCCCATCCTACTATCCAATGTTTCAAATACAATGAATAAGGAAAATATTCAAATAAATTCACTAAGTAAAGGGTTTTTTATGATGATCAATTCCAACAACATCCAAGGCCTATAGAGAAAGGGTGAGCTTATTCCATCACAGTTACTAAGGTGGATACCGAAAATAATGTGATGACTGGTACACCAGTTATCCATTGAATAATTGTAAAAGTAAAATTGTATTCTAGTTCTAAAAATTATTTCATATCATGAGTGAAAAATAGAACTATTCAACACCACCTTAGAAAATTTAAGTGGAGCTATCTGTGAAAATAGTAAATGGTGAAATTATCGCATCACCAGTATATAACTCCTCCCCTATCCATATTTTCATATAAAAATTCCTAGTGAACCTTGTTATACTATCTTTAGTATAATTTGATTCAATTATTGGTATGGATTGGATTTCCCTATATAAATCTGACATAAATTGTCGAGAGAAGGAAATCACCCACTATATCATGAGTTACCCTCCAATTATATAAAAGTGTAAGGAGGGGGATGAATCTTCTTTGGTATCATAATCTCAGGCATGGATATTATTGCCTTATAAAAAAGTGTATCTAGATAAAATTATTTATACTGAGTAAAAGATCATCCTTGATGAAATTCCCATTGTAATGGAATATTTTAGTGTGTTTCCTAAAGAATTTCTTGGTATTCCTCTATATTGTAAGGTTAATTTATCAATCAAGATTATACTCAGAAATTTTCCAATATCTAAGACTCTATATAGAATGACCAATGTTGATCTTAAAGAGATGAGGAAGCAACTATAGAAGGATCTAGATGAAGGGTTTATATAACCATGTGCTTCACCATGGGGTTTATCGGTCCTCTTATTCAAAAAGATGAATTGGTAAATGAACCTTTTTATTAATCATTTTGAACTCAACAAGATCATGATAATGAATAAGTACCTTATGTCATAGATTGATTAATTTTTCAATTAGTTACATAGAGCACAATACTTCTCTATAGTGGATATTTGATTGGGATATAATCAATTATTGGCGAAGATGGATGATATCCACAAGAATATTTTTATATAATATACAAGCACTACTGGTGTATATTGATTCCATTTAGACTCACTAATACTATAACAATCTTTATGGAATTAATTAATTGATTCATTTGGGATTACCTAAACAAAATTTCTATCCTTTATAGATGATATTCTTACCTACTCCAAAACAAAGGAGGAATATTAGGTGAATTTTAAAATTTTTCTAAAGTCCTTGACAAAGGAAAAGTTTTATATGAAGAACAATAAATTCAAGTTTCATAAGGAGTAATTAACATTCCTGGGGCATGTTATCACCAATAAAGGGATATCTGTGGATCCTTAAAAATAAAGTTAATTGAAAGATGTACTAGACCAATATCTATGATGAATATTTGTAGTTTCCTAGGATTAGTTGGGTACTATCATCAATTTTTTAGAGACATCTAACGATTTTCAATCCCACTAACTAGGGTAACTCATAAGGTGGTGAATTTTTTATAGAATTTTGAATGTGAATAAATATTTAAAGAGTTGAAGAAGAGGATAATTATAGCATATATGCTTGTGTTACCCACTAGTGGGGAAGGATTTGTGATCTATATTAATGTTTCCAAAACTTTATTGGTTTTCGAACACATAAAAGATGAAAAAGTAATAGTTTATGTCTCTCGCTGATTAAAGATGAATGATCAGAACTACCAAACAGATGATCTAGAATTGACTACAGTGATCATCACATTAAAGAGTTAGTGAAATTATCTCTACCAGGATAAGTATGAAATATATATAGAACATTAATTACTGAAGTATATATTAACACAAAAATAACTCATCATTTTCCAAAAAAAGTTTTTATAGCTAATCAAGGATTATGATTTCTCAATCCATTACCATCCATGGAAGGAAAACAAATTGGTATATTCTTTGAGTATAAAGAATTATGCAACCTAATATATGATGAGGATTTAAATGGATCCAAAATTTATCAATATGAAAGGTATTTACATGGGAATAATAAAATGATATCCATCCCTCCTTGCCAAAATAATTTCTCTACCATATATTCTTGAGAGGATCAAGGAGTCCCAAAAAGTTGATGTGGATCTACAAAAAATGTTAGAAAATATTTGGAAGTTTAACATTTCTAAATATGAAGTTATAAGGTTTTAAACCCATATACATGTCACATCAAAACCATAATTGAATAGGGAACTTCTGGATGATGTGAATAAATTATCCTTCTCTATTCATCAATGGATCACTAAGATGTATAGAGATCTAAGGAAAAAGTTATTTTAGGATAACAGGAAGAGGGAGATTACCAAATTTATATCTTAATTCTTGGTATTACAATAAGTCAAGGATGGATTAAAAATATCTTAGGGTATGATGAAACTATTTCCCATAAATTTATGGAAATGGGAAAACATAACAATTTTTTTCATAGGACTCCCTGTGACATATAAAGAAAATAACACCATATGGGTTGTAATCAATTTCCTTAAAATGTGATCAAATTTCATTTCTATCAAGGATATTTTATCTCTCAACCAACTCGCCATGATATATATAAGGGAAGTGGTAGGACTACATGGAGTTCCACTCTCCTTTGTATCAGACCCAGTTTTGAAGTTTACCTCATGGTTCTGGAAAAGTATTCAGCAAGTGTCGGATACATAGTTTATGTACTAATTATCACCCTTGTAAAAATATTCAGTCTAATAGAACCATTCAAATTCTAGAGAATATGATGAGATCATTTTCAATGGATTTCCAAGTATGTTGGGATCAATATATTCCATTAATAGAGTTCTTATATAATAAGAATTTTCATTTTAATGGTCAAATGGAACCTTATGATGATATATATGGTAAGATCTATTAGACTTCAGTATTCTATGATGAAGTTGGAGCGTGATAGTTTATAGGATTGTATTTTATCCAATAGATGATAGAAAATGTACAAACCATTCAGTGTCATATGAAATCTATGAAAAATCGAATAAAAAGCTATGGAGATAATCATTGAAGATACCTAGAGTTTGAGGTTGGATATAATGTGTTCCTTTATATATCACCATGGAATAAATCCATGAGGTTTTGAAAGAATGGAATGATTATCCTAAGATACATCATCCCCTTTGATATCCTTGATTTCATTAGAGTTGTGCCTTATTTACTTGTACTCCCACCTAACCTATCTCCTGTACAATATATGTTCCATGTATCCCTCTTAAAGAATTACTTATCATACCCATCACATGTACTGAATATGGAGGTGGTACACTTGTAGAATGATATTTCATAAAATTAAAAACCATTTATGATCTTATATCATAGAGAAAAAGTTCTACAAAACAAGAAAACTTATCTGGTCAATATTATGTGGTGGAATGACAAGTTTGAGGAAGTAACATAAGAAATGTAAGAGGAAATGAAATATAAGCACCCTCATATATTTAGTGTATGAAATTTAATTTCATGGTAAAAAATTATTAAGGGGTAATTATTTTAATGACTTGATGTTTTATAAATGAAATTCCATTTCCAAATGAATAAATTCCTTATTAAGTAATTAAGTTGTAGAAAACACATTCACTAATTTAGTTATTTTGGATACTTATAAGTTATATCCTATAATATATAAAAATTCCATTAATCATCATAGCCTTTGATAATGTATCCTTTATATAGTGACCATTATGATTATTATGTATTATTGGTTATGATAAAATCAAATTAACACAGATGGAATAAGTGATGGTCTCAAACAGTAGGATTGTAACATATAAAGATCATTTATTGAATCTTATAAGGTAGATAGAATCATTGGGATTTACCCTTGATCAAGAAAAAGTTGATATCTTACAATTGAAACATGATCCAAATCATTTACAAGAGAAGTTCATGCTTATTTAGATCAAGGTCCAAACTATGTTCATTGAACCACCCTAAGAAAGGGTCACCATCACACACCTTACTCTTAGGGCATGAACAGTTGTAATAAAGGGTTATATATCTATACCCTAGTATTATGAATTTTTATATTTTATTATTCATAAAAATAAAATTATATTTTTTTATTTCTTTATATATATATATATATATGATTAAATAATGAGTTTGATAAAAATTAGATTTTGATATGAAGAAACTCAAATTGTATTTTTGGGAAATATATAGTTTTAATTTGGACACTCTTTTGATAAATTAAATGATTTTTGAAATAAAATTTATTTTAATAAAATACCCTTATTATATAATAATTATTTTAATATAAAATATTAATTAATTTAATGAAGTCTATTACAGTTTTTATAAATTCCATAAAGTAGTTAATATAAAAAAATATTATTTTTATTTTAAATAAGTATTTTTATTTAAAAGTGAGAATTATAATGTTTTAAAAATTATTTTGATAAAAAAAATATTTTTTAATCATCACTTCAAAATTACAGAATGGAGATTTTTTTTAATTTTCTAAGACAGTTGAACTTTTGGGTAAAAATTAAATATGGTATAAATAGGTGGTTTGTATTATGACATCATAATGGTCCAAAAGTGATGTTATAAATTACATAAAAGGAATCCATAGATAATTATATATTTATCCTTTAAAATAAATTTTTTTAATTTATTTTAATATTTTATAAACCCTTAATTAATCCTCCAAAACTGATATTATATTTTATGGTTTTAAAATCAATTCTTTATAAGCATGACTCACTTTCACATCACCAAGGGTATTATATTAATGATTCTGATTCATTTACTTATAAAATATTGAAAAGTAATCATATCTTGAATAATAAAAGTGAAATAATCATGGGAAGATTTTCATTTTTTTTATTTTATCATATAGATTCCAAAACCAATGTTTAGAAATTCATAAAGAATTAGCCTCTCTTTTGGTATAAATAATCACCCATCCTCTCATTCCACTTCAGTAAAAACTCATTTATCATGAATCTAGTCTTCTATTCTCTCCCAAAATACCTCCCAAGGTGTTACTAATCTCTTAATAATCTCCTCTCAAGACTTTAGAATCTCCCACTCAAGGTATTGGATCCACTCCTCTCCCTTTTTATTTCAATTATTCTATTTGTAATAATACTTTTGATTTCCAATTTTTCATATTGTAATGTGTTTTTAAACATGCCTTTTAATTTTATTATTATTACAATTTAATTATAGAACACATTTCTATATCATTAATCCCTTCCATGAACCATTTGTACACCCATCATGCTACCTAAATTATCTCCTGATTTTATATGCCAAACATTTATATTGTGAATACCCATCCTTATTTCAAATCAATGGTATTCAACTTGATTGAAATATATTTCATTTATTAGGTAATTCAATGTATTAAACCCATACTCCTTAATCATGGTATTAAAACTGATTAAATACATTATTATGATTTATGATCTATGTGGAACACAAATGAATTTACATTATATGAATGTGATAGGTGCGCAATATCCCTATAATGTAGTGGGTAATGTTTTTATATCATGATATGCCATGTATTGTGTATGTAAAACTATCCTAAAGACACTAGGTTATGATTTATTAGAGGTTATCCATGACTTATGCTAATTATTTCATGTTTTATTTTGTTTCCACATTCCTATGTTTCCTTGATATAATCATCTAATATCATGATTCAATTTTCATGTTTATGATTCTCATCCATTTTATGTCGCATTTATATACCTCTTGACTAAAATGTATTAATTTTATCATGTTAGGATTTGATTATTCCCTTATCAATATTTATATCTCACCCCTTTCTTATGTGAATTCTAGGGTTTTACTATGAAGTTTTATAATATCAATAGATATTAAGGGCATGTTGTGTGGTTTTTAAATATTTTCATTGTATCCTTGTTTCAAGTTATTATTTTAAGTATCTAATTTCCCAATTAAACAAGGCCTTTTGATATTTCATGATTGTATTACGTGTTTTCTTATATAATAAATCATGAATTATGGATTATTAAAGATATGTGTTTTTATAATAAGATAGATAAAAGTGAAAGAGAAACCCTACCTGATGCAGTGATGGAGTGTGGATGAGAAGTTACCGAATTAAAGGATTATTGAAATCCTATCCATTTCAAGAATATTTCAATCTGATGCCTAAGGAACATGTATGGTGTGTATGTAAGTTAGGGATCATAAATTAGGCATGGAGGTTATAGATTTTAAATCATTGATACTCTACCCAAAGTGTGAAATCAGATATCGATGACAGGATACACAACCAATGATTCACCAAAGTAAGCTTCCGTGAGTTAATTATTTGGGTGATTAATAGAGGATATTTGAGGTATATGAAACCCTAGTTTAATTGTGAGAATTATTTAGAGTCTAGGAGTAATATATGGGAAGGTATTAGGGATGAGGATAACTAAAGAAAAGGTGATGGGGAGAAAGAGGTGGAGGCGGCGAGGTGGAGGAAAAGGTGTTGAGGTAGAGGTGGATATGTTGATACTGAGAGGCATTGAGTCATGGATCTGAGTATGAGGAATAAATGAGGTATGAAGAATTGATTAACATTGGAGGTAGTAATATGGAGGGATTATTAGATGGAAAAATAGAGTAGGTGTTGACATGTGTGTTGAGAAATATATAATTTATTTTACTTATATATATTTTAGTCACATTTTGGGAAACGTCAGTACATAATTCATTTTAATCACACTTATGATACCATTGTTTGGGTGTAAAATTTTAAACCACCTCCTAGATTATGTAGTCAAGACATGAAATATTTTATTTTTTTGCATCAATTTAATCTCAAAAGTTGGGTTTGTGGGGTTTTATTTTGAATGATATTTTTTTACTATTACAACTTTACCTGTATTTTTAAAAAAACATGTACTATTTAGAAAAAATAGTTATCTTTACCAATGTTTTTTTAATTTAATCATATTTTTAGTGTGAAATACTTAATCATTATATATTACACACCTTTATTAAAATGTGGGTATTTGGTTCATTTTAACCACACTTATTATATTATTTTTCCCTTGTTTAAAAAAGTGTGGTTAAATGTAGTGTTGATAAATTATAGATGTTATTTTAAAAAAAGAGGTTAATTAGATATTTTTCTAAAAGAGACTAAATCACTAGAATAACATTTCTCTACATTTTTTACAAACTCTATGTAAAAATATTATCCATGTTTATAAACACTACTACTGTAAAATAAAAATGTGGATAAAATATTTTTTATAGTACATATGTAAAGGAGTTATATACACTCCCGACACACCCCTAACCATAAATCACACCCATGTCCCAAATTATAATTCCATTATAGATACCATTAAAATCAAATTTCACCAAGATTATTAAATAAATACATTATAATCCATACCTCAATCTAAATGGTATTCAATGATGATGATTTAACATTCTAATTCCTTATACATCACATGTGAAACCCTATTATAATGAAACTATTCCACTATGATTTAGTGGAATAATAATGGAAACCCTAACCTAGAAGCATCAAATTATATAAAATATAAGAATAAGAGGATATATGGTTGATGAAGGATATGGATTCAATTCAATTTCACTTAATAAATATGTCAAGAACAACCCAGATCAAGTGGAACGAAAAGGGATAAGTGGGGGGAGGGGAGGAATGAAAACCCATATATCGACCTTATAGAATTGAAGAAACCTAGGGGATTGAAATAAAACCCCATAAAGTGACCTTATCACCTCTCTAAAAAAATCAGGTAGGTTGTATTAGGTACCCAGTTCATCTCTAACAACTACCTAATAGGCCATCGGGTGGCTAGTATAAGGATATAATCCACCCGATGGCCCACCCAATGGGATGATTCCATTGATTTCACCACTAGTCACTTAGTGGTAGTCAATCAGGTACCATGTGTCTGCATTTATCCACCTAATTTTTATTATTAATTATAAAACACCCAAATAATTCCTTTGGGTGTTTTCTACATAATCTACCACCTCTAAAACATCCCACTAAACAATTAAAACATGTGTAAAATTTCCTTCCACTGATTTTAATTCTAAAAAACAAATTCATACATAAACCAAATTGATTAGAATTTAACCCATATTCTATTTCTCTAAAACATGAAGGTGGGAGTCATTAAACTTAAATAAAATTATGTTTAATTAATATTCCATTGATTTTATGCTATAATTTCTTCTAAATATTCTTTATAATCATCATACCTTGGTTTTTTTATCTTTTTTCAAGTTGGTTCTTTGTGATACTTCTCTTTCTGTCATTATATCATACTCCTATTTATATAATTATATGATTCACCATAGTAATATTCTTATAAGATGGTAATTAGTTATTGAAAATCTAGTATTTATGGTATTATTTTTCATTAAGCTTTGATTATCACAAAATATGATAATTTTTCTATGTAAATTTAATTATCAAGGGTAATAGTTTTTTTGAAATTTCTTGAACAAAAAATATTTTTAAATTGAATGTTTATAAAGGTAGATTTTTTATTATTGGAGTTTCAGTTTATCTCATTAATTGAATATATTAGTAAGTTAGAATTTTTTTGATGGGTATTGATTTTAATTTTAAATATTTTTAAATATTTTTTTTATTAGGAATGATTTTTGGGTATTTTATGGTTTATAAATAAATGGAGTCTTATAGGTGAGGTAAACAGAGATATAGAATGAAATAGGTTAAATTAAATGTTATAGTTGTGTGTATTATTTTATATGAATAAGTTTAAAATGTGTTATTATCGTGGTATTTGATTTCTGTTATTAAAATATGTTATTTTGTAATTTATGTATAAAATATTTGATTTGGTGTTGTGGATGTGGTGATATAGTGGTATTGTTGAAGAGATGACGTAACTGTATTGTGTAAGTGGTGAGATTGTAAACTAGGAATGTATGATGCAGTGATGAATTAAAGAAAGAGAACGAAGTTGTTGTGATAGTTTTGTATCAAATTTTCACCCACTTTAGGAGAACCTAGTGATGGATCTGATTAAGGCTAGCTACCTAATGATAGAGATCAATTCCTGAATGAAAGGTATGTGTGGTGTATGATTTTATCCCTTATCCATTTTTTATTGGGTATATTATTATTTATGATATTCACTACCTATTTAAATTTTATTTTTGTCGTTATTTTTATTGATAATAACATTATATTAATATCTTTATTTGGTTAATATTCATACATACATATTTGGGCACTAAAAAATGAATCCCATAAAGATCTGGGTAGAAAGGCAGTCGATATAGCCAATTATAGAGAAAAGTAAAACAGTTTTTGCAACTCATATTTGGATGATCCTATAACCACAATAAATACACAAGTAAAATAGTTTCACATCACAAAATAACTCATTGATATCCAACCTATAATAATCCTGGGGAATATGAATACCCCTCTATTGGAAATTCAAAGGATATGGCCTTTAGGATTCTAGATTTTATGCACTCAACTCACAAAACACATACTTCTACACACTCACACAACTTGAGACCCTATTGGGAACAAACATGAGAGAATCTAATGAATATTACAACAAATAATTCCTTCAATGTATTGTATTGTTATTTGGATATTATCCCATAGCTAACTCCAACGAAGCACATTCATCACACAAATTAAAAACTTTCATGCACGTTAAAGATTCATGAAAACCCAAACTTGTGGAATACTAATTATATGTAAATATAATTAATTCCATCATTTTGAAAATTAAAATTCACAAAAATTAAGGTAATGAGGGATCTATACTGGTCATATCTAGTTCCCTTCATACAAAATCCTTACACATGACCAATATCATAAATTTTCACCCCAAATACCTTTGTACTAGGCATATGTTGGGTAGTATCCTTGCCTTTTTCTATTAAGAATAGACTCTCTCAACCTAAAACCCTTTACACTAAGTATGGGATGGGAAACATCCAACCCTGTTTCTCCCAAGAACTATCCAGTTAACACAACATACATGTAAACCCCTCCACATATCCCTTTTGGCTCCAAAGAATCACCCTAGGCCTCTAATTAGGTGTAAAACCCAGATATGTTCCCATTTATGATATGAAACCTTTTGTCCACTCAAAGATCCATATACCTTTAGAGAAACACCATTGCATAAATATCACTCTATACCTTGATGCATTCATTTTTCACAACACATGTGTCCTTACCAAATGATGTTAAATTGTATGGAATAGTCTATTCACACCATGTTAAATTGTCTATCTCAAACTACATTGGTTTTGATTCTTGCTATAGCCGGATACATTAGACACCTCTTCAAGGTATAATCTTAACATCATCACTATTCCATAATCCACTTGGTAGGTGATGTCTCCGTCGCCAGATCATCTTTTTAGATCATACTAGATGTATCACCAAAAATATAGAAATGTCTCCATAGGGAATCCCCGTTTTATTTTAAACCTATGTATGCCTTTAAATGTAGAGCGCATATGGATTTTCCCCACTATATATAAACATATTCCCACCCATAGGTTATGATCATGTTATGAGAATGTGGTTTTCTATGTGACAAGCGTAGGAATACTCTCCACCTGATACATCAAAAATCCATGCTTCCGTATGTCATGAGCATGGGGAGATCCAAGAGATGAGCCTAGGGTGACTTAGGTGATGAGCCTAATATGAATTATTCCATGAGTATAAGAATATTATGTGATTATAATAGGCTATCTCCACCCGTTACTTAGGTGATGAACCTAATATTATACCATTCCCTTTGTGAGGAGAATATGATGCCCTATGTAATGATCATATGATGCTTCAAGTGACAATCATGGGATTACTTAGTGAACAAACCAAAATTACTTTGTGTGATGAGATCATGATGCCTTGTGTAATAATAATAGGTTTCCTAGTGGGATGAGGTCCTGATGACTCATGTGATGACCATGAGCTTCATCATTTTTTGAGAAAGTAATTCCAAGGGTGAAAACCGAAGACACCTTTTTCGATGAGCCTAAAATGCCTTCATAAGCATTTGACAAAGAAATTTTCATATTACCAACAAACCTAATGAACTCTTCAGCTCCAACTGTAAGGTGGTATCCCTCTCAAGAAAATAAGAGATATAATTATATGATGTGCACGTGAGGATGAAATTGGAATGAAGATTCATGAGCATGTCTTAAATCTATAAGAGATACCTAGACTAGGTAGCGAACACCGCATAGGAGTCCATTAAGGGAAGGGATGACATATCATTATCTAATTATGATCAAGAAACTGAAATCCTCAACCCTAGTGGTGATTGGATACTTACTTTTGGAATGTATTAATACAAGACCCAAATCATTACCATCCTATTCCATAGTGTGATATGAAAATGTTCTCATAAGAAAAAAAATAGTGAACCTGATTTGAATTACTTCTCCTTTAACAATGAGAGGATGAGTAGCATTTGGAGTGTTGGGTATCATTATCATCAGAATTTTACTCACTATTGGATTCAAAAATTATTATAAAATTCTAGTTGGTAAAAATATAGAGATAGATAAC
This sequence comes from Viscum album, assembly GCA_963277665.1. Classification (NCBI taxonomy): domain Eukaryota; kingdom Viridiplantae; phylum Streptophyta; class Magnoliopsida; order Santalales; family Viscaceae; genus Viscum; species Viscum album. Next base: position 1,253,578,676 of record OY728135.1, on the reverse strand, counting down.
CTAATAACCACTAATGGTCATGAGGGAAGAAGAACCTCCTAAAAGATAATCCTTCACACCTACATCCATGTGTAAATAACTATGTATTTTATGAATCTTAGGATTCCTCACACCATTTTCTTATAAATAATTACATATTATTATGTCATCAATTCCCATATACATCTTTATGGATAGGAATGAGTCATTACCAATTGAGATATGTCTTGATAAAACATGAAATCTATGATATTGTGACAACATCATCATCAAAAGAGAGCTTTTTGGGGAAATCCACCCCCATTTCCACTATAAACTGTTAAAGTACCTTTACCCCAAGATACACTGAAAATATATTCCCATATGATGAGGTGGTAGGTTACATCCATGTAAAACCCTGAAAATCATGTTTAATAGAATATTATGCTCGATAGCTTTCATAACATTCAACACCAAGCTTTAAGCGAACATCGATATTCTATAAAAAATTAGTATTTAAATGTGACCATTAAAATAAAGATAATACATTAGTGGTATGAATAAATATAACCACATAATTAAAAAAATAATATTTTTTTCATAATGAAAATTTACTGATTAATTCATAATAAATAATTACTCAATTTTCAGTAATGTCATTTTAATCATCAAAAATATGTTTTCTTCCAAAATGGATTTCATTGAATTTTTTAAAGGGGAATTATACTAAATTTATAACATTTTTAGAAATTAAATTTGTGGAAATAAATATAATTTTTTAAATAATCATTTTAATATTATCTTAGGGTTAATTTTTGGTATTTATGATAAAATGTTTATCTTTTAGTTAATAGTAAAAAATAACGATTTTTGTAAAATTGTCAATCCTTTTCATTAAATAAATTAATTTAAAAGTATCAATAAGTATTTAATTTCATCATGAATTAAAATAAAATACATTTAATTATAAATAATATAATTTATTACATATAAATCAATATTATACTTTAGTTTTTGTATAAGATCTTTTTCAGGTTTAAGAATGCATTTTTTTAAAGTTATTTTTCATTGCACTTTACATGATTGTTTTTAAATTTAAATATCCCACTTATAGAAATTTAATTTTAAAAAATTTAACCCTTAATTTTAATCATAATTTCAATGTTTTTTAATGAGTAAACTTTCATTTTTTGTCATTATGAATAGTAACCAATGTAAAAATTCAATACTACGATGAAGGTTAAAAATGATTAACAGGGGTTGATCTATAAATATTAGGATTATAATTATATAAAAACATATATAAATACTATTTAATTATGATTTTTAAACTCTATATAATTTCCCCTTTAACTATGAGTCATTTTGGATCCATTTGGATTGAGTAAGATGTTATATATTTTAATCTTTTTAAAAATTACAAGTCTATATTTTCCCTCACTAATAAAAGGACACCACCTCCCCTATACTATATATAATTTAAAAGAATTATATTTTGAACAATACATACATAAAAACCATCCTATAATTACTATCCATGGAATAGAGTTCTTGGTTTGATCAAAATACCAACCATATATGGCTTAGGGTGTAATCCAAAAGAGGTTGTCAAAAGAAGTGGTATAACGCTTAACCAATTGTTTTCATTTTATTTCTTCTTATACATATTTAAATTCTATGATAACATATTTGATATAATAATAGAAATATATCCCATATATTTAGATAATATTATGTTTATGGTGTAACCTTTATTCATCTATTTCCTCCATCAAATGGAAAACAAATGCATTAGTCATGTGTAGGTATAGACTACCACCTCACGAAGTGATGTATTTTATTTTTCATCAACACCATTCATGGATTGTTATTATAATGTATATAATGTTTATATATTATATTTATGACATAATTATGATTTTATAAATATTATATATCATATACCTTCTTACCCTTCCACCTGTCAAAAAATGATATCATCGATCGTGCGTACGTATGGAATACCACCTCTGTGAAGCATAGTGACTCATTTTTCATATCCTCCTTACATGGATGATTGTAAATATATATATATATATATAATTAACATATATTATATTCAAATTATTATTATATTTCTTGAGATAATGGAACCATAATCAAGATCTGAGGAGCATAACTACCGAATTGAGACATAAATGAAAATGAAGTAGTAACACCCAAAATGATGATGATGATGAAAGATTTTTAATTATTGAGTATTAAAATGTTATAAGTGGTTCATATATAATATTATAAGTATTTATATGGTTCTATTATATAATAATAATAAAGTTAAATTTATTTCACAAAAGGTTGAAATCACTTACGAGGAAAGTCAAAATTGAGGAAAGAGATTTTTGTTACAATCTCATTTCATTTCGAGGTTGTTTATGTTTAAATTTTATTTGGGAAAATTATATGATCATAATATATTAAACCCCATATATTTTATTTTTTAGTATTTATGTTTTTGTATTAAATTTTTATTTTTTAGTTCTTCCCTTTTTGGTTCAAAAATCAATAATAAATTTACATTTAAGGGTCTTTCTTTTAAAAAAATGTTTTGATGTTTTCATTACAACTCATTTTAATAATTATCCATATTTTCATTATGATATTTTCAAGATTTTTTTTACTATTATCCAATGATTTATTAAATTCATTTTTAAACATTTTTTTAATTTCCATAAAAAATTTAAAAGGAATCTTCTTTTCATTTTCCAAATAAGGTATTGTCTAGAAAATATGTGACCAAAATATTTGATTTAACATACTCCCCACGAAAATTCTTTCCTGCCATCATGACTAATATTTTATTTTAATATTCCTTTTCATTTTTACATATTTATTTTAAATGATTTTTTTCCTAATATTAAAGAAATTTTTATATTTTAAATAAGTGATTTAAAAAATGAAAAGTGAATTTACCACAAGAAATGTCCAAAGATCTTTTAAATATATTCCCATATAAGATAACACTCGTTCATGTTATTGGTGATATGATCCAATTATACTACCATTATTATTTATGTAGAGGTTTTATGATTTTGATTATAAAATAATGAGGTTATGTATTCATGATTCAATATGGATAATTAATTACCTCTAAAACAACTAAGAATGAATTGTATTGGTCATTCAAAATATGAGGAATGCATAGGAAATTAAATTAATGAGTTTGGAAAGATTATAGACATCCCCTTGATAAATAAACATGTATCATGAGACAAAAATGTGGCCACATTAAATTGGTATTTGGTATACACCTACCAATTTAATTAGAATAATGTTTCGGTTGAGAGGCCTTGAGGGTAATATTCATAATATCATGGTGAAGAGGACTTGATCAACAATGTCTAAAATTATGTATTTTGTTTATTAATAGTTTATTTTTAATTATACATGGGTTTTTTATGTTCACATTAGCTAGGAATATTCATTGAACTCAATTTGTTGATTTAATGGAATGTGTTTTGATTATTCACTCTACCATATTAATTATGCCTTATTTATTCATGATAGCTTCTGTTGTACACAAATATTACTGAGCATATCATCTCACCCTTTATTTTGTTTACTTCCCATAAATATAAAGAAGGATTTTATAAATGAGTTAATTGGTGAATGAATGTTTCATATGCTTTGTTTTTTAAAATATTAAATTTAATATTGGAATCATTTATGTGTCTACTTTCCTTAGAATTATAAATTGATCGTTCATGCATAGTGAGATACCATATATCCTATACCAAGGTAGTAAATTAACCACCATATATATGTTACTATATTTGGGGTTTTATAGTCCATGTTGTATTAGCCACAGCTACTACTAGGAAGTTTCCAAGGACATTTTCCACCTCTCGATTGGACCGTCAGTGCTAGTCCATCCAACCCATTGTTGAATAGGTAGATCCTATCACCACTTTAGCTTCCTTATCCCAAAATACATTATTCAAAAATAGAAGGAAGGTATCCATTCCTGATACATGAAAGGTTTATCCTACAACTGAAATCACATCCCCTAAATTCCCCACCATTGTGTAGGCATACATATTTTTCATACTAGGATTGAGACCCTATCCACCCACCGGACATGTTTGGCCAACTCACCTTGACACTGGTGCAATAACCAACTAATGAGATAGTCCTCCCCATGATAATTAACCATATAGAATAGGTCCTTCTAATAATACTATCACACTTGATAATGGTCATCTCCATACCAAAGAAGTATATCACACTAAAATTCCTCCCATGTGTATAAGGGATACCAACCATCACAGAAGCCCTCTCCATGATACAAAAAAAATGACCATGAAGATTCATTGCATAATTTGTAAAATATAATGATCAAAGAACTTCCACAATAGAACTGGAGGTAGATAAAGGCACACTAATGCTTGTTTGATCTTGATCTTTCAAAATTAGAGACCTATGATGATTCATGAGATATAATTATACCCCAGCTACCAAAGTAGGTTGTGGGCACCCATTAGTTTAGGATGACCATTCCTATGGAAGACATGAAAAAGGTCATGATATCCATCTATAAATACTAATATGTGGAGGATGTATTATATTCTATTCAAGGATTAAATTTTTAGATTTACCTTTCATTATTAGGATCCCTTATCACTATATACACATGTAAAGTAGGAGTTTGATAGGATATTTTTTAGAACTATTGGATGAGGAGAAACATCAGGCTAAACTAGAATCACCTGAGATCCCCCCAAAATAGGATGTAGAAACCCAACTCAATATGGGGGTGATGGTGATGCTTGAATCACCTTAGCAGGATACCTTCTCATGGCAAGGAAGGCCATCCCAGATGATAGAACCCACACTATAGGAACCACAATAAGAGAGGTATCCATCACTCCATATTGTGGTTTCTAACTAATTACCCACTTTAGAGTTAGATGTCCTCTTCACAAAAGGTAGAGAGGAAGGTGGGAGTTTTTGGGAAGATCTACCCTTTGACTAGTTTCCAATTGGGTTTTGTTCATATGAGACCATGAATTTTTTCATCTCAGAGTTAATTACTTAATAGAAACTGAAATATCCTCAATATATTTTATGGTTGATTCTCCACAATATCTAGTTTCATTAACTAACCTTTGCATGGATCTCAAATCACCTTTAATGCCTATAACAGTAGTTCTGAAAGGTTTACCTCACTAGGATTCCAATATCTTAGTATCTTATCTCTTGTGGATACCACTATATATTTTAGTAGGTGTGTACTAAAATTCTCATAGTACTACTTTATATAATTGAAGAGGCATCCCCCCATGTAGAAATGAGAGGCTGGGGGTAGTATTCCTCTTTACAGTATAGTAACTTCTTATGATGACAACAGATTCCTCAATTGTGTCCATATGATGAATCTAGAAACTCTCTACCATAGACCACTACTATGTTGAATTTTGACTTGGACAATCCCCCTAAAAATCAGGATAACGATATTGGTGACAAGTAAATTGAGGTTGATCTGCCCAAAGTGTTCCAATAGTGTTCGGTGAACCCCTTGTATGTGCTCATACCCATCGACAATGGTAGGCCAAGTATCTCATAAATAAACTTATGATATCACCTTTTAAGACCTTTCATCAAAACCTCGATAATGGAAAAGGAGTGGGTGAATAATTTAGCTGTTATAAAGACACTAATAAAACTAATTTGGATTCTATTATCAATTCATTATTCTTTGATATTTAGGTTTATAAAAATATCAATGTTGAGCCCTCTGAGGATATCTTCCTCGCTATAGGGATGTTAAAAATGAACCTTTCATACTTTCTACAAAGCCCTAAAAATTGATATTCCTTGGTCATTGATCCTAGATTGAGGTTGGAGTCTCCACTCACTTCATACATAGTTTTGTATTCTACATGGCTCCCTTTATAATGGATCAATGGTTTTCTCACCGCTATATCATGACCACTTCAAGTCTTGATCTAGCTGAATAGTTATGGGGTAAACGCATGAAAAATACTTCTATGATGAAATGATATAGTTAGTTTTAGTATATACTAAAAGGAATCCATACCTGAAGTGTGTTGATGTTGTCTCTCTGACTCTAGATTTAAGCAACCATATATTTTCCTCATTCAATGGTATCGATGACCTAGAGAAAAACATTTCCCACTTTAACTCTTGGTGTGGCAAGTTTTTGTGATCCCTAGAACAACAATATGTGTCCAAACTTCTATGTTTCACCTAGATTTTGGATGGACTTTCTATTATTTAGTACAACTAGTTGGCTCTAGGATCGATGACCTATTGAGAGGATCTACCTTGATAGTTCCTCTAGTGGTTCAATTCCACCTTATGCATCATAAGTGTTGTCGACCGATATAAGTTAAATAGACATGAGAATGAACATTTCATTTACTTTATCACCCATTGGAATGAATTAATATACTCACTTGACATTCAACTTACCTAGAAATATTTATTGGAATATGTGTGGAAAATATTTGGGATGAGTTGGTCCTAACTATAATCTCCTTGAATTACATAGGTGGATTCTTAGAGTTCACTGAGAGATCATAGTGACTCGATGTGGCCATGTAGTAAATTAAATTGAAGACTCATACATTACCTTTTTATTTTACACAAAATTGTAAGATTAAAAGTGGTTGATGTCAAGGAAAACCAAACTCCACAGTCAATATTCTTTTTGGAGGATATATAGAAAAATCCCTAAAAGGAATAAGATTAGTTTGAGAATGTTTCCCAAGTCCCTTATCAGGGATGGGTGTATATAACCTTCAGAAACTACAAGAACATGGTCTATTCTATTTATGGTGATCATATCCTAGGTTTTTTATCTACACCCTAGAGAAGAGCCTTCTAAAGCTTCTAGAGATCAATAATCCATAAAAGGTTGACTTAAAGAACTATGACAACTATTTTCCCTATCAATGATTCCTTGGAAACACCATCAAATAATGTTTTGTCTTTATGGAATGGCTTTAAGACATGGTATATCATGTCCTAGTGGAATTGGATGAACCTTTGGTGCATATAATGTGAATATATACCACCTTTAATTATAACATGGATACTAGGGATGGGAAAAAAGTATTAAAAAATAGAGTTGAAGTTAGATTATTGGTATAAAAAATTATATCATTCAATCCAATAAGATCAGTCATTCTTATCTAGACCAACTGACACCTTCCCCTTCCAACTCAACCTCCCTAAAAACATAATCAAATTGGTATAATTATAAATCATAAAGGATCTCAAACTAACATCACAAGGATGATCAATATCATATACCAGTGCCAAATCTAATGTGTATCCTTATGGGTTTCATTCCCCTTGTGTTGGGAATAATTTACATGAACATTCCTATACATAAGGACCATTCTAATAAAGAGGAGTATGACTCAATCAATGCCATTAGTTTGGTGGACCTCAATATAGATCTCATATACAAATCATGTTAGTCAACACCTTTTCCCCCTCATTGTTACTATTGAAGAATGGGAAAATGTCTCTCTAGTAATCACAATGTTTGGGATTTTATCCTTGAAAAACATTTCTGTGATATTGAGATAATAAAACATGAATTACTTTGATCTTCATAGGAAAGACCCTTTATAGAATCTTCCTCTAGTGAAACTCTATAATCCATTCAGTTGGTTAATTATTTGGATTAACCACCATTGTCTAATCCTCGACTTTATCCATCCAACCAATAATAGACATTTTCTAGTCCCAAACATGTATCAATCCCATATTTTAATGGTCCCTCCATGGTTCCTATTAAGAAGCGACCACTAGAAACTAGGAATATACCCCTAGATCAGAAATATGTCATGCTAAAATACCTCACTATTTTATTTACATAATCTCAGTCCTCTACATACTCTACATATCAAAGGTGCTTCATAATGCCATCAGTGAAAACTTGAATATCCCTCTTGACTTTGAGACTGATATGGCTACTTATGAATCCTAACTCACATAGGAATCTGAGTATGATGTCTACCAAAAAATATTATCCTTCTCTAAGGAAGATGAGGGAACAATCATCCAAGGAATCATATTCCCTCTCTAATTCTCAATAAAGATCAATGTAATTGATTTTCACCAGTTATTAGTAAACATTTACTTGAGGATCAATCACATCCTAAATCAGATTCTCTACAAGTAAGGGTATATATAGAATATTTAAATCATCCAACATGATAATTCAATGATATGGGAAGAGTGAGAAAAAGATTCTATAAATGATCTAGTTATTGTTCTTGTTTTTTATTTGGTTTCCAATACTAAATTCATGATTGTCTTATTGGAAAAAAATCTCTCTTGATAGTGTTTTTGGGTTTTTTTTTTTGTTTTTTTTTACATGGTTGGATGTTTTTGATGAAAAATTTTTGTCCAATGATGAATAAGATAATGATACCAAACACAGATTGAGGCAAACTTGTATTTAGTTCACATGAAATAAAGGGTAATATGATGTTTTGATCCATGTATAAGTCAAATAACATCTCACAACCACATAAGTGAATCACATGATCAATGAAGCATTGTTCGAGATGGAGTTTTTTTTCAGTCTCTTTGAATCATATGGTCCCATAAGTGAAAATGGTTCACATGATAACATCAGGTAAATCGTATGAAGGAACTAGTATTTTCTGTGGTGGAGAGGCTTAAAAAATGTGATGAATGTCTAGATTATAAGATCGATGTAGTATTTCCATCTCAAGAAGAAAGCGAAGTTTCAATGAGTGGTCTTACATGGAGGTTATGTAATCTCTTGAGAAAAACTAACTTACGCAAATCCCATATAGTTGAGTAGGATCATATTCTAAGGTGGTGGAATGGATGGATAACTAAGATTATTGGAGTTAAGGTGGTGGATTTATGTCTATAAATACCCATTAAATCATAATTAGTAGAGAAAGAAGTTTTTCTTAAGTGTTTTGATTCGTAGTAATGTCCTGGGAATGTGTTTCACTTGAAGTTAAGTATTTTATGTGATCAAAGTTTCATAAGTGGAGTACAAGAAGATTTTTTCATGAAGTGAAGGGAGTTATGTGATTTTTTTTAAGTATCATAAGAATAAATAAATAAGGAGTTTCAGATAAAGTGAAGGCATCCATGTGATTGTGTGAACTAAGGATTAATGAAGGCTTCATCGTATTACATGCATAGGGTCTTACCACTAGAGATTCATGATCGTGAAAAGTAGAATGAGTCTTATTAAAATTGTCTCATGATGGATTATATCAATCACATAAGCTAGGGAGAGTTACATGCTCTGTGAATAAAGGTTACATGCTTCAATAAGAAAGGTTCTGTGCAATGGTGTTTTTCATTCATTTGATGAAACATGAGCATAATGACACACTCATTCAAGTTTAAAACACCTCAAAACTGATTTTAAGAGGATTCTATTGGATTGATAATGTGTTCATATAACTTCTTAATACTTTATTTTAGGTAATTACCTTCTCTTTACCTGTTATCCTCTCAAATCAAGTGTGCCTTGGGACTTTCGAGGATGGATAGAATTTTTTTTATCAAATGACCTAAATTTTAGGGATTCATGTTTATTTTAATTAATGGAGTCTGGGTATGAATGTGTAATGGTATAATGGGGTTCTCCCTGAGTTTAGAGAATGATCATGGTGGTTTTGTATTTTCAACTATAAACTAGTCTTTTACATTATGTAGGAGAATTAAACACTATGTAATGGGAGTACATGACATTTAATTATCACAGGGAATATGTTGTAAACCTTGTACATAGCGTGAAGGGAGTACATAAATTTTATAGGTTACATATTGTGTAATTTTAAAAATCATATTTTTAATAAAAAGTTGATGGGATTTTTAGTATATCTAGACCCCATTAATTACATGATGTGTAAAGGTATTATACTCCATATAAATGTAACAATTTGGAGATTCAGGGTGCTACATGTAAGAAATTTTATTCTTTTTTCCCACATCCTTCTTCACTCTTGATCTAGATCTCTCCTCCGATGATTTTGAAGACCTATACTCCGTCTGAATTGATTCATTTAGTGATTGATCACCATTGCAGTTAGTTTGGATCTCTCTATTTGAGTAATCCTTTCTTATTCTTCATTTAATTTTATTGAAATATAATTATTTCATTGCATTATCAGATCTTTTGATTTATGGTGATGATTCTTCTGGATTCTCTCAAGATCCTTTGTGTGATCCCATTACTAGATCCATTTCCTAGTTGGTTAAGGTGCAGAAGTTGTGCATTCTTGAGGTATCTATTGTTTCCTCTTCTCCACCAACCCTTTTGTTAAATTGTATCAATTATGAGATGTGTGGATTGTTCCCATACCTCTATTGTTGTTGTGTGTTCTTCCTTGTTGGTGGATCCCATTGTGGGCATGTGTGACCCAAGTTTTTAGGTAGTTGATTCCATCTCTATCCTATGTTGGTGAACTTCATTGCTTTGGGTATTTTATAAATTATTTTATAAATGAAATTAAATGATTAACTGATTGGATTTGTGTGTGTGTGGAAATGGGTTTCTATAAAATATGGTTTTCTTCTGGTTTTAGTAATTAGGAAAGGGTTTTCAAAGAATTTTAAAGTGGTTTATGAAATGGTTTTCAAAGAATGGGTTTATTAAATGGTTTGATAAATTTATTTTTAAAATAGAGAACATGGGAATCCTTGGGTACTTAATTTTAAGGTGGTAGTAATAGGATTTGTCCATTGTTAGGATCATTTTCTCATGGGGCATTTGTCTAATTCATATGCATGTTGTTTTAAGGACTTGTTAGACCTATTATGAGGTTCAATTTATGGGGCGTTCCTCTTCTCTCTATAAATGATGCATACATCTAGAGGATTGATGCGTACATTATTTTCTATGTTAGTTATGATTGTCCTATATATCATGACCTATTTTGATCCTTGGTGGTATGTTACCTATGAATTTGGCCAATTTGGGTTGATTAGATTGTACAATAAAGGATTTCATATGATATGTGATACCTAATTTTCTTTAATATATTTACTTTTATATAATTATATTAATTGCTTAAAAACTGATTTACCTATTTTATTTGAAATATAGAAAAGGGGAAATTAAATTAATTTTCTTCCATGATTTTGATATGAATATTGTTAAACTGTTTGCATGCCTTGGTTTCTTTAATGTTGACAATGATTAGATTATTATACAGATACTTGTTATAGAGAACCTAGATGAGACCATGCTGATCCTTTTAGCTCAAACCTTATACATCCCTTCAAAATTTCATAGTACTTGTTATGTCTTTTGATATAGGAAAAGTTAAGGTATCGTAATGAGGTGGTGAGTTTTTATGTCATATGGGTTTTTGGTAGCTAGTGATAAGATTGTGGGAGTTTTCCCACACTATCACATGGATCTATTAGAGTGTCTTTTTAAGTTTTTTCATCCATTGAATTTGGAATTTTCTCTATGAAATTGTTTTTTTACCCTTCAGTTGTATCACTTCTATTATTACCAAGAAAGTTTGGGATCCTTTCCAACCTGGTCCCAAATTTTTAAGGAAAAGTACATACAAAATCAAGTAGTGTAAGGGGTTTTAAAAAGATAGGAGTGGATCACTCCTATTATATCTACATCCATTATTGGTGCATAGTTGTATGGGGTTATGAAGGGCCACATTGAGCTCATTTCTATGATCGACCTCTTCGACAAAGCATCAGCCATGTCATGACCCAACCCAATGGGGATCAAGCCATGACTCCACAATCCCGTCTTCAATAGGCCAGGGTTTGGCAACTAGCACCAAGTAGGCTATCACACACATGGGAGACCTTAGCCTAAGGTACCTATACACACACACCCACATACACCTCTATGTTATAGTGAAGAGATATATATATAAACTGAAAGATAAAATGCATGCATAAACTATCCCAACTAGTGTACAGATTAAGTACATAAGGGAAAAATACACTCCCACCAAAATAAAACTGCAAAAGCATCCAACCTACTCAGATGGAGGGGATTTCTGTCAAAATCCCTCTGATAAGATCCATGGTACGACTCTGATAAAAATCTCAATCAGTCCAGCTACTACGCTCTGCCTACTCCGGGTCCTACTAGGACTCCGTCAAAGGACTTATGGTTTACACAAGACACAACACATGTGGGAAAATCACGTGAAGGGGTAAGTATTAAAATACTCAGTAGGGAACCCAAAATTCCAAACCAAAAAAAGGGAGAAATAATAGGCATTAGTTAACTCAACCCAACCAGAGGGAACACAAACATTAGAGAAATTCCATCTCAAGACCATCCTCAGCTAATCACAACTATTCATCTCGACGTCCTTGGCATGTCAATGAAACGACACATACCATAGGGACTCCCAGAACATACCTATATATACTCATCTTTGACACCAAGTCTCATGGTCCTAACTAGAGACTATCTTCAACAACCAACTCGAGGTTCTAATGCAACACTCGCAATGGCCTCATGAGGTTCCGACCACATAGACATCAGCAATATCCTACTCGAGGCTTGAATGTAGAATCCTACCTTAGAGCGCACACACACTAAGAGACTATCCATCCCTGATGTCATGTATAATGAGAGGGTGAAAGTATCAAAAAATAGTATTCAATGAGACGACCTCACCATATCTAAAGGAACTCAACTGAGAGATGTCACTCTATCAGGAAAATGAACTAACGGCACAACCCAACTAACCCTCTTGGTACCTATCTGTGAGGGCATGCTTGAAAAACAATTCCATGGAAGAAGTCACCCAGTGAATAAACCACCTCTGACTCCTCATATAGGGGATCCCACCCAGGGTCCGCTGGGGGACACTACAACCCCAGCTGGAACAACGTACACAAATATCTCACCTAGCATAGGATCAATGCCTATGTAGAGTAGGTCATGCCAATTCTAAGAACTCCTCTTGGGGAAAACATCATGGTAGATTGCAGATGGAAGAATCATATCTTGATACAAAAATAGAGGGTCTTTGCCTGGGGATCACTAAGGGATCTATCCCCTATTGGAACAATATCCTAGGTAGAGGATCAATGACTGGGTATATATTGTTCACACCGATTCTAAGAACCCTACCATGGAAATGAAAGGATGTGAGGATCACATCGGGCCTATTGGGGTGACAAATGATCCAAACCTGTTGAGTCTAATATCAATGTGGATTGAGACAACTCAATCCAGAAAGTCGTGAAACACCCATGTTGCACATACACAAAGTAGTAGAAGAGGGGTCATAATCCAGTGAAGGGGACATGATACTGAAAACCCTCATAGTGAAAGGACCAGGGGACCCACTTAACCTTGTCAGCCTAAACATTACCAATAGAGACCAGGGGGACGCACTCAACCCTACCAGTCTAAAGTCACTAGAAAGGAAAGGGGGCCCACTCAACCCAGCTGGTCAAGGCATTGCAAACCCAAATGACCCATACAACAATGATTTCACACCAAAACCCCTAGCCCCAAACCATTTCCACCATCATGTTCTATGTAGAAAACTACTCAGGATAGGCTACTCACAGGCCTAAATCCGAGCTATGAAGGAGGATATATGGGAGGCATAAGATCTCAAGAAGATCATCAAGGAGTGAAAGATGTATAAAGGGGTCCACACAATATGTGAGCCTACCTAAACACTTGGTAGTGTATCCTTTCTACACAGTTTTCCAAACTATGTAGGAGTACACAGCATGTAGAGATAGTACGCATTGTGTCCCACTTCACCCGGACCCTAGCTGTGTTTCTCCTTCACATGGCATGGCTAGATATGTCCCTTACACATAGTGTATCCCATACTACATGGAGTGTTCGGGTTATATGGCCACCTAACTACGTGGTTGACCCAGGCTCATGTACTGGACCCTGTTTCCATGTACTTTGGTCGTGTTCTTCTACATGACCATGTAATATTACACAACTAAGATGACTATTTCCCCCAGCCACACGATGAGGTTCCCTACATGGAATGTAACCCCAACTACACAGTGTATAGACCCCCAAACATTTTCTTCCTCAAACAAGAATAACACATGGCATGTAGTACTAGTTCACATGTTTTGTAGATGGGAAAATCTATCGCAAAATCCCTGCAAACATCCTGAATCACCCCCGTTCACCCCAAAACACTCAGATCAAACCACAAGGGGTCCCCAGATGTTTTCCATAGGCTCTATAACCTTAAAAAATGCATAAAAAGGGGGGTTAGGACTAAAACAAAAAACTTCCTACCTCAATGGAAAAACGATGAAGCTTCAAGTGTAGAATTACACCTGGGATGTGTTGATTCTCGATCTGGAAATGATCAACATAAAAAAATGGGATCTAGAGTCACCTCCTCACCTTGGTTCGTATATCAGTTGAATGGATAGTAAGAGGGGGAGAGGGGATTCGGCCTCCTATATGCACAACAAAGAGGAAAAGGGATAGAGGGATATTGTTTTAATTTTTATTAAAACAATATCATCTTAACACCCTGGACCTACTCGCCTCCAACCCAACACCCAGTGCCGAAAAATTTTATATCATGCCTAGGGTTTACGTGATGTTATGAACTCAACCATAGTCTCATAAATCTAATCTGATAATCCACCCATGAGTTATTCACATTTCAAGAAAAACTATTCATGGGTGATAAAATATATTTGATATTTGTAAAATTTCCATATTGAGGCTCACCAACCCTTGGATTCCTACGCTGACTCAACTCTAGGCTTCAAAAATATTCTTAGGAATATTCCAAAGTATTATAGGTCAAAACCTGACTCACTAAATCCTCCCCACCTTAAAGATTTTCACCCCTGAAAATTGAAAGCCTAGGAACATGGGAAAGTACCTGAGCTCTCCAATGGGACTCTCATGCTAGCGAGCTCACTAGAGGTTCTTGTGTTGTAACAAACACGCACCAAGAGGAACCAAAACACCTCAAAACCACTAAAAAGGATACCTAGGGTTCCCATGATTCCCACAATTGCACACTCATGGGAACCTTCAAGCACAACCACACACCAGTAATGAAAGAGAGGGTTTACACACCTTAGAGATAGCATGACTCCCTAGTTATCACTCTGAACCCTTGACAAGATCCAACTGAACACAATACCTCATCATCAAACATTTAGGGACACCTTTTTCGGTTTACAACTACCCTGAACAAGTCCCAATATACCCCAACTAGCTCTGAATGGTTTATTTCAATACCAACGCAATGAAAAGGAAAATGACCACCTTAGTACCTCGTCTCTCCACATGACCGGTGCCAATGCCCATCCTTAGAAGGTTGATGCACTACCACCTTAAGGAAAATTCATCATGAATAAGTCCCCTATATATCCTGTCATGTGAGAACTCACAAAAAAAACCCAACACTTCAAGAAAACATATTCACTACCTAGAGAAAAAATAGGTTTTCCTGAGTTTATACACTCAGTCTTACAAGCCCTTACAAAACTACCGTCGACACATGAAATTAGCCTCAAACACACAGGTCAAATAAAATCATCCACTACACCTTGATACTATCTACTTTGGCCAGTACTGACTCGCATGCATAGTTTTATATCATGTCAAAAAATGTGTCTTGGTGGGGGATGGATCCATCATGCTTTTGCATTCGAAGAAAAAAACAATAATACAGGTCTCCACTAACACCCTACATCTTCCCAAACAAAAACCACTAGAAAGAAATGGAAAGGAAAGAGTACCTCCCAATAGTGTCTAACAATCCTACTGAAGAAAGTATAAAGGACACAGAGCATACCTCTATTAATCTGAAGCCTCTAGGTATATACCCTCCAGTATCTACAATAGCCCAAGTACCTATCCACCATCTCTCTAATTATTTCTTGGACCACCTGGGTGGTGATGGTGGAAACAGATCAAAGCACCAACTACCTCCTGACACTCTAACTCCGATGTCTCATCCATTTCTTGAGTAACCTCGCTAAAACTACCATCACTACCAAGGTGGTCCATCAACCAAACCTTCCTTAGCAATATGGAAAGCTGGATAGTCTCTCGCAAGATGTCCCTAACCGTCACAAATGTAACAGCACCTCTCCCGCTACTAACCAGAACCCTGGTGTGGATCCTAAGTCTGGACATGGGTATGCCTCCAAAGATAAAGGTGAATCTTGTATTTCACATGTGCTAACTGTGGGTCCTTCTCGACCTATAACTTAGGAAAAATATATCTCAGAAGCTCACAATATGCGTGCAACCCCAGCGCATTGGCATCTAGCACCAAAATATCCATCCACAGCTCAGTCTAATAAGATCCATCCACTTAGACTCTCATAGGTGGGTCAATGTGTTGCTCTATGGGTGGTGGATCCTCCAACTGTATAACTAGATAAGAACCTACCTCATGACTAGGCCCCTACAAGGTGACCTCTTCAATCATATGGTTGTACACCAATCCCGTCTATGGAAACCTTTAAGGATATCATCATGGAAGCATCCTGAAACAATTTCAAGATACCCCATGGTCAAAGAGTATATCTGGGGAGCTAACTCAAGAAAGACAGAAAAAACCAAAACCACATCCTATATAATGCATGTACCATTATTTCCCTATGATTGGTGTCCTACTTTACCAATTCTAAAGGAAGGTTATCATAGTTCTAGTTAATGGATATGTCAGCCACTCGCACCAACACCAGAGTCACTGTCCCGAAATATGAACACGAAACATCATAACATTATCTCTATGAAACCCAAACCAAGATCACAACATTACAATCCCAAAGTAGAACCCACTCTGATACCACTCTGTCATGACCTGACCCAACAGGGATCAATCCATGACTCCCCAAGCCTTCCTTCAATAGGACAGGGGGTGGTGACTAGCACCGAGTAGGCTATCACACACATGGGGGGCCTTAGCCTAAGGTACTTATACCCACACACCCACATACACCTCCATGAAAAAGTCTAGAGAAATATATTAAAACTAAAATCTAAAATTCATTCATAAAACTATCCCAAATAGAGTAAAACATAAGTATATAAGGGAAAAATACACACCCACCAAAAGAAAACTACAAAAGCATCCAACTTGATCAGATATAAAGGATCTCTGTCAAACTCCCACTGGTAAGCTCCAAGGTATGGCTCTATTAAAAACCTTGGTCAGTCCATATACTACACTCTACCTACATCGGGTCTTACTGGGACTCCATCGAAGGGCTCATGGTCTGTACAAGGCACAACATGTGCGGGAAAATCTCGTACAGGGGTGAGTATAAAAATACTCAATAGGCACCCCAAAATCCCAAACCAAAAATGGAGCAACTGATAAGAATCAGTTAACTCAACCCAGCCAAAGGGAATCCAAACGTGAGATAAAATCCATCTTGAGACCATCCTAGGCTAATCACGGATAGTCATCTTGATGTCTCTAGCATGTCAAAAAAATGACATATACCACGAGGACTCCTAAAACATACCCATATATACTCATATATGAAACCAAGTCTCATGGTCCCGACCAGATACTGACTGCAAAAACCAACTCAAGGTTCTAAAGGAACACTTGTAATGGTCTCATGAGGTTCCGACCTCATATACATTAGCAGGATCATACTCAAGGCTCACAGGTATAATCCTTCCTCAGAGCACACACACACTAAGATCTTAGCCATCCCTGATGGCATGCATAAAGATAGGTTGAAATCATGTAAAACTCATAGTCAATGAGAAAACCTCACCATATCTAAAGGCACTCAACCGAGAGATGTCACCCTACCAAGAAAATGAACTAACGACACAACCTGGCCAACACTCATAGTACCTATATGTGAGGGCACGCTCAATGGACAATGCCCCAAAATAATTCATCTAGTAACTAAACCAACTCTAACTCCTTAGGTGAGGAATCCCACCCAGGGTCCGTAGGGGGACACTACAACCCCAGCTGGAACAACGTACACAAACAGATCACCTAGAAGAGGATCAATGCCCATGTAGAGTTGGTCACACTGATTCCATGAACTCCGCCTAGGGAAAACTTCATGGTAGA
This sequence comes from Viscum album, assembly GCA_963277665.1. Classification (NCBI taxonomy): domain Eukaryota; kingdom Viridiplantae; phylum Streptophyta; class Magnoliopsida; order Santalales; family Viscaceae; genus Viscum; species Viscum album. Next base: position 1,253,560,647 of record OY728135.1, on the reverse strand, counting down.
TTATAGAAGGAAGAATCAGATCTCGATACACAGATAGATGGTTTGTGCCCTGGGCTAACTGGTGGATCCTTCCCCTATTGGAACAATATCTTGGGTAGAGGATTGATGCCTGAGTAAATATTGGTCACACCAATTCCAAGAACCCTATCAAGTAAATGAAATAATGTGAGGATCATTTTGGTCCTCTCAGGGAGACACATGCTCCAAATCTGCTGAGTCTGCTATCAAAGTGGGTTGATACAACTCACTCTAGAAAGCGGGAAACACACACACTTCACGTATGAAAAGCAATTGAAGAGGGGTCACAATCTAGTGAAGGGGACTTGATATCAAAAACCCGCATAGAGAAAGGACCAGGGGGACCCACTCAACCTTTTCGGCCTAAACATCACCAACAGGGACCAAGGGGACCCACTCAACCCTACCAGTCTAAATGTCACTAACAAGTACTAGGGGGACCCTCTCAACCCATCCGGTCAAGGCATCACTAACCCAAAAGACCCACACAACAATGCCTTCACACCACACCCCTAGGACTAAACTGTGGCCACCATCACATTCTATGTAGAAAACTACTTTGGATGGGCTACTTGTGGGCCTGAATCTAAGCTATGAAGGAGGAGATATAGAAGGCATAAGATCTCAAGAATATCATCAAGGAGTACACGACATGTAAAGGGGTCCACACAGCATGTTATCATGCCCAGACATCTGGTTGTGTATCCTTTCTACATATTTTTCAACTGATTTAGGAGTACATGGTGTGTAGAGGTAGTACAAGTTGTGTACCGCTTCTCCTGGCCTCTAGCCATATTTCTCCTTCACACGGCCTAGCCAATCATGTCCCTTACACATCATGCAACCCATTATACATGGCTTGTTTGGGTTAAATGGCTTCATAACCATGTTTTTTACCCAAACCCATGTACCAGACCCCTTGTCCTTGTACATTGATCATGTTCTTCTACACGGCCATGTACTATTACATGACTACACTGTCCATTTCCCTTAGACACACAATGAGGGTCCCTATATGGCATGTAAACCCCAGTACATGGCGTGTAGACCCCCAAAATTTTTCTTCCCTGAATAGGAAGAACACACGGTGTGTAGTACTAGTTTACGGGCTATTAGATGGGAAAATATATTACAAAATCCTTGCAAACAGCTAGGATCACCCCCATTCACCCCTAAACACTCAAATCGACCCACGAGGGGTCCCTAGTAGTTTTTTATGGGTTATATAACCTTAAAAATACATCAAAATAGGTACCAAGACTAAAAATAAAAACCGACTACCTTGATAGTGAAATGTTGAAGCTTCGAGTGTAGAATGACGCCTGGGACACGCTGATTCTAGATCTGGCAATGATCGGTGTCAAAAATAGGATCTCGAATCACCTCCTCACCTTGGTTCATCCTTCGGTTGAAGGGATAGGAGAAGGGGGATATGTTACTTCTACCCCATTCTTTTTCACCAAAGGGGAGAAGGGGGAGAGGGATATTGTTTTAATTTTTATTAAAACAATATCCACTTAACACCTCGGTCGAACTGACCTCCAACCCGACACCCAGAACTGACAAAGTTTATGTCACACTTAGGGTAAAAATGACATTATAAAATGAACCATGGTCTTAGAAATCCAATTCGATACTCCAACCAGGAGTTATTCACATTTCAAGAGAAAATTAATATGGGTGATAAAATATATTTAATATTTGTAAAATCACCGCACTGGGGCTCACCAACCCTCGGATTCCTACGCTGACTCATCACATGGATTCAGAAATATTCTTAGGAATGTTTCAAAGTCTTAAAGGTCAAAACATTAGTCTCTATAGGCCACTTGACTCACTTCCCTTTAGGCATGTGAAATATCCATATTGAGATTTTTGACATGTTTAATGCAATCTAACCAATGTGGGAGGAGCTTCTAGGGAACATCCTTGATTCTTACCTTTAAGGCCTTGGTATCATTTTTATAATTATATTCAATCCAAAATGAGTTCCAATTATGTCATAAAACATGTTTTATAGAATATATCAAAGTCCATAATTCATATTCATAAGCAATTTCAGTGTCCGTGTAATTATAAAAAAACCTTTGAAAAAACCATTGTAGGTGAGGGAAACACTTACATAGACCAAGGGCCCTAGAATAACAAATTTAGAACCATAAATGTTGACTTTAATCCATGGTATGATTAGGGGAATCCATCAAATATATTTAAGAACAAGGGGATTCCTAGGTTTTATCAAGACACACACCATTTTTAGAATATTCATATCTTCCATGGTGTTGTTTATAGCTCATATTTTCACCTTAGAGGAAGTATGTATCTATATGTGTATAGAAAGTATAGAATAATTTGTGGATGGTGTTTGGTTACCAAAAATCCTCTCATTTTTTTCATTCCAATCCAAAGAAATGATTGTAACTGCTGCAAGCAGTAGAAGATTTCAAATCTTCTCACTCTGCCTAGTTGTACAGAGCACCTCCAGGAGTTGTTCAAGCTATAATTCAGTGCATAAATAAATACCAAATATATTTCCAACATAAATCCAGAGAATTTGTGTAAAATTTAATCCCATGAAGAGGTGTTTTATATCTTCTTCACCTTCAAGAATAACTGACATGCTGAAATAATGTATTGGATAAACCTCTTTAACTATTCATGTGTGGGAAATCTATTTTTTCATACCCTCAAAGGAGAGAAAATCTTGAGGGATGTATAAAGTGTACCTTAAACTTTAACAACCATGTTGGTGTTATGTTGAAACCTTCACATTTCATCTTGTAGTATTCTTTTGTGTTGAAATTTCCATTCCTGTTGATCCTCTAGATCAAAAAAACCATGTCTATGAAAGAATGATTCTTGATCTATATTTTGGCTTGTAGAGGGATAATTCCATCAAGGATTATTATATTAATAAAAATATCATAAATGGACATTTTTTCTTGTCCACAAGTATATTGATAATTTATTTAAGTGGTATGTCCAACTATAATGTTCTCCAACAATTGAGATTAGATTTCCTACTCACCAACCACTATGTGTTTTACATGATCTCACTAAAAGAATGCCTAATTGAAGCCCAAACAGATGATGTGAGGTAGTGTTGGTATCCTACCATCAACCTCATATTGAACCTATTTGATAAAAATTAACAAGAAGAGTCATTAGTATTTATATGATTCCATGTGAATTTCCCAATAAGAGCATCATTAAAGATCCTTAGATATTTAATTCCAAGTCCTACCATTTCAACAGGTTTAATACAATATTTACATGGTAATATAATCAAATTCCTCTCATGAACTGATTTTATCTATATGAATTTCCTTATCATACCTTGAATTTCATTGATGAGACTTCTTGGACACCTGTAAATAGAGAAGGAATAAATAAATTTAGATTTAATCACCGAATTGAAAAGTCATACCCTTCTTTCTTGGTACATGGATTTCCCTTTACATCTAGAAAATTGATTAATAATTCTAGATTAGATATTTCCAAGGTAATGTCTCCTAACATTCCCCAAAAATAAGGGTTCATTGAGTTAATTAAATGGGAGGGACCCTCTTTTAACTCCAAGTTTCCCAGTGATCCTATTTTTCTTACCAGACATAATTCCTACCCTAAACACAATGAAGGATTTGTTCCAACTAATGGTCTTCCCTAAAACTTCCTCATAATGTGTGAAAAAATCCTTAATTGCATATATATTTTTCTTGGAATCCTAAAAAAAGAGAATAATTTCATCTGCATACAATATATGTGATGATGTGAAGTCATTTCTGTCATCCTTGATACACCTGTAAATTTCAATTTGTACAAGATCATTAATACATCTGCTCATATAATCTTCAGTAATGGAAAACAAAATCCCTGAGATTGAATCACCCTATCTAAAACATCCATTACATTGAAAGAAACCCCTTGGTGATCCATTAATGAGTATGGATAGCCTTTAAGATGTGATAATGGTGATAAAAATTCTAATGAAATCATCTGAAAACCCATATTTCCTAAGAACAGAAAAAAAAATATCCACTTCAAAGTATCAAACACCTTGGAGATGTCAATCTTGAGTGAAAAGTTATCTTCCTTCATTTTTATCTTCATAATATTAATGATTTCTAATGCCATGAATAATAAATTTATCTCCTATATGTTTATATATTCTATGTTGTTGTTTTAGGTTGGGCTAAATCATTGCCTCTATATGTTGTTTGATGCCCAGGTACTATTCGTCAGACTGTGGGGATCGGGAACTTCCTTTGAGTATGTGGTATATCAAGTCTGGTACTAGTTTTGAGAGGGTATTTGGGTCGATTTATTTCAAAATGGTATCAAATGGAATTTTTACATAAGATCTCTTGGATTAATTCATCTGATAGAATAGAGATAGGATTTAAGGGCTTGAGAGGTAGGTTGTAATGAGTTCCTGACTATCTCTTTCCATGACGAGACTCAAGTTACCATGGGATGTTGTAATATTTGTCTCTTATTTTATGTTTTTATATTTATCTCAGTTTTTTATTATGAGTTTTTTTTTGAACTGATATTATTTTGTGTCTGATCATTTCTTCTGTTTTGGTGTGCATTAGTATGCCTCTAAGATGTGTTCCATGAGTTTTACAGGAGGGTGTAACTAATGTTCCTCAAGAGAATCCACCCCTAGATCAGAATTTTATTGAGGCTATCATGCATGTAGTTCATGTTGTTGACTAGAATTCACTATAAGTTAAAAACATAGTTGTGAAGGTAAATCTAGGAATTGTTGGAGAAAGGGATTGATCACGGGAGTTATTGTTTGAGAAGTCACCATACTTTAAAGGTACGAATGAACCTCGAGAGGTGGAGGACTTTCTTGATAAGATCGGTCAGATCTTTGAATTCCAAGATGCACCTGAGAGTTTAAAGGTTAAGTGTTCGACATTCAAACTTGAGGGTCCCAATAAGAATTTGTGGGATTCCATGTTGCAGGTATATAGGCATGTGGGATTGTATTGGAAGGGTTTCAACACTCTCTTCTTCCAGTAGTTTTTTCTAGAGTCATTGATGATGATTAAGTATCTAGAGTTACTCTCTTTGTAGTAATGTGAGTGTTCGGTTTCAGTGTACACCAATCAATTTGATAAGCTGATTCATTTTGAACCAGAGGGTATAAAGAATAACCAGTTGAAGGCTCAGAAGTACACGCAGGGTTTGTGACCAGATATCAGATTTCAAATATTTATGATGAATATTTCACCCTATTTGGTAATAATAGACATGGATAAAATGGTTGATATGAATATGTAATTCAAGGTTGGATATTCTACCTCTTCTCTTCCACCTAGTGAAAAATTCAGTGGCGCACTAGGGAAAAAGACAATGTGGAATGATCTTCATAGGAGTGGTGGAGGTGGTTCTTAGCAGCAGGCCTCTTTGGAACCTCTAGTTCTAGCTAGCAGTGTTCCTTTGACTTGGTATCCTTGTAGAAAGGTCTGACACACTCAACATTATTTTCGTTCAACTGCAAAGATGTGTAATGGTTGTGGATGTTATGGATATCCACAACATTTTTTTAGGCTATGTCTGAACCTAGATATGGTAAGGGATCATTAACTCCAAAGGATACTATGTAAAAGTCAGTTGATTCAAAGACTACAGGGCTCTAGCCATAGGCCTGAGGAGTGAATCACCTTTACACTGTAGATGAGTTTCTGATTGAGGTAGATATGGGTACAATGATAGTGAGAGGAACCATATTAATTGCATCTTCAGTAGTGATTTATTTATTTTATATTGGTGCTTCACACTCATTTATATCTATCTATTTTTTATATGCTTAAAATTTAAATAGATTTCATGTCATTTTTTTGGAGTTATAAAACACCTCTTGTGAATAGGAAAGAGTTTGGGTTTTGGTTTCCATCATGTACGTTGTTGATAGATAATGCAGATTTAGTCTAGGATTTTCTTTTTCTTGTAATGGATCTGTTTGAAAACATCATTGGGATGGATTGGCATGTTTTTTCATCATGATAAAGTTTATTGTTACCATCGGCATGTATCATTTCTTTCAGATGATGGGAGATCATGGGTGTTTTAGGGAGAGTGGGATCTGGGGTTTGGTTATGTTGAATTTTTTACCCAGAGCTCAGCAGTTTGTTATCCTTAATTGTAGTTGATCCTGATGAAATTTATTATATCCTTTATATTCTTGTTATTATTTGGAATTTTACTAATGTTTCCCTAGATTATTTCTATAGGCTACCTCTCTAAAAGGAAATTATAGTTTACGATTGAACTAGTGCTAGGTACGTAGCTGATTTTGAAACCATCTTATCATATGGAACCGACAGAGCTGAAAGAGATCAATATTCAGTTAGACAATCTGGTGGTGAAGGTTTTTTTTTCTCCCTAGTATTTCACCAGGGGAATCCTCATTGTGATTTGAAAATAAGGCAGACAGTTCACCCTAATAGTGCATGTACTATCAGAAGTTAAACTGATTAATGGTTATGAATAAGTACCTTTTCCTCGTGTGGATGATTTGTTTATATTTTAATAGGGGTAAAGTGGGTTTCGATGATAGATCTTCAGAAAGATTATCATCAGCTCAGAATTTGGGAGTTTGATATACCAAAAACAGCTTTTAGGAGGAGTTACAACCATTAAAAATATCTTATGATGCTATTTGGTCTAACTAACACTCCTATTGTTTTCATTTTCATTGATTAATCAAATATTCCATTAGTATATTGACACTTTTTTTGTAGTGTTTGTGAATTATATTTTGGTTTATTTGATGTTTGAGTATGATCACGATCACCATTTTTGTTTGGTTTTCAAAATCCTAAGAAGTTACCAATTGTATGGAAATATTTCTAAATGAATTTTCAGGATCTAAGAAGTGAATTTCTTGGGGCATGTGATTTCTAAGCATGGTCTATCATTTGATCCTAAGAAGGTGAAATTTGTCTTGTCATGGGAAGAATCGGGGAATGTCTTTGAGATTCAGATCTTCCTTGGTATTGATGGATACTACCAATGATTCATCAAGGATTTCTCAAAGTTGGCATCACCTTTGACTGCTCTTACTATGAAAGGGGTGAAATTCACATGGGATGCAAAGTGTCAGTATTATTTTGATGAGTTGAAAATACTTTTGACATCCGCTCTATTAGTCAAAGTGAGTATCTCAAGAGGGGAGTGAATTGAATACCCAATAAAAATTTCTGTTATAAATAGGTTTAAATAAAATCTCCCAATTAATTTAATACAATCTAGTAAACCAAAATAGCTGATCGAAATAAGACTTTAATTTTAAAAATAATTCTCAAATATTGATTAGGTCTTGATTAAAATATTATATAATATTACTTTAACCTTTGAAATAAATTTAATCAATCAAAAACTTATATAAACACTAATTAAGGTTAACTATCAAAGAAGTGGTTTTGTTTTTAGTTTAAAATAGATTCAATTTTAAAACATAGAAATAAGGTAAAACAAAAACAAAAAACACACAGTAGAAAATGAAAACAATAGGCTTAGTCTCAAGCTAATACCTAGTTCTATCCACTTGGAAATCACCTAATTCTGAAAATTTTATATAAAAGTAAACTTTGATCCACAACCCAAATCTGGTATACAATAGTACAACAACTATCCAGGACACATAGGGACCTCTTCCATAGTAATCATGGGATTAAAAAAATAGGCCACACATGGACCACTACCACAACACATGGGAAACATGAGTAAAATGTGTTGAGAAGATATCTAAGTATCTTTCGGTTTAGGTGTAGGTGACACCGTGCATGTAATAAATAGATTATACACACACTACTCATAATTTAAAAATAAATAAAAAATTAGAGTAAGTAATAGTGTAGAAATAATAGTGTTACTCTGTATGATAAGCTTTACAGCTCATGAGTGTGATCTAAAATGAATCTTGAGTCGAGTTTCTAAAAAAATTTGTTGAACAGAGTGTAGAAAACTCCTTCTTTTCTAACTATAGGGAGTAGTCCCGATGATCAATGTGATTTACTTTGTCTAAAAATGATCACTGGTATAGATGTTCATGTATAGAAAACTTCAAAACAACTCATCTCTCTTCATGTGTACTTGTATATTTTTTTGTGTTCATAGATGTTCCTCATCATGGGAATGAGGGAGTCTGATTCCTCTTTTATCATTAGCAGTAGAAAATAGAATTCATTATATCTTCTACTCCTCATACTGCATGTTCTAACATGAATTTTAATGCATCTCTGTTGAGAAATTAAGGAACAATCATTAAAATAATTTTGAGTATTAAATTCGATAATATAGTCATTATATGTATTTAATTAAAAATAAATTGAAACAGTAACAATGATTCTTTTGAATGGTGACACTTTTTGGTGGTGCCTTAAACTGGAGATGACTGAGTGTGGTGGTGAGACACACTCTGGCAGTGTCTGAGTCTAGTGATGACATAGCCTTGCGGTGAATCTTCTCAGTGGAAGGTGACTCCAACACTTAGCTGTATTTTATTCTAACGATGGCTCGTCCCTGATAGTGAGTCCTCCCATACTTTTCCAAAAATCCATTCTAGTGGTGACATAATCTGATGGTAGGTAATTCAATTACTTATCCAATTTTTGATCTCAGTGGTGATACATTGGTGGTGGTGACCCATACTTTGTCAAATTTCAGTCTATTTGGTGAGTCGTCCCTAGTGGTGACTCATCCTCAATGGTGAGTCTTCTTGGTGGTGACTCAACCTTAACGACGATTCATACTTAACCAAATTTCTCTAATATCATTCATAATATAAAATTATATCATAGAACATAAAACTCATTAACATCATAATAAACATGATTTTTTTATCATTAAAACAAGGAGGCTAACAATCTCCCCCTTTTTGATGATCACAAATCATGGAATTTTATAAACATGGTATCAAAGATAAATCATGGTATTTTATACAGCATAACATCAAAGGTAAATAATATAGATAGTGTATCAAAGATATCAAGAAGATGATATCAGTGATAAAGAAAGGACACATGGTATTAAAGGAAAATAAATAGAATATTATCAAAGGAAACTTATACACATAGAGTATCAAAGAAATATCACTAGAATATCAAAATGGTATCAAGGGATAGAATTAAATTCCATATTATATTTCACCCCCCCCCTTTGGATTATCAAAAATGAACAATAAAATATGAAAAGAAAAAAAATTAAATAATAATAAGAGAATCTTTATTAGAAACCAACTGAAGTTTAGCCATAAAAAGTTACAGTAAAAAGTATCAATAATAAGTGTTATAAAAATCCCATAAAAGACAACGACTCTAATAATCAACAGTATTTGGTCTTGGATAAATGTTTAAGAGTTTATTTTTCTTTTCCCTTCTCTGAGGTAGAAGGCTCAGCGGTAGAGACTAAGGGAACAACAGGAACATCTGTAGGAATACCTATCATAACAAGAGTCTCTCTGGTGATGATTGGTCTGAGGTGCTACACGGCTTCTCTAGGGGGTAGAGAAAATGGTTGGAAGTGAGCTGGTAGAGTTTCGTGAGAATTTATAGTCACACCATATCTAAATAACTCGGGATCAGTTTTTTGGAGGAGTCAAATGCGCAGTAATAGTTATGGCATTGTGATCCACTATTTTAGTTTCATGTTCATGTATAAATGGCTTCATGAGATTTATGAAATCCATTATTATAGAACAACCTCTCTCCATAGAACTGAATAAGTCTTTCTTCTCTTCCATAAACCTCTAAAGCACTAGAGTCAGAACCTTCAACTAGTTTAATTGTTCCTTGAAAGATTGGGAAACTTGAGGAATCCTTAGATTTTCTACCAAGAACTTAAAATGAGCATCCATATCATGCTTGGTGAAAATTATAGATAGATAGTACTTTCTATATTTTGTTATAGTCTCTCTATCAAACTTTATGTCCTTCATGTGTTCTCTAATCATCATAAGGGCATGATCATTGTTATTATCATACTTAAATTTTCCTCATGTATGGAAGGTAAAACACATAAATATCTCTAGTATCTTCCCTTAAAACTTACATGAGAAAATCAACATAAAAAATAGGAGGAGTATCACTGAAACTAAAATCCATAGAAGTAATATTTTCGATCCTTTCCAACAAGGATTCAAAGGAATAAACAAATGAATATTGTGTCTCCTCCATGGTGAATTTTAAGGATTCCAATTCATTTGAAAAACTTTTTTTTCTATTTCAACTTCTTGGATATGATGCATCATTTTCCTCTAAATGTGTTGAATCACCATCTCAAACAAATATCATGCATCCTATTCACTTAACTTAGTAACCAAGGAAGGTTGGTCTCTCAACTTCACATCAAACTCTGATAAAATATTTTCATTGAAAGAATCTAATTCACCCTTGGTGACAATATCCACTATAAATTTAGGTATAGAAAGAGTAGGAAAAGGAGTATTGGGCTTATACCTAGTAGTCACATCAAATTCAAACCATTACAAATCCACAAAAACATCAATTTGATCAACTAATGATCCCTCGGGATCCCTTGCATCTCAAAGATCAGGTTCACCATTCTTTGGTGGAGTCCCAAAATTACTAGAAAACTTGTCCCATTCATCATACATAGGGTCCATCCAACTATCATAAGTCTTAAAAAGAATATAAAAAACTTAAGAATTAGAAACTATAGATACCACCACTGCATGTACACTAATAGAGGCCTCAAAAGTTTTTTGTTCGTTAAAAAAATCTCAAAATGCTCAACTTTTATCTTCTCATCCACAAACTAACAACAACAACAACAACTTTCATCTACTCAATAACAACTTGATCTAAAATTGTATGATCATTATTAACAAATTGGTGAATATCCAATCTTGGGTATTTCTCCCCCTCAATTGAAGCTAATTTTTATTCTTTGGTAGATCTATCCATATCCTTAATCAAACTTAGACTTTCCTCAGATTTAGAGATAGATACTTGTGGAGAAACAACCAGATCTCAAGGAATATCTACATCCTCAAATCTAATTATAACATTGGTACCATCAGGGTCAAAATCCACATCATCATCATTATCTCCATTTCCACCTATATTATTATCCTCATTTCCATCACCATTTTCATCTTCTTCTTCTTCTTTCTCTTTATCTTTACCATTTTCATTTTCATAAAAGTATTTTGATGTGATTTTGAATTTCTCTTCACTTGATATTTCAGTTTCATCCTCATCACTTCCTTAATTTAACATTTTCTCTATTTTAGGGAAATACCTAGGTAGACTAGGTGCTCCATAAGAAATAGCAGGAGATTCTCATGAAAAATTAGGGTCACTTCCTTCATCCACAAATAATTCCTTCTCCTCTACAATCTAGGTGTAACAGCTTATTCTTCCTGTTCATTTGAATATTTAACAATCTCATTTGGATCCAATTCAGGGTCAACAAGGTCTTTTGGTCTTGAAGTATGTTATACAAGATTTAATTCACCATATAATTTTTCACCATTAACCACCCATTACTTTTTCCATGTATTTAAACTTATTATCATCCTTCTATAAATTATACTTGTGATGAAAAAACCACCACAATCTATAAAATATTCTTCATTTTCATCAACAATACCTTTGGATTTTAACATAGAATAAATAAACTTTGGCTAAATTCGATAATTGGACCTAAAAGTGGGCTTGGTTACTTCCAACATATGAAGCATAAGGTATCTACATGGGTTTATCTTCTCATATCTTTTAATCAAACACAACTTGTATACACCCTGATACCTCATGGTATAAAATTATCCTTTTATAGGATAAGGAATATGTTATATGAATTTAAAAACTAATTGGAATTCACAATCAAGATATGATGCAATTAGTCTTCAAACTATTCCATTTCCAATCAACTCATCAATAGAATATTCATAGATAAAATTATCACCATCATCTGGAATGGTTCCTTAATAATATTTTCCTACTCATTCATGAGGAACCTTTAAATATCTATCCCACTAGATTTAGGAAAACACAACTTTGTGGCCGTTTATCTAAGTTCTTATCCAATCTTCATTTTCTTCAAATGAAAACTATATAAATTGGTAAAACTCATACACCAACCTAGGATAAAAATATATTTGGTTTAAAGAGAACTAATCCATCTATCTTTGGTACTAGATAAATTTAATAACTAAATATTTATTAGAAAGAATCCACTCAGTTTGAACATCCTTTTTAGGTACAACCACTCCCTTTGAAAACTTGGGATTCGACAACTCTAAAGCATCATGACTAGATTAACCTTTCTACTTCTTTACAGGGTGTAAATTTTTTAGGCTAAGGCACTGAAGGAATCTTTTCTTTTTCCATGGAGAATATATCAATAATTTTGGGTGAATTTTAAGGAAGGAAACTGTCGAGAGAGGAAAGGATGTAATAGGGTTCGAGAGAACATGTGTGAGAGATATGAACATTACAATTAGAAAAAAAATCATCTAATTTATTTCATTTAGGTTTTATAGGTTCATTAAATCAAAATATAAAAAAACATTTGAATCAAATCATAAATAAAATAAAGTATAAAGAAAAAATAAAACCATCATATTTAAGAACTAAGAAGTGAAACAAAAATTGAAAAATGTATGAGAACACCAATGGTGAGAAGTTTTAAATAGTGAGAATAATAAATGGTGAGAATTATCAATGGTCAGAAGTATAAATGGTGATACATTCACAATGGTGGGACATTCGCAATGGTGAGACATTCACAATGGCGAAACATTCACAGCTTTGAGTTCCAAAAAATTAAGATCAAAAAAAATTGATCATACCTAACTCATGTTTGATGTAGTTCATTCTCTCAGAATTTAATGGATTATTGAAAATATCAGTTAGATGATTTTCATCACCAATGTACTCAAGAATGATATCACCCTTTTTAAAATGATCTCTCAAAAATTGATGTCTTACATCAATATTTTTTGTTCTAGAATGTGACACTAGATTCTTAGAAATATTTATAGCACTTTTTTGTCACAATTTATTGGTACATGTATGAATTGATATCCATAGTCTATTAAAGTGTGTTTCATCCACAAAATTTTTGCATGAAAAAAACCTGCAGCTATGTATTCAACTTCAGTAGTAGATAGTGAAATATAATTTGGTTACTTACTACACTAAGAAAATAGAGACTTGCCTAAAAGGTAACTTGTTCCAGAGGTTCCTTTTCTATCCAACTTACATCCACTGAAATCATAATTCAAATAACTAACCAAGTCAAATGCTTATCCTCTTGGATAAAACAATCCTAAATTGGTAGTATATTTTAGTTATTATAAAATTCTTTTTACAGCTAATAAATGTGACTCTTTTAGGTTTTCTTGAAAATTATCACACATAAACACAGTTAATATAATATCAGGTCTACTAGTAGTCAAGTAGAGAAGACTTCTAATCATACCTATGTAACTGGTTTGATCCACTAGTTTCCAAACTTCATCAAGATCTAATTAACAGGTAGTACTCATAGGATTATCACTACTTTTAGTGTTATCCAAATTAAAACATTTTAAAATACCCTTAGTATATTTAATTTGATTCAAAATAATTCCATCTTTATTTTGAAAAATCTGAAAACAAATAAATAATTTGAGTTATCCCATCAAACTCATTTCAAATTAATTTTTCATCATTTTTAAAAAATTAGCACATAAATAATTTTTTGAAGATAAAAAAATATCATCTACATATATTTGTACTACTAAAACAAATTTTGAACTTAATTTTATAAAAAAAGTAAGATTAACTATACCTTTTAAAAAAACTTTAGAAATAAAAAAAAGTGTTGAACCTATCATACTAATCTTTGGGATATTTTTCAAACCATATAAATATTTTGTTAATTTGAAAACATGATAGGGGGATTTTGAAAACCAGGGGTTATTATACAAAAACAGCCTCAAATATATACCCATTTAAAAATTCACTCTTGAAATCCATTTGATAAAGTTTAAAATCTAGATGAGTTGTATAGGAAAGTAGAATTCTGATGGACTCAATTCTATCTACTAGAGAAAAGGTCTCTTCTTGGTCTATTTTTTCTTCTTGACTATACCCGTGTGCAACTAGTTTATCATTGTTCCTTACTATTGTTCCCAATTCATCTACCTTGTTTATAAACACCCATTTAGTTCCTATATTAAGGTTTCCTTGGGTCTATCAAAATTTTCCCATACTTTATTTATTTCAAATTGATTTAGTTCTTCTGCATTTCAATTACCTAGAATTCATCATTGATTTCATCATTGATGTTCTTTGGTTCAGGCTATGACAAAAAAGCTTGATGTTCAACCTGATTTCTTAGATAATCTCTAGTCTATGTACCTCAATCTAGGTCTCCAACTACAGTATATAAAGGATGGTACTTAAGATTACTAATAACTCTAGAAAAATATGGGTTGGTCACTTCAAGGCTCTCTATAGGTTCGGGTTCATGTTATGGAATTTCATCAGAATTGGATGATTTTTTTGATTGCTTCATAGAAAAATTAGTAGGTTTGGAATTTAAGTTCAAAGAGGGTAAATCATCCTCAAGGTTTATTAAAGATCTCTTAGGCTCATTTGGATCTATCTCATCAAATTTTACATGAACAAACTCTTCTGAAATATTGTCCCTTTTATTAAATACTTTATAAGATTTACTAGAGGTTGAATAACCTGGGAAAATTCCTTCATCACTTTTGGAAGAAAATTTGTCCAAATTATCCTTAGTTTTAAGAATAAATAATTTGAAACCAAATACTCTAAAGTAATTAACCTTAGGATTTATACTATTCTAAATATCATAAGTGATATTCTTCAAGATAGTTTTAATTAAAACTCTATTGATTATATAGAAGGTTGCATTCACAACCTCTACCCAAAATTCGATAGGTAAGTCATACTAATTTATCATAGTCTAGGCTATCTCTTGAATTTTTATATTCCTTATTTCTACAACTTTATTCTGCTGAGGTGTCCTATGAGCAGATAAGTTATGACTATAGTCATCTTTTGAGCAAAAGGATTCAAAATATTTATTCTCAAACTCATGGACATGGTCACTTATTAGGGTATTAATTTTGATTCTATTTAAGTTTTCTAGATATTTATCATACTTAGTGAAATATTAGAAAACTTTACTTTTGTGGGTTAAAAAGAACACCCAAGTATACTTATAAAAGTAATCTACTAGTACATAAACATAGTGCTTACAATTTAGACTAGAAAATATAGATGGTCCAAATAAATCCATATGAACCAACTCAAGATGTTGAGAAGTTGAAACTTATGTTTTTTATTTAAAATAAATATTGTGTTGTTCCCTTTTTGATAATGGTTATAGACTTTGTCATTTGGGAACTCTAGTTTTGGTAGATCCCTAACTAACCCTTTTCTAGTAATCTTCCTAAGTGAGTGAATATTACATTATCCTAGTCTCCTATTCCAAATCCAAGATTCTTTATGAAAGGCACTCAAGAAAAAAAGCATTTTGATATATTAAAGAATTACGATCAACAACATAAACATTTTCATTCCTTAAATAAGTAAAAACTAAAGCATATTTAGAAACAAAAACATTACATGAATTATTTTCAAATTTGAAATGAAAAACATCATCACATAATTATGAGATTCTAAGAAAATTATATTTTAAACCATCAAAAAACAGTACTTTTGAAATTAAAATAGAATTGGTGTTACCAATTTGACCAAGGCCGATGATTTCCCCTTTAGCATTGTCACCAAAGGTGACATAGCCACCATCAACCTTTATTAGGATCTTGAAACTTGAGTAGTCTCTTATAATATGCCTTTAATATACACTATCCAATTACCATATACTTTTATAGGAGTTTTTTAAGTATATTTCCTAAAAAACATTTATACAAGGAATGATTTTGGTACACATATTTTCTTGGGTCCAGATGTGTTAGTAATCAGGAATTTTGGAACCCATGTTTTCTTAATAGGTCTCTTATATAAAGACTGTAATCATTTTGAAATAAAAACATTATTTAGTCCTTAAGAAAAATAACTATCAATAAATATTTCATAATTATACTTAGGTACAAATGTGCTCTTAACTATTCTTCTTTGTCCAGGTTGGTATCCTAGACCTAAAACATACTTTGGAGAAATCTTTTTACCTGGAATTTTTGTCAGTTTTTCTCTACCATTGGTAAAATTTTCTAATTCCTTATTCAATTGTTCATTAGAAAATTTAAGTTCAGTATTCTCCTTTAACAATTGATCATTATTCTCTTTCTCTATACCAAGGTTAGATTTAGTATTAGCAGATAAAGCATGTTGTTTTTTAAGACTTTATATTTATCCTTAAGTTCATTAAAAGTATCCTCAATCATTTTGAAGTATTCAAAAATTTATTATTGATAAATATCATCTCAATTGTGTTTAATTTTAGATTCATTATAATTAAGTACAGATGAAATAGTAGGTGCCTCAGATAAATTAGTCATGAAACATATATTGTCTTGGTTAGACTTCTCTTTAGAAGTAGATTCTGAGTCATTGGAACTATCCTCGGAGGCACTCCAAGTTTCTTTTATAGATTTCATTAATTTTCTATCCTTATCCTTTTCTTTTTGTATTTTAATTTTGGATAGTTTTCCATAACATGGACTTTATTCTTGCATTAATAATAGGTTGTGTCATTTGTATTATCATCCCTTTTCCAATCTTGCTTTTAGTTACCTCTACTATCATATTTTCCCTTATAACTAGGATTTCTGAAAATTTTCTTCTTCCTATAAAATTTCTTAAATCTTTTTGCCAAATGGGTCATTTCCTCATCATTTTTAGGTGGTGAATCACTTTCACTATAACTTTTAGCTTGTAACTTTTCCTTTTATTTTTCTTTTTGTTTGGATTCAGTAGACTTGAAAGCTACTGATTTTCTTTTTGGATCATCATCCTATTCTTTTTTGACTTTCAGATCTTCTTTATACATCATTACCTTACCAATTAATTCCTTAACTGGTAGTTTTCTAATGTCACGAGATTATTTGATTAACACAGAAGTACCTATCTATGTTTTAGGAAGACATCTGTGTAATCTCATAATTTGATCCTTGTCAGATACTGTATTTATTAGGGTGCTCATAGTGTTCACTATTTCGTCAAACCCAAGATACATTTCATAAATTAATTCATCATGCTTCATCATATAAGTATCAAACTTAATATTATATGTATTCAATATCATCTATTTGACATTAGTTGTTCTCTAATGAGAAATGGCTAATGTGTCCCAAATATAAAAGAAGGTTTTATAAGAAGAAATTTTATTAAATTCCTCATCTCCTAAAGCACAATACAGGGAATTCATGGATTTAAAATTATTATTATAAGATAGCTTGATAGGATCACTCCAATATTTTCTAGGATTATTAGGTAACTTATAATTATCCTTAATAATAGACCATATTTCAAATCCCATACTCTCTATATGCATTTTTTTTATCTTCCACTGATCATAATTATTACCATTGAAAAAAGGAGGTCTATTAGTATCAGAAGCTTCTGGTCTATTATCCATTTAAACAATTAAATTTAGTACTAATATAAATTTAATATCTTTAAAGCACAACTAAAATCACAATTGAAACTTTTTAGAAAACATTGATACCAAATCCAAAACCTTTTATAAAAAAATTCGAATGGGGTGAGTATCTCAAGAAGGGGATGAATTGAGCACCCAATAATTTTTTTTTACAAATAGGTTTTAAAAAATTCCATAATTAATTTAATATAGACCAGTTAACCAAAATCGTTGATAGATATAAGACTTGAATTTTTAAAATAATTCTCAAATATTGATTAGGTCTTAGTTAAAACAATATATATTATTACTTTAACATTTGAAATCAATTTACTCAATCAAAAAATTATATAAACACTAATTAAGGTTAAATATTAAATTAGTGGTTTTGTTTACAGTTTAAAACATATTTATCTTTAAAAAATATAAATAAGGTAAAACAAAAACAAAAACACATAGTGGAAAATAAATACAAGAGGTTTAGTATCAAGCTGAGACTTAGTCCTCTCCACTTGGAAATCATCTGCTTCTAAGCAGTTTATATAAAAAAATTCCATGAACTAAATCAGGTATAAAATAGCACAATAGCTATATAGGCCACAAAATTACCTCTTCTATAGTAATAACTAGAGTACAAAAAAATAGGTCATACATGGACCTCTACAACAACACATGGGAAACATGAGTAAAAGGTGTTGAGAAGATATCTAAGTATCTTCCAGTTTAGGTGAAGAAGACAGTGTGTGTGTGTGTGTGTGTGATAAATAGAGTATACACACATTTCTCATAATTTAAAGATAAATAAAAAACACAGTAAGTAAATGTGTATAAATAATATCATTTCTCTATCTGATAAGCTCTGCATTTTTTGCCTCCTTGAGTGTAATCTGAAATTAATATCGAGTCGTGTTTCTGAAATTTTTTGTATAACAGAGTATCAAAAACTCATTTTTTCTAACTTTATGGAGTAGTTCATATGTTCAATTTGATTCACTTCATCTACAGTTGATCACTAGTATAGATTATTCATATAAGGAACACTTCACAGAATCTCATCTCTATTCACATGTACATGTATTTTTTTGTGTTCAGAGATGTTCCTCATCATGCACATGAGGGGGTATTATTCATATTTTATTAGCAGCAGTAGCAAAGAGAATTAAATGGATCTTCTTATCCTCATACTACACGTTTTGAAATGAATTTTAATGCATCTCTATCAAGAAATTAAGGAACAATCATTAAAATATGATTGAGTATTAAATTTGATAATATAGACATTATATATATTTAATTCAAAATAAATTTAAATGGTAGCAGTGAGTCTTTGGAATGGTGACACTTTTTAGAGGTGTCTTGAACTAGTGGTGACTTAGTCTGGTGATGATACACACTCTAGATATGTCTAATTCTAGCAGTGACATAGGTTGGTGGTGACTCTTCTCAATAGAAGGTGACTCCTGTATTTAGCACCATTTTTGTTCTAGTAGTAACTCGTCCCTAACGGTGAGTCGTCCCATACTTTTCCAAAAAATTGTTCTAGTGGTGACACAATCTTATGGTATTTAATTCCAATACTTATCAATTTATGGATCTCAGTGGTAAGACATTGGTGGTGGTGACTCATACTTTTAAAATTTTCAATATCGGTGGTGAGTCATCCTTGGTGATGACTCATCCTCAACAATAAGTCTTCTTGGTGGTGACTCATCCTTAACAGTGATCCATACTTAGACAAATTTATCTAATATTATTCATAATATAAAATGATATCATAGAATATAAAATTCATTAGCATCATAATAAAAATTATTTTGTGATCATTAAAATAAGGAGGTCAACCGGCTCCTATTCTGATCTTACATGATCTCGATAAATGGTATGTGGTTTTCTATGTATCTTCTCGCATTAGTTTGGGTTGTGTGCTCAAGTATGATGATAATGTGGTAGCTTTTGACTCTCATAATATTAGACTGCATGAGAGTAATTATGCCACTCATGATTTAGAGTTCCCTGTAGTTATTCATGCACATAAATATTGGTTTCGCTATCTTTTTGGGGAATGGTTCAATGCCTTTTCAGAACATAAGAGTTTTATCTGTATATTTTCTTAGAAAGTGTTAAATCTTAGACATATTTGGTGGGTATAATACCTTCAGATGTAATTCAATATCACCTACACCCCGAGGAAGGGGAATATTGTTACAGATTCTCTTAGCAGGAAAGTGCCATCACAAGTTGTTCTAGAATCGAAGAGTGGAACCTAATGTGGATTTTTTATCAATTATATATGGATACTCAAGATAATGCTTAAGGTATGGTTCTGACCAGTGTTTAGTTATCACCATTTATCCTTAATTATATTATGTATATTTGGAAGTAGGATGATGATTTTAGATGAATTAAAGAAACCCTATATAGTGGGAAGACCGTTTCTAGTTTGTCTCTCTCTTCAGGTGGTGTTTTCAATTTTGGTCGATCCTTGGATAGATACTAGGAATGATTGAGATTTTTTAAAAAATAGTTATCAGTCATCAATTAGAAAGACTCCTTTTTAGGATTTGTACGGTATCTCATGAATATCAGCTCTTTGTTGGGAATAGGTGGGTGAAGCTTCTTTGGTGGGACCGAGTTTGGTTTAAGAGATGTCTTACAGGATTCAGGATATACGTCAGTGTCAAGTTACATATCAGAGTCAAAAAAATCTTCTTTGAATAAATAGAATCATCCTTTAGAGTTTACCATTGGTTGCTGGGTTTTATTGATAGTTCCTCAGTTAGGTCACTATTTGGTTATGAAATAGGTAATGATGGATCCAAGATATGTTGGACCATTTGAGGTCACTGATAAACTTGGGAAGGTTTATTATTGATTAGCATTACTGGTTTGGTTAAAAAGCATTCATGGTGTTTTCTACATATCAAAAATCAGTAAATACCATCCTGATACCTCTCACATTTTTGAGTTGGGAAGATATTTTGATAGAGCCATATGTTTCTATTGTTGAGCATCCAGTAGATATCATTGACTCTCAAGTGAAAGTTTTTCATGGGAAGTCAATTCCATTGGTCCGAGTGTTATGAAGGAACATATCATATTCTCATGAGACTTGGGAACATGATTCTTTGATGTGGTAGTATTGGCCTCACCACTTTACTAGACTTCATTCTTCCACATGGCTTCCCAAGGATTTAAATTCTTATGGTGGGGAGTTTATAACATTCAGTTACCATATTTTTGGTAAATCCCTTATCTTTACTTATTTTCCTCTCAAATTTTTCATGTCTTAAGACACCCAAGGATGGATATCATTTTTTATGTAAATGACCTAAAGTGTAGGTATGTATGTTTATTTGAATTAATAGAGTCTGGGTATGAATGTGTAATGGATTAATGGGGTTATCCCCGAGTTTGGAGAATGCCCGAGGTGGTGTTTTGTTTTCTACTATAAACTTATCTTTTTTCAGTCTACAAGTGAAATAAATTTTGTGCAATGGGAGTACATGACATGTAATTCCTATAGGGTATATTCCATGATCCAGGTACACAGCGTGAAGAGTGTACACGATGTGTATAGGTTACATGTCGTGTAATGTTGAAAAGAAGATTTTTAATAAGAAGTCGGCGGATTTTTTGGTGTATCAAGACCCATTGTATTACACAACATGTAAAGAGATTAAACACCATTTAAATTTCTCCATTTAGAGATTTAGGGTGCTACACAGATGGAATTTTATTCTTTTTTTTTCTACGGACTTCTTCTCTCTTGACCTAGATCTCTCCTATGGTGATTTTGGGGACCTCTTCTCCATCATAATCACTTTTTTTAGTGATTGATCTCCATTATGGTTGGGTTACATCTCTTTGGATGAGTAATCCTTTATTCTTCTCTATTTACTTTGATCGTGATAGCGTTTTTGTGTTGTGTTATCATATTCATTGATTTGTGGCGATGATTCTTCTTGATTCTATCTATACCCATTGTGAAATCTCATTCCAGGGGCTATTTACTTGTTGTTCATGGTGTGAGGGGTGTTTATTTTTTAGAAATGTGTTGTTTAATATTTTCTTCTAACCCTTTTTTTAAACTGAATCAATTCTGTGATGTATAGATTGGTTCTAAATCCTTTGTTATCATTATGTGTTCTTACTTGTTGGTGGATCCAGTTGCAGGTGTGTGTGACCTGATTTTTGAGGTGGTTGGTTCTATATCTAACCAGTGTTAGTGAACTAAATTGTTTTATAAATTAAATTACATGATTTACTGATTGGATTTGTGTGTGTGGAAATTAGTTTTTATGAAATATGGTTTTCCCTTGGTTTTGGTAAATGGAAAAAGGGTTTTCAAATAATTATGAAATATTTTTTTAAATGGTTTTCAATGCATGGGTTGATGAAATTGTTTGATGAATTTATTTTGAAAATATATCACATGGAAATCCTTGGGTAATTAGGTGAAAGTTTTAGTAATATTCCTCATTTACTTTCGGAGGGTTTGTCATGGGGATTTCATTTTCTCCCTAGGCCTTTTGTTCTTGGGACTTGTCAGATCAATTGGGGGTTCACTTTCTGGGGTTTTCCTCTACTCTCTAGACTTGATTCATATGTTTAGTGGCTTGATTCATATTCAATTTCTTATGTTTGGTACAAATTTCCTAGATATCATGACCTAGTGTGATCCTTGGTGTGATTTTACCTATTCTTTTGGTCGATTTTTTCTTCTTGGGTTGTACTATTTTTTTGTAGTACCATGGATTTGATATAATATGTGATACATGCTTTTATTTGATATATATTCTTTTATATACATATATTAATTTCATTGAAACTGATTCACCTTCTTTATTTGAAAATGTGTAAAAAGGGAAATTAAATTAGTTTTTTTCCTAAGATTTTTATATAAAAACTGTTAAATTGTTGTCATTCATTATTTTCTTTAAAGTAGAGAATGCTTGTATTATTATACAGAGACTTGTTATGGAACACCTGGGTAATACCCTACTAATCCTATTATCTCACACCCTATTCAACCCTTCGGCATTGCATAAACCTTATTATGTCTTTTTATATAGGGAAAGGAAAGGAACCACAATGTGGTGAAGAGGTTTTATGTCAGCTAGGGTTTTGGGTAACACATGGTGAGATGGTGGGAGTATAACAACACTTTCACATGGAAACTTTGTCTCCTCTATCTCCAACTTCTTCAAAAATTCTCTAGAATACTTTTCTTAAGATGATAACATAATTTTTTAGATAACATGTAAACTTAATAAGTATATTAGATCTCTTGGAATTGAAATCTAATATTGTTACTTTATTTGGTTGGAAAAATCTGGAAAATAGTTTTCATGATCACCTACCAAAACTATATTATTGAAATAAATAATTATAATAACTATACCTATATTTATTTATTTAATATAAAATTTGTTTTTCACATTCCATTTTATTATTTTATTTCATTTAAATAGTTTTATACCCTTGAATAATAGTTCATTACTATCTGTTTAATTCCATATAATTATTTTTTCATTATTCACTTTATTGTTCCATCATTTTTATGCAAAAAAACCTTTAGGTGTCTCTATATAAACTTTACCCACAAGATATCCTTTCAGGAAAGGAATAAATTAAAACCATTATATAAATTTTATATTGTCTATATAATTCCATAAAGACAAAAATTCTTATAGCCTTCCATATTGCAACTGGAGTAAAGGTATCTTCTAAATTAATACCTTCAACTTGATAGTACCCTTTACACACATGTCTTGCATTATTCTAGATAACTTTTCCATGATAATTTAATTTATTTATGAAAACATACTTGGTTCCAATGATATTTTTTTCAATAATTCTTAAAGAAAGTCCCAAGTAGTGTTATTCTCAATTTGATTTGGATCCTCATCCATAACATCAATACACTCTTTATACTGAAATGATTTGCTGACTAAATATTGCTCAACTGGATATATTATATCAATTTTATCTTCAACCTACAAATTCATCTAAATTGGTGCTGATTAATTTCAATTATTATTCTCAGCCTCAATATGCTTCTTCGTCATTTTATATTTCTTCTTATCACTCACATAAACCTTGTATTCTTCATATTTCTAATCAGAGTCATCACCTCTTGAATTGGATTTACCTTTAGGGTCTCTTTCACTAATATATCAAGAAAACCACATATTTTTTCCAATATCTTTTCAAAAACTGAATACACTCAAGTAATGATTCATGGGTTTGATTTCAATAATTTTTACATTATATAACTCGACAAACTTGTGGTTATTTCTATTCCAAATTATGTATCCTTCCCCATTTTATAGGTTTCCAAGACAGATACTATCCTCTTCTCTCTTATCGAATTTTTCTTGATTCATGCCTTTAAAAATTATGAGTAAAGTACTTCAAAAAACACTCAATTAATTCATAATTAGCTACTTGTTATACCTTATCTCATATGAATTAATACTTTAATTTAACCTTAAAAAGAATCAATTTTTTATATATACTACTATGAAAATATCCTTACTACAAAAGGACATTGAACATTCAAATTCAGCAAGAATTTATCTCTCAATTTTCATAATGGTTCTATTTATTCTCTCAGAAACCCTATTATGTTGGTATGTGTAAAGAGTGAAATATTTATGTTTAGATATATATTTTCAACGGAATGATTCAATTTAATTTCCAGTGTACTCATTCACATTATATTTTATTAGTTCCTTAATTTTAATGCTAGTATTTCTTTCAAATTATCTTCTATAGATGTAGAACCTATCCATAGCTTGTGACTTGTGATTCAAAAAGGAAACTCTATTAATTATTTTATAATCTTCAATGTATTTGATAAAATAAAATTCAACTATTGTGGATTTTATTCATATATATTGACACATATATGAGTAAATTAATTCTGAAGATCTTACTTCTTTTGTCTCTACTCTTTTGTTCCTCCCTTTAACTATTTTTCCTTTTTTTAAAATTATAAAAATAATATCATTATCTCATATAAATTGAAGAATTTACATCACCACGTTTTCATTATATATCATATTCAAATTCATCTTACTAATGTGGCTAATTTTTCTATGATATATATTTTTCTCCTCTGTTTTACTAAGATAACAGGAATTACTAGTATCTCTAATATGAAATAAAACCCCACTTGTTCACTAAATGCTAGTAATAATAATTTTATTATAAATTCTTATAATGAGATAGATATTATTCCTAAATATTACCTTATTTTCTTCATCACAGAACTGAATAACACTCAATAGTTTATATTTGATCCCACTAACAAATAACACCTCCTCTGAGTTAATTCTAGATGGTTAAATTTTAGTAGAACTAATTCTCTCTTTTTTAAAGATCTATCGTTCCCTAATTACCTAGAACCTTCATCATGATTCTTAATATTTTTTAGTATATCGGTATCTATTTCCTTCTATGAAGTGAATCCATTATCAATAATCCAAATGCTTTTCTTATTACTGGACTTTAATGAAACATTC
This sequence comes from Viscum album, assembly GCA_963277665.1. Lineage (NCBI taxonomy): Eukaryota > Viridiplantae > Streptophyta > Magnoliopsida > Santalales > Viscaceae > Viscum > Viscum album. Next base: position 1,253,535,502 of record OY728135.1, on the reverse strand, counting down.
AAAATTAATTATTTTTCGGCCCTTCTTCTCTATTGACTATTATCACCTTTAGAAATTTATTATTTTGTCTTGTAATCATTGTTAAACTTTACTCATCATGATTTCCTTGGATATCACATCTTTAATACATATCCAAATTCCCTTGAACCAAATTTTGGATAGGCATCATATATGAATTCTCATTTTTATTTGTCTTTTCCCATATCTATTTCTTATATTATCTAAGTACTTCCCACTAAACATAATCCCAATTTGATTTTAAGTGTGAGAGATGTTATAACATAAATAAAAGGATTTATTTCCATATTATCCACAATACCTATAGTATTCTCTGAATGTAGTTCATTTAAGAAATATATGTGTCTTCCCTAAAAAATATTCTTGCTATTTTTTGCGCAAAATCGGTCATATTTTGTATAGGTTTTGAATAGACTTTATTCTTTTGGAATTTCTCAATAACATTGGTAATATTAGAATTTCTCTAAGGGTACTCTTAAACCCAAGTTTTCCCAAGATTTTTTATATAATATACATTTTCTAGAAAAATAGTTTTAAAGATATTAGATTTAATAAGTGTAGAAATAACTAGATTTTCTATGAAACTCTTATGAGAATTATTAAATTACTTAGCCTTTACATCAAAATATTTTTCACATTTAATTTTAAATTTTCAAAGGTTCTTTTATTCTTTAAGACACCTTGATTCAGACTTCATAAGTTCATCTTCTTGAGTAGGAATATTCTTATCTTATTCTTGAGTAAATTTTTATAAAACAATTAATTTAACATTTATTAGGATTAACTCTTTAATATACTCATTTCCCATGTTATGAAACTCATATTCAACATTATTCATCCCTTAAATATTCTTATTAAAAAGTTTATATTCCTTATTAAGCTAAGTGTTCTTTTCATGATAGAATTCAAGTTCTGTCTTTAAAAAGTGAATCTTATAGGAACCATCTTCCTATTCTTCTCTATTGATGGATCTATCTTAGTTTCTTTAAACATGTTCCATAATGTTAGCCTCCTTTATAGAACATTTCCACTTACACACTTCACCTAAAGAAGATTTTTCTTCTTCCACTTTTCTCAGTACACTTCTCTTCATTCATTTTGATGTATTATTTTTTCCTTATGAAAAATTCTGTGTTTTCTTATTTTTTATCATTTGATTAAAAGGATTTATTCTTATTATGGAACTCTATATAAAATTTATAATTCCTATAAATTTAAATCATTAGAGTGGATGAATTCCATTATATTTTCTTATCAAACTTTTTATGGTTTTATATTTAAGGGCAATGATTTTATTGTTGTTTTTATCACTCTAATAATCTCAATATATTTCATTTGAAGAATCACTATCCTTTTACTTAATCATAAATTTGTTCAATGCTATAAAATAAATCACCTCTATATTTATTCTTTAATATTTTTTTATTTTTATATCTCATAATTCAAGAGAGTATTGTGGTACTCATCAAGGGAAATATAATGAATTTCTTCCAATTCTAAGATCATTAGGTCTAATATATCTAGAAAGTTTATTTATAATTTTTTTAATATAGTTGAATCATAAATCTTATCCATGAACCCTCTGATATGAATAACTATCTTATTCACCCTATTGAAATAGTCATAAACATTCTCATCTTTATCCATTTTGATATATTCAAAATTTCCCCTCTAGATTTGAAAATTTTCTTATTTTATCTTGATGTTTCCCTCATAAATATTCTCAATAATATCCCACATTTTTATGGATATGTTTATCCCCATCAAATGGTTTTATACATTTTCAAAAAAAAATGTGTTATTATTGTGTTTACTTCATTCCAATTTATCTCAAGAATACTACTTTCTACAATTATCATAGTGTTATCCATTGCATGTAAGGGATAACACGCGGTGACAAAATCGCTCACTTAAAGTATATATGATTGAAATAATGGTAGAATTTGATTATCCCATCCATAAAATATATTTCCATCAAAAGGGAATACCTTTACTATTCATAAAAAATTAGGATCTCTCTGAAACACCCAAGAAGAGAGAATCTTATGTGAAACCATTATTTTAATGACACTTAAAGAGCCTAGATCAGTAAAAATTCGATTGTAGTGGGTGGGGGATAAATCAATATTACCTATTTTAATTTTATAAGTTCTTACTTTAGAATAAAACCACTAAAATTGGTTAAATTATCAATTCTATCTTTAGAATCACTTCTTCACCTATATGAAAAAATATAAATGAAATGTAGCATACAAGAGATTTTTTCATAGTTTTCCCTCGATGTGAGAACCTAATCCTTTTCATGTTTAACTTTATTCAAGTACATGGATTTTTTTATCATTATAAAATTATAGTGATTACACGGTCCTAAAATTGGTGCACATGGTTTGAGAATGAATTATCCACATCTCTAAGTGGAATTTTTACCACAAATTCTTCAATGATCCTGCTTTGCTCAAGAATGAATAATCTCTTTCATGTGCCATAGGGTTTTTGGTGCATGAAATATAAGATATTATTCTATAAGTTCCTCAAATACCATAAAAAATTGAGTAAAACAACATTAGACAAACATTTCTCTCACTAGTTTAGAATAAGAAACCTGTGCATAAGAGAATTCATACACATACTATTCTTCATATTCCTCAATATAAATTGTCTTAATATATTATTGTATCAATATACATTGAAAATTCATGAACTACCACATTTTATTTATTTATTCCAATTATATTCTTTAGTTAAAACTTAAAATTTATATTCCATAAATTATTATAGAAATTCCCATGAATTTTGGTTTTATGATATCTTTGTACATAAACTTGGGACTTTCTATTATGATGAATCAATAAAATAATTTTTTCAAATATTTATATTGAACACTAAAATAATAATGAATAATTATTACTTCACAACATTTTAGCATCACAATTTTCAACTTTTCGAAAAAAACCCACACTTTTAATTACTTCAAAAAATTGAACCTAATCCTGATATTTTATCATTTCCATGTGACTATAAATCTTGAAATGTAAAACTATACCCTCTTAACCAAATTACCTTCAGTTTGATAATAATCTTATCAGAATGAATCTAAATCCATTGGGGTTGTATGATCAATAATGAATAACACATGAAGTGTCATTTTTATTTTATTTATTCAAATTATTCTATTTCTATAAACATTATTTTTAACCTATATAGATCTCATAATTTTTCAAGTGTCGTGGTCTTATGATAAATTCTTATGATCCAATAAATATTTATATTCTATATTAAGACTTAAAATCTGATTGAATTGAATACTTACTATCCACATAATTAATTAGGATGGAATCAGTACAAAAGACTATGCTCCATGCAATGAGTTATGTTCAATTCAAGGAAATATTCTAAAACTATACTTTCATTCATTTTCCATTTTTTAGTTTGATTTAACAAATTACAATATTCTTTAAAATGAATCAAAATCATCCAAAAAAATATAATATGACTTCAAAACTCATCAAAAACAATTATCAATAAATAAATCATATTTATCATATAGGATTAGAAACAAATACATCTTCTCTAAAAAATGAGGGGCATTTCACTAGAAATTAAATGAAGAAACAAACTTATTAGATGCACAAGAATTTTGGTTTATCAATTACACTTATAATTTATATTCATACTAAAAAATATATGATTAAATTATTTTGAGGAAAAAAATTTAGATTTTCTATAACCTTATTTTTTAATATTTTTTTCTTTACTTTACTTTTTATTAATCCATGTAGTAACATATTTTTTATTTTATTTGGAGTTTTAGAAAAACCATTTTATTTTTCCTTAGTTTGAGAAATAATCCCCACCCAATGAAATGAAAACCTATACATTGACATATCATATGAATTCAATGTTTAAGTAGTGTGGATAATTCTTGTTTAATAAATATTCTAGATTAATTGTGGATGTGGATTTTCTCCATGATTATGATGTCTCTCCAATTACTTCCAAACACTTCTTATAATCAAACTTGAACTTTGTTATGTATCTCTCATATTCAATACCATTTAATTGGAGAGTGTAGAATCCCTCATAATTAGTGAAAAAAATAAATTTATATCATCAATTATCTTATTTTATTCAAAAATATAAGATATCCAAATCATAAATTTTATTCATTAACTCCACTTCCTTTTTAATGAACTATTCCTTCATCTCATCTGAGTATAGGTCTTTCATCAATGATATGTTTTTATTATAATGTTTATAAATATTTTTTAATGTAAATATAAATAATAAATCATAGAATTTACTCAATATCAATTTATTTTCCCTAAATATATACCTCATCATTTTATTAGTTTAATTTTCTCCAATATCGACATGACGCATAAAAACTCATTCATGCTAAAATTTTTAACTTTATTATTTGATATCACTTGAATTTTTATATGAATCAACATAATCCTTTTTTTAATATTTATTTTCAGAATGAGATCATATTAATGTTTTCATTGGTGATGTTCCTTATATTTATGATTACAATGTCATTTATCTTCTTCTTCTTGAAGAACTTACCATATTTTTTATTATCATAAACTTTATTGTGATTCTATTTTTACTCATCCAATTTTTATAAAGATTTCCCAACTTACTATAGTTGAAAATTTTGAATGGTAGATTTCTTTTTTTTCTTCCATTTTCCCTTCTTGAAGTTATTTTATATTAGAGACAAAATTTCATCATGATTCAATGTATTCTCTTCATCTTCTAACTCATATGGATACATTTATTTCTTATATTCAAATTCCAATCACTTAAAATATTTGAATGAATTACCCTTCCATAAATTATTCTTATTTTTTCAAAATTGTTCCTCTTATCATTCTTTAGGTGATCAATATAATTTTAATTTCATCACCTATAAAATTAACCAAATCTTGGCCACCTAAATATGAGATCTTTTCATCGAACATATAAGGAAAATTTCACAACATCTACTAGACAACCACTAAATCTATAATAAATTCCTCATAAACTCATATATTACATTAGATCATGTTCACTTGGATAAATAATTCATTACTAGATTCGTTTTAACCATTTATATGTATAAAACTAATCTTAACAAATATTTAATCCAGAACTAAAGATCATTCTTTCACCTTTTCATTTTACTTTAATCTTCCATTATATGGAAAATTCATTTACATATAATTACCTTAATTATTATATTCTTTTTTAGTGACATAAATTTTTAATTTCTAGAATAATTTTCATATATAATTTTATTCTGACCAGGTTGTTAGTACAACCTATTTATATCCCAAATATTAAATCCTAAAAATGTAATCTATAGTACGTCAAGTCCTATAGATGTAAAATAAGAAACCATTTATTCCTTCCATGGATAAAATACCATCCAATAAAATATATAAATAACTTTATTCATTAATAAATTTTATTTCCTCTATGATGATGAAATACAATATCTTTTGTGAAAGAATAAGGATAAATCCATGAATGTGAATCAGTATCTGATACTAATTTAAGGACCCAATGAAATTGTATAAATATAATAGGGCATGAATCAATGTTTGAATTCCTTTTCAAGAATTATTTATTGAATATATGTCACTACCATTATTTCATATAAGAGAGACTTTATATGATAGTGGGGAAATCCCCAATGTGTCTACTATAAGATAAATAATAAAAACATTAATAAACATCAATAATTTTTATAATATTTTCCATTCATATTAAGTAGGTAGTCATTGGGTGGGATGGTTGATACCCTAAAACACAAGATTTTCTTATTTTTATAAAAACTGTCAAAAATAGATAAAAGGGGATGAACTTGAATGTCATTTTATAATTTTTCTCCAAATTTCCTATTGTGTCTCATACAAAATTAAGATAATTTATGTTTTAGTAATTAATAATATTTATATAAATTTTTAAATTTTATAACATACAAAAAATGTATCACCCCATGATTTTAGTATATAAATACTAAGTATGAAATCTTATGATCCATGCAACATAGAATATAAATAAATTATGAAATATTATAAAAGTATTATTATTTAAAGATGACTATTATAACCTAGAGTGTGAATTTTCGGGTATGAATAAGAGTAACAACATTATGAAAAATATTTAAAAATTATTTAATTAAAATAAATCTACTAATTATTTTATTGGAAATATTAACTCAATATGGAATAACATAATATAATATTAAAGGATATATTTTACAAAAATCGATTTATATGTGCAAATTATATTTACTATAATAAATTTACTAAATCACTATATATAAATGATTTTAATGATATTAATATATCATATATTTAGTGAAATAAATTAACATTAATATAATGGTGGTATCTAGATAAGTAATTAGTATAAACTAATTTTATTCTTGAAAAATACATTATCATCAAAAAATGGTTTTTATTACAGTTTTTGAGTATATTATGAATAATTTATACAAGTTTTAGAAATTTTATTTGATAAAATTGAAATAATTTAAAAAAATATTATTTTAAATATTATCTTATGATTTTTTTTTTGAGTTTTTTAGAATATAATTATTTATGGGTAAAAAGGGGAAAAACCAATTTTATAAAAAGTGCCATTTATTTTCATTAAAAAGGTAATTTGAAAGAAAATTTATATTTTGGATTTGTTTTAAAGTAACATAATTTTATTTTTATTAAAAATAATTAAACTAATGAAATAAGAATCAACATTATACATGATATTGGAATAAAATCATTTTTTGATTAAAATTAGTATTTTTTAAAAAACTATTTTTTGTTGCATTTCACGCTCATGAATTAAAAATAATTTTAAAAATTCTGGAAATTAAACCATATATATTGGAGTAAAAATTTGGAATCAACATATTAAAACTATATAATAAGGCCCATTATAATTTTATTCATAATAAATAGTAACCATGGAAAATTTTATCACCACAATAAAGGGTAAAATGAGTTAATCAAGGATTAAATTATGTGACAATGATTTAAAATATCTCAAAAACTTTTAATGATATGATTTGATGTATTTATTTCACCTATAATCATCATAAATTATAAAATATCACAATTTTTCCACTTTCTACTGATTATAACCATTATACTATTTTAAGTAAAGAGTAATTTCAAAATGTTACTCTCTTTCACCTATTATGTTTTAATGTTATGTATACAGATAAAAATGATATATGAACAATTTTAGATGATAAAATTTATGAATAATAAAATATATTTATTATAGTAATTTATTTTTACTTTTTATTAATGGTATAAATGCCTCTAAATTTTACAAAACGTCGATGCAGCTCTTGTGAAAAGGTAAAAAATTAAGTAATAATTTTAAAATACATTAAAAATAATAATTTTTGGGTGAATTATTATTTCTTATGAATTTTATGGATAATTATAAAGTTAAATCGGTTGTTAAAGTTTTTATATTCTAATTGAATTATTATTATAGGGTATATAAAGTAAATTTTTATGAATAGTCTAGAAAATGACATTAAATTGTCTTTAATGTTTAAAAATTTTAAACCATTATAATATAATAAAAACCCTATAATCAATCATATGTATGTAAAAAAAATTATGATATGATCAATGTTCTATTTATCTACCACTATTTTTTTATAATTACTTTCCTGAACCTTAGATATTGAAAAATATGTTTCCATGGTTATGGTTAAAATGGTTAAAGAGGGGTTAAAATATGAGATAAGGTTCAACATTTCATATTAAATTGTCTAAATTTTATTGGTTGAATTTATATCCAACTTAAAATCCTTATATTATATTCTATATCACTTTTTATCTATTTAACATGAGTTATAAACATACTATATATTAATATTTCATATATTTATAAGATTTCCACCCACCTCCCTTAAAAATCGGCACCTCCTCTCCTCTCTTCTCCACACCACATGATTCACTTATCTTGAAAATTATATGACCAAATACCTTACCAAAATCCCTCCCCAATTCCTATGATTCTTAGTATCAACATAATATAACTTCAATAAGGCTTAATGTGTAACCTAAAGAAGGTTACCGAAGGAAGAGGTATGTGTTCATACTGAGCTTTCTGAATTTACTTTCTTATTATTCCTATTACAAATATTCAATAACTATATTAAAATAATTAAATAAGTATATTCATCATACTAATATATTTTTATGTTAATAGTACATCCATTTCATATGTCTTTTTCATTCTATGAAAAATGAATACATCACTTGTGCATACATATGACCTATTATCTCCATGTAGTAGTGTAATTAATTTTTCATCACCACCTTACATGGATAGTTATAAATATATAAATAATTAATATATATGATAATTATAACATAATTATGATTCTGTAAAAATAATATAGCATATAACTTTTTACACTTCCATCCATTAGAGAGTGATAATGACATTCATGCGTATGTGTGGACTACCACCTCCATGAAGCGATGTTAATCGTTTTTATATTACCTCCATACATGGATTATTATAAAATTTTATATAATGAAAAAAAAATATTAATGACATTATTATCATTCTAGATATAATGGAACCATTTCATAATAGATTTAACCAAGGTCAATATAACAAATTTATTTTTTAGTACTTGACCAAATAACCTTAAGTGGTCAACATAAATAAAAACTATTCAATTAATGGATACCATATGTTAATAAAATGAAGATGAAATTTTTAAATATAGATGAAATTTTTTATTAATAAAGTATTTAACAAATTTTAATTTATTATTGTGGAAGATATAAGGCTTCCGGATAAGCAAGAATCCATGGTAAGGGGTTTTCATCTAATTTCCACTCCATTAATACTTATGTTATATTATGCACTTAATTTATTTTATATAGTGTATATATTATGACATGTAAATATAATTTTATTAATTACTCTTTGTTAATGATATTTCATGTTTCAATTCATGTTTTCACTTTTAAGGGGTCTTGATTAAAAAGTTATTTAAACTGTAAAAGTTTATTTTACAATCTCACTATTATTTTGGGATATATCATATTTAAATTCACATTGGAGGAATTATGCTATATCTATATTCTTAAACCCCACCAATTTTATCCTAATATAGTTATTTCTAGGGTTCCCATGTTTTTCTTCCCATATTTACTCTCTTTGGTACTCAAAGTCTGAAGGAATAGTTCTAAATAAAATCAGCCTTATTTCTCATTTTGGGTCAGAAATCCTTCCCTTCCTTATCCATATTCTAAAATTTATTTTATGGAATTTTTTAGCTACTTTTAAATGATTTGAAAAGAAATTTTTCTAATAACTTTTACATTCTTCAAAAATGTTTAGTTTAATCCTTTTAATGTTATTCAAATAAGTCATTTTTGACTTTTTATATAAGTGTGAAAAATCTTTCCTTCCTCAGTGATCATTTTTTGCTTATAAGATTACTCTAAAATATTATAGGGTCTTTAAAATAAAATTATATTTTAATTGTTCTATGAATTTTTAGTTTTTATTTTAAACTTAAAAGGCATTATATTCTAAAATCCTAAAAATAATTTTAGAAATGATTTATAACTTCATTTTTTATAAAAAAGTTAAAAATATTTAAGGAAATTTCATTCTAAAGTTTTACTTCTATATTCCTCTATAATTATCAAAATACAATCCTTTATTTTAAATCCCTATATCTAATGAATTGATGATCTTTTATCATACTATACTGATTTATGGATGACACTTTATTCTGTGATTATTCATTTTCTTATGATCATGTCTTATATCACTCTCCATTATTCAATAGACATTATTTTTCTACTTTATGTCTATAGTTTCAGTATCATGGATATATTATATATTTTATTAACCATATATCATTTCAATATACAGTCTTAATTTAAGGAATAATATCAATTTCATTTATTGGGGAAATATTAATGTTCTTTATTCTTTATTCAATACATATATTTATTGATTGAAAATGAATATTTATTTTGTATTATATTATTGATTCAATATATGAGGAATGAATTTCACATATGTGTGTGATGGGTGGAACCTGGTTATAGATATCCCCTCGATGCATTGTCAAGTTTCATGAGATCAAACATGTTGCCACATTAGTTGGTTAATTAGTGTATACCTACCCATGCAATGAAGTTGTCTTTTCCAAGGCCATAATTGTATAATTTACTATGTCTTGGATAAAGCCTTGGTGTTAATTTCATGAATTTGTGACATTATTCATTTTTTTCAATGAGAATTTGATTATTAGTGTCTATGTGTTTACATTCATCTATGGATTTATTCCATTCTCATGTTATTGATTAAATTTCATATATATATCGATTTATTTACTCTGCCATATTTTTTTATGCCTTACATATTCATTAGAGATTCCATTATATGCATTAACTTACTAAGAAATTGGCCTCAACATTTTTTATATTTTCATTTCACTAGGAGTTAAAGAAGGAATATTTGAATGATCTTCAAGGATAAAATAATATTTTTCATTCTATGTTTTATTTTTACGATGTAATATGGAAATCATATAAGTATCTAATCTCTCAAGACCGCTAAACTGGTCGATCATTTATAGGGTAACCCTTTGTATATTACATGAATGTAATAAAGTAGACACCAGATCAGCCTTACTAGATTTTATGTTTCTATAGTTTGTTTCAAAAGATATTTAGTAGGATCATTGAGAATAATATTTTAGAATAACATAGCTATGAGGATCATTATGATAAACCCCAAGAATAATTTATAATGATTAATTATTTTAATATTATGGATCAATATTCATGATTTTATAAGATAATTATGTATGGGGTGTTGTTTATAGATGGATATTTGGAGAAGTAAAGTAAATCACACTAACACCCACAATCAATGTAGTGGTTTCCCTTATGATAAAGTCAATATAGTGAGTGTTGTAACCGAGAAGATTGTGTACATATTAGGGAAACTGACCCAAATTATGACATATAACATTGAATACATAGAGAAACCTATTATTAAATTACATGATACACCTATGTTGGATCACTTTATGCAACATAATCCTTCATCCATTAATAAAAATACTAATACATTGCTATATAATAAATGAATGAAGATCATTGAAAAAATATTTATGTCTTAGGGAACTAATGAAAAGGAAAAGGTTAATCTTGTAGTATATTTTTTAAAAGGAGATGCAAATCAATAGAGGATTTTGATTCAAAATACTAAGGAGGATGATGTGATAGAGGTAATGGAATGGAAAACCTTTAAGGTGATTTTTATTGAGAAATATTTTACATGAGAAGAAAAAACTGATATAGAAAGGAAATTTTTTAATATATAAAAAAATTAAAAGGAATGTGTTTTTGAGTATGAGGAAAACATTATGATATTAGCAAGGCATGTTAGAGACTACATATGAAATTTGAAAATTAATAATGAGCATTTAATTTATAGACTTAGTTCGAGCCTCAAGTGGAGACTAGGCTCTCAAAAAATTTGAATATATGATGATATAGTATTATGTTCCATCATGATAGATAATTAATTCTCCAATTCCTAAATATTTAAAGGAAATAAAAATAATAAAAGGATGAATGAGCACCAAGGAAAAAATAAATAAGGAAAATCAGGTGAAGGGAATGATGAAACATCAAATATATGATAAGTTAGGAAATAAACATCCTGGTAAATTATTAATGGGTATGGTATTCTCCTATAAGTGTAAAAATAAGTTCCATTGAGCTCATGAATACAAGGTATTGAAAGAAATCACAGATACTAAGTGTTTAAATTGTAAGAATATAGGGAACTATTCTAACCAATACTATAAGTTTCGATGATAACCTTGATAATTTCATTATAGTAATTATTGATGTTATCTTGGTATATTATAAAACAGATAAAGATCATGAGATTCACTTGTGAATCATTCATGGGAATCCTAAGGGAAAGAAGTTATTTGAGAAAATTTTCATGTGTGAATCAGGAATTTATAATGCTTATTTTCTTGGTAATATTATATCTAATTATAGAATATTTTGTAATGTTTCAAAGACAAGGTGGACCCATACCATAATATATAACCTTTAGAGTTAAAATGTGTTTTTATGTAAGGGAAATTATAGTATATTCTAGGGATTATATGATTATGATGTATTCAAATTTATCTAATCATATTTTAAAGAGATTTAGGGTTTGTTGACTAATGTTTAATAGTAGGAGTTATTATTGAGATTTTGGAGATTACTCCTTCATTTGAAGATTTATATTATTTAATATTATTTTATTTACATATGTTAACCATTTTTTATGTTATAATTTTTTAGAAATATTACGAATGAATAGGTCACCCAACTCATACCTCTGTAAAATTTATTAGAAAAAAAAGTCAATAGATAATATGAAAACATGAGGTGTAATAAACTTACACCAGCCATAAGGAATTAATGGTTATAAACCCTTTTATATAATGAAGAAAATTATTCTTTAATAGATCTTATTATCCCATAAATTTTGATTTTATTTCTTCATGAATAAAAAATTGACCTTTTTTATGCATAGTATTGAATATGAGATGAAACCGAGGTAGAAAATTAATCAAAGCACAAGTTAGGAATGAAATCATGTAAGTATATTTTATTATAATTACTCAAGAAGTTGAAGATAAGTCTGTCATGTTTTGTGTGGAAATTATAAATTAACTATCAATTTATGCTCCAAGAAACACATTCACACGTAGAATTCTTGTAAAGGAATATATATCGTTAAATAAATATTTATTTTAAAAACAATATTTTTCCTAGTCCAAACATATAAATTAAAATTCATGAAAAAATCTATTATTATTACTTGAGATACTCAAAATTAATTAAAATGGTGATGATGCAATTTATATATGGTGTGGAGAATGTAATACCCCAAGGTTTTAGTTTATGAATACTAAGTATGATTTCTTATGATACACGCAACACTGAACATAAACAAACCGTGAAATACTACAAATGTATTACTATTTAAATATGACCATTATAACCAAGACATTGAATTAGTGGGTATGAAAAGGAGTAACCACATTATGAAATATATTTAGAATATATTTCCTTAAATAAAAATTTACTAATTAATTTCTTGTAAATAAGAACTAAATTTTGAATAAGATCATATAAGATTAAATAAGATATTTTACATAAAACTGATTTATATACGCAAAGTATTTTAATTAAAATAAAATAAGTAAATCACTATTGATTAATGAATTAAATTAAATTTATATATTTTATATTTTATAAAAAAATTACATTCATATATTGGTGGTTACTATATAAGGATTGAACATAAATTCATTATATACTTCAAAAATATTTTTTCTTCAAAAATAGATTTTCTTTAAAAATGTTTTTATTGAACTCTGTTTGTGGATATTATTTTTTATTTCTACCACTAATAGAAATTTTATTTTTTAAAATGGAAAAAAATTAAAAATTATCTTTTTAAAATAATCTTATGATATATTTTTAGATTTTATTGAAACGAATTATTTTTTTGTGAATAGTGAAAAATATTGATATTGCAAGAACCGTATTTATTTTAATTAAATAAAGTAATTTAAATGTTTCATTATATTTTATATTTTTTTAACTCTCATAAGTTTCATTTTATTAAAATTAATTAAACAAATTCCATGTGAATCAATATTATACATGATTTAGGTAGAAAATCATTTTTTAATTAAAACTAGTATTTTTTTAAAAAAACCTTTTTCATTTTGTTTCATGCGCTAGATAGAAAATTAATTTTTAACACCTATGGAAATTAAATAATTTAAAATTTATTCCATGTTTAGAATAATCATATTCAAATTATTTAATAAGGTCCATTTTCATTTTTATTCATAATGAATAATAACAAGGGTTTCTTTAAGGAATTTTTGCCTCTTTGATTGAAATGGGTTTCCTCATTTCCCATTTTTAAAAAGAGTTTCTCTTGATTTATTATTCAATACAGGGGTATTCTCCCTCAAATTGTTCAAAAAATAACAATGGTAAAAGTGTATCACCACAGTAAATGGTAAAATAGGCTAATCGAGGTGGAAATTAATGGATAAGAATTAAAAATCTCTGAAACACTTGCATAATATGATTGAATTTCTATATTTCATCCATAAGCATTATAAAATCAAATTTATGACAATTTTTTCCAATATCATTTGATTCTTACATTTATATTATTTTAAGTAGAGTAATTACAAAATTTCACTCCCTGTAACTTGTTATGCTGTCATGATATGGATATCGATGAAAATAATATATTAATAAATATTAATGATAAATTTTTTATTAATAAATTATATTTATTTAAGTAATTTTTTTAAATTTTCAGTAGTGATATAATTACCTAGAACATTTATGCAACATCGATGCAGCTCTTGTGCACACTCTAGAAAAATCATGTAAATGATTTAAAAACATTAAAAGTAATAATTTTTTGGGGAATAATGATGATGCATGAATTTTATGGATAATTATATTGAGAAATTAATGGTGAAATTTTTTATATTCTCATTATATTTTTTTCTTGATATCATTGAAGTAACATTTTGTGAATAGTCATGAAAATGAATTTAAATGGAATTTAAAGTTTACAAATTATTTTCAAATCATTATAAAATCTATAAAATACTACCATAAAAAATTGGATGTGAAATTTTAAATGTTATTGTGAATGATCAATTTATTTTCCATTTTTAATTTTTACAATTACTTTCATTGCCCTTAGATATTGAAAAAATTTGATACTTGGGTTATGGTTAAAAAGATTAATGAGGGGGTTAAACTAAGTGATAAGGTTCAAATTGCCACATGAACTTGTATAAATTTTATTGATCAAACTTATTTCTACCATATACTCTTTATATTAAAATATATTTCATTTTTTCATTTTATATGAGATATAAAAATATTATATATTAATATTTAATGTATTTATAAGATTACCACCCACCTCAAATTAAGAAGGGAACCACATCTCCTCCCTTATCCACACTATATGCACTACTTATCATGACCAATACCTACCTAAATACCTTACCAACATCCCTCCCTATGTCCTTGAGTTCTTGGTCTCACTAAAATACAACTTCAATAAGGATTAATGTGTAATCCAATGGAGGGTACATAAATAAGAGGCATATGTTCTTACTAAGCCTTTTCAAGTTCCATTAATGTTAACCCTCTTAAAAAACTTCAATAACCATAATAGAATACATAAATCGGTATATCAACCATATTGATATGTTTTTATTTTAATGTTATATCCATTTTCTATCTATATTCCATCCTATGGAAAATAAAATCATTTCTCATGTGTATGTACGTTCTACCATCGACACATGGCGGTGTAATTCATTTTTCATCACCACTTTAAATGGATCATTATAAATATTAAATTAATTAATATATATGATATTTATGATATAACTATAATTTATGAAATATAATATATCATTTACCTTCTTAACCTTTCATCTGTTGGAAAATGATAACGTCGTTTGTGCGTATTTGTACACTACATCCATCCAACGGCCTGAAGGCCTTTAAATTTTTTTTAATTAAAACAAAGCCCCCTTTTAATGGAAGAAGGGGGAAAACCAAACAGTCATCATGAACACAAGACACAAATCATGATCCAAAAGTCTAAAAGATTAAAACCAAACTACACCATGAAGTGGACCCTCCCCAGAATTTAGACATGATGAAGATCTCCACCTTTGCATTGTTGTACGGCGAACAAGTGTTCTGTGTCAAAGCACAGTCCTGATCCGATGACTAACGTCATACCCTATCAAACATCCAAATCTGTAAAACTCTGTGAAGATAAACCACCTTCTCTGAATACCCCTCTAAAGCCTCTTCCAAGTTCGTGAGTTGGTTGCCTCACCATTCCATTCTTTCCCAAAATAGAATAATCCAATTCAAAAGATATTCAACACGAGAGTAAAAAGCCACATCTCCTTCGCTGCCAACGAAACCAACAAACCAGAACCACCTTCAAAAAGACAGACACACGAAAAGAACACTCGCACCATAACCGAAGCCGGAAGAACCCCTCTAGATCCACGAAACACCCTTCACAATGCATCTGCAGCCACCGAGGAGGAGGATGAACCATTGAGAGTGAAGCTGGGTCTTCGTCACCCTGGACTGGAAGAACCAAAAACACCTCGAGAGAAGGTCACCGTTGAGGGGATCCGAGCAGATCTTAGCCAGCAATGCCACTCTGGGCTGGAGCCAGGTAGATCAAGACCAGAGAAAGACCCTCACCAGATTCTAAATCAGACGGCACGCGGAAAGAAGAAGGAACATCGTGGAAGAACAGGTGGTCACCGGAGACGATGTCGCTGCAAAAACACCCGTAGGGACACCCGACGCAAAACCAACAAAACACACCTGAAATCAGAAAAATCACTAAAAACCCTCCCCCCTCTATGCCACTCCAGGGCCGACGCTGAGCCACTCCGGTCACCCATAGCTGTTGAGCCCGAATCCACCGACGGGACGCCACCCAGACAAGGCCTCGCCCGCCAGAACCATCGCCCGCCGGGAAGTGACATGACAGACGCCGCCACGCCTAATGCGATGAAGCCAGACCTCCAACACGAAACACACCGACGCTGAGAAGGAACAAGGATGCCAAGCCGACCGAGAGGAGATGGGGGACACCGACGCTGAGCCGACTGAGAGCCGTAGGAGGGAAGGAAGCAGATCTGAGAGTGGAAACCCTAGCCCCTTGCGGGAGATAAGTTGACGCCACTCAGAGGCTTTCCCCCATTTACACTACCACCTCCATGAATCGATGTAAATCATTTTTATCTTACCACAAAGAATGGATGTTTCTAAAATTGTATATAATTACAAAAAATTAAATTCATAATATTATTAACATACTTAATATGTTTTAACAATTTCATAAAACCTTTAACCATTATTAATATATTGGAGTAACATTGGAGAAATTGACAGAAGAACCTTAAGTGGTTAATGTAAACATAAAATATTCAATGAATGGATTCAAAATTATTATAAAAGGACATAAAAAAATGGAATATAGATGAAAATTTTTCTTAATAAATTATATTATAAATTGAAATTTATTATTTTGTAGGATACAATGAATGTGACTAAACAATAATCCCATGTAAGGTTTTTTCATCTCAATCCCACTCCATTGAGAATTATGTTATATTATGAACCTAATTTAATTATACAGTGTGTATACTTCTCACATTGACTTATTATATCATTAATTACACTTTATACATGGTATTTTATTTTTTAATTCATTTTTTATCATTTAATTTATTTTGATTCAAATGCAATTAAAGCCATAAAAGGTTTATTTTACAATATCACTATTATTCAGGGTTTTTCATGTTTAAATTTATGCTGGAAGAATTATATTTTATTTCACTTTTTAAATTCCACTTATTTTATTATCTTTTAGTTATTTCTAAGTTTTCCATATTTTTCTTCTACCTTTTCTTCTCTTTGGAACTCAATAATAAATATATATTTTTAAACAAGATCGGCCTTATTTCTATTTTTTGGTCAAAAATATTTCTCTAACATATACATATTCATTAATTTTTTTATAGAAGTTTTAATTTACTTTTAAATAATTTGAAAAGGTATTTGTCTACTATACTTTGAATTCATCATAACTATTTAAAAGAAATATTTTAATGTTTTTTGATAAAGTTTATTTTAAATTTTTTCAAAAGTGTGAATGAATTTTCCCACATCCATGAAGATTATTCTATTTTTAGCTTCCTCTACATGATTATGTAGTTATTAAAAGAAAATAATTTTTTAAATTAATCTACGAATTTTTATTTTTATTATTAAAATCGAAAAGGAATTAATTTATAAATGGTGGAAATGAATTTCTGAAATGATTTATAACTTCGTTTATATAACAATGTTACAATAGCTTTAAGTAAAGTTATTTTTAAATTTTAAATTCCATTTTCCTATCTAATTATCATAAGAAATTCCTTTATTTCAAACCCTCATTTCTGTTGAATTGATAATCTTCTTTCATCTATTACTGATTTATTGATGATACCTTTTTTTATCTTTCACTTTCTTATGATCATGTTCTCTATCACTCACCATTATTCATTAAGAATTATTTTTCTCCTTTATTTCCAAATTTTTAGTATCATGGATCTATTTTATATTATATTTACAATATACCATTTCGATATATAGTAGTAATTGAATTAATCTTATTTATTTCATTTACTAGGGAAATCCTAATGAGTCATATTCTTGATTAAATATGAATAGTTATATAATGATAAGGAATAATAATTTTATATTATATTACTGATTCAATGTACAAGGAATTCATTGGATATATATATAAGTGATGGTTGGGGCCTAATTATAGATATCCTCTTTATGCATTGACAGGTCTCATGAGATGAAATAGTTTTCCACATTAATTGAATAATTTGTGTATACCAACCCATACAATGAAATTGTCTTGGATAAGGAAATGATTATAATATTCTTGATGTCTTGGATGAGGCCTTGATGGTAAGATCATATGTATCCTAAATTATGCATTTCCTTAAGTGAAAATTCAATTATCCTTATCCATTTTATTATTTTTATCCAATGATTAATTTCATGCTCAAATTGTTGATTAAATGGAATATGTATTGATTATTTAATCAACCGAATTATTTATACCTTATAAATTATTTATAAATTCCATTATACACTTTCCCTTTTTGAGTATTTCAGATCACCTTTTTTATGTTTTACTTTCCCTAGGATATGAATAAGAAATCCTTTAATTATCTTTAAGGATGAAATAAATATTATTAAGCTATGTTATATTTTTTCAATGTAATATGGAAATCATGTATGTATGTATTCTCTTATGAGTGCTAAACTAATCAATCCTTTGTGGTTAAATCCCATGTATCTTATGCCTATGTAATAAATTAGACACTAAAAATGGGTCACTAGAGTCAGAGTTTCTACAAATAACACCCTCTTTATTAACATTATTTAATTTTATAAGGAATTATTATGGATAAAGAACATCATAGAAACATGTCCAATAGAAAATCATTTAAGTGCTTTCAAATTCATCAAGACTGAAGTAAAATGAATCTAATGTGAACCTCAGAATATTTTCATTATATCCCATTTAATTTATGATAAACAAATGGTATAACTTCTATTTTAAATAATTAATCCAGAAATAATACCATGAATTGTTTTTTTCAATAATGTTAGGATCAAAATTACTAATTAACTAATGACAATAAAATCAAAATGAATTTCACACAATTCTCTTTCCTCTAGTGTTACTCCCTTTATTTTATAAAAATATATATTTTCCATAAAAATAAAACCAAAACTATACTGAAATAGTGTTCATTTTTAGGAAATGTCCCTCTTTATTCCTTCCCTTACAATTTTAGTTTAAATCAATCAAGATATGTCAATTATTAATCTATTATCATTCTCTATCAAACATGATGTATTTTCATCACTTTTACTTATTAAATATGTCTCCACTGAATAATTTATAAATTATTAAACTACTATTAGAGTAATAAAATATTTTTTATTAATAAAATAATCCAAATTCATATAGTAATTTTTGTGATGTGTTACCCTCTTGCTATAACTTCAGAACATAAATTTTTTTAGCCATAAATTATTCAATATAAAAATAATTGAGGTGATTAAATGTGTTTTTTAAATATATATTAATTATATTATATTGTTTAGTTCTCATTTAATCATAAATTATCCTACTTCATATTTTAAATATACATGTAATCAACCCCATCTAAATTGTAATTTTTTCACTACTAATTGATAAAAAATAGAGAGGGAAATAAATTTTGATCAAAAATAATTGTTGAGTTGATTAAAATCTCTATATAAATTTAAATACATTAACTAAATTTTATTATATTTAATAATTAAAAAAATATTATATTTTTACTATCAAAATGACTATAAAACATACATTTCGTTAACTTTCCCAAGCTAGTTTGACAAAACCTTGAGTGTTTAGAAATATTTCTTAAACTTATACAAACAAACCTCAATTTTTCTCCTTATGTTATAAAAAATCATTGAAAAAATTTAGACAACCTTTAAGAATTTATGTCGCTCATTGATAATAACAATTCATCTAAAAAATAACATACAAAGTTTTTATATTTCAAAATTTCATTCTTAACTTTATAAGTTTTACTGTTAAAATAATTATTTTTCCAGATACTAGTGTATAATTTTATACTATAAATAAATTTTATAAACCATGTAAAATAGTTAAAATTATTATTTCTCATAATATAATAATTAATAATTATAGAAAATTTTCCATAAGATTAGTGCACGTACAATAGGAAAATGAATATAACTAAATAAAATTAACTGAAATTGTAAATTTGATGGCTCATGGTTTCTAAGAAATACTATTGCCATAAAAAACAGTATAATAAAGAATGAAAACAATTATAAATAATATAGATATTTTTTATAATAAATATATAGAACCTTTATAGAAAATTATGAGAATTAAATTTATAGAATTTAAAGGGTATATATTACATGAAAAGGGAATATTTGAGTACTATAATGGACAAGGCGGTTATTAGAAATAAGGTTGTTGGAATATTTATTGGATCATTGAAATAGTAAAGTGAATTTTATGGGATATTGATGAAATAATAATATAACTACAAAAAATAACAATATATTAATATAAAAATACATAAATTATTATTTTAATAAATTAGTTAAACTTCTCAATTTTTCTAACTCAAATAAAGAACTTTTTATTAGTGTTGTCTATCTAAACAACTTTGGTATTTTTATTTTTAAATTAAATAATAATTTAATTTAATTTATAAATTTATGTGATAAATTTGGTTAAAATGTGGAATCTTCACATTGAAAGTAGTAAAGAGGAAATTTTAGTATATTTTGAAAAAAGGTGAATTTTGGGATGAATAGTAAAAAAAAATTAGGTATATGATATGTTTTATAACATCACATTAATGTAAAAAAAGACTAAATAAATTATTAAATGGATTTAATTACCTAAAATGTGATTAATTATTTAAATAATTTATTTTAAAATAATAAATTTAATTTCTAAACTAATAAAATCTTTCCAAATCTTGAATCAAATTTTATTCAAATAAAAAAACATTATTGATTATTTATGGTCATATCCTAATAATTCAAACTAGGTATAACATACATAAATTTACAACATTTTAGATGAATATTCAATACATTTCAAAACAACACATTCCCTATAACCCAAAAGTTTTAGTGTCTTTGAAGACTTGATACGTAATTTTCTTATTTTATGAATGATATTCAATATTTTTCAAAAAAATTCCCTCATATTTCTCTTCTTATATAATTCATACATAAGACTTTTCTTTATAATATGTTTATAATGGAAACATAATAAAGGGATAGCTTGGATGCTCTATA
This sequence comes from Viscum album, assembly GCA_963277665.1. Taxonomy (NCBI): domain Eukaryota; kingdom Viridiplantae; phylum Streptophyta; class Magnoliopsida; order Santalales; family Viscaceae; genus Viscum; species Viscum album. Next base: position 1,253,513,906 of record OY728135.1, on the reverse strand, counting down.
AAGGTAAATAATGGAAATATCAATTGATGATCATATGTAAGCATAAGATAGGCATAATAGTATGAGATCATGATCATGAATTACAATGTTCATACTCAATCAGTCATAGATCCTAAATCATGATTCATGGCATAAATATTTATCATTTCAAAAGACATGGGCCATAAGAGTTAGGAATAATAATAAATCAATTATGAGTCATGAAATCATATTATAATTCTAAGAAAATGTATTAGGAATTGTGTGGGGTGATCATAAATGTATAAAATAATATCATTATTAAATGTTTATTTCCATGACTATCATAGTGTAAAAAGTCCCATAGTCCATTAGGTTGGAAAAAGAATTAGGATGCTTTCTCGCAACTCTTCTGAGAATGCGCTTCGCGTGCTTCCACGGTTTCAAAATTTTCGGACTGTTGGCTTGGCTCCACCCTCTCCTCCTCCCCCTATGGTGCCCCTCTCATTGGAGTAATGGGTGGAGTCTTCTCTTCTACATTGCTTTTTAGGCACTGATCTGTTTCCCCCATCGGGGCTTGATCCTATGGCGGTGTCTTCTCCCAATGGGAATGGCTTGGTTTTAGATTCTACCCCATCCTTAAAGGATATCCTTCTTAGTCCTTCTCCATAATCCCTAGACCCTCCCATGTAAGAGTTTTCCCTTGGGGATTGTCTCTTAAGTAAGGAAGATGGAAGGATGATGGTTTTTTCCCCAGTTACACCATTCATAGAAGCTTCGGACCTTCTCCAATGGACCTTGGTGGTGTGGTTCAATTTTGATAAGCTAACTCTTCCCCTCTTTCAGAACTTTGTGGATTTGTTGGGACTTTCAACATTGGTGAGGGTTTTCAAGATTTCCCAGAAAACATTCTATATTTTTTTCTTCTAGAGAGGATTTTGTTCTAGTGTGGTCATGGAGATCCTGATTAGTGGGTCATTGGATATTCCCTCTTTTCCACTGATCTATGAAGGTTCACTATGGATTTGATGCTCCTCATGTTGTGGTATGTATTATCCTTCCTATTCTTCCTCTTCATTCCTTTAATCTTGGCTTCCTTTATGGCATCGGTGACTCTATAGGGTCATTGCTTTTTGCAGATGACAAAACCATCCATCTTTAGGATACTTCTTTGTCACAAATATGTGTTGAAATTGATCTCTCACAAGCACTTCTAGACTGGCTCATGCGGTTTAGGGATTTTGTGGCGTGGTGGAAGAATATTGTTTACTCAGTTGATGGTAATTTTTGTACAGCTTGTCTTCTCCATAGCCACTCCCCTTTAGTGTGTAGGAATCCTTGGTTTGGTCAGTCATTTTCTTAGCAGGTTCCTTGTCCATATCCTGGTCCTTACTCATTTCCTGGGGTTAATTCCTCAAACCCTCTAACATCGTCTGGTCTCAAAGAGCGTTTTGAAGATTCAGAAGTGCTAGTAGATGGTTTTGTGGTTCACTGACCACTAAGAGAGAAGAATGGATAGAGAAACCAACCTTTATTTCAACATGAAAAAATATTTACAAAACTCCCTCTCTACACCTCTCTTTCTCTCTCTTACACATGGATCTTTCCTGGATCTCTTAGATGAATATACAAGCTCTCTTGGCTCTCTAATCAGATGGCAGGAAGCACCCCATAGCCTCCTTATAAATGCATGGTGGGAGGTGTCATGTTTAACACAACTCCTACCAATCCCCCTACCTACCATGGACTTCTCCCATGGTTACCACCTACCATGGTGGGTGGATTTGGTTCACCAGCCACCTACCATAGCAGCTGGAAAAAAATAAACTCCAAAAATTCTCTCCCTCCAGCTACAATTCATTGGAGAATTTGTAAAGGCTTGTCTTCTCTTGAGAAACCACCTTTGTCAGCATATCCTCCAGGTTCTCCTTTGTGTGGATATTTACAAGATGAAGTAGTTTTTGATCCATCACTTCATGTATCTAATGACAGAAAATGTTGATATGCTTATTTATATCCTTCAGGTTCCCCCTCATTAGTCAACAGAAGGTACTCTGACTCTAAATATTTTGTTGACATAATCCTTCCTTGTGAAGATCTTCGAACCTTTGAAATGTTAGGTTTATGAGGCACAACATCACCTAGCTCCTATGATGGTTCTTAAACTTCTTGTGGAGAGGATTGAGTCCCCCCCTACTCAATATCCTCTTCCACTGCCTCATGGTCTACTTTCGATGAGTCTTACTTCACCTACTCTTCTTCATTGATAGGTGGTTCTGGTACATGTGTTGGATCATGAATTTATTCATTGACACCTTCCCTTCAAGAAATTCTAGGATTTTGAATGTCCTCAGTCATCTGGTTCTCTTAGAACACAACATCTCTACTTCTGATCACCTTCCTCTCCTTTGTCAGGGTAGATAATCCTCCTACACTCATGTGGTCAAGTCTCTTATCCCACATATTGGATGACATCTCTCCTTCCACCATGTGGAGGTTGTCTGCACATATCTTCACATGAGTTTTGTACAACATGATGCATATGTGTCCTCGGGCAATAAAGATGGATCCTTCCATCATCTTCCATGATCCATTGCTGAATATGTTATCATAGCCTTGTTGATCAAAGACTATACATGATAACAAGTTGAGTCGAAGGCTTAGAACATGTCGAACATCCTTTAGGGTGATTTTGAATCCAACGTTCATCTTGACTTGGATATCACCCATTCCAACAATCTTTTCCAAACTAATATTTCCCATCTTGATTACACCAAAGTCACTAGCTTGATAAGTTAAGAAATGCTCATGATGCAGAGTGATGTGGTACGATGTTGTAGTATCAACCACCCATTCTGTGTCTTGGCCTAATGTATGAAAGTATGTATCTTCTTTATATGTGGGTTAAATAACAACTTATCTGGTGATTCTCACATGCACATCTCCATTTCCTCTTTGTTGATTGCTACTTTGACCATTTTATTGTAGCAACTTTCAAGAATTATTCTTCATATGTCCCTCCATTCCACAATGGTATAATTTTTATGTTAGCCTTATTCCATCTATGGATATTCCTTTGTTCTTGATTCGACCTCTGCTTCATATCCCATGTCATCCTCCTTATTGTCTCCCTCACTTCTCCAGAACGAGAGCTTGGATCTGTTTGAAACTTGAAACCTTCCTCCGAGCCTCCTCATTGAACAGTGCATCCTTTACCATTTTCATGGTAAGTTTTCCTCTGGGCTCTGAGTTGCTTCGGGAGATGACAAGCATATCACAATTATTGGTAAGTATGCAAAGTAAGTAGTTCTCCTAGTCTTCATCATTCAAAGTCTTACCAACAGCCACCAACTGGTTCATCTGGCTTTGAAACTTTCTAGTGTGATCAACTATAGAGCTTCCACTATGTAGTAGAAGATTCATCAACTGCTTCAATAAGAGGATCTTGTTTCGATCGGTCTTTGACTGGTACATATTTTACAACTTCATCCAAAGTTCATATGCATCGGTATCTTGAGAAACATGATGGTAAACACTATGATCAATCAATTAGCGAATTTGACCGATCATCTTTGTGTTCAGCCTTTTCCACTCTACTTCCTTAGTGGCATCGGGGTTGACTCCCTTGTTCTCAATGGGGTCAAAAATATCTTTAACATTGAGGATATCTTCCATTCGAGACTTCCAAATGGAGTAGTTCGAAGAAGTCAACATGATTATCCCTCCTGTGGATGGTCCCTCGATTGAATATTAATTCTCGAAAAATTTGGTGAAGAATGTAGAAAAATAGAACTTACCTTTTCATCCATAATGGTCGAAAATAGTGGAATCAACTCCTAGATCATCAAAATCAGACACCGATTGATCAAGATGTGACCAAAACAGTGTCAATGGATGAGATCGTCCGATGATGTGGCAATGATGTGGAGCTGATGTGGAGTTGATGTGGCACATTGAAGCAGCTTTCAGAAACTCACTAGAAATGTTGCCAGTGCCAAAACAATACCTTCTTCTTCGACAAGGGGGTATTGTAGCACCCAAGGTTTGACTGAACTTTGACTAAGCCTAGGATGATCGTTTTAGATCTGTTTTCAATGTCATTTGCATCATTGGAATAGGATTTCCATGAACTTTCAGAATATTCCTTCAAAGTATAATTTTGGGCAACTTGAATTTTTCTGTTCACTAGAAAAACTCCACCGCTCACCGTCGTTTCACCAGAACCTCCTCTGATACCACTTATTGTGGTTCACCGACCACTAAGATAGAATAATGGAGGGAAAAACCAGCCTTTATTTCAACATGAATAAAGATTTAAAAAAATCCTTCTCTACACCTCTATCTCTCTCTCTTACACATGGAGCTCTCTTGACTCTCTTAGATGAATATACAAGCCCTCTTAGATATCTAATATGATGGAAGGAATCACCCCAAGGCCTCCCTATAAATTCATGGTGGGAGGTGTCATGTTTGACACAACTCACACCAATCCCCCCACCTACCACGGACTTCTCCTATGGCTGCCACCTACCATGGTGGGTGGAGTTGGTGCACCAGCCACCTAATGTGGAAACTGGAAAAGAACAAGATCCAACATATGGGGGGTCTAGCCTTCCTTGTTCTTTAACTCCCGCATTATTTTATGATCTGCCTCCTTCACCCAAGAACTCATTGGTTTCCCTGCATTCCCCCTACTTGGATATAATTATTATCAAACTAAGGGAGGAACCCTATGACTTGGACAGTTGGGTTAGTGTTCATAGCTCAAAGCATCCTCCTCCCCTTCAGTGTGTGAACCTAGGTTCTATCTCAAGTGGTCATTGCACTCAACACCTCTTTGTTTATGCTAGAAATCTGCTACAGTGTGTTATCACATGATCAAGATAATATGTTGCACCCAGTTTTCCTAATCCTAGTGGTGTATGCACCAGATATCAATCCAATATCTTCTCTCCCAGTTCTTCTTCTCGTGAAAATGGCTCAAAGAGGCCTAGGTCCAAATCTAAGATTCTAATGTTAAATGTACTCACTATTCTTTTATTGTTTTTCTTGAGTCGAATATGCCTTCTCTAAAGATCATGGAATGCATGGGAAGAATAAAAGTTCATTATTTGTTTGCATATTAAACCTCATAACCAGCATATATGGATTTTTTGTAAGCCTTGTGTTTCTGTGGAGATGACTACGGTCTCCGAACAGTTTGTGACAACAAAGGTTAGTATCGGTGCTCCCTCCATGTACATTTATTTCATCTATGTGAAATGTGACATGCAGGAAAGAAGATCTCTTTGGTCTGATCTGAGCTCTTTTGACTTGAGGGATAAACCATGGATCATCAGTAGTGACTTTAATATCGTTTCGGATCCCTCCAAAAAGAAGGGTGGTTGTGTTTTCCCTCAGAAAGGAATCCTAGAGTTTACAATGTTTATGTCTAATGCAGGTCTCATGGATATGGGATTTCTTGTGGATTGCTTTACTTGGTGCAACAACCAAAGGGGTAGAGGTTGTGTATGGTTCCACTTCAACTGATGCCTTGCTAACTACAACACGATTTTGTCCTTTCAGGATGCTAAGGTTACACACATTGTTCATTCTTTATCTAATCATTCCCCCATTCTTATTGAACTATCTTCCATATCAGAACAAGGTGATCATTTTGTGTATCATCATTTCTAGTCCATGATTCTGGGGTACTATTAGGCGATGAGGTTTTCTTCATCTAAGCCTTCAAATGTTAGGTTTGGGATCAAGATTCATAATAATTTAAGGTGATTGATAAGTGACTTTCATCTGTGGATCAACAGCCAACCGCCATTCTTTCTGGATATGTATGCACTCAAAGAGGAGACCAATTAGCTTGAGATGCTACTAAAAAATGGTTGGGATGAGGTGGAGTATGGTGAGATCTCCCACAAGAAGGATATGCTGGATGATTTGGTTTTGATGCATGAATGTATGGCTTAGGAGCATGCCAATATTAAATTCATCAGGGAGGGTGATCAGAACACCACTTTTTTCCATGCATGTATCAAATAGAAAAGGAATTTCAAGATGAATATTTTATTAAACAACGGAAGATTCACTGATGATCAATCTATCATAGGTGGTTTGGTGTAGGATAACTTTTCATCTCTTCTTGTTGATCCAAACCTGAGCTTGTGAGGAGGGTACCCATCAGGCTCTGCTGATCTCTTTAAAGCCATACGATGTTTGGTTTCTAAGAAGGAAAATGATTTTTTTGAGTCTGTACTGGGTGAGGAGGATATTTTTGAGGCGGTGAAGTCTCTTAACCCAAAAAGCATGCTCGGACTAGATGGCTTCCTAGGGTCTTTTTACATTGCATCCTAGGATCTTGTCAAGGAAGATTTGGTGGTTGTGGTTTTGGATTTTTTTTTTTTCAAAGTGGTAATCTTCCTTGTGTGTCATGTACTACCACCTAAGTGTTCATTCCAAAAATTAAGAACCTATCCTTGCTTCATCACTTCAGGAAAATAAGCATGTCAAGTTTTCTTTATAATACATTGTCCACCACAACCACAAAATAAGGTTTTATTAGCGCTAAAAAAGACTTTTATCAGTGCTAAAAAAGCACTGATAATGGAGGCACTATTAAAATGGGGTTTTTTTTATCAGCGCTAAAAAAGTGTGGATAAAAGGTTCTTTTATCAGCATTTTTTTAGCACTGATAAAAGTCTCCATTTATCAACACTTTTTTTAGCGTTGATAAAAGTTTAAAAAAAAAAAAATCGGAGACCCCCCCCCCTTTTAACAGCACTTGATCCCCTCATTAACAGTGTTAGGAAGCCCCACCCGTGCCCTTGTGACCCCCTTTAATAGCGCTAGGCGCACCCGCTCACACCATTTAACAGCGCCAGCCCCCCTGCAGCCACCCGCGCACCATGCCTCTACTTGGATTTGAACTCGAGACCTCTCTCTTGCATGCCAGCACCTTTCCCACTCATCCATCTTGTTTTGTTCTTCATTTAATGATATACCTATTTATTTATATATATATATAGTTATATTTATTCATATATTAATTTATATATATACATTTATTTAGTTATATTAACATATATATTGATATATTAATATATATTTATATCTATTTATTTAGTTATATTTAGTTATATTTTTTTATCTGTATATTTATTCGTATATTAATATATATTTATAAGATTATTTTTAAATACATTTATAAAATATGTTTTTTTATAAATAAATAAATAAATACATACATATATATAACATACATACACATGGATATATTATATATGTGTGTGTATCTGTAAGTACAATTATACATATTTGTATATATTTATTTATATTATATATTCAAATGTATATTCATATGTTATAATATATAGATAATATATATCAGTTTGTTAATACAAACACGCACTAATATATATATACACACACACACACATTATATAGGTATATAAATATACATATATTTGTATTTTAAATAAAATGGATATTGTATATATTGATAAATATACTTTATATGTAAATATGTTTAATTATATATTTATAAAATTAAATTTTTATGTGTGAATATATAAAAAATATGTATATATTATTATCTATTTTATTAAAAATAATAGTACATTGTGAAAAATGATAAAATTATATAGGCATAATATAAATATGAATGTAATCCCTCAGAAGAAATTCATTCCCCACTAAAAAGTGAAAAAGGACCTCTTGAAATGAAGCTAAAATTCCATCAAATGTTAAGAATTTTGGGTTTCCTAACTAAAAAGTCAGATTTGGAGGCCTTATGAGCCTTTTTTGGAATTTAATAATGGTAAATAAGGTTCTCTTGTGTCGCTAGAGCATAGAGTTCTTCTCTGGATTTGATTTGATATGTGGTAGAGCTCAAATGGACATTTGAATCAAAAGTTATGGTTGTTTGAAGTTTGAGTTACATTTTCAACTTATTTTTGATATTTTATTAATTTTTTGATTTGTTGTGTCTTCAAATTGTTATTGAATGATTATTATTCGATTATAATTATAAAATTATTAATTAATAATATTTTTTAAAATATTTGGAATCCATTTTCACTAAATTTATTATATATTAAGTGTAAATGTCTATTTATACTTATCAAAAACATATTAAAAAATATATATTATATTTATATCAATATAAATATATTATTTTTAATGATCTCTTTTTGAAATATACCTTTTATCAGTGCTAATAAAAAAAGCGTTGATAAAGACCCCTCTTTATTAGCGCTAATAAAAAAACGTTGATAAATGGGGCCTCTTTAACAGTGCTAAAAAACACTGATAAAGGGGGTACCTTTATTAGCGCTAAAACAAGCACTGATAATGGGGTACTTTTAACAGCGCTTTTTTAGCACTCTTAAAAGTACCCTTTATTAGTGTTTTTTTAGCATTATTAAAGGATGGCGCTGCAAAAACCCATTTTTGTAATAATGTATCTTGATCCGTAGATGGCTATCTGCACTGCCATAAAAATGGGTTTTCACAGTGCTACCCTTTAACATCGCTAAAAAAAGCACTAATAAAGGGGGTACCTTTATCAGTGCTTTTTTTAGCGTTGTTAAGGGGACTCCCTTTATCAATGCTTTTTTAGTAGCGCTGATAAATGGGGGTCTTTATCAACAATTTTTTTACTAGCGTTGATAAAGGGTATATTTCAAAAAATATATATTTCATTACAAATAATACATTGATATATAAATATATTTATATTGATATAAATATAATATATATTTTTTAAATATGTTTTAGATAAGTATAAATAGACATTTACACTTAATATATAAGATATTTGATGAAAATAGCTTATAAAATATTTTAAAAAAAATTATTAATTAATAATTTTCTAATTATCATCGAGTAATAATCATTTAATAATGATTTGAAGACACAAAAAATCAAAAAATCAATAAAAAATTTAAAATAAGTTAAAAACGTTACTTAAACTTCAAAAGGTCATAATTTTTTATCCAATTGTCTGTTTGAGATCTACCCACATATCAAATCGAAGCCTGCAATGAGATCTACATGGTGGTGACAAAAGAAAACATTCTATCACATTTTTTCAAGGCCAAAAAAGACCTAGAAGGCTTCCAAAACTAAGTTTTTAGTCGGGATACCCAAATTTGTTAACAATTGATGAAATTTCAGCCTCATTTAAGGGGGCCATTTTTACCTTTTTTAGTGGGGACTGAATTTATTCCAAGGGATTACATTCAAATTGATATTATGGCTTGGAAATTTTATCATTTTTTATAATGTACTGTTATTTATAATCAAATATATAACAATATATACATATTTTTTATATATTCACACATAAAATATTAATTTTATAAATAAATAATTAAACATATTTATATATATAATATATTTCTCAATATATAAGACTTATATAAATAAAAACTAATATCCATTTTATTTAAAATACAAATATATGAATATTTACATACTTATATAATGTGTGTGTCACTACCACAGAACAGGACAAGGGCAGTGCCTGGTTTTATCAGTGCTAAATAGAAAGCACTGATAAAAGGGGAGCCTTTATCAGCACTAGCTAAAAATGCTAATAAATCTACCCTTTATTAGTGTTAAAAAAGCACTGATAAAGATGTACCATTTATCAGTGCTTTTCTTAACGTTGATAAATGATAGATTTATCGGTGTTATTTTTAGCACTGATAATTTTTTTTAATAAAAAATATTATTAATTTATATAAAATTATTATATTATATTCAAAAATAATGTTTATTTGTATACATTAAATAAAAAATGCATGTTTATAATTAATATATATTTTTTAATAATTCAAATAAAAAAGTATTTCTAAGATTATAATTAAATATATATTTATTTAAATAATTATAATTTTAAAATAAATTTCATTAAATAATAAATATAGTTATTATAGTTATTAGATTTATTAGATTTATTAGATTTACATTTATTAGATATATTAGATATATTATATTCATTATATTCATTATATTTATTGTATTTTTTATATTTATTATATTTATTATTTATTTATTTATTTTATTTTATTTATAATTGATATATATAAATACTTTTTAAATATATATATTTATAATTATAATTATTAAATAAATATATATGTTTCCAATGAATTTGGTCAATAAATATATTGATGCTTGAGTATAATTAACGTGCATGTATGTTATGTAAATATATATAATTAAATAAATATATTTATAAATATATACAAATATTTAAAAATAAATACAAATAGTTATAATTATAATTTCTAAATATATATATATATATATATATATATATTTAAATAATTAAAAATATAATAAATATATATTAATTATATATATTTATATAAAAATATTTATAAATAAATAAAAATAGTTATAATTATAATTCTAAATAAATATAGATATATTTAACTAATTAAAAAAATATATTAAATATATTAATTATATATATTTATAAAATTATAAATATAATTGTTATAATTTTATAATTATTTAAATATATTTATATATTTATAATTGCAACTATAAAAAAATATTATTTTTTTATAATTTTTAATTAGAAATAAATATATATTTATTTATAGATATAAATATAATTATTTATTTATTTATAGTTATAAATATAAATATTTATTTATTTATTTAAAAATTATTAATTTATAAAAAAATATATATATTTATTATTTTCATATATAATGTTATATATAATTAAATAAATATATTTATAAATATATACAAATATTGATAAATAAATACAAATATTTATATTTATAAATAAATACATATATATTAAAATAATTATAAAATTATAATAAATATGTTAATTATATATATTAATAAAAGTATAAATATTAGAAATATAAATTTTTTATAAATTTATAATTATTTAAATATATATATATATATATATATATTTATAATCTTGTAAATATATATAATTAATATATTTATTATATATATTTCTATGATTATAAATATAATAAGTATATTTCTTATAATTTTATAAATATAAATATTTATTTATTTATTTATAGTTATAATAATAAATATATAAATATATATATCATATATATAATTTTATAAATATATATAATAATATAAATAAATTATTAACATTATATCTTTATCAGCACTTTTTTAGCGCTAATTAAGATAGGCCTTTATCAGCGCTAAAAAGGCACTGATAAAGAAATATTTTATCAGTGTTTTCTATTTTAGCGCTGATAAAACACACCTTTATCAACGCTTTTTATCTAGCGCTGATAAAAGGTTCGGCCTCTTTTATAAAGAAACCCGAATAGTCTCCTTCATTCTCGCACCCCTCAAATCCTCGCGGAAGCCGACCCATGCGTCGTCAACCCCTCCTCCACCACAAACGCTCCTTTGCCGCAAACCCTCCTCCTCTTTGAACCCACCTCTACTGCAGACGCTCCTCCATTGAGGACGCTCCTCCGCCGCGGACCCTCCTCCACCGTAGACCCTCCTCCGCCGCAAACCCACCTCTACCGTGAACCCACCTCGGCCGCGAACTCACCTCCACCGTGAACCCACCTCTGTCGCGAACCCATTTCCACCATAAACCCCCCCCCCCCTCCAGGCTTTCTTGAATCCCTTATACCTCAATCTTTGGATGATTTTGACTCTGATTCTTCAAGGAAAAATCAAGTAAGTCTCGTTTCTCTTGATTTATCCCTCTTTTTAGGGTTTCTCTTCTCCCCTATTGATTTCTTATTTTCTAAAGGGTTGTTTGACATAATGTTGGTCGGATATTGTGTTGTTGGGGAAAATATTCATGTTTGAGTTTGGATCTTGCCTTAATAGGGTCTTGTTGAGGTGTAGTTGTGGTTTCACACTGATTTCTGAAGGTTTCCAAGTGTGAGGTAGGTGATTTAATGCTTTTACATTATTAGATGATTTTGATATGCTTTCTTGTTTTCTTATATGTGTTCCATGGATTATTCATGTGGTGTGAAACATGATTTGGAAATGGTTTGACATGAATATGTGATGAAAGTTGGTTTTTGAAAAGAAATTGGTTGTGTTTCTTATGTGCTTTGTGGTGGTGTTCCTTGAGAATGTTTTATGCCTTGTGTGAAAGGTGAGAATTGTTTTTTCAAAAGATATTTAAAGGTGAAAATGTGTTGAAAATGGATTTATCCAAGGGAAATGGATTTTTAGTGTGTGTTGGCTTCCTTATTGTGTACCTTAAATGTGTCTTTGAATTTTGAAAGTAATATGAAGCATGTAATGAAATAGTTTTTATGTGAGAATGATTTTAAAAGGGGGCTTTGCCCATATGCTTGAATAATTGTTTAAGATCCTAACATGAAGGTGATAATTTGATCGCATCAGTAAGGCATACTCTGAATTTTCCCTTGTTTGATCTTTATTTTGTGGTAGTTGTAATGAATATGAAGTGACCCACCACTGAGTGATAGAAAGTTCTAGATCAAAGGAGGTTTTTCTCACCTTTTTATTCTATCCACAACCATATTCAATGTAGACCATATTTTGGAGGTGGTTCCTCCTTTTATTATGCAGGAATCATACTCCTTGATCCCTCCTTCTACTACACATCCACCTTTAATGCTCAACATCATTGAGTCACGTCCTTCTTCCCTATTGAATTCAGATTCTCTTGGACACACCTTTTAAAAAAATTCCTAATTATTTCATCTCATGGTTTCCCATTCTACTGAACACCTCTCTTTTGACTAATTCAAAATCAATGTAACTTTTGAACTCTCCAAGAGTAGCAAGGCCATTTCCCCCCAAAATCTAAATCCTTCTCCATTGAATATCAATCCAACCCTTACCCATTTCAATGGAACCGCCACTTTGTTACTAGTGCAATTCCATTGAACCTTAGAAAACCACTTCACTAGAGGAAACTCAGTAGTCTTCAATCCAAGTCTTTCTATTGGGTCTTGATAAAATAATCACCATATGTTATGTAACCAAGATTTAATACCACTTTTTGGTAACTAATAGTAGAATAATAAAAATGTCTGATACCACTAGTTGGATTTGGTACACATCAACAATCCCAGTGTTAAAACCCCAAAACATAAATTAAACCCCCAAAACTTGCACATAACGGAAGATATTTTAGAACATACCTGAATTGGAACAAATCCCCAAACATGATATACCATGACATAGAAGTAAAGCTATGACTAATTCACTACATCAGATCTCTACCTTCTAGTTCCAGTAACCTCATGGTTTTGAAAATACCTCCCACAAAGGAAAATGAGCACTAAAGAATAAACACATGACATAAATGGAATAAGCAAACCACATGAAAATTATGTTGTTTGGATGGAAATACTACTTTATAGGGGAATATATTGATATTTTTATCAAGAGATAAATTGAGTTATAAGGAAAACATATATTTTGTTAGCCCTACCTATCCAAAGCTACATGAGACACTTTCTGGACACCCTAGTCAAATAACTATAACAACACATGTAATGAATCCTTCCACCTGCAATCACTCTATGGCGAATCCCCTCAAAGGGACAAATGATATAATTCAAGTGATTATGAAATCATATTTTCTTCTCAGCACAATTTCATATCTAAATATATAAATTATTATTTTATTACAACTTTAACAAATTATATGAATGAATTATTAACTATTGATATTTAATGTTATAAAGTGGTCATGGAATTTAGTTTGATGCATCCATCATAGGTACCTAACCTAGATTTTATTTATGAAATTTTCTTTAATAGGTTCTAAACTATTTTGGGACTTGATGTTGTTAACCTAGTGAATGAGTTTTAGAGAGGTAATAATTCTCTTGAGACATATAATGATACTCTCATCACTTTGATTCTATAGGTTACTGATATAAGTTTGGTTATGGATTTTAGAATGACTAGTCTTTGTAATGTCATTTATAAAGTCTTTTTGAATATTTTATAAAATAGACTATGGAAAATCATACCATCTATTAGTTTAGTGCCATAGTTCTTTTCTTATTTTAACATGATACATTATGTACTTAAAAGGATCGAGAAAGCAACATAATTTCTTCTAGTGATGAGTGGCAGAGGGAAATTCTTTGTGTGAAAGGAATGAAACTTGAGACATTTTTTATTATGTAATGGGTTCATGCTTATATATTTTCTTAGGTGTATTTATTAAGGAAGGAACCAATAGTAATTCATGTGAGAGACATATACATTGTTCTTGGGGTGTACAACCAATTGATTTTGTGTGAGCCAAGTATCATTGGGATAATTCAGTGTTTGTAGTAAATTGGAACATGGGTGTTTCATGGTTATGAGTGTGGTCACTAACTATGAAACATATCCATTGGGACTCTCGTGTTGCGGTGAAGGATAATTGATATAACTGGACAATGGAAGCATGGATAAGGGATATCCAATAGTGGGGAGCACAATATCAAATGCTTAAGGAAATTATTAGTATTACACCAACCTTTGGAATAATGTGATGGAATCATACAACACTAATTGATTTGGGATAAATCGAGGTGTTTTCTATGTATCTTTTATAAAGTGACTCTCTTAGGATTTATGTCTTTGTGAAAATGCCTAAGTGACTCTTTTAAAATGATTCAAGTGTTTTGAAATGCTTCTTAAAAAATTATATGTGTTCAACATACCTTTTTTTGGTTGTAAATAGCTTTAAAATGATTTAAACACTTGGAATGGACTTAGGTTACATGTTAAGTGTTTGTCAACTCACACGATTAGATTTAATAAAGGGATGTGAATGTTTTGAAAGCATAATTAATGTTGGTTTCATTTTAACAAGGGTTGTGTCAAGTTTTAAATGAAAATTTGTAATATATAGAGGGTTTTTGTTCATTTTAAAATGATTAAGATTATTAGGTCATGAAGTTGCCTTATATGCTTTAAAAAAGGAATTTTGGTTTTATGAAAGAGTGTTTGGAACTTATTGGTTTATTTTAAAAAGGATGTGTTATTTTAAAGAGGAATTTTTGTAAATGGTAGGTTTTTTTAATTGGATTTCAAGTGTGATTTTATAAATAGTTTTCAAAGGACATATGAAATGTAGTTTTTCCATAATATTTTAAGTTTATATTTTTATAGAATTAGGAAAATTATTACATTATATCAATTTTTTGTGTATTTATTTTGTTAAATATTAATATTACTGAATCAAATAGGATAGATATGAATAAAGAATGGATGGATTCTAATCGTTTGAAAAAAGAGTATGAAGATGGCGTGAAAGAGTTCATCAAGTTCTTAAAAGATCATGCATATGACCCTACTCAAATTATTTTTCCACGTTTACACTATTGTTATTAAAGAATAATTAGTCTATAGGAGTTGTAAGAACACTTGATATATCATGGAACAGAACAAAGTTATAAATGTTGGAATAAAAATGGGGAAAATCGAATATAGGTAGTGATTGGGATAACACTGCATTTTATGGATCATTTGATATGATTACATGTGTGGATAATGAAGAAGACCGTATTGAGGATGTGATTATAGATGTGAATGATGATGAAGATCGTATTGAGGAAATGACAAGGACAGTTGAAGATGAACTTCGTGATTGCCTAAAATTGTTTGAGAAGTTAAAGAGTTGTGCAAAGATGTCATTATATGTTGTTGCACTAAATATATAGCATTGCCAGCTGTACTGAAGCTATATAATTTGAAAGTAGGCAATGGATGGAGTGAATATAGTTTTACAAAACTAATTGCTCTCCTGAATGACATGCTCCTAGAAGATAATAAGCTCCTGATCTGAACATACGATGATAAATGAATGCTACACTCGATGGGTATGATCTTTGAAAGAATACATGTCTTCCCAAATGAATGTATACTATTTTAAAAGGACCACAAATCACTTACAAAATGCCCAGAGTGTGGTGCTTCTTGATACAAGAAAGATGAATTCGGTCCTACAAAAGTTGTATAGAACATTCCAATCATTCCAAGGTTTATGCACCTATATGGAAGTGAAGAGATTGCATGGTAATTGATGTGGCATAAAGATACAAGAATTAAAGATGGGAAACTAAATCACCCAACAGACTCTCCTCAGTGGAAGATAATTGATCATGAGTATCCTAAATTTAGAAATGAGTTGAGAAACCTTCGTCTTATGTTATCTATAGATGGAGTGAATCCTTTTGGTTTCAAAGCAGCACTCACATTAAATGGCCAGTTATGTTGGTAAATTATAACTTTTCATTGTGGTTAGGCATAAAACGAAAATACATCATGTTATCTATGCTTATATCTGGACCAAAATAACCGATTAATGATATTGATATTTATTTGGCTCCATTGATTAAGGATTTGAAATTATTGAGGGATTTAGGTGTTATGTTGTATGATGCTTACAGAAATGAATATTTCACTTTGAGATACATGTTGTACAAAACAATAAATGACTTTCCTGCTTATGAATGTTTTTTAGGATTTAGCATGAAAGGAACTCAGGGGTGTCTTGTTTGCGAATAAGGTGCATAGTCAATTAGGTTAAAACATTCATCGAAAACTGTGTTTCTAGGACATCGTAGATTTCTACCCTGAAGGCATAAGTACTGATCTTGGATGGCATCATTCGATGGAAGTTCAAAAGAATGTACAACACCATATCCACTAAAGGGTAATCAACTGTTTGAGAAATTAAAAGATATGGACACTACTTTGGGTAAACCCTTTTCAAAAAACCTTACGAAAACTAATTGGAAAAAGAGATCAATTTTTTTTAATTACCATACTAAAATTGTCTGTACGTTATAAATTTTCTTGATGTTATGCATGTTAAAAAAATGTATGTGATAGTGTCATCATCACGTTACAAAATGCACATGGAAAAACAAAGGATGGAATTAAGACTAGGTTGGACATGGTTGACATGGGAATACGAGAAGATTTGGTACCAGTGAAGGGTGAAAAATGAATATTTCTTCCTCCTACTATTTATACTATTTCCAAACATGAGAGATATTAGTTTTCAACTTCTTGAATGATGTAAAGGTTCCAGAGGGTTATTCATAGAATATCAATAACATCATATCAATGAGCGATTTAAAGTTAAAGGGTCTAAAATCACATGAATTCCATGTTTTTAATGAAAGATCTAATTCTTATAGTTTTATGTTACATTTTTTCTAATAATTCCTATCATACATTAACCAAGATCTATTTCTTCTTCAAATATATATTCAGTAAAGTTATATACCCGAAGAAATTTTCAAATATGGAAATAGAAATTTCCATCATATTATGTGAATTGGAAATGTTCTTCCTGTTGACATCATTTGATATGATGGTTCATTTTATGGTTCACTTGGTGAGAGAGATTCGACTATGTGGTCCTATACACTATAAATGGATATACCTCATTGAATGGTATATGAAGATTTTGAAAGGGTATTTAAAAAAGCGAAGTCAACTAGAGGGTTGTATTAGGGAGTGATATATTGCTAAGGAAACCATTGAATTTTTTACCAAATACCTGTCTAGTGTGGAAAGAATTGGTCTGCTGAAATCTCGTCACACTGGGCAGCTTGCGGGTGAAGGAATTTTTGGAAGATAGGTTATAATAATCAATATTACAGATCGTGAGCAGGCCCACCTTTACGTTTTTCATAACAGTTTAGATGTTGATCCATATGTTGAAACCCACAAAGAAATTATTAGGCATTTGAATCCACCAAGGGCTGAAAATGGATATAAAATACACATAGTCAACAGTTTATAGGATGGTTTTGGGACCATATTTTTAAGGAGTCAGATGAAAATCCAAACTCAATTTTAGAATGACTTTGATGGCTAGCCAGAGGACCAATTATGTATGTATTATCATACAATGCTTATGTAATTAATGGTTATGTGTTATATACTAATAAACATGATGAAGACAGTACCATACAGAATAGTGGAGTTACACTTATGGCTGGAGTGATGCATGTTTCTAGTGATAAGGACATAAATCCAATTTATGTGAATATTTTATACTTAGGAATCATCAAACAAATATGGGAGTTGTATTATACGACATTCCAAGTACCGATTTTTCAATGCAAGTGGGTTGATAACAGGAGTGATGTTAAAATAGATGAATTGGGATTCGTGAAAGTTGATTTTAGTCAGGAAGAGTACAAAGATGAACTGTTTATAATGGAATCACAAGTAGTACAAGTATTTTATGTTCTAGATCCCACAAACCAAAACTGGTCAATTGTTCTATTATCGACCAAAACCACTGAAGGGTCAGATGAAAATTCAATAGAGGGTGACCCTTTTATTGGGATGTCGTAGTCATTTTTCAGCAATCCTAATATATATGGAGTTTTGTATATCAAAGGAGACCATAATGAAGGGATTTGGATAGTCGATAGAGGGGTCAAATCCATTCATCCTTTAAAAAAGATTTCAATAATCAGGTTATATTTTTTTGTAATATACATCGTGTTACCCTATGTTATTATTTGTTTGCTGCTATTTTTATGTAATTTTAGATTAAATGTTAAACCACTTCTACAGATAATGACTCTTGCATGTGATGATGCTCCCAATCTTGAGGCACAAAAGGTCTCTCAACCTGCTACTGCTCGCAGTGCAGAGGAACAGCATGTTTCTCCACCTACTATTGCTCACAGTGCAGAGGTACAAAAGGTTTCTCAACCTATTGTTGCTCCCAATGCAGAGGTACAACCACCATCTACACATGTTGATGCTAGTGCTTTAGAGGAATATATTGATGATATTAAATATGAGGAAATGGTAGGTGACGAAGCACCAATGGTGCAGAAAAAATAGGAGCATCGTAGTTTGATGGTGTTAGAAAAAATCATTAAGGCGGAAGAAAAGGGAATCAAATACGAGGTTGGATGGAATATGCAGGGCCAGCATGTTAAACCCAAAAAGGCCATTTTTAGTAGTTACATTGGAATTTCCACTCAGCAACGCGTGCCAATTGATGTACATTCATGGCACCATGTTGTCATCGGGATTAAGACACTTATGTGGGAAGAGATTACAATAACATTATGATATCATTTCTTTAATTTACTAAAAAATAAAATAATGAAACATTGATTTACTCTTCATAATACCTTGTAGAGTGCATTTATAGTAATGACTCACACAAGGATTATGTATTAAGGGTTATTGGAAGGATTCACATAGGCTTTTTCAAAATTTTAATGAGATATCATCTTAAAGATATTTAAGGGAAAATAAACCCACACTCACCTCCTATTTATGCACACCTAATAACCCAAGCATCATGGGATGCATTTACTGGCCATCGTGCAGAGCAATCTTTTCAAGTGCATTATGTCTAGTAATATGTTGTTTGATGATACATGTATTCATCACTTTGATTGATAGTTTTTTATTTATGAAACAGTAACTGAGTGTTGAAAATAAGGAATGGGTAGAAAAACCAGCGTACTCCTACTGTAAAGCAAGGATGGGGTACGCTTCACTTGAAAAAAATTGGTACGTATTTTAAATCTATCATAAAACTTTTATGTGACATAAAACAACACTATAACTCTATTCCTCTATTTATATATATATATTGATGAATCCAAATCCAAAACCACTTTCATCATGCGCCATGTGTTATGGAAGGAGGTACGTGTAAATAAAGATGGGATACTAATAGATGAAAACTCACAAAAAAGTGTGGGAAATATGTGTAAGTATGACATAATAAAAAAATATTTAAATCGCTATTACATAACAATGATTACTTATTTTCCTATATTTTCTATCTGACATAGTCAAAAGAATTAGCAACACCCACACCAGATGAAGACATAATTTTACTGTCCTTGAATCGGCCAGAACAATATGGCCACATCAGAGGTGTGGGTTTTGGGGAAACACCCCAAACATATTTTGAGAAAAAAAACAAGAGGATCAAAGTGAAGAAATGAAAAAGATGGGAAAAATAATATATATCCTTGAAGAAAAAATCCAATGGTAGAGATAGATGCTAGAAAATTTTATGGGGGGAGGCAAAGAGAAGAAACAACTCAAGAACCACCAGCGTGTGAAGATCCCGCCCCACCCCCCACCAGCTTTGAGTTGAGCCATTCCCCTCAAAAACCTATCTTAGCTAAGGTAATCAATGTTCTAATAATTGTTTTTGCAAAATTTGAATTAGATAGAAACTAATACCATTCCTATACTGATATCCTACAGGGTGAAAATGACTGTGATTTATATCTATCAACACCCACCCATCACCTTGTAGTGAGGGCTACGATGTTCAATATCCAGAACGACATGCTGCATAACAGACCACTTCCAACAGGTCATGTCAGAGTATCGATTAACATATCCCATGACCCAAGCACTGAGAAACCTATTCCAATTAATGATGAAGATATTCATAAGGTCAAACAAGATCTTGGAACATTCATCATATAGACATCACATCTTGTAAAAAACATGTGGAAAAGGAGGTATTCATTTCCAATTTATTTTCCAAAATAAACCTTTACCATTTAATGAAAAAATTTCTGAACCAATGAATTTTATTACATACGGACAAAGGGAAGGGGTGAAATGAAATAATGGCTCAAAACCATCTCAAGGATCAACCAACCGATCAAAACGATCTACCGAAATCACCTTAACCCTGCCTATTCTATATCCACATTGATTATAATTGCAGGATCATGTGGATACAAAGTTGAATGATGGTCATACTCACACAATTGATTTTGAAGAAAATATGTATGGAGGAGAAGATCCAGACTTCATTGGGTGTTAAGAATATAAGTGAAATTCTTGATTATGATTGGCTAGGTGGCTCAGTTGTAAATGTATACATGAGGTATGTTTTCATTATTTTATTTTCCAAAAGTTGATATACTATGTTAATTATGACTAAATACATTACATATTTTTCAAAAGTGTATATATGAAAAAAAATTGAAGTGATTTCCCCATGAACAAAAAATTGTACTCATTAGTCCTCACATCACCTCTATAGAACAAAAGGAAATAGATTCCATGAAAGAGGATGAAATAGTGGAAAGCCTACTCAAATCATTTAAAAGAAAAAATATGGATGACAGGATCTTCTTAATACCAATGGTGTGAGGGTAAAACTCTACAATTTAATTATATAAAATATATTTTCATTTCTTTCATTACTTATTCTTTTTTTTTGTTTTTAGGTAGTATTGGATGCTCATTACGATCAATTTGGATACTCCAAATATTTATTTTCCTAATTTCAGTGCATGGATATCCAACAAACCAACCACACATAGTGGAATTTTTCAATTTTTAATACACTACAACCAACATTTTATAACTAAACATCTATTTATATAATTTATATTATATTTTAATAAGGATTCTATAATGATAGTGCGGTGCATTAATATTGTCTACATCATGGAACAATGCCTGGGGCTAAGGATGAGAAACATGACAAGTACTAAGAATGGACATGTATCAGGGTATATATAATAAGATTGCACAATCCAAACACATATCAAAACAAATTACTTATCTTTCTCAATTTTCCTGCAATATCTGAAACAAACAAACAGAAAATACTATGGTTATCATGTTTGTAAATTTATGAAAGAGATCATATTTCATAAAAAAAACTAGCATCTCTAAAGAGGTATTTTTGATGATAATTACTATTTCATTTAAAATATTTATTAATCCTTTATGTATTTATATTTTTTCAATACTACTATGACTGTCAAAAAGACTCATATTTACAAGACGATATAGATTTATTTAGAAACAAATGGGTAGAATACCTGATGGAAGAATGTACACAAATAGCATGAAGATGTGACTTCCATAGAAGAAGTGGATTGTTCCATCTTTATGTTTAATTTGCGTCTTTTTAGTATTACTCACATAAGAATTGTTTTTTTATACAGGTGAATACCTTTGTTCGAGTTGGGGTAGTTTGTTCGAAATGGATCGTGCTCGTGAGAGATTGGACTTCGAGGCTGCAACCGAGATAATGACAACGAGTAAATGGGTCAGGAATGTATAAAGGTGAATTCCTACTACTTATGTTATCCTTACATGATCATTGATATCTCCTTTTTTACACTTATTGAGTATCTATTATCACCCTTTCTTATTTTTCATATCCTTAGGTTATAAAGAATGGTTTTAGAAATGATGTGTCTTTATAGTAAAGAATAACTTAATGAGAGACTTTTATGAACAAGTTATTTATGTTTCCATGATTCCAAAAGAACTAGACCTAAACTATTCTTGCATGGATCATTATTTTATGTAAGTAATATTAATCTACTAAGATGTGATATCTATGTATGAAATGTCTGGGTCAATATAGTTAGTATCAGAGTAACTAACCTACTCAAAACCAAGAAAACTCATTCAACTATTTTGATACTTTAGGGAAATGATCCATAAGTCCTTTGAAACATGTAGAAATCAACCCCATCTCAATACGATGTACGATGAGACCAGTATGACTCAAAGTGTCTCTTTTTATTTAATATTGACATTATTTTTAGTAAAAATAACTAATGACATAATGAAAACTAATCAAACACATTCGGATTGTTTTGATACTATAGTAAAATGATCCATATGTCATTTTTTGATGTGTAGGAATAAACCTCACCTCAATCTGATGCACAGTGTGAATGTTATGACTTTAAGTGTGTATTTTTATATTAAATTAACAATAAATTTAGCAAAAAGAACAAGTGACATGCTTAAAACCAAGAAAATTCATTTGGATTGTTTTGATACTTTATTAGAATGATCTATCAGTAATTTGTGACATATAGGAATCAACCACACCTCAATCTGACAAACGGTGTGACCGGTATGACTAAAAGTGTGTTATCAGTTTAAAATTGACATTTTAGCTCAAAACATGTCACTCACTGTAAACCAAGAAAAATTGCTCTGGTTGTCTTCATAATTTAGGAAAATGATTCATAAGTTATTTTTGGTGTATATGAAGCAGTCTCATGTCAAATTGATGCACGATGCGACCGGTATGACTCAAAATGCGTGTTCTAGTTTGAAATGACATTTTAGTAAAAAAACACAACTATCATACTAAAAACTGAGAAAACACATTTGGATTGTTTTTTATACTTTAGTAAAATGATATATAAGTCATTTGGGAAGTTTAGGAATAAACTACACCTCAATTGGATGCATGGTGTGACCGGTATGACTCAAAGTGTCTCTTTTTATTTAAAATTGACATTAATTTTATTATAAACACAACTGACATGCTGAAAACCCAGCAAATGCATTCAGATTATTTTGATAATTTGAGAAAATGGTCTATGAGTCATTTTTGATATGTAGGAATTGACCTCACCTTAATACAATGCATGATGTGACCAATATAACTCCAAATGTGTGTATTTTTATTTAAAATTGACATTAATTTAAGTAAAAAATAACAAGTGACATACTGAAAACCAAGAAAACACATTCATATTATTTTGATACTTTAAAAAATGATCCATGAGTAATTTTTGAGGTGTAGAAATCAACCCCATCTCAATCTAATGCACGGTGTGACTGGTATAACTAAAAGTGTCTATTATCAGTTTAAAATTGACATTTCAACTCAAAAATGTGTCACTCGCTGAAAACCAAGAAAACATGCTCCAATTGTATTTATAATTTAGGAAAGTAATTCATAAGTCCTTTGTGACATGTATGAAGCAGTATCATGTCAAACCGATACATGATGCGACTGGTATGACCCAAAATGCGTGTTTCCAATTTGAAATGATATTTGATTAAAAAATACAACTGGAATACTGAAAATTGAGAAAACACATTTGAATTGTTTTGATACTTTAGGAAAATGATCCATGAGTCATTTTTGATGTGTAGAAATCAACATCACCTCAATATAACACACGGTGTGACCGGTATAACTTCAAATGTGTCTTTTTATTTAAAATTGACATTAATTTAAGTAAAAAAGAACAAGTGACATACTAAAACCCAAGAAAACACATTCATATTGTTTTGATACTTTCGTAAATTGATCTATAAGTCATTTTTGACATGTAGAAATCAACCACACCTCAAGCCAACGCACGATGTGGCCGATATGACTAAAAGTGTCTGTTGTCAGTTTAAAATTGACATTTTAGCTCAAAACGTATCACTCACTGAAAACCAAGAAAACACCCTCTCATTGTCTTTATAATTTAGTACAGAGATTCATAAGTCCTTTTTGATGTGTATGAAGCATTCTCACGTCAAAATGATACACGATGAGACCGGTATGACTCAAAATGCGTGTTTTCGATTTGAAATGATATTTTAGTAAAAAAACACAACTAACATACTGAAAACTGAGAAAACGCATTCATATTGCTTTGATAATTTAGAACAATGATCCATGATTCATTTTTGATATGTAGGAATTAACCACACCTCAATCCGACGAACGATGTGACCGATATAAATCCAAATGTGTCATTTAAATTTGATATTAATTTTAGTAATAGAATAAGTGACATACTCAAAACTGAGCAAATCCATTCGGATTGTTTTGATATTTTAGGACAACGATATATAACTCATTTTTTATGTGTAGGAATCAAAACCACTTTAATATGATGCACGGTGTGACTGGTATAACTCCAAATGTGTCTTATTTATTTAAAATTGACATTTTGTTAATGTATTTTTTCATATTAATGTTTAATTTATTTATTTATAGTATTACTAACATAATATTTGTTTTCTTATATAGGTGTAATATTTTTCTTGAGTTGGGATGATTTTTTCAACTACTAATACCATGGGCAGATATTTTTTAAAGAGGATCACAGATATCAAAAGATGAAACATTAATGTTTTTAACTGTTTGTTGGATAATTATAAATGCAATTATATAAAAAATTATTTTAAATGTATATAGCAGTGTTTTTTGTATATACCATGGGTGTATATTTTTGTATTCATGATGTCAATTAAATCTATATAGCATTATTTGTCAAACTCTTGTGTGCACAGCTTGTTTTTTCATCATTCGCATCGTGTATGTGTTTCTTTTGTCCTATTTTTTTCTTATCTCACATTTATTATAATCTTCTTTATTTTGTATAGTGAAACCATGTGAGAATTGCACTAGATTAGATTGCTAAATTTTCCACTGTTTTGTGAAGGTTTTTACTGGGTGTGTTGTTATATAAAAGTTGGGCCTTTATCAGTGTTATTTCAAGTGCTGATAAAGGTCCCCCTTTATCAGCACTAATTAAAGCACTAATAAAGTAGTCTCTTATCAGTGCACAAAATAACACTAATAAAGTGGATCCTTTATCCGTGCTAAAATAAAGCTTATAAAGGGGGCCTTTATCAGTGTTTTTTAGCACGGATAAAGGACCCCCTTTATCAGCACTTTTTTAGCTCTGATAAATGGGATCTCTCCTTTATTTTTGTTAAGATTAACACTTTTTTAGCATAGTTAAAATCTATTTCTAGCGCTTTTAAAAGCACTATCTGTATTAGTGTGTGTGTGTGTGTGTCTGTATTAACAAACTGATATATATTATCTA
This sequence comes from Viscum album, assembly GCA_963277665.1. Classification (NCBI taxonomy): domain Eukaryota; kingdom Viridiplantae; phylum Streptophyta; class Magnoliopsida; order Santalales; family Viscaceae; genus Viscum; species Viscum album. The sequence goes on along the minus strand of OY728135.1, from coordinate 1,253,488,371 downwards.
TATATTCTAACATATGTATATACATATTAATATATAATATTTGTAAATAAATATAAATATGTATAATTATACTTACAGATACACATATAATATATATATATATATGTATGTATGTTGTATATATGTATGTATTTATTTATTTATTTACACACAAAAAAACATATTTTATAAATGTATTTAAAACTGATCTTATAAATATATATTAATATATAAATAAATATACTGATAAAAAAATACAACTAAATATATATAAATAAATAGATATTAATATATATTAATATATGAATAAATATATAATTATATATGTGTATATATATATTAATATATTAATATATTAATATATGAATAAATATATATAGATATATTAATATAACTATATATATATTAATATATATATATATATATATATATGGTAATATAAATATATATTAATATGCGAATAAATATAACTATATATATATCATTAAATGGAGAACAAAGAAACATGGAGGAGTGAAAAAGGGTCATGGCGTGCAGGGGAGAGGTCTCGAGTTCGAATCCAGAGGGAGGTAGGGGCGAGCGCGGGTTGGTGAAGGGGGGGTGCTAGCTAGTGCTGTTAAAGGGTTGGGGTGGGGTTGGGGCGTGCAGGGGTGGCTGGGGTGTGCAGGTGGGGTGCTTCATAACACTGTTGAATGGGGACCAAACGCTGTTAAAACCCTTTGATTTGCAGAAAAGAAATTTTTTTAATTTTTTTTTTAACTTTTTTCAGCACTTTTAAAAAATCACTGATAAAGGACCCTTTTATCAACGTTTTTTTAGCACTAATAAAAGGGGCCCCATTTTAATATCACCTCGATTATCAGTGCTTTTTTAGCACTAATAAATACCTTTTTTAGCACTGATAAAATCATGTTTTGTAGTAGTGTTAGGCACCTCCCCTACTGGATATCAAAGGCGCAACATGGATTTTTTAAAGGGAGAGCGATTCAGGGTGCCATTGGACTGGCTCAGGATATGATTTTCGATATCAATCATAAGACCCCGGGTTCTAATATGGTGATTAAATTAAACATGGATAAAGCCTATGATATGATTGAATGGAATTTTATCATTAAGGTGCTTCACTACCTGAACTTTTCTTCCTAGACCACTGATATCCTTTTCTGGTGCTTCAACTCTTTGTGGTTTTCTATTTCGTTCATGGGGAATAATTATGGATTCTACAAATCTGTGTGCAAGGTGATCCTTTTTCTCTCTGAGCTTGTTCATTCTTATGCAAGACTCTTTGAGCCGCTACATCAACAAGAGTCTGAGTAAAGGTATCATCCTCCCCTATCGATGCAAGACGGATTCCACTGGTATCTCTCACCTGATGTTCGTTGATGACACTATTATTTTTATAAATACTAGTACAAGATCCATCCAGGGTATAAACATGGTTTTGGATTATTATGGTAAATGGAGTAGCCAGATTATGAATAGGGAGAAGAGCAGTTGGTTCATTTCAAATTTGTGTTCAGCCAGGAATGTAGGGAATGTGGAGAATTTCTTGGGAATGCACAGAATGAACTTTCCAATGAATTGTCCCGATGCCCCTATTCCCTCCCACTATCTTAGAATCCATCATTTTGATAAAATTTCACTAGAATTATTGATCACATCACAAACGGGAAGAATCGGTATCTTTCCTTTGGAGGTAGACTCACTCTGGTGAACCACATTCTATCTTCAATTCCCATGCATGTCCTCTCGACTCTCAAGGTTCTAAAAGGTGTTATTCATGGCATTGAGAACATTCTATCCACTTTCGTTTGGGACGCGCATTTTGATGGGAAGCATCACTAGGCGTCCTGGAAAAGGATGGAAAGAGCTCTGCGTGAGGGAGATATTAATGTGAGAAATATTAACATCACATTGTACGACATGCAAGCCAAGTTAGCGTGGGAGGCTGTCGGGTGACAGTTTCTCTAGGGGTATTTTATTCGTGAAAAAATATGGTAGGGACATGGACATGTTGAGGAGGAACTCTTCTTATCTATGGCATGCTATGAAACTGCTCATTAGTTCTCTTCAAGATCATTGCAAGTGGATCGTTGGGAGGGGGCATCAGTTTCTGGCACCACAATTGGGCTGGTTCTAGACTCGATTTTCATGGATGCCCGGTACCTGAAATTATGTTCAGACAGGCAAGCAAATTCCTTGAGTTTATCCATGCCATCTTGGATAGTGACCAGCATGTTGTTTTTTAGGTGATCGAGCTTAATGGCGAACTGGATAAATGTATTTTTACGACCTCTAAGTCGGGTCAATTATCCACGAAAGATTATTGAATGGTGGTATTGGATACTATTGTATTGGATGTTTGTGGGGAGATGCTCTGGTGCAAGGAGGTCCTCACTAACTATAATTTTCTACTATGCATTATCACATGATTTGAAATATGATGATTATTTTAATCAGTGGTATGGTTAAAAATACTTTCATTGTTTTTTAAAAATAGAATAGATATTAATATAAAAATAACATTATAAGTAAATAAATTAAATATCACCATGTAATAGTAAATTTGATAATGCAAAGTGATCAGATTCAATTATCAAATGACTTATTTCCCCCCCAAAATCCTTGATTCTTTCCCTCGATTAATTGCAACCCTCAATTACTTACAACAATCATATTTCACATAGGAGACATTATTTTTTAATATAAAAACACACACCAACCATGCTACATGGTGACTTTTTTTCCATATTATGAACTACAAAAAATTTAATATTTGTATTTAAGGATTCCTTTTTAGTAAATCTATATCTACCAAATAGATATCATGTTATTTCATACACATGTATTCATATTGTCATTATCATCATTTTATTCTAAAAATTCTCTTGAGTGCAGCAACATTACGATTTTTTTAATGATGCAGAATCATATGTGTTCAATTGTATTCATATTCATTATCATCATTTCATTTTTTTCATTATTATCTATCACTAAAGCTGTAATTTTAACATATTTTTAACTAATTTTTATTATTAACTACTCAAACTATTAAAACATTTTTGAAAATTAGATTTGAATTATAGCGTCGTGCGTATGCACAGGTGAGGTACTAGTATATATATAAACACAAGTAATTATAAATATCTATATATATATATATACATCCATACAAGTTATAAAAATATGTGAACTTAAATATGTATAAATATTTACAAATGTATGTAAGTATAGATAAATATTCATAAATACATATAAATATCCGCGCATAGATACAATTATATATAATTTTAAACAAATTTTGTTAAATATAAATAAATATACATAGATGTATAGAAATACATACATATATATATATATATAATAAAAAGTAAAGCACCAAAATAGGGAAAATCACAACTATTGTAACACGATCAAATCAATAGGAATGTAAATGCATGAAATAAAATCATAGACGGTGAAAAAATCATATGAAAACACTCTTGAACAAAGCTGAAATATTATCAAATGTTCAAAAATCATGTCATCAAAACCAAAAAACTCATTTTTTGGAGGCCTTCTCGGCTATTTTTTACCTCATGAAAATAGTGACCAAGGTCCCCATGGAAAACATGGCATATACCTCATCACAATATTCATTTTGATATGTGGTAAAGCCCAAACATACATTTATATCAAAAGATATGAAGTTGAAGTTTGATTTTGAATTACTATTAAAACTAAAATATTTTTTTATTCTACTAATTATTACCAAATAATTATCCAATATCGTTGTAGATCAATTTTTAAGTTTCAATTTAACTGATTGTGGGGTTAAAACGGACACCCGGATCAAAAGTTATCTTCATTTTATGCTGAAACCTGATTTTCAACTTATCCGCAAATTAATTTAAGTTTAAAATAATTACAAACTAATAATTTTAAATAATTAATAATTAACACTTTCTAATTAATTAAAATTGTAAATAATAAAAAATAACTGATTATAAATAATAAATGATAATTATTAATAATAAATCATAATTAAATATTTATTATTTTTTCCATTAATTTAGCGGTGGTTTTTAAAAAACCGATGTTATTTCACGACGGTTTTTCAAAACCACCCCTTAAAAATAACTAAACCATGATTAGATACCAACTGAAGTGACCCAAGTAGGACATACATAAACATTGCATCAATTTAGGCAAATATTCAATACATTTCACAGTAATACAAGTTTAAGAACCATAAAATATTCTCAACTTTGAAGACTATATACATAATCAACATATTTTATGAAAGATACTCAATATATCCCAAAAATGACTTCTCTCATGTGACCCTTATTCAACATTTCTTACTTAATATATATCTTTATAACCTGAGACGAATAAAAACATAAAAAATGGGTGAGATCAAATTCTCAGTAAGGATAAACATGCGAGATGTCCATCAATGATCATATAAAACCATAAGATAAGAGTAAGGATATGAGATCATGAACATAACTTATAATGATCATACCCAACCTATCATATATCATAAAACATGAGTAGTACCATAAAACTTTAGCATTTCAAAAGACATGGGTCATAAGAGGAAGGAATCATCATTAATCAATCACGAGTCATGAGAGAAAATCATAAGCATAAGAACATATCATAAAAACTACGTAGAATAATCATAAGGCTACCAAATCATTTCATTAATCAATGTTAATTTATAGAATTATTATGGTGGACAAAGCCCCATAATTGATTAGGTTCACTCCATGTTCCATCATTTCCTTAGTGGTGGTTCACTCCCAAGACAATCATAGTGGACAAAGTCTCATACCGAATATAGTTCGCTGTCCATTCTAATCTCAATTATCCCATGAGATATTAATCATTACTCAATGCATTAGAGCGATTTAACGATATCACTCATCACTCATCACATAATTAAAACCATATATATGTGTTCCAAAAGATGATAAAAACATTCAACAATTCATCATAACATAACTCATTGAAATGAAATGAGTTTCATATAAATTTCAACATCGCATAATCATAATTCATCCCGAGAGAAATCAAAGATGGTATCATTTGATCATATTTCTACTGAAACATAATAAACATAAAAAAATGTTAACATAGATAAAAAATATCTTTAAATGAACTTTAGAACATTTCCTTAAAAACATGAGAAAATAGCATTTTCCACAAGCATCTTTAAAACTAAAAACTTCAAGAATATTGAGAAATTTGTTATTTTTTTAAATAATCATGGAAACATGAAATGAAAGATTCAAATAATAAAACAGTTCTGGTAGTGAGAAAATCTGTTCGTGCGGTGAATGTTAAAAAAAGATTTATTTCACACTTCTGATTAAAAGTCCAAAATTATCTCGTTCACAAAATGAAAAGAAGATTCCTTTTAAAAAATGATAAATAAATTAAAATATAGTTGAAAATGAAATTAAATAATCAATTGATGATAGAGAAGAACATTCTTAAAAGCATTTTAAAGAAAATGGACATAAAAAATTTTTCCAGCCAATGGAAATAAGGTCGGTTTTTATTAAAATATTTTCATGATCATATTAAGTCCTGAAGAGTAAAATGGTACTAATATTTGAAAACTAAAGAAATAATCAATGAAAAAGAATATATGTGGGATTTAAAAGATAATGATCATATAATTTCGCTCAATGAAAATTATGCAAAGACAATCCTAAAAGAAAGACAATTGTAACATAAACCCTTATAACCTAACCCCGTCTTTCTTCATAAAAATTATAATGATCCTACATAATTTTTGGCACAATATGAAAATGAAAATCGGGGAAATGATACTACAAATGGTGCGGTGGTTCCCGGGTTCTAAAATGCAATAAAACCAGTATATCCAAGACATTTTCCTAAATATATCCAACGCGAGTTAAGAACACACAGGAGGTTAGAAGAAAGAGGCAGGCGCGCACCTCAGGCGACCACAAAAGCACGGGAGGAGCCAGTGAAATGGCGGATGGTGCCTATGAGGGCCTTGGCCGCACCGAAATGCGTTATCCTGTACACCCCGGCGTCCACAGACTCCGGGATCCTCCACTCCACTGTGGCGAAGCTTCGAGAGCTGAGCCTCGCCGGCCTCCCCCACTTGAAACGCAGGCAAAAATCATCGTCGTCGTAGGTGGGGGCCCAAGTGTCCGCCCCGTGCAGCATCTCCACAAGACCGAACGTGCCACCAGTCATGAGGTCGTTCCGAGGGCAGGCCGACCAGAAGGTGGCGTTCACTGTCTCGCCCCGCCGAAAGGTGGAGTTTCCGGCGACATCCGACCTCACATCGCCAAATTTGACGCCGGCAGGGGTTGTGTCCAAGATGACCGGAGGAAGCAGACCGATCTGCCGGTTGAGCAGATCGGGCGGCTGCACCCGGGATTCCACGCGTTGACCACGGATGAGCGCTGATGCTAGCTTCTGGAACTCCTGAATGTAGGCACTGAGGGTATGTGGACCAAACAACGTCGAGGCACCCTCATATCGCTGCACCTGGTACTCCTCGAAGGTAGTTATGTATTGTGAATAAGTATTTGACAGCCCGGCTATCACAACGTGAACATCTCCATTGTTTTGACCAGTAAAGACTGTCTTCACGGCCTCCCGTAGACGCCTCCCAGCCATCGTAGTAAACTCTCCAGGAACACTTAGAATGACCAACTGTCCAATCTGAAGAATCTGGATTGGCAGTATTGAAGGCGCCCAATCATATGGTTCCTTCATTTCTCCGGTATCAAGCAGGATGGGCTTCGGAAGATGACAATTGATTTGCTCCTTGCCTGGTGTTTTAAGTAAGTTGCGAACCAGCTTCCAGAATGGATTCCCCTGGTCATCTCCTTGCTTGAAATCAAAAGCTCCAGGCCCATCTGTCGTTCCAGCAGCGAATGCGAACCCCATTGCAGCCGGACATGTTTTTACCGTGTCATAACCTCCACCTGGTCTGGAAAGAGTCACCTCAAGCTTTGAAAAATCCAAATAAGTTTGTTCATAAGAAACACTCCCCGTCAGTTGTTCAGATGCTTCGTTAAAAAGATCCCGAGCTTTACTGAATTGCCTATCACCAATAATACGTGTACTTTCGAATTCATCAGGGTACCCGGGCCCCCGACCATAACACAACTCATTTTTGCCACCACATGTACTGTGATTGAAGTCACAAGGTAGACCAGTGTCGGTACAGAATGCGCCAAGCACATTGGGGCTGACATCCCCACAATTACTCTGGCAAAATGCAGACACAAAACCTGGTTTATCAGACTGCCCAGGAGGATTCCTTACACGCTTTTTGACACTCATGAACCTGCTTGCTGGTCGACCACGAGAAGACTGGAGAGAGGCAGCAATCTCAAGTAACTCATGCTGATTATCAACTCTTTGTCGTATCTTAAAATGACCAACGCTGCCTGAATAGGTGCTTTCAACGTTATTCTGCTCAAACCAGTCTTCCATAAATAGTGCAGCAGCTCCTTTATTGTCCCCACTAATCAGTGGGTTTGTACGGCTCATAGAGGTTCCATGAGTCGAAAACCAGTTAAAGCAACCCACAGGGCCCCGGTCATCATCTACAAACTTCAGAAGAGTCATTTCCTTATCCACGTTGTATTTGTATTTTCTGCGCTCTGATGCAGGGTTATTTAAATAGGCACTAGGACTGCGGTTTACACTAGCATCCAAGAGCTCTCCTTTATTAACAAAAATTTTCCCTGGGTGTAGATTTTCATGAGCTTGGATGATACTCTTCTCAATTCCATCAACAATAACATCAAATGACTGGCGCACAAATCCAAGAGAAGTGACTATATATACAACATACTGGAGATAACCCCCAGGTCCAGCATGGGTATGAATACCACTAATGGCGACATTCTTTTCATTATAGAGGTCTCCATACCTGCAAAGTTTATTGTCATGATGGTACTATTTTTCTAGACTCGCATGGAGAGAAAACTGATAAAACCAAATTTTATTAAATGGCCAGAAGAAATGGGGGCAATGACAGTTAGGGACCAAAACAGGTCCTTAATTACAGTTAAGGACCTCCTTCATTTTAGACCAAAGTAAAATTTAATTTTAATTTAAAATTCATATCTTTTTAGTACTTTGTCAGCAGTTTCTCATTTTTTTATCCAATACCGACATTAACTGCCGGTTTTGGTCCTGAATCATCATTTTCCTTAAGAAATGGGATCACATTCGCCAAACCCATTGATTTCAACCTAGCTTTCACAGTCACACAAGGTGGGAAGATAAGAAGAGGGAGTATGGTTACCTAGCTTTCAATCTCTCAAGAACTTTAATGGTCACGAGCTGAGAACCCATGCAAGCATCGAGATTTACAAATACTACCCGGTTCCCTTTTCGCTCACTTGCGATAAATGTGCGAGCACGTAATCTGAAGTGAATACCAGATGCAATCTGCTCAGAATTAGCATAGCCCATCATATTAACATCGGCTGCAGGCCCAGTGATGTCATAGCTTCCCAGCCCAATTAAATAGTTTGAGGCCGAAAGTACTGGATGACCATTCTGAAGCACGACTAGCATGGAAAGCCATAAGCAAATAGATGCACATGAAGACAGGACACCAATGCAGTTTCTAAGAAGTAACGCCATCACTGCTCAAACTCCGGGCTGATGAAGCTTAATAAGAACCACTCTTCCTTCACAGGCAATGAAGATTCCATCAATAGATGTCTCAAATGGAAAATAAAAAAGAAAAAACAGACATAATAAGGAAACCGTAATATTACAAGGGGAAGGGGAATTACAAAACTACAAAGAAAACACGCACAAACACACACATGTAATAAACCGGGACCCCGACACCCCCACAGAGCCCTTTGCCGCAAGGATAAGCCCTAGGGGCAATAAGAAAACCCTAATAGCACAGAAGGACAAGCAGACAACTTGATAGCGATCTGTATCAAAATGCCAAGAAGAATTGGTAGAATCACACTTTATTTGCTGAAGTCAGATAAGTCATGAAAATAAAAAACCAATTGTCTTTGGAAAAGAACAACTATAAATAAATTGGACTGAGTCCAGAAAACAGAACGGGGAGGGCGGAAATAATGTTCTTGAAACTCAGAGAACTCGAAACTCATAAATCCACCTGAATATCCGTATATCGACATCATTCGACCTCGCAACGGACAGTTTCGGAACAATGACAGATGTGATTAAATCTACATCACTAATTCCAGAAGATGCGAAGAGGAGAATCCAGTTAAGGAATGCAACAGCATAATCATCTCGGAACAGAACATCCGTAAAAACGATAGAACTTCAAACATGGATCACGTGCTCAATCACCCGGCAAACATTTCAAGCGAACACTTTGCTGGAATGTGTTGGAGGCGAAAGATGGCTCTAATGGAATCAGCGATTCCGAATCACGATAAATTGAGAATTTTCGATGAGGTTTTCTTTTTCTTCTAACCTTTCTGAGGGCACAGGAATACGATTCGATGATGAACCAAGCACAGGAAGATCGCAGTCTCCGGTTTTCGATCCAGCAAGCAGAAGCTCTGGCGAGAGGAGACGAGAGCGAAGGAGGAAGCCAGTGGTTTTAAATGCAATCAAACCAGGTGGGAACGAGTCATGACAGTCATCAATGATGATCGATACTTCTGCAAGAGGGGCGAAGCTCCCTCGTTCAGCCCCACATCATCTCCTGTTGGGGAACAGACGGACGATCAATATCGTCTCCACCTTATCTACTAAATATACTAATTTAAGATTTCTCCACTGCCACATGTCATTTTCACCGTCCTCCACAGCATATTTCTCATACGTGTCATTCCTCAATTACTCCACGTCGCCCCTCCACTCGGTTGCCCTACCTTTCTCCCCCTCCCTCTCCCGCTCGTGGTCGGGCGCTTCTGTTGAGGGTTTTGCTCTTCGCGGCCTATACTCCCCTCAAACCGCCGCCTCCGTCGTCCTCCCTCTCCCGGTCAACTTGCACTCCATCGACCTCCGTCTCTGACATACTTCTCCCGGCTTCAACCTAACTCTCCGCAGTGTTCCTTATCCCGCTCGGGTTTCAACTCTTCGCAACCTAGGGTTTCTGCAAACCCTCGCCGTCGTCGTCATCCTTCCCCCAGTTACCTCCACTCCTCCAAGGCTTCCCATAGAGATCTGTAGGCTATGTACTACTGCAACCCTCCTTCGCATCGTTCCCCATTCATTCCATCCCAATACTGTCGCACTCCTTCTCCCGCTCGCCATTTCTATCAGATTTTCTCCGGCTCGCGATTTACTTCCTCTGCTTGCTATTTCACGCTCGCGATTTCACGCTCGCGATTTCAGAGTACCTTTCTGCTCCTTCACTAGCAATTTCCTTGAGAACCGCTCACGGTCCCTCTCCCGCTCATGATTCCACGCTCGAATTTCCCTTCAACATTTCCCCCTTGTGGTAGCCCTTTTTCGCGATTTCCCTCCTCCGCATCATTCACCTTTCAATCCTGCATGAATCCATCACTTCAAACCACCTCCTGCTTGCGTTTTCAGTCGGCGGTTCAATGCTTTCACCCTGAATTTTGTAAATTACGATTCATTCACCACCATTCTACTCGGTTCTATGAAAATGAATAAAATTGTGTTGGAGGTCATAGTTTTCCATGTAAAGATCGGAATTTTCATGTAATTCTTTTTAAAAATATGTGAGAATTTTACGAATCTGAGAAAATTAACGGCACGTGATTTCGAGACTCGGAATCAATTTCTGAATTTTTGTTCGGGTACGTTCAGTACACGTGCGGGCGAGTTTTTTTCTAACTTTTGAACTGATGCTCGAAATTGAAATATGATGACACCGTTGAACTCGCGGCGCTGGTATTCGTCTAAGAAAACTTTCACCTCGACGACAGTTGGTTGATGGTGAAAGTTAAATTTTTGGTTTTTCGTGAAAATAATAAAATAAAATAAATTTTTTTATTTTATTTTGAGCTTTCATGTGGATATTTTAGGTGGGGACCACCCGAACTAAACCTCTCAGGAGAGGTTATGGTGGTGGGAACCACCTGAACTAACCTCCCATGAGAGGATGTGGGGGTGGGGACCACCCGGGGTTAAAACCTCTTGAACTCCCTATTAAGTGGGGAGAAACCTCTTGAGCTCCCCACTTAATAGTGCTACCACCCCCTTTAATTAATTTTATGTCAACCTCTCCCTTAATTTATTATGTCACCCACCTTAATTAATTAAGCTTTTTGAATTCTTGCCAACAAAATAATAAATGGCTTAATCTATTATTTTGGTGGAATTTGGGGAGAGAAGGACTTAGGGAGAAAGCTCTCCAACGAAGAACTTCCTCCACGAAGAATGCTCCTCCAAACGAAGAACGCCAGCGAGGAACGTCTTCGACTTCTTCCTCGAAAGCACCCTGTGGAGGCAACCGACGTGAGACGTCTTTGACGACCGACCTTCCCTACTCATCATCGACAACGAACAATACGAGGTATGGATGGTTATTAAATTTGTGAATCTTCTCGATTAATATCCCCATTCTTGATTCATTATTAAAGTTTAGTCGCTTGCTACCGCTCTAATACAGAGAGTGCGGGCCAAACTAACATGACCCATCCTCTCTGTAATTCTCGTGTTAAACAATGGTGTTCTTCGCGATGATGGAGGAAGGCGACGAAGACAACGAAGGCGACGAAAGCAATGGCGCCGCCATCCGCAGCCACCGCGACCTGCGCCACCCCGCGGTGCTCCGGCCTCCCGGCCGAATCGGCTGCGCGCCCCACAATGCTCCGGCCTCCCGGCCACACTGAACGCGTGCCCCGGCTCCGCGCACCCGCCGAGCCACCCATGGCGCTCCAGCCTCCCGGCCAAACCAACCGCGCGCACCGGCTGAGCCGCCCTGCGGCATTCCGGCCTCCTGGCCAAACCGGCCCCACGCCTCGACTCTGTGCCCCGTCTGAGCCACCTGTAGCACTCCGGCCTCTCAGACGAACTGACCTCACGCATCGGTCGAGCCGCCCTGGATCACGCCGCCCGCCGGCCCTCCGAGCTGCCCCGTGACCTCATGCCCTCGCAACAACCCCCGGCCCAGCCACTCCGCGGTCTCGCACCCTCGCAGCCACCCGCGGCCCCTCGCGGTGGGTCGGGCTAGGTCAACCTAAACTGGGCCGGCCCAGGCCGGGTCGGTTCGGGTCGGACCGGACCTGGGCCCACTACGATCCTTTTACTTTCTTTTGGCCATAACTTTGGCACTAGACGTCCGTTAGACGAACCGTTAGTGGCGTTGGGAACCTTAGAGTGAGTCAGTATTTTTGAGTGACACCCCACTGTGTTTTGGATTAAGATGAAGAATGGTCAAGTTGGATCGAGCACGAATCCAACCAGGCCCCTGGGACTAAAAGACTAATAACTCACAGACTGGGCGTCTGATTGACGCACCGTCTATTGCGTTGAGACCCCTATGACATGACGGACCTTTGAGATACTTCTTCATGGGACTTCGTGGCAGTTGAAGTATCGACCAGTTGCTCGTGGAGCGGATCCTCCCAGAGACGAGCGAGCATAATGCGGAAACCCAACGGCTGGCTGAGACTTGACGATTGATGACCGTTTCGACTCGGAGTGACTCGACTAGCCCAGTGGGGAGCGCCTTGGTGACGCGGCAGACCCACGGTGCGGAGCGCCTTGGTGACGCGGCAGACCCACAGTACTCGACAGGAGGAGTACCTCAGCAGGCTATGAGGGGGAGCGCCTTGGTGATGCGGCAGACCCACGGTGGGGAGCGCCTTGGTGACGCGGAAGACCCACGGTACTCGACAGGAGGAGTACCTCAGCAGTCCAAGGTTAGTGGGAAGCGCCTCTGTGTGACGCGGTAGGCCCACTGTACTCGATAGAGGAGGAGTTCTCTAGTAGCCGAGTTGTTCAAAATGTTACTTGTTACCACCCCTAGAATAAATCCTGGTTGAGCTGAGTCAGAATCTCTGTGTTTTCATCATTATTAAGATGGATTACTTGATAACTTAGGTATATGTAACGGTATATACCTAAGTAAAGTTATCTGTTGATTTCATACCTTGTGTTTTATCCTTGTTGGATTTTGTGATACCTAGAGGGTCTCAGTGTCGCTACTGAGTATCGTTATACTCACCCCTACATGGGCTATGCCCACACCTTGTTGTGATGCAGACGACGGACATCACTGATCGAGGACGTGAGTACCAGGACTAGACGGTGCCTAAATGTGGACCATATGGTGTGTCGATACGTGGTGGAGACGGACGGACGTGGAGTGCTGAGGAGGCGATCTGTACCTACCCTTCAGGTAGGAACCCGTAGGACGACCTAGTAGCTGTTTTCTCTTTCTTCAGTTGTATTGCATTTCAGTTGTACTTGTACTTTCCAGTTGGGCTTGTAATCTGGCCCCTTTTTACTTACTATACTCACTTTTTTACTATACAGTTGACTTGTGTTTGTACCTTGTTGTGTGTTTGGTTGCGTATGTTTACAGGTTATAAAGGCAATGCCTTCCCAGTTTTATGGAATACGCCTTTGGTGCTAGTCGCTAGCCCCTAGCCTATGGAAGGCGGTCTTGGGGTAGTCACGACACGGGCCCCGAGGGACGGGTCGTGACACTCCATCATCGACTATTCACAAATTCGGTTTTTAAAGCGCAGCTCGGCTTCTCCACATTTCTCCTCCCTCTATCGCTGTTGTTGGGTTTCCCTTTGATAATTGATTCCTTCATCATCAATTCAGACTACTTCTATTTATTCAACCTGTATCTTCTCACCAACGATGGCACGTTATCTATGAATATCAACTCCTTCGAGCACGCCTTCGAATTATGGAATGAATGTTTTCAATTTACATGCATGGAGGAAGACAAACATAAGAGAGTTATACCATTTATGGATCAAGGAGGTTTGATCCTGTTGTTTTTTTTAGAAACTAATTATTCATTTGGATTTGATTTTTGTTTAAGGGATCATCAATTTTCTATTGTGTAGAACTCAAGGGGTTAATGATACAACGATAATCATGTGCTTCTTGAGTTTGAATTGACAACACTTGAATTTGACTTCAATATGTTCAAATTTGTGATTACTAACAATGCATATTTTTACATTACTCATAATCCATTTTATCCCATTGTTTCGTTTATTTAAATCTTTACATTTTCATTTTTTTTATTAATGGTTCAGGAAATCGTACTTTAATGTCATGAAGGCATGTAAAGCATAAAGTTGTTGAAGGTAATATCACTAAATTTTTAACACTACTAGTCATGTTTTTTATTCTTGCCATTATTTTACAATTTTAATTTTATATCATATAGTTGATTGTATTTATAGGTATTTTTTGGATCATTGGTGAACGCCTCATAATCTATATGTTTGAGAATTTATTATACTATCATAATTAATTGAATGTCTATTGTTTAGAGGGGATTCAAGCTTTTGTTGCAGGTTATTGTGGTCCAAGAAAAATTTAAACCGATTATTGGTGGATATGTGTCTTATACATCTTTTAATAAATACTTCCTCAGAATGACTGCCTTGTAGGTTAAATTTCGATATGTATTTATATATTCATATTTTATTATATTGTTTAAATTTGTATATATTCTAGTAGACTTGATACCCATATCTACAAACATTCATTTATGTTTCAATGTTTTCAAAACATAATATATTATTTTATAATGTCTACTTTAACTTGCATGTTTCATTGATTCATTCATTTCTATTTCCATATTTTCAAAACATAATCTATTATGTTATAATGGATACTTCAACTTGCATGTTTTATTGATTTTATTGCCTTTTCTTATTTGAAATGTATGTTGCTTCATGTTTACTATTTCAATTTTTTAGAATAAATTTTAATTCCTCTTCATATATAATTTATTCTTACTAATACATTGATGAAGTCTGAGAACAGTGGGAACACATGTTTCATAGATCTTTAGAGGATATGGGGTAGATTTTGAACATTGCTTCTATTTTGAGACTACAAGAGTATAGAGTTAAGTAAGTATTGTTTTTCAATTCCTTTTGAGCTGGGATCACATACATGTTGATGTGGATTCAAGCAGTGATTACTTAGGGGTTGAGGTAGTTGTGACCTCCTATATTATTCAAAACTAAAAATTTATGTTCCTTCACAGCTCACAAATACAGGTCGGGATTTCCCCATTATGCACCTTCAACCCGTTACCAAACACATCATGCATACAGTAATTTCGTCTGCTTATCTACTCTGTAAAAAATTTCTCCAGTATTCATATTTTAATTAGACTCCATTCATACGAATTTTCGATAATGTTTTACAATCCATTTTCAATCCATCTTCTTTCCTGATTCAGTAATTAGGGAACTACTACATTTTTTCATGCCAACATTTATTTACAACATTCTCTATTGAGAGAGAATAAACGACCACTGATCAGAAATAGGAAATCTTAGCCACAGGTTCATTTCAACTCCATATAAACATTTTTTTATTTCTTATACTCCTCTTCCCCCTATGTTCAAAAGTTGTTTTTTAAGAATATAATGTAAAGTGAACTGATTTTCTATTTACTATTTTCTAAACATTACTTAAGTGCAGCGGGAAACCATATTACTCTCAACCAACCTCCAGTAGTGCTAGTCCAATGCATGAACGAATAAAACAACTATTGGGATTATATAACTAACAAAGCATGATATGGATAGTCTAAATCTGAAGGGGTCACCAGTGCTGTTAAAAACTTTAGTTACTGTCATATTTTAAACCTACCTTTAAAATGTACCCATATGTTTGAACATTCATTTCTATTTCCATGTTTTCAAAATATAATCTACTATATTACCATGGCTATTTAAACTTTCATGTTTCATTGATTTTATTGACTTTTATTATTTGAAATGTTTGTTTCATTATGTTTACTATTTAATCTATTGAGAATAAATTTTAATTCCTATTCGTATATAATTTATACTAACTACCACAGAAATGAAGTATGAGAATAGTGGGAAGAAATGTTTCATTATATTGTACGGAACAACATTACATTTTTTTGAATTATGCAGAAAAATATGATTTGAAAGAATATTTAAAGTCCCATGCTTTTGGTAACAAATGGCATTCGATTACATTAATATTTTCATGTCATTGTAGTGAATCTTATCTTTAGGTGTTTCGGAGTTGTCATTATATTTAGAAAATGATTTCTCCTACTGAATGATTTGAGGGGATGGTAGGTAATGAGATGAAAACCTCCCCCACTATCCGCCCGACATCTGTGTTGGAGAGACTCATGGGTCTCCTTCAGGGTTGGGTCAAGAAGGGCATCAATCTCTCCATTAGAGATGTTCACACCAGCCATCCTTACGTTGTCATAAATATGGGAAAGTTGGTTGGTCTTCCTCCTCATCCGATTTTATTTCTTAGATGCTTCTAATGGAGTCATGAGCCTTATACCAGATCAAATGGAGACCAATGCTTTGATCCATTGGAAACCTTTTTAGTTTTCTTCTCCTGTATAAATATGTAGTTATTCGATGAAAAAACTGAAGACTCGAGCTATCAATATGAACATCAATCCTGAATGGAATGAAGATTGAATTCTTGTCTATTTCTAATCATAATTTACCAATCAAACTAGTTAGTGTTTTATTTTTGGATCAGAAAAGTCTCTTTTTACATAACAGAATCTCTATTTCAGTGGCTATCATACATGCTCATTGTTTAAAGTTTTGTATTTAATGAAATGACAGAAAAAGATAGGTTTATGTTGGTCTTATTTATAGGCTTGGAAGTATCATTTTCATCTTCAGTACAACATGTGTGTGACAAAAAAATGAATATACAGTCTGTGAGTGACCAACAAATATTGGGGCCAAACAACAGAGGATATGCACTATGTGTGAACAACAAAATGCATGTCCATTTTCAGTACTTTCAATTAACAGAGTCATTATTCCTAAAATGGATTGGTTAGTCCATTGGGATGGTCCATATACAATGCATGTTCATTTTAATTTCACCAAATTATTTAGTTCACATAGTAGTTTGGTACTTTAAATATGAAGTACTGAATAATAAAATGAACTTTCATTTTGTTAGTTCCAAAATTTTTAGTACTTTAATTATGCATTATGGAAAATGAACATGATTTTTTTTCTATTCAATGGACTAACCAATCCATATGCAGTTCAAACAATCTACTCAATGCACTAACTAATCCATTTGTAGTTCAGATAGTAGTTTGGTCTATATACAATATGCATTACATACATTACTAAAAATGGATTGCTTAGTCTATTTTCAGTAATTGAGATACTGTTCTCACCCCTCTAGAACCTGACTCCAATCTTTTCAAAACCATTAGTAGAGTTAAGTAGACACATAATTAGTTGCACATGATAATTCTTATTTTAGGTTTTCAAGTACTGTATTAAATAAAATGGTATTAAAAGATAGGTTTAAGTTGGTTTAATTGGAAATTTTGGATGTTTCATGTATGACATGTTTGTTACCAAAAAACATATATATAGCCCATGTGTGACCAAAATTTTTTGGGGCTAAAAAATATAGGATATGCCCTATGTGTGAACAACAAAATGCATGTTCATTTTCAATACTTTCAATTAACAGATTAATTAATCTAAAAATGGATTGGTTAGTTCATTGGGATGGTTCTTATACAATTAATGTTCATTATAAGTTCACAAAATTATGCAGTTCACGTATTAGGTACTAAATATGCAGTACTGAATAAGAAAATGAACTGTAATTTTGTTAGTTCATGAATTTTCAGTACTTTAAATATGAATTAATGAAATTGAACATGCATTTTTACTATTCAAGGGATTAACCAATCCATTTGCAGTTAAAATAGTATATTCAAGGGATTAACCAATCCATTTGTAGTTTAGACATTAGTTTAGTATATATACAATATATAGTTCAGACAGTACTGAAAATGGATTTCTTACTTCATTTTCAGTAATGGATTTGTTGTTCTCACCCCTTTGGAACTTGACTCCAATATTTTCAAAACTAGTAGTAGATTCAAGCAGTGACATAATTTTAAATTCCTTTACATTAAATGCAGTTGATATTGATTCGAACTCTCCATCCTCAAAAATTAGAAATTCCTTTACTTTAAATTTATCATTTTTTTCTGTCATCATATTCTCATTGTTTTAGAGGCATGTATTCTCATTGTTCTAGATGCATGTATACAAGGTATATATATTTTCTGTCATTGTATTCTCATTGTTTTATAGGCATGTATTCTCATTGTTTTAGATGGATGTATACAAGGTATATTTTTTTTCTGTCGTCATATTATCATTGTTTTAGAGGCATGTATTCTCATTATTTTAATATTAATACTTTTTTGATGGGATAGGAGTTGAAAATATGATATTGATATTGGGTAGATGGAGGAGGTATGTCACTTGATTTGGATGTAAAGAATTTGATTCTACAAATTAAAAACTGGTCACACCACCAACAACTGATGCCACTGATCTTTATATTTGGATAAAGTATAAATAAATGAAAAAAATATATACGAAGTTTACGAAATGATTTATTTGCAGTACTTATCCATTTTAGAAACACATTTTCTAGAATCTGTTAGTTTCAAATGGCCTATTGATGAAGCTCACATTTTCATATATTTTATACTGTAAAACATTGTTTATAATCCCACAAAAGTGTTATTGAATGGGTAATTATCATGTTTTTAGGTTTTAGTGCTATTTTGAACCCAAATGTGAAAAACGGCTAATTCTGGATTTTTGACAGAATTTTACGTCAGGGGTATTTTGGTCATTTCAGGAAAAATAAAATTCCAAATTTTCTGATTAAATTTTTTTTAGAATCCTTATTTTATTTCCTTCATTTTTGTATTCTGGACCAGGAGCTGATTCGGTCATCTAAAGGGTCTAAAAAATCATTGAAGATTGGAATTTTTCCGGGCGGACAGCATGGACCCACCCAAGGTAACGGACATAAAACGCGGCCTACACATCTCCAAATGATGTGTTTCCACCTGGGATACCTTGAGGACATATAGGGCCGTATCTACAATAAATTTGGAGGAAGTTGGAGATCATTAACGAGGCTATTTAATGACATTATTTTGGAGGAACCTTCCTGGATGCTTCGTCCAGAAACAGCAACCGAGAATGAAAAATTCATAACTCCTACATACGGTTTCCAAATTATCTGAAATTTGGAGAGGAGACGTCCAAGACATTTATGAACAACATTTATGAAGGGTGGAACGCGTGAATATGTCATTAAAGGGGTCTAAAACGCATATACATTTGAGGGACAAATTCTGCCTATAAAAGGAGGCCCTCACCTCCTTCCCAAATCATCCATTCTCCGTCCATTCCTTCAAGGCACCAAGGAGGAGATCTCCACCGAGGGAGGCCGACCAGAAATATTCCCCATTTCATTTATTTTCTTTATTTTAGTTTTAGTTTGTAATTCATATTTCTAATAAAATTCATGCATTGTTTTTATTTTTGTGTCCACCCTTCCTCCTTGTTTTCTTCTTCATCTTTTCTCCTTCTTTTCTTCTTTTATTATTCTCATATTATCCACCGTGACCTCTTACCCTCAAATATGAGGGGTTAACCCGAGACTTGGCCTGGGGGAGGTATGTGGAAATTTCATTAATTTGGTGCTTAAATTCCTATATTTTATTAAGTTTGTGATGAGTAAGAGTGATGTGCACGGGTGTGGCGATCGTCCACCACGACACTGATCTCAAACTCATTTCTATTCTTTTATTAAATATTTTCCCTCCCTTCTACTGGATACAAGCTCTTCATACGATGGAGTTGAGCCATTCAGTGGTTGAAATGACATACGATGGAGCCAGGTTTTGGAAGATGACACACTCTCGATCGAGGTGTGCCATCAACCTTGATTATAGGAGGAGGTGAAGTTAAGATTGCAAAATGCATTCAAGATTTCACACCAATAAATAAAAGAATAGTAATTCATGAATGAGATCTCATAATTGAATTATCAAACTTAATTTAAATATCAACAAGGAGAATGATGAAACCCACATACCAACCCATAAAGGCCAAGTTCTTTCTCAATTAATTGCATTTTGTCATTGCATGTTAGTTTTATCTTTTATTAAATTGCATTACATTCATAAAATATTAAACAACAAAAAAAGAATTAGATTAGGTGGAATAAAAGTAGTGATTTATTAACCACAAAAGCTCCTCAAGAGAATGACCTAGGTCAGCCCCTGTGCTGCACTTAGCTATAAATATTTTTGAGAGCGTGCACGACAACGCTTCGTCAAATTGGCGCCGTTGCCGGGGAGCCAAGTGGTTTTAATTCACTATTTTTATTCACATTGTGTAAATAATTTTCCTTTCATTTAAAAAAAACAACAAAAAAATCATAAATTTCAAAAACTAAAAAAAAAACTTTTTGTTCATGATGTATTTCAATGGTGATTATTCTGCATGGACTGACCAATCTCAGGTGCCAGAAAATGTTTGCAATGAAATTGATGCTCAATTTCATAGGATTAGTGATAAAGTTCAAAAACTGGAGAGCCAAATAGAATTGATTGCAGAATATGTACGCGCATCCCAAGAACAACCCGAACCTGAACCGGAACCTGAACCAGAACGAGTGGTGGAAGAGATTTCACCCATCATTTTTTATGCTAAAGAACCTGAGGAGGGTGAGAAGGAGATACTAAAAGAATTAATCACATCATCCCGCACTCAAAAATTGCTCGAGGAGGTCCCAGAACTAAACATTCCAACTGATGCACTGATGGGAGGTTAACATTTTTTGAAAGAATCTTGGAATAACTTTGTCGAAGATAACTTGAAACATGATCTTCCCATACTTAATAATGAAACATCAGACACTTTCTACCTCTCTCTTGCTTTGGAAGATAAGGAAGAAGACGCACCTGCTGAGATTGAGTTTCCAATGGTCATGCCTGAAGAGATCAATTACCAAGCTGAATTACTTGAAAGGGAAGATTTCTTTATTAATTCTTCATGTTTTAATCTTATTCAAGCTAAATTGTTTTCTGACATCTCTTCCTTTGAAATTTCTGATAAAACACAAATGGAGCAGACCATGGATGATATGAAAGAGACCACCCAAGTGGTGGTAATCAAGGAAGAAGATCCGGAGAAGATGGTGGTGGTGCGACTACCTCCTATACATCAACTTTTATATCACATGGAGGAGGACACCACCGAAGTTAACAGGGAGCACCCTTATCTTTTATTCCCTCCCACTTCGAACCTCAAATTTCTTCTTTATTCTTTATCGGGGGTTGGGAACATTCTTATCTTATTTGGGGTTCTCTACTATCAGTGTTTAATCATGGACATCGGGAAAACTCACATGTGGTGGTTCATATCAAAGAAACCACATCCACCTTCTGATCGGGGATAATCCACTGAAACTGCCTGACTAGGGGCAGTAAAAACCTAGCACCCGCTTGGGGGTCTAAACCAAGCATTATCTCTTTTCTTTTCCTTTTCTCATTCTTTTTATTTATTTTTCTTATTTATTTTCATTACTTTCTTGTAGTTTTAAAGTGGTTGCTTCTAGGAGCTTAACTCAAGGCATCCACCTCTAAAATAATGTCAGGTTGTATCTTTCCTTACCTTTGATTTTCTACCATTATATTTATATTTTGTTGAGTTGAAATAAGGGGTAGTTAAATTTAAGTGTGGGGGAGTGTCAACCTGCTTAGTTCTTCTTGTGTTCTTTTCATTTTTTTAAGGATTTTTGAGCTTTAATGAATATTCTAATCACTTTTCACACATCAATTGATTATAAAGAGTTGAAATGATTTTTGAAATAATGGATTTTAAATGATTGTTGATGTGAAAACATTTTTCATGAATTGGATTGTCAATTATTTTTATGAGTTTGACTGATTTTTGAAATCCATGACCATGAAACACTGACCCAAAATATTTTTTCCAATCCTGTGAGGTATTCTAAACCACTTTTACATATTCTTCCTAATACCCACACTTTCTTGAGGGAAACTTGAATTTTGTGTGAGAACCAGAATTTGTGAATATTCTCTTTCGAAGCTTTGGATTTCATGGAATGTATTTAAAATGATTGAGGCATCTCTTTGGCTAGCCACATTTTATCCTAAGACCCACCTTTACATTTATCCTTCGTAAGCCCTTAGATGCCATTAATTGCCTTATAGTTTTAAGCCACATTACAATCCAATTTTTCCTTACCTACCTGCCCTTTTAGTATTTTTGCATGGTTATTTCAAGTTTGAGTGTGGGGGAAGGGCCTTTCGTGTGTGTTCCATGGGATATGTATCATTTTTGGGTGGTGTAATGTGTGCGTCATCATTTTGGGAAATGTATTATTAGAAAATTGGGCATGAGTCGTCATTTCATTATGCTTCTTTCATTTCATCCGGTTCTCCATTAAAAAAAAGAGAAAATAAAGCTGTGCCTTTCTGGAGCTTTACAAAAAAATAAATAAAAAATAAATAAATAAAGCTGTGCCTTTCTGGAGCTTTACAAAAAAAACAGGGAGAACTTGGATGATATCATTCTTTATAATCACTTATTGGCTCATGTACCATGTCATAAAGATGGGTGGGGTTGTTTTTCACATTTACAAGCAGTATTGAGTGAGAAATTTCCTGTGTTTTCACTTGATTTAATCATGCATTGTACTTAAAAGTTCAACCTCCTCTTTATAGCTTGGAACATTTTTCAATCATTTTACCACCGACCCTAAGCCACAGAATCATTTAAACCTTTAATTAAAGCCCTCATGATTAAATTCATTTTCATGTTTCACGCTGTAGAGAAATGATAATTTTCACAAACCTATGGTGATACATGTGATTTTCAAGTATGAGCATAACTCCAGAATCAATTTCTCTTGAGTGAAGAGTGACATAAAAATCAATGTGAAATAGGTTGTGATTGGGCCATGGATTGATTTATGAGGTTGAACAAATTTTAATGATTGAAATGAAAATGAGAGAATTATTATTCATAAATGAGACATGATGGAATTCTATTTTGGATAAAATCATTGATATTTTCTCATTTTTGATTGTTGTGTGGATTTTGATTTGGATGTAAGATGATTGCCCAGGAGTGCAATGTTTAAGTGTGGGGGAGTGATGAAGCTCACATTTTCATATATTTTATACTGTAAAACATTGTTTATAATCCCACAAAAATGTTATTGAATGGGTAATTATCATGTTTTTAGGTTTTAGTGCTATTTTGAACCCAAATGTGAAAAACGGCTAATTCTGGATTTTTGACAGAATTTTACGTCAGGGGTATTTTGGTCATTTCAGGAAAAATAAAATTCCAAATTTTATGATTAAAAATTTGTTAGAATCCTTATTTTATTTCCTTCATTTTTGTCTTCTGGACCAGGAGCTGATTCGGTCATCTAAAGGGTCTAAAAAATCATTGAAGATTGGAATTTTTTCGGGCGGACAGCATGGACCCACCCAAGGTAACAGACATAAAACGCGGCCTACACATCTCCAAATGATGTGTTTCCACCTGGGATACCTTGAGGACATATAGGGACGTCTCTAAAATAAATTTGGAGGAAGTTGGAGATCATTAACAAGGCTATTGAATGACATTATTTTGGAGGAACCTTCCTGAATGCTTCGTCCAGAAACAGCAACCGAGAATGAAAAATTCATAACTCCTACATACGGTTTCCAAATTATCTGAAATTTGGAAAGGATACGTCCAAGACATTTATGAACAACATTTATGAAGGGTGGAACGCGTGAATATGTCATTAAATGGGTCTAAAACGCGTCTACATTTGAGGGACAAATTCTGCCTATAAAAGGAGGCCCTCACCTCCTTCCCAAATCATCCATTCTCCGTCCATTCCTTCAAGGCACCAAGGAGGAGATCTCCACCGAGGGAGGCCGACCAGAAATATTCCCCATTTCATTTATTTTCTTTATTTTAGTTTTAGTTTGTAATTCATATTTCTAATAAAATTCATGCATTGTTTTTATTTTTGTGTCCACCCTTCCTCCCTGTTTTCTTCTTCATCTTTTCTCCTTCTTTTCTTCTTTTATTATTCTCATATTATCCACCGTGACCTCTTACCCTCAAATATGAGGGGTTAACCCGAGACTTGTCCTGGGGGAGGTATGTGGAAATTTCATTAATTCGGTGCTTAAATTCCTATATTTTATTAAGTTTGTGATGAGTAAGAGTGATGTGCACGGGTGTGGCGATCGTCCACCACGACACTGATCTCAAACTCATTTCTATTCTTTTATTAAATATTTTCCCTCCCTTCTACTGGATACAAGCTCTTCATACGATGGAGTTGAGCCATTCAGTGGTTGAAATGACATACGATGGAGCCAGGTCTTGGAAGATGACACACTCTCGATCGAGGTGTGCCATCAACCTTGATTATAGGAGGAGGTGAAGTTAAGATTGCAAAATGCATTCAAGATTTCACACCAATAAATAAAAGAATAGTAATTCATGAATGAGATCTCATAATTAAATTATCAAACTTAATTTAAATATCAACAAGGAGAATGATGAAACCCACATACCAACCCATAAAGGCCAAGTTCTTTCTCAATTAATTGCATTTTGTCATTGCATGTTAGTTTTATCTTTTATTAAATTGCATTACATTCATAAAATATTAAACAACAAAAAAAGAATTAGATTAGGTGGAATAGAAGTAGTGATTTATTAACCACAAAAGCTCCTCAAGAGAACGACCTAGGTCAGCCCCTGTGCTGCACTTAGCTATAAATATTTTTGAGAGCGTGCACGACAATGCTTCGTCACCTATTACAAAATATTTCTCCACTGTTGTGTCTACTTATACTGTATTTTACTAATGCACTATAATGAAATTATAAAATCATAAAATCAATATTATTGATGGGAAAATTATATACATTAAAATAGATAATTCATGTTTTGATGTAATGATAGTTTCCAATAGTTTTGTTTTCCCAGATTATGATTTCTCAATTTTTTCTCAAGTTTAATAGATTTACCATTGTAGGATTTTTCACTGTTTTTTTAGTAAAACAAATTTCTCATTTTATGATTTTTCAAGTATTTTTCCTTTAAAAAAAATTTATGCATGTTGATATTTTTGTTCTCTTTGAATAACCTTCCCTTGGATGGGATGAAATCATGGAAATGTTCCAGGAGAAAATTAATCCTACGAAATGTACCAAATATTCTACTGCAACTATATTTCCATTGAAGTGTTCATCTGTTAACAAGTCATTATCTAATAAATCATCATTTTGATCTTTACAGAACACATCATTAACTTCATTTCATAACATAATATCACTATTTCCATTTTCAGATTATAACAGTCCTGCAATGTAGGTCTTGAACTGGGATTTGGTCATGAAGGCTCATACAAAGACCCAGTGGTTCAAATAGCAGCCCGAAGTGTATTTTAGTGACCACCATGTTGATACTACCTTTCTGTGCTCATTTAATGATTTGTATTTCATTTGTAATGATTCTTTAGATGGATTGTGTGAGGGAAAAAACTCAATATCTAAGCATTGAAGTATTCATTATAATGGATTTGAAAAATTCATTACAGTGGATTTATCTTACTAAAATGTAACAAATTGAAGACTGTTGGTGGAATGGAGTCTTTACTGTAGTAATTTCTTGTGTTAGTGTTGTAGTTTAGTCCGGTTGTGGTTTAGACCATAGAATGTTGATTCATAATAAGTAGTCCAGAAGTTATTTTTCTTTGAAATAGAGATAGATTACTTTATTTACATTCTTTTTTTTTCAGATGCTTCTCTTAAATTTATGAAATCTTATTTCTATCTTGAGATGTTTTCTGTACAAAAATAGTTTTTTGATGATTGGTCAGTAAACTATTTAAGAATTTAATGTTATACTGATAATCCCCCTCCCCATGTGCGTCATCCTTATTGGCCTCCACCTCCTCCCCTGCACTGGCCTTCGACTCTTCTTCTACCTCCACCTCTTCCTCCTCTTACACCTCTACCTCCATCGCTCCTCCAATATAGTTCTGAGACTACTATTCATCACTTTATTTACATCTTTCACTCATTTCTTTTTTTCTTTTTTTTTTCATTCCAATTTCATCCTTCTCTCCAATCATAAAATGACCTTTACATATGATGATTATAGATTAAAAATATGAACTCCCTACTACAATACCTTTTAAAGACACCACATCGAATTCTTAATGATACATCATGTTTTTCTGTATCTTTTTACGTCATGTTATTTCCTTTTATTTCATTTTCATATATATTTTCGCATACATGTTCTACTTTTTTTATTTATTTTCATTATAATCTATCACTAAAGGTGTAATTTTATCATATTTTAAGTAATTTTTATTATTAACTACTTTAACTATTAAAACACTTTTGAAAATTAGATTTGAATTATAGCGTTGTGCCTATGCACAGGCAAGGTACTAGTTATAAATAACTAATAGAAACATATTCATAATTTTCATACAATATAACATTCCCTTTTAATTAACTATTACCAATTTATTAAAAAAATCATTAAAATCACCATTCATGTGAAACTATTGGTTTTCAATGCATGTTTTCATTCGACAGTTGTGTTTCTTGATCTTGTTCATGGTTTAATCACATCCAAAATCTTAATCATGTTATAAGTATCATATTTATTCATTTTATACACTTATATAACAATTCATAGACAAATTTTCGAATATAAAGTAAAATAAAAAACAAATTCCTGTGATAAGGTTGGGATGAAACATTTTCCCAAACTACCATTGTGTGCGGGGGTAGTTTCGTAGAAGGAAGAGCATCTCTTTAGAAAGCATCTTCTCTACAAAACTTATAAAGAAGGTGCTAGACATAAAATCACCTTCTTTAAAGGAACAAATAAGAAGGCGCCTACTGATAAAGCACCTTCTTTAGAAATTATTTTAAGAAAGCACCTAGTCAAAAGGTGCCTTATTAAAAAATACATTTAACAATGCACCTTTTCAAAAGGCATCCACCCTTATATTTTTTTCAAAAAGATATTATTTGTATTTATCTATTTTGTTTATATATAATGTGATGGATTATCTAAATAATAATAAAAATTTGACTATTAATAATTTCTCATATTAAATATAAATAATGTAATAAATAATATATATAATTTGAAAGGTGTCCACCCTTATATAATTTGATATTTCTTGTTTTGTTCATATATAATATGATGGATCATATAACTAATAATAAAAAATATGGCTGTTAATAATTTCTAATAGCAAATATAAATAATGAAATAAATAATATATAAATTTTGATATCTAAAAAAATGATAATAATTAATAATCTAATCACTCTTAATTATTTAATTATTATTTTAGTTAATCATAATATTATTATTAAATATAAAAACATATAAAAATAGAAAATAATAAAAATATAATCATTAAATATAAAAAAAGAAATTTATTATTTATTAAAATAATTAATATTAAATCTTAATATTATTAATATGAATATAAATATTAATATTAAAATTAACATGAATTATTATCAGTATTATCAATATTATCATTAATATTTTTATACAAAAATATTATTATTAATATAATCATATTATTAATATTATTATTAATATTATTAATGATATTATTAATATTATTATATAAAAATATAGTTATAAATATAATTATATTATTAATATTATTATTAATTATTATTAATATTATTATATTATTAATATTAAATTATTATTATTAATATTATATAATATATATAATATTTATTATTATTATTATTATTATTGTTATATTATTATTATTATTATATATTATATTTATAATTATTAACATTATTATATTAAAATATTATTATTAATATTATTATATTATTAATATTATATCATTATTACTATATTATTATTAATAATATTAGTATTATATTAATATTTTTATTAATATTATTATATAAAATTATTATATAAAATTATTATTTATTATTATTATATTATTATTATTATATTACTATTATTATTAATATTTATTAATATTATTATATTGTTAATATTAATAATATTTTTATATAATAATAATAAGAAGATTTAATATTTATTTATTTTTATAAATAATAAATTTATTTTTTTTATATTTAATTGTAATATTTTTATTATATTTTTATTTTTATGTTTTTATATTTAATAATAAGATTATGATTAACTAAAGTAATAGTAAAATAATTAATATTGATTAGATTATTAATTATTACAATTTTTTTAGATATCAAAATTTATATATTATTTATTTCATTATTTATATTTGCTATTAGAAATTATTAATAGCCATATTTTTTATTATTAGTTACATAATCCATCATATTATATATAAACAAAACATGAAATATTAAATTATATAAGGGTGGGTGACTTTCAAATTATATATATTATTTATTACATTATTTATATTTAATATGAGAAATTATTAATAGTCAAATTTTTATTATTATTTAGATAATCCATCACATTATATATAAACAAAACAAATAAATACAAATATTTTTTTTTGAAAAAAAACAAGGGTGGACGCCTTTTGAAAATGTACCTTGTTAAATGTATTTTTAAGAAGGCGCCTTCTTAAAATATTTTCTAAAGAAGGCAACTTATTAGTAGGCACCTTCTTATTTGTTCCTTTAAAGAAGGCGCTTTTCTGTATAGCGCCTTCTTTAAATGTTTTTTTGAGAAGGCGCCTTCTAAAGAGGCGATCTTCCTTCTACGAGACTGCCCCCGTACACAACAATAGTTTGGGAAAATGTTTCATCTCAACCTTATAACTGGAATTTGTTTTTTATTTTACTTTATATCAGAAAATTTGCCACAATTAATATATGATATGATTAAAAATGAATTACATCACATAATGGAGACTATAGTTTGTGCGTATGCATGTATAATATTTTCAATTTTCATTTGATTCAATGAAAGAAATATTAAGAATAATATATCATTATAGAATCATAATAATATCATTAATATCATATATATTCATTAATTTCATCCATATGAACACCCATGTATGACGGACATGAAAAACGAATAACAACTCTTCGTGGAGGTCGTAGTCCACATGTACACAAGAACAAAGTTATCATTTCTCATAGGATGAAAAAGAGATAGAAAATGGTTGTACTATTAACATGAAAAAAATTATATATTTTAATCATAATGATATCATTCAGTTAATATGGTTATATAAGATTTAGAGGATATTAAGAAATAAACACACATGAAAAAGTGCGGTAAAGACAATTACCTCTTCTTTAGGAAACCTCCTTTGAAATACACCTTATGGTTTGTTGGTTTGGTTATAGAGGATGGAAAAAAGTAATAAGATGTTGGGAGAGAATTTTTTAAGGTTTATGGGAGGGGATTGAATGATATAGATGGCTCAGAATGTGTGGAGGAGTGGGGGGGGGGAGAGGACATCCTTTTATAAGTGAGGTGGGTGGAAAACTTGTAACTACTTAAAAAATTAAAATATAATATAAACATATTCATTGGAAAGTGGCACCAAGTGGCCAAGGGATTAAAGTTAATATAAGTTAAGGTCTATATATATATATATATTCAACAAATAAAATTTATAAAAGTTTAATTGATATTTTAAACCTTATCTTTTAGTTTACCCCCCTCGTTAATCATTTTTAACAATAACCGCGATAACAACATTTTAACATAATTACTATTCCTTATGAAAAAAATTAAATTGGGTCAATTAACAATTTTTTAACATGCTAATTTTAAATATGAAAACAATTTTATCAAATTTAATTTCAAAAAATGGTAGGAATTAGTAAAATAATAATTCAAAACACAATGAAAACAATTTTTAGAAAAATTTATTTTTAAGTATAACAATGAATTTATTCCAATTTCTTGCTTAGTAAAAACAATTATATTACTATTAATTACTTTATTGAATATATTATAAAAAAATTCATTAATATCATCCATCTATAGTGATTAATATTAATTTATTAAGATAAAAATATATTGCATATATAAATGCAGTTTTTCCAAAAAAAACATCTATTTTTACCTTTATATGCTTTTATTTTAATTTTTAAACAATTGATAAAAAAGAATACATTTTATTCATTTGTAAAAAATGATCATTCATAAGTTTAATACTCTAAATTAAATTTAAATAAAAATATATATGACAAAACTAATTATTATGAACAAAATACATAAAAAGAGTTCCTTTGGATTAATAATATTTCATAAATGAAATTGAAATTATTTTCAATAATTATATTTCATTTATACATAGTAACTTCATAGCCTAAACCACTGGGTTTGAATTGGAGTGCCAAATGACATCATGCATGCCTCCCCATATTAATTACACTTTCAATTAGCAGCGTGGGTATATGGTTGTCAGTGGGGAGACTATACCCTTAATATAATGTCATAATATAAATAATAATAAAACAATATAATAAATAGAATAATCAGAGTGTGATGTAGAAACAAAAAGAAGTAACACTAGTCATATAGGTAATAAATAGGCTCCCTATTTGGAAATCCATACAAGACTAATAAAAAGTAGTAGAATGATAATTTAATAAAACAGCGGGGTCCCCCAAAGTCCGTCCCGGTTTGCTACCAACTCTATACCCCCCTGCCTGGACAATGTTCATAGGCCCCTTATGTAGCGACGCAGAATTATCATACATAGATATAATATATATGTATATTATTATTCATTAAATAACATTCTGATCCATACTAGAACTGTATAGGTATAGTGCCTTTGGAAACTTGGATACAGAAATAATTGGGTCATAGATGATTTATATCATATCCCACTAAGTTATTCATAACTAGCACCCTTCTTAGACAAATCATTTATAAATCCATTATTTATAACCTGAGGAAAGGAAACATAAGAATGGGTGAAATTAGATTCCCAATAATAGAAAACAAGGGAGATATCAATGATCACATAAGCAAAACATAAACATAAATGTGTGAGAACATGATCTTTATATTTGGAATCTACACCCTGAATATTGTAGATTATAATCTTGAGTCATGACATAACGATTTACAATTCATAAGACATGAATCATAAAATAATCAAAGAACATAATCCATGAGAGCATTACATTGACATAAGACATGTAATTGTGACATAAACTAATAACTTTGTGATCATGTATAAATAGAAACAAGTTTACTCATTAAGATAAGGTCATGAAATCAGGCCCTCGAATAAATTTATAAACACAAAACCAGACCCACTCATGATCTTATGGACATAAAATCTAGGTCTACAAATAAACTTATGGACATGATAACCAATTCCATGCATAAATTTATGGACATGATAACCATTTCCACGCATAAACTTATTGACACGAAAGTCAGGCCCACGCATAAAATTGTGGAAATGAACTCGGGTACACAAATAAAATATTTACCTAATGAGTTATCGATATTGACCCAATTCACTGTAGGTATATATAGGTCTCACCCATAAAATAAATAAAATCATACATACATGTGACACAAGATCATAAAACATTCATCATCTCAGAACTTATGAAAAGAAACAAATTTTATTTAATTATATCACGTGGAAAATAGAAAGTGTTTCATCAACATATTTTACCCATAAAAATAATCCATCCAAAAAAATAATAAGGATGGTGTTATTAGATCATATCCCTCTTAATTCTTAAGTATCTTCAAAGGATGTCATCTTAGATGGAAAATAATTTTGAAAGATCACTAGGAATAATTCTTGTGGAAAATAACCTTTCCATCATGAAATCATTTCCATTTTTTTAAAAATCCATTAAATTATAAAGGAAAAAAATTTTATTTTAAAATAAACATGTAAAATTTTAAAGTATTATTAAAATTATTAAGGAATCATGAAAGTGGGAAAATCCAATCATGTCATATAAGTTAAAAAAACATTCTTTTTGCATTTTTGTCAGAAAAGTTACAAAGAAACTCATTTAGAAGATGTCAAAAAGATTCCATTAAAATAGGAGTAAAAAAGATTGAAATAAATTGTAGGAGAATAGTAAAAACAGTTTTTATTTTTTTTATAAAACATGGATATGGTAGATAAATATTTCCCAATAGAGTCTTAAATATAAACAATCCTGAATAATGATGAGATTTTGAAATAAACCCTTACCTCATGTATCACCTTTCCTCATTCATATTCTAACCACTTGTATAATATATATTGATTTATGATACATTTATTCCATAAAAATATATCCATAATACCATGTATTATTTATTTA
Organism: Viscum album; assembly: GCA_963277665.1. Classification (NCBI taxonomy): domain Eukaryota; kingdom Viridiplantae; phylum Streptophyta; class Magnoliopsida; order Santalales; family Viscaceae; genus Viscum; species Viscum album. The sequence goes on along the minus strand of OY728135.1, from coordinate 1,253,456,039 downwards.
TAAAATCTTATCGTCTGTTTATTAATAATTTGTTATTAAAATCACTGTTTTGGGTGACAACTTTTTCGTTTTCCATGCATGTTTTAGGGTAGTCCCAAACCTTATAATTTGACAATGGTACCATAATTTCCATAATTTTAATCATAGAATAAAAATAATATATATTTATTATATACATATTTATAACCATTCATAAAAATTAAATATATAAAAATGAATCACATCGTTCATGAAGACGGTAGGCCATGCGTACACATGAACACTGTTTCCATTTATCAACTAATGGAATGAATGAAAGATAAATAATAATTCACCTTTCAATAATTATAATTTTATCATATATATTATATATATTCATAAAATTCATCCTTATTACCATCCATGTTAAAAATAAATAAAAAATGAATCACATCACATCTTAGAGATTGTAGTCTATATGTACACACATGCGACGTTCCCATTTCCAAAAAGATTGGAAGATAAGAAGGTAGATAAGATATTATCATTAAAGAAATATAATTATGTCATAAATATCATATATAAACATTAAAACCATCATTATTTCCATCCATAAAATATGGTTATGAAAAAAGAATTGTATCACTATGTGGAGATGATAAGTCGTATGTACGCATGAGCGATACTTTCACTTCTACTTTGATGGAAAAGATGGTGTATAATGGTGTTTTTATAATCATAATATAATTTATGAATATTGAGTATACTTATGTTATTATTTTATGATAAATATCATAGATTTATAGGAGGTAAAGAAAAATAAAAAAATAAAGGGATCAGTTAGAGTGATTACCTCTTCTTAAAAATGACTCCTTTAGATCTCCTCTAAAGGGCTCCAGGGATGGTATTTTGGAAGATAAGAACCTATAAAATTTGAATATAGAAGTTAGGAAGATATATTATTAGATTATGGTTGAGCTATAAGTATCAATGTGGTGTAATTAAGTGAGGGAGGAGGTGCCCTTTTATAATTAAGGTGATGGGTACTTTTGGAAATTCGTAAACAAAATAAAATATAATAAGACTATTCTAGAGACTAATACTTCTAAATGGTAATTAATTCAAACCTATGGTATGATATTTTTGAAATATCATCATCCAATAAAATTCGGATAGGTTTAAGTGTTGTTTTAAGCCTTATATTTTGGTTTAACCCCTTAATGAACCTATTTTTACATTAACTGTGGTAACATATTTTTCACTCTTACAAGGTTATAATTTTACATATAAGGTACCTATTGAGTCATAAATGGATAAGTTATGAAATTTTAGACCATATATTATACCCTTTTTTCTTATTTAATATTTTTATTATTTTTAAATAAATTAAGAAAATGTTATTTTCATATAAGCCAATTATTGTCAATTTTGATACTATTCATTACTTTAACTTTAATAACATCAAGAAAACACTTATAATTTTTAAAAAATATTTTAAAATATCATAATAATGTCATGGGAATCTAGATAATTTTTTATCACCTTAATTATCTCCAATTATAATACTTATAATATTTTTAATATCATTTATTTTATTTTTCTAATAATTGAATAATTACTACATCAGCACTATGTAAGTATTTAAGGTAATTATTTAATTACTAAAAATTATAAATAAATAACCATAATGAATATAATTTAATTATTTAGAAAATTACTATTAATATTCATTCATAACTAATTTTTTCTATGATGTGAACAAATAAATGATATTTAAAACTAAGAGAGTGACATTTTGTCACTTCCTTTTCTTTAAATAATATATAAGTCATTTTCATGAAATTATGTCCATTAAATAACTAAATTTATAACATTAGGTTTTAAGGGTCTAATTTAATTCATTCTATAATAATTAGGATGAATAATTTTGGCCTTATCACTTTGTTTTACCCTAGAGTAACCTGATTTGCCCTTTACTAATGTGAGAAAATTTACCATAGTTACTATTCATATTGACTAAATATAAAAGGGGTATCTTTAAAAAATTTGAAACTCCTTATAATAAATTTTTAATTAATTTCTCAAGATTAAATTTCTATAATTGTTAGAAATTAATTTTAATATAAATTTGTAAAACACAATACAAATCAATATTTAGAGAAATGTGTTTTAAGCCAAAAAATGAACTTATATCAAAATAATATATAATTATTATTAAAATGAATTTAATTATATTATATATAATAAAATAATAATTATGTCACTTTGATATCAAATTAAAACCATAATGATACTTTATATGAAATGTAAATGATAGTTTTATAAAAATAGGTATTTTCACTATTCATTGAAAAATTAATCTTCTCAGAAAATAAAAAAATTTCAACCAAATATTATTTTGATATGTCGATTTAAAATACAAATTTAATTTTATAAAATATATTTTTATAAAATTTTAAAAAAATAATTATAATATTTTCTCAAAAAATGAAATAAAAAATCATTTTTAAAGAAAATATATTTTTGAAGAATAAAATTACTTTACTAAAAATTGACTGATTAATTACTAAGTATTTATATTAAGTAGGTACATTGTATATAATTCATAAACTATTTAATATTATTTATACCCTCCAATTTAATAGCTAGGTAAAAACATTAAACAATAATATTTTAAATAGTATATCACGACTCACTTAAACTCGTTGTTGCGTGCAAGCCCGAATAACCTGAAGGCCTTATTTTTGTTTTATTATAGATAATACCCATTTTAATGGTTGAAGGGGAACCCGTACATGACCCGTAGGCCTAAGGCACAAGGTCTGACATGACTTAAGGCCCAGAGGCATACCATGCCCAATACATGACACGTAGACCCAACCCACTAGAACTGACCCTCCCCTACTTCTGCATCATTGATCACCTAGCTCCCCACCTTGCATTACTGATCGACTAGCATTGCCCCGTACAAAGCTGCATGGTGCCTGGTCCCGATGGCGGTTTCCATACCCTCTCATTCTTCCAATCCGGTTAGCTCTGCTTCTGATGACTACTATTCTTGTTGCCTTGATCCTCTTTTGGGGCCTGATCTGTGTGAATTGGGCTACTCCATGGTCTCAATGGCCCGAAGGACCTATTTCCCGAAGGCCTTTGATGGCTCAAAGGCCCTTGAGACCCGTAGGCCCAAACCGGTGGCCTGAAAGCCCAAATCGGGTGAATAGTTCTGACTGCTACAGTACCGAATAGTACCTGCTACAATACTGCTATAGTGACTGCTATAGTACTACTACAGTACCCCCAGAAATTTGCCTCCACCTGGTTTTGAACCTGGCCCAAATCTCAGGGTTTCACATTCTCCCCCATTTAATAAATTATGACCTCATAATTTTTTCTCAATAATAATTTTTTTTCATTTTAAAATTCTTTTTTAGAAACCCACATCGTTACAAGAGTAAATAAAACTCCCTCTAGAAATGAGAGAAAGGGAAGTATGAAGGTTATCTAGAATAACACATAACTAGGTTTCCATATTGGAGAACATAGGTGATAAGTGTAAACATGGATATAAAAGAAAAATATAACTCCCAAGGATTGATAGAGAGTGATAGAGATCATGGTTAGGAGAATGTTAATAATCACAAAACTATAAATCTATGATGGGTTAAAAGACCATTGATTTCTTGGTAAAAAAAGTAAATGGAAAAAATTCTTATTTTAAGGTACTTTTCATTAATTCAAGGGATTATTTTACAATCCAGATAAAATAATCAAGAAAATAAACACACTTGATTTTTTTCTATATCATAAGAATAATCTCATACTTTGGTTGTGCTTTGATCTATTTCCAGATGATCTATTAATCTAGGAAATTGATATTCAAGAATAATTTTTCATGCCTGAAGAACTTTTAATTGAATCATAAGACCCTTAAGTCATTCCTTCAGCCTCTAAATATTTACCAAAACCAAAATGGTTATTACTATATATGATAAATCATACTTTAACCTTAAGCAAAAATATCCAATTTTTCAACTTAATCTATTTGACAAATTTTTACCCTCAAGACTCCTCCAAAGTATTACTGACCATATTCAAAACCCAAAAATAGTTTATTCTAACATCCTTTAATGATCAATATAACAATAATTTTAATTACTCATAAAGTCTCATATCAAGGTGTATATACCTTGAACATATATTCTCTAAGGTATATCAATCATTTCCCAAAAGGTCGTAATAATATATGATTCTAAAAGATAATTCACCATTTATTATTTAAATATGCTCTTATACTAGCCAAAAATATTTCCATTGGAGGTTTGGGTTCATCCTTGCACTAATAGATGATCCTAGGTTGATTTAGAATATAATATGATATCTTTATTCCAAAAATATATATGGAATCAATGTAGGTAGATCTAACCAATGCTCAAAATTCTCTAAAGAATAATATTTTCATTGGAATTATTCACACAATTGTCAACATGGAATCCACTGTTCTAGAGTAGAGGCTAATTGTGCCCTAACTATCACAATTATCTTTAACTATTGTAATTTAATAACATTTCCATTTTTCATTTGTTTTTATAGGTTTTTGTGGCTTAGTTTATTGAATATCCCTGGGATTAGGGAATTTATTTGCATAGTGACCAAACTCTTTGCATTTGTAGCACTGAATTGTGACTGGGGATTTTTTTTGAGATATCTCTAAATTTGTTTCATTAATTGACCTATTTACATCACTTAAACATTATTTTTCTTTATGGTCAGGCTTCCCACACTTGAATAATTTTATTTTTCCTTTCAAGCATTAAACAGAGTGCTCCTTCCCACATTTTTTTTCATGTAGAAGGTTGAAACTTTTTCTTCCCTCCATGTGAAAAACTAATAAAGTTTCTAGTAAGACCTATCTTCATTTTCTTATCATAATAACCTTGAGGGTTTCCATCTTCCATTTCCATTTTCAGTTCACATAGAATGATTTATTCATAGCTTCCAAATACACTTATGGATAATGACATTTAATTAATTAGATTCAAACCACTAAATAATTGATCAATTTTTATTTCAAGGATAATAATTAAACATGAATAAAAACATTAAAGTCTTGTAAAATATGCCTTATAGGTACCAATGGATTCATCATCCTTCTTCTTAAGATTAAGAAATTATTTATCTATTTTTTTACATAGAATAAAAGGGAATTATTTAATGAAAAATATTCCATTAAACTCATCCCATACCATGGAGATAATTTCCTCCTTTTTCTCATATTATTAATAATATTCCATAATTTATATGCTTCACATTAAAAATGATAAACAACTAGGAAATTTTTTTCAGGGTCTGATCATTGAAGAATGAAAAACTATATTTTCCATCACATAGATCCATTTCATAACAACCAATGGATTAGAAAAACCATATAAGGGTAAAGATCATTGCCATATAAAATATGCAATAAAAAATTCCTCCATCTTTGGTGTATTTGGAAGTTTAGTATGATCTGTGTTTCCACTAATATCTCGAGAGAGTTGAGTGGGAATTATAACAAGGCATTACTTCCAGATCTTAAGCTATTCAATTGATCATGAGAATAGTAATTTCATTGGTCATAACATTAATTGTTTACATGAGTTCTTTGGATTACATCCACCGACTAAACTAAAAAGCATTGTGTGAAAAATGATAATCATAGTGAAAATCCATATAATCATGAAGCATCATTCATTGGATGTTTAAATAAAGTCACATTAATTTCAATCCATGACACCTTAGGTTTAAACTCAGTCATCCATGATCAAAAAATTTATGATATGATCCTATTATTGGAGCTATCCCTAGGGTCTTTATTAATTTTTTCTCATCTTAGTTTCTAAAGGTTGACTAAACCCTGCATTTATACCAATTGTAGAGACCTAGAATTTTCATACATATATATAACATCTATGTAGACTATTATTCATTACATAACATTTTTATCCATGATAGAATCATATGGGTCTAGATTCATTGTAAACTTGGAAACATAAACAACTAATTCATAGATGATCTATATCATCTCCCACTAAGATCTTCATAACTAGCACCCTTCTCAGACACAACATTTCTAAGACCATTATTAATAACCCAGGGGAATAAAACATAATAATGGGTGAGATAAGATTCTCAGTAAGGGTAAATAAGGGAGATATCGGTTATCACATAAGCATAACATGAGCATAAGGGTGTGATAACATGATCTTAACATTTGATATCTACATCTTGCACATCGTAGATCATAATCTTGAGTCATAGAATAAATATTGGGAGTTCATAAGACATTAATCATAACATAATCAAAGAACATAATCCATGAGAGAATAAAATTATCATAAGACATGGAATTGTGGTATAAACTCATAACATTGTGAACATGTATAAATAAAAACATTTTCACTCATTAAGTTAAGTACATCAAATCAAGCCCTCACATAAATTTATGGACATGAAACTAGGTCCACTCATGATATTATGAACATGAAAACCAGGACCATGCATAAAATTATGTACATAATACCTAGGTCTATGCATAAATACATGTACATGATAACCATGTCCATGCATAAACTTATTGACATGAAAGCCAAGTGCACGCATAAAATTGTGAACATAAACTCAGGTTCACACATAACATATTTACCTCATGTGTTATCCATATTTACTAAATGAATTATATGGATATATAAGTCCCAATTTTCATGTAAATAAAATCATACATATGTGTGACACAAGATCATAAAACATTTATCATCTCATAACTCATGAATATAAAAAAATTTCATCAATGTATAACCCATGGAAAAGGGAATGGGTTTCATAAACATCTTATTATCATAAAAATAAAACATCTAGAAAAAGAATAAGGAATAAATACTTAGATAAAATATTTATAAAAGATTAAGTATCATCAAATTATTTCATCTTAGATAGAAAATGATTTTGGAAGATCACTTGGAATAATTTTTTAGGAAAATAAACTTTCCATTTTAAAATATTTTTTAAAGAGACATGAAATTAGGGAAAAAAAATTCTTTGAAAAGAAACTTGTAAAATTGTAAATGGATCTTAAAATTATTATTAATTTGTGATGGTGGGAAAATCTGATCTTACTTTATAAGTTAAAAAACATTCCTTCAGTATTTTTGTCAGAAAAGTTACAAAGAACCTCATTTAGAAAATGTAAAAAATATTCCTTTCATACATGATTAAAAATTATTTGAAACAATTGTATGAGAATATTAAAAAAAATTAAAAATAATTTTATAAAAAAAGGACATATAATAGAAATATTACCCGACATAGACTTAAAAATAAAAATTCCCAAATAATGATATGATTTTAAAATAAAAACTTTTCTGAAGTTTCACCTTTCCTCACTCATGTTCAAACCTCTTGTACAATAAATATGGATTTATTATACATGTATTCCATAAAAATATATCTGTAATACCATTTATGATTTATTTATAAGATCTTATCACCCATTTATTAATAAATTGTTATTAAAATCACCTTTTTGGGTAAAAATTACTTTGTTTTCCAAGCATGTTTTGGTTCGGTAGTCTTGATCCCTATACTTTGATAATAGTCCCAAAATTTACTGAGTTTTAATCATGGTATAAAATAATATATATTAATTATATAAATATTTTTAATTGTTCATAAAATTTATAGATAGAAAAATGAATAACACCATTCATAAAGATGGTAGGCCATGCGTACGGATGAATACTGTTTTCGTTTATCGACTAATTGGATGAAATAATGGTAAATAATAATTCACATTTATAGAATTATTGTTATATCATATATATAAAATAAATTAATAAAAATCATCCTTATTACCATCTATTTGAAATATAAATTAAAATCGAATCACATCACATCGTGGTGATGGTAGTCTATACGTGCACATAAGTGATGTTATCTTTTCTCAAAAGATTGTATGATAAGAAGTTAGACATGATATTATCATTCAAAAAGTATAATTATTTCATAAATATCATATATAAACATTAAAACCATCATAATTACCATTTATAAAATATGATGATGAGAAATGAATTGTATTGCTACGTGGATATGGTAAGCCATACATATACACGAGCGATACATTCACTACTTATTTGATGGGAATGTGGGTGTCTAAAGGTGTTTTCAGAATCATAATAAAATTTAGGAATATTGAGTATACTAAAGTTATTATTTTATGATTAATATCATATATTTTGTGTAGTTAAAGAAAAATAGGAAAAGAAAGTGATCGGTTAAAGCGATTACCTCTTCATCAAAATGACTCCTTTAGATCCCCTCTAATGGGATCCAGGGTTGGTATTTTGGAAGAAAATCAACACTAGAAAATGGAAATTTAAGTTTAGAAGTGAAAACTGAATAGGATGGTTCATCTATAAAGTTCATGTGGTGTAATGAAGCGAGGGACTATGCTCCCTTTTATAATTGAGGTGAGGAATACTTTTGGAATTTATTAAAAAAATAAAATATAATAAAACTATTATAGAGTCACATACTTTAAAATGGAAATTTATTAGAAACTAGGGTATGATATGGTTTAAATATCATAAAATAATAAGTTTTTTACATGTTTAAGTGCTATTTTGGGCCATATATTTTTCTTTAACACCTTAATTAACCCTATTATAACATTAAACATGGTAACATATTTTTCACTCTTAAAAGACTATAATTTTACATATATAGTAACTATTGACTCATAATAGATAAAGGATGAAATATTAGACCATATATTATAACAATTTTCATTATTTAGGTTTTTATGATTTTTAAATAATTTAATAAAACACTATTTTCATAAAAAAAATATTGTTACTTTTGACACTATTCATTACTCTAACTTTAATAACAAAAAAACACTTAATATTATAAATAATTATTTTAAAATATCCTAATAATTTCATGTTCATATATAAAATTCATGGTTTATATTACTTATCTCAAATTATAATACTTATAATATTTTTAATATCATTTATTTAATTTTTTCATTTAATTGATTAATTACCGCATCCGTGTTGTGTAAGTTTTTAATGTAATTATATAATTAATAAAAACTATAAATAAATTAACATCATGTATATAATTTCATTAGGCAAAAAGTTATTAATAATATTCATTCATAATTAATTTTTTCACTGTGAAAACACATAAATTATGTTTAAAAATAAGAGAGTGACATTTTGTCACTTCTTTTAGTTTAAATAATATATAACTCATTTTCATGGATACATGTCCATTAAATAACTCAATTTATAAACTTAGGTGTTAATTTAGGAATTTAATTAATCTATGAATAATTATGATTAATAATTATGGCCTTATCACTTAGTTTTAACCTAGATTAATTCGATTTACCCTTTACTGAGCTGATAAATTTTACCATTGTTACTGTTAATATTGACCAAAAATAAAAAGGTTATATTTAATGAATTTTAAAATACCGATTTTAAATATTTAATACATTTTTCAAGATTTAATTTCTATAATTTTAAGAAATTACATTAATATAAATGCATAAATAGCAATGAAAAGTAGTTTTTAGAAAAATGTGTTTTGAAGCCCAAAAATGTACTTATACCAAAGTCATGTATAATTATGATTAAAATTAATTTAATTAGATTATATATAATTAAATAATATTTATTTTAATTTGGGATAAAATTCAAATCATATTGATACTTTATATAAAATGAAAATGACATTTTTATAAAAATCAGTATTTTTCACAATTCACTGAAAAATCAATATTTTCAGAAAATTACGTAAATTTCACCCAATGAAACTTTTAATATGTTGATTTAAAAAATTAATTTAATTTTATAAAATATATTTTTGAATATTTACCAAAAATAAATATAATATTTTCTCACAAAAAAGAAATAAAATATCAATTTTGAAGAAAGCATATTTTTAAAGAATAAAATGACATTACTAAAGATTGAGTGATTATTTAATAAGTATTTATATTGATTATGGAATTTGTATATAATTAATTAATTATTTAATCCAATTCATAACCTCCAATTTAATATCTAGGTAATAATATTAAATAATAATATTTTAAATAGTATATCACAGTTCTCTTAAACTTGCTGTTGTGGGTAACACAAGCTATCAAAGAAGTTAAATTTATTTGAAAGATTTTTTTATAAAATCTCAGGGTGTTACATTATACCTACATTTAATAAATTTCATCATCTCAATTTGTTCTCAATAATAAAATATTTTTTCATTTGAAAATTATTTTTTAGAAACCCACATTGTAACATGGGTTAATAAAACATCCTCTTGAAAAGAGAGAAAGGGAACTACAAAGGACATATGGAATAACACATAACTGTGATTAAAGATAGGAGAACATAGGTAGTAAGTGAAAAAATGTATATGTAAGAAAAAACTAACTCCCAATGATTGATAGATAATTATAGAGATTATGGTCCAGAGAAAGTTAACCACCACAAAATTGTGATGGGTTAAAAGACCATTGATTTCTAAATTATAAATGAAAATGAATAATGTTTTTATTTAAAGGTCCTTTTCCTAAAGTCAAAGGATTATTTTAAAATCCATATAAAACACTCAAGAAAATAAAATTACTTTTTATTTATATTTCACAAGAATAGACTCATCCTTTTACCGTGATTCAATCTATTTACACCCGATCTCTTAATCCAGAAAATAGATATTCAAGATGAATTTTTCTTGACTAAAGCATTTTTAATCAAATCATAAGACTCATAATTCATTCCTTCAACCTCTAAATATTTATAAAAACAAAAATGGATAGTTCAAGGTATGATAAACCTTACTTTAACCTCAAGAATAAATATCTAAATTTTCAACATAATCCATTACATAAGTATTTAACCTTAAGAATACTACAAAATATTACTGATATAAGATACAATATTTTTTTAGGTATGTCCCTCTTTGATTTTTTTGTTGAACATTTTTTGTTTAGGTTTTCCTTTATCTTTAAACCTTTTTAGTTGAGTCTCATTTGGAGACAAAGAGATTTTTTTGGGAAAATGACCTAATGTTTGGGGGATGTATGTTTATTTTAATTGAGTCCGGTTATAAATGTGTTAAATGGTCTTATGAAGGTTCTATTTGAGTTTAGAAGACTTTATTGGTGGTTCACGAAATTTGGTAGAAATTGGGATTAATTTTTTTAGGGCATTTACATTCCATTTAAATGCATTACATGATATGTAATTATTGTCAATTAGATGTCATGAAATGAATATAGTTCGTGAACTAGTTCGTGAAATGAAATGGTTACGCACCTTGAATCTATATTACATGACATGAAATGTTTAGGTAAAGTTAAATTCACCAAATGCGATCCATTTTTATGCATAACCCTAATTTAAGAAATACACGGTGTGAAATGGGATTAATCATCATGCATTTCTCGGGACCAACAGTCTTAAGCTATACTGTACACTTGTATTTTTCATTCCATAGTGTGAAACCCTCCTCTCTCATACCCTAGGTTATTTCTAGGAGATTTTGGAGTCTCCTATTCCCATCAGGATGTCTCGATCACACATCTAATCCCCAATGAGTTGTTTTTTCATAGGTTTTCCTCTCTTATCTGATTACTCTCCATCGTTGCTGTGTAAATATCTTGACCATGATGGTTCTAGGTTTTGATATTGTTATTGTGTGATATAGGTTACTTATTTTGATATTCCTTACCTATGTTCTTGTTGGTGTTTTTTATTGGAAGCATTGTATAATCACTGATTAAAGGTCAGGGGTTTAAAATCCAACCCTTTGGCCTATTTAATTATCATGTATGTGCAATATCATGATTTCACTAACACAATGTGCACATTAATTAATTTAATAATGAATTTTGGTAAATTATGGATTGGATTATTCCTTGGATCCTTTTAGATTCAATTGATGATGTGACCTAGCTTGTGAATACCCATTGGGTGAGAAAACCCTTGAATAATATTGAATTAGTTAATGGCTTAAAGTGTTTTAGCATGACATGAGATTTTAGGTGATTTCTTGAAATAGAATCACTTTTGTAATGGCTTGTTACTTGTTAAAAATGAACGGTGATAATTTGATAAATCCAAGGGTAATTGAAAGATAAATGGTAATTGGTAGAATTAACCATTATGATTTATAATATACTGTGATATTGTTATATCCTTGTTGTTATGACTTGTGTATTGATACATACTATAATACTTATATAGAGAGCTTGGATGAGTCTCTTACTATAATAATTATATTTTGGGATTGTTCTAGTCGCATGATTTAATAATTATATATAGGGCTATTCCCATATGTTGAAATCATTATATAGGGAGAATGGCCTAGATGATACTGAAATGATTATATAGTGGGCTTGGCCCATTTGATGATGAAATGCTTATATAGTGGGATTGGCCTAGTTGATGCTAAATGCTTATATATAGGGATTTTCCTAGAGTCTAAAATATTTATAAGGATGGATCTTCCAAGTAATTTGATTATTCCTTGGATATTTTTTATGGTTGGAATAGTTATGATACATGCTCATAGATATTTTGGCATGGTGCCAAAGTAGGTTTATTGCCATATTATATTATGTTGTTTAATAAATAAACCTATTTATCACTTTATTGCATGCATATATTATCAGAATGGTTTTTTAGACACATTGGTGTCAACCTACTATTTTTTTCTCACACCCTATTTGGGCCGCCATTTGGTATCTGAGTAGATTACATGGGTGTAGGTCTGGACAAGGGAAAAATAACCTCTTGCTGATTTTTACTTACTAGATGGGATATATTTTGGAGATGGGATCAACATGGGATTATATATCGGGTTATTTTGAGTTTATTTTGTGTTATTTTATTATTTTATTAATATTATTTTCTGTTTTTCATTTAGATACATTTCTACTTGTCATTACATGGTTCACTATTATTTGGTTTATTGATTTCTCCTTTACTTCCTAGTTGTATGTAGTACTTTTTCCTATATTTTTTATTACTTTGATATTTATTTATATTTTTTTATTTCATTGTATTATAACTCTATACCAGGTGGTATAGTCTCCCCACTATATCATCACACCTCACAGCTAGTTGGAAGCCTCTAGTGCACAAGGAGGCATTATTGAGGTCCTGTAACTTACATGAATTGGCCACATGACAGAGTTCTCAATCGGGGGATGATACAAAGTGGTATCAAGGGGAATGGGTTTGGTCTTTTCTATTGCTTTACCAGTTGGGAGAGGTAAAAATGACACTAGGATGTTTCAGGACTTGTTAATGAGCTTGTGAATTGGAGTCATTAACCCATGTGTAGGGGAAATCCGAGTACCCAGAGATGGGATTGCTATACATGATGTTCACTTGTTACTATTAATGTTATTTAACCTAGGGTGATTCCCATGTTGTGTGAAGTTATTTTTTCTTGAGATTTATAGTCACAGATTGGTATGGAGCGAGATGAGTATGCATGCATCATGGTAGGCACATAGATATATATTGACATGCATTTTTCATGGCAGGGACATATTTTATTACATGTGACATATATTTTCATTGATGAAATATTAAATGAGATACCTAATATATTTTATAAATGAAATTAAAGAACTATTATTTCATTATAAAACACTTTTAAGCCATGTTTAGAGTGATAAAGAGTTGGTGGTTTTTTTGTTGTCACCTATTGAGGTTGACCTTATTTTTAGCTAGTGTTTTAAGTATTGTGTTTTTCTTATAGAAAAAATGACTCATATTCTTTGAGTTAAGATTCAGGAGAGTGGAAATTAGTACGCTCCTAACATATATATACCAGATATTCCTGTATCTATTAAGGATCATATGGATGTTATACTTCATGAAAATTTATTGAGGGTTATGTGATCCATGGTAAGAAAGACTATTTGCACCATTCCTTCAGAGACTGAGTTGAAGGGATAATTTTAGCTGTAGCATACGCCTATGTTCACTAGGGAGGGAGGACCCTAGGAAGCTGAGTTCTGGATTGAGTCGGTCCAAATGATCTTCAAGAAACTAAATACACCCACAGATAGAAGGGTGAAGCTTGCTATGTATATGATCTTTGGACTTGCTAAGGGTTGGTGAGACATTATAGAGAAAGCTGGACCATAATAGGAGTTATCCTGGAAGGAATTTTAGGTGAATTTTTTGTTCCACTTCTATCTATATATGTTTAGGGATTAGAAGGATCATGAGTTCATGCACTTGATGTAGGAGGTAAGTTCAATGATGGACTACGCTGGATGCTTCACCTACCCACAACGCTTTGTAACTTCTTTAGAACCCAATGATATCTTCAGGGTAATAAATTTTTAGGATGGGATTTACTATGATATTAGGTCATAGGTTAGTGTATTTTGATTGATTATATTTTCAGATGTTATAAATCAGGAACTCATCGTGAAATGGAATCTGAGAGAGGCCCTGATCAGTGACAAGACTATTTTAGCTGGGCGAACTAGGAGCTCTTCTTCTAGTGGAAAGAAGGCTTGTGATGAAGTTTATAACCAAGGTAACAATGTTTATATAATTTAGGGTAGTGGGAATCCATCTTAGGACCATGTCTCATTATAGTGCTATCAGTGTGGCAATTTGGGCCAAAAGAGGCTTAAAAAATTTTACCCCAATTTGGAGTGCCATGCTTGCAATAGGTTGGGTCATCTTCAATAGTTTTATAGTAAATTCTCACAAAATAGAATTGTTTGGGTATTAGGATAGGTAACAATTTCTATTAAGGACTAAAATACTCTAAAAAAGACATGTAGTTGGGGTTCTACACGATTTTTAGGTTGAGGTAGGTGATGTGGTACCCCTGTGTAGGAAAGGTAGTACCTGATAGAGGGAATAGCCCAAGGAATTTAGACTGGAGCCTAGGGTAGAGGGGATAGTCAACTGCATGACATATAGTATACTCTGACTATTATGGATTTAGGACCTTACACCATCATAGGTATGATTCTTGTATCATCTTACCTAACTTTCATTTTGTTTGATATAACAACATCACATTCCTTTTTGTCTAATATTTTTGAAAATAGTATGAGATTGGTTGTGGAAATAATAGATGGTGTTTTGACCATTGATACAATATGGTATTGATGTTATAGAATATAAAATTATGTGGGGCATCTTCTCTAGAAATTGGTGGTTATGATTTCTTTTTGGAACCATTCATACTGTAAATTAGAGGTTTAAATTTGATTCTTGGTATGAATTTTCTAGATTTATACTAGGATCATATTGACTATTTTAAAAGGAGACTTAAATTCATATCTCTATAAGGAGGTAGTTATTTTCACCAGCGTGAGTGGGATATTTAGGCTTGTCATGCTGGACCAATTCAGTGTAGATTAGATTATCTCACGACTTAGATATCAAGACCTATTATTGATAATGGTGGTTCCTCCAGTGGTTGACTATTTTTAGGATGTTTTTCTTTATTATTTCTATGAATTATTTCTTGAGAGAGAGAGAGAGATAGATCAAGTTCATGAACAATTTGGTGTAGGGAGAAGATCCATTTTCTATTCTTCCTTACAGAATGGAACCAGTAGATTTTCAAGAGTTAAAGTCTAGTTGGGAGATCAATAATCTAAAGGATTTATACAGCCTAATACATCTCCATGGGGTTCTCCAGTTCTTTTTAATAAATAATGATGATGTGTCTTTACACCTATCTCTGGATTATCAGATATTGAACCATATGAAATTTAAGAAGCGATATCCCATTCCACTTATTGATGATCCCTTATATCAACTGAGAGATGATATGAACTTCTCCAAGATTGATTTGAGATTAGGATACTGCCAGTGGAGGGTGATACCATCATATATACCTTAGACCGATTTTAAGAATATGTATGGATTGTATGAGTTTATAGTGATTTTTTTGAGTCTAAAAATGCACCAACATTATTCATGTCTTTAATGAATTAGTTATTTCATAATTTTCTAGAATTGTTTTTAGTGGTATTTTCAATTAATTATTAGTGTAATCCATATTATAAAACAATCATTCCCAAAATCTTAACACCATATTGAGTACATTGAGATAAAATCATATCTACATCAAGCTATAAAATCTAGTTTTTTAATTGATAAAGTTAAATTCTTGGGCCATGTCATCTTAGAGGAAGGAGTGTTAGTGGACCCAGAGAAGGTTTCAGTTGTGGTATCTTGGGAGAGACCCAAAATTGTATTCAATATTTAGATCATTCTGGGTTTAACATGTTATTATCAAAATTTTATACAGGACTTCTCCCATTTTGAAGCACCAATGTCAAGGCTGAAAAATAAGGGAGTGATGCTTGTTTGGTCAGATTCTTGTGAGGGGTATTTTCAAGAGATGAAAGGCGGGATGACCTGAGCACCTATCCTCACATTACTTGTGCTTAGAAAAGCATATACCATGTACTGTGACATATCCGGAGTTGGACTAAGAATAGTTTTGATACGAGAGGATCATGTGGTTTCTTATGGATCCAGATAGATGAGACCATATGAGAGGATTTATATTAATCATGATATAAAGTTATTTTCGATGTTACATTCCATGAGATGATGGATACACTATCTTTTGTTCAAGAGGTTTGTAGTGTACTGGACCATAAGAGCCTCAGGTAAATCTTCTCTCAGCTAGACCTAAACCTTCAGTATAGGATGTTGGTTGAGTATGTATAGTCTATCAACTTCGAGTTGGATTATATACTGGGCAAGGTAAATCTCATTGTCGATGCCTTGAGTTGGAAGATATAAACATAGGTAGTTCTGGAGTCTTACGATGAGTGTAGAATGATGTCACTCTTTGCAGGCATACATTTAGATGTTCTGTAGTTCCATGGATGAGTATCTGTGACTTTGAAATATATCATATATGTGCTTCTTGACTGGACAAATAATAGGAGTTATATGATTCATAGGGCTTAGTTCTAAGAGAAAACTTATACGGTAGGGACCCACCATTGGGATGGCCTCTTGGAAGCGATAATACTCTTTTTTCTATGGTTGAGTATGGGTTTCTATAGGATTATGTGAGGATATGATGAGAGAGTTTAATTCTTCTTTATGGGAGGTATATCATAGTTTAAAAAATATGTATTGTAATCTCTGTAGATATCACTTGTGTTCATGAATGAAGAAGGATGTAATAGGCTTCGTGGTGAGATGTTTCACCTATCAGCAGGTTAAAGCCGAGCATCAGAGGCCTGGTAGGATATTGCAACATCTTCCCATTCTTGAGTGGAAATAGAATGATTTCACTATGGATTTTGAGATAGGATTACCTAGGAATCCTTTCCAAAATTAATCTATATGGGTGATTGTGTATTGAATAAAAAAGGTATCCCACTTCTTGCTTATTAGGGAGACCTTTACTGTGGTTGATCTGGGTAGTCTCTACATTTACAAGATTGTTTGTTTTCATAGTGTTATGGGGAGTATCATTTCTGATAGTGATCATAATTTCGCATATTGGTTCTGGAAGGGTCTTCAAAAGGATTTTTGATCATAGGTTCTTCTAAGCATAGCCTATTATCTTTGCACTAACAACCAATCTGAACATACATTTCACGTTTTGGAGGATATATTACCAGCCTATGTTTTGGATATCGGTGGTTCATGGGAGAATCATATGAAACTCATGGAGTTTTTATATAATAAAATATTCTAGGAATTGATCCAAATGGAACCTTTCTAGGATTTTTATGGAAGGAAATTCTATTCACTTATTTTTTAGTTGGAGTTAGGTGATTCAACACGTGTTGAATGTAGTATCATGTATGAAACTTCTGAGAAAGTTTAGCTAATAAGGAGGCAGTTGGTGATCGAACAGAGTAGGAAGAAATATTATGCTGAACATTGGAGATGACCTATGGAGTTTGAGTTTGGTCATCATGTTTTCCTTTGGATGTTTCCTAGGTTGGGGAAACACCGTATCAGAAATTAAGGAAAGTTAACTCCCATGTTTTTTGGGCTGTTTGAGATAGCAGAAAGGGTTGGTCCAGTGGTGTGCCGATTATCCCTTCCACAATGATATAATTCCATGCATGATTCATTTCACATGCCACAAATTCAGAGATATCATACTGAACCTTCTCATGTGGTAGATGTCAAGATTTGTGCAGATGTATCCCTTCAGCAGAATATGATATAGATTGTGGACCATAGTGAGAAGTATATCTGGGTAGAACTATACCTCTAGTTTGAGTGTAGTGTAAGAATAGGCATGTTAAAGAGGACACCTGGGAGAGAGAGTCTAATATGTGAGTACAATGGCCAGAATTATTACACAAGACCCCACAGTGATGCTTGGAGAAACCCAGGGATGATCTTTTATATTATAGGGAGGTTGTAAGATCCCATTTTTTCTAGGCATGCCCCTCTTTGAGTTTTTCATTGAACCTCTTTAATTTGGATTTTCCTTTTTCTTTAAACCTTTTTGGTCAAGTCTAATTTAGAGACTTAGATATTTTATTGGAAAAATGACATAATGTCTAGGGATTTATTTTTATTTGAATTAATGGAGTCTAGGTATAAATGTGTTAAATGAGATTACAATGTTTTTCCATGAGTTTGGAAGTATTCAGAGGTGGTTTAGGAACTTTTGAAAAATATGTGCTTAAATATATCTTCAAGGAATTTACACACCATGTAAATGCATTACATGATGTGTAACTTCCATTGGGAAGATGTCGTGAAATGAATACTGGCTGTGAACTTTTTCATAGCGTGAACTAGTTACACACCATGAATCTACATTACATGAAATGTAATGTTTGGGCTAGGTTAAATTCGCATGAGGTGATTCAACTTTCTATATAACCATAACTTAAGAAATACACGACATGAAATGGGATCACACACCATGTATTTCTTGAGACCAGTGGTTTTAAGCTATTCCGTGCGCTTTTGTTTTTCATTCCTCGTTGTGCAGCCCCCCTCTCTAACCCTAGAAAATTTTTAGGTGATTTTGGAATATCCTCTTCCCTTACATACATCCAAATCATTCATTTGATCCACGATTAGTTTTTTTACTTAGGTTTTCCTTTCTTATCTCGTTTCCCTCCTTCATTGAAGTGTAAATATCTTGGCCACAATAGTTCTAGGTTTTTATCTCATTGTTTCATGATCTAGGTTCTTTATTTTGATCTTTATAGTTTTTTTTATTAATGGATATTCCAGTTGAAATAATTTATTAATCACTGATTAAAGGTAGGGTGTATAAAACCTAACATGTAACATGATTGGTATTTAGAATAGGTCAAAATCCTCACCCGTTTTGAAATTTTAAAATTGGTGGGTATGTCAATTTATTTTTCGATCATCAAAACCTAATTATGAGTTTTTCTACAACCCAATATATTGTTTTTGGATGGGTTTAGAGTCTTGGAAAGTGAATCAGGTGTTCGGATGAATTTCAGGTGCTTCGGAGGCCCAAAGGCCATGTTTTGGAAGTTTTGGGCTGAGGCGTATAGTTTGGGTAAACCGTGCGACCTCTCTGTGCAAACCGTGCAATCCAATTTTTTACCGCTGCACAGTTTTGAAAACCATGTGGGTTGGGGTGCACTACCATGCATGGAATTATATAGTTTTTGTAGAGGGATTATGCATGTTTTGCACATAGTTTGACAAATCATGCAAAAGCCGCATAGGTAGTTCCATTTAGGTAGTACCTCAACACTATATCACACATGACTTGTTCATTATTTGGCCTAACTATGCACCTAACCATGTGAGGTCTAGGTTTATAGTAGTAGGTGCCGCACGATTACTACATTATTTAGAAAACTATCTGAGCTAACCATGCGACTCATTAAAAAAGTGAATTTATGATTATACCCCTCTATTATTTTCTTATTTTATTATTATTTTCTCTCCTTTCTTCATGGATCATGCAGTGGTAAGGATGATCTCTCCTCCTATCCTCCTAGGGTTCCCCTCTCCTTCATCTGAGCTCTGTTTTTTATCATTATCAGGTGCGTTGCAACCACATCGGTGAGTCTCTCCTCTCCCTTGAATCTATTTATCTTTTGAATCTACACACAAACCTCTAAATCCGTGTGAATGTTTTCGCCCTATTTTCAGGGTGTTTGTCTAAAAATCCAATTTCTTCCAAACCATTCGAATTTATAACTTAACATCAGATGTGCCCATGTCTATGAATCCAATTAATGTGGTTCATACATTTATTTTAGATTTCACGAGTTTTTGGGGGTGTGTAACTTTTAGTATTCTATTATGTTGGACAAGCGAGACCCCATAATTTAAATGATTGCTTTTAATTAATTTAATTGGACCTTGTGATATGACGATGGGCATGATTTCATGAGAATACAAGTGGTTTTGAGCTGTGCTAGAGGCATTGGACCTTATGTAGTTCGGACCTGGTGTGTGGTTTATATTAAATTGAATTGTTTTATTTTAATTGAAGTGGATTATATATATATACATTTCTTGTGGTAAACTATTGATATCCATAGGATCAAGATGGGATTGGCATACATATTGAGATAATGATGAATATCTGTTTGAGGTGATGTGATCATTAGGATTGGGCTTGACCTAGGGTACTTGGGTGATGTGATCTTCGGTTGGGCGACATGGTCATTGGTTGAGATGGTAAGACCATCAGGTTGAGAGAATGGTCCATGATATTATATGGAATGGCCATTAAATTTGAATGACATGGTCATAGGGTCATGAGGTGCTAGAGTTGATGCATTTTAGGTACTATTTTGGTGATTTCTACTCACCCGTGATTGGCCAAAGCGCTGTTTTGCGTCTTGTGCACATAGGTTGAATCAGTGATAGGTTGGTTTTGACCACTTTTGTGTGTAGAGGTACTTGGTAGTGTGTCTTATGTAATTGTTTTGGGGATTATTTCCAAAGAAATCCATAGGGATGGTGAGGATCCATCAGATGATAGTGTTGAGGCTGTCTTTTGGGGGATGAGCATCACCATAATTGAGGCCGTTGGTCTAGGATAATTTTGGAGGATGGGAATTTCCATTCCTCAGGATGTTGAGATTTGACCAAATAGTGATTTTTATTTGAGGACATATTTCATTGTGCCTCTGGATTCTAGGTTTTGAGACAATGGGTGATTTTGAGCAGAGTTATGAGGGACCAGCTTTCCATTTTCTTGGGCATGCCTTTGAGATGTCAGTTATTTGAATGATGGAATGAGGTACCAAGTGACTTATTTTAGGTGGAACCTGAGGTTTAAACTAGGGATGATATCCATCAGGGGATTCCTTTGTCCACAAGATAAAGATCCTATCCACTATGATATTTCAGTGTTGTATGAGGAAGGTGACAACTTCCTAGTGGCTTTTGAGGATCAGTGAAGTGTATGTTTATTTATATACATGTGTTTCTATTTAATTTATTTATAGATCACACCTTCTTAATCACAAATATATGGTGCACACATGTGGGTGGTACCCTACCGAGACTCATTCTCACACCCTACATGGGCCCTTTGGGATGTGTGTAGACATTATGATTTTGCGTTTAGGTAAAGGTCCAAGCTCAGTATCTATATCTTAGTGGACGTTTAACATGGGATGGATGGTGAGGTACCTTTAGGTTCCAACCTCATCTGGAGTTACTTTTGAATTTTATTTTGTTTCTTTTTTATTAGCATGCTTACATATGTATATACTGATGGTCGGACATGGATGACCCTTTACTGTTTATTGTATTGTACAACTTTTTTGGATGTACGATCTATTTGGTAGCTATAAGTGGTATGATTGGATATTTATTTATTCATTTTATGTTATTTACTTATGCTTTCGCTATTAATTGTTATTGATTTTGCTTCCTCTATGGGTAGGTATGGTTCGAGTCTATTGAGTTTTTTCTTCTACTGCATATTATATATCTATTTAGACCATTATTGTATTACCACTAGAGGGTATAGTCACCAGACTATTAATACTTTACACCACCATTGCTATTCGACAACCTTTGGTGTTCAGGAAGGCATGCCTAAGGACAATGACACTCGACCCGGAAGCACTATTTGGGTGACTACTCAGGTTGGGGTGCGAAAAGTGGTATTAGGACCATTCTTTACTGGGAATTACACTACTTAAAATATAAAATTTATTAGTGCTAGAAAAGCGCATTTACAGTGCTAAAAAAGAGATAATAATCGAGGCGAAGATGGGGGGATCCCCTTTAATAGTGCTAAAAAAAGTGCCGATAAAGACCCCTTTTATCAGCGCTAAAAGAAGTGTTGATAAAAGGTGTCCTTTATCAGCACTAAAAAAACACACTGAAAAATGAGTCCTTTATTAACACTTTTTGTAGCATTGATAAAAGTTAAAAAACATAAATTTTTTTACATATCGTGGAGGGGCTTCAACATTGCTTGAAGCCCCTTTTAACAACGCCCCCACCCCCATCCTGTACGCCCTAGCCACCCCCACCCATGCCACACACCCCAGCCGCCACCCCACCCCCTTTAACAGTGCTAGAAGCAATTCCACCCACGCGCGTGACCTCCCCCCCAAGATTCGAACCCAAGACCTCTTGCCTGGGTGCCTAAGCCTTTACCACTCCACCATATTTCTTTTCTCTCCATTTAATAATATATATATATATATATATTATATTTTTCCGTATATTAGTATATATTTATATTAACATATATATATTTATATTAACATATATATTTATTTATATTAATATATATATATCCGTATATTAATATATATATATATATATAGTTATATTTATATATTTATATATTTACTCGTATATTAATATATATTTATATCTATTTGTTTATATATATTTAATTTTTTTATCTGTATATTTATTTACATATTAATATATATTTATAATATTAGTTTTAAATACATTTATAAAATATATTTTTTTGTGTGTGTTTATAAATAAATAAATACATACATACATATATACAACACACACACATATATATTATATGTGTATCTGTAAGTATAATTATACATATTTGTATATATTTACAAATATTATATATTAATATGTATATACATATGTTTAGAATATATAGATAATATATATTAGTTTGTTAATACAGACGCACACAAATACACACACACACACACATCATCATATAGGTATATAAATATTAATATATTTGTATTTTAAATAAAATGAACATTAGTTTTTTTATTTAGATAAGCCTTATATATTGAGAAATATACTTTATATAAATATGTTTAATTATTTATTTATAAAATTAAATTTTTATGGGTGAATATATAAAAAATATTTATATATTGTTATATAATTGATTATAGATAAAATTAAATTGTGAAAAATGATAAAATTTCAAAGCCATAATATCAATATAAATGTAACCCCTCATAATAAATTAAGTCCCTAGTGAAAAAGGTCAAAAGACCCCATGAAAGGAGGCTGAAATTCCATTGAATGTTAAAAAATTTGGGTATCCAAACTAAAAACACAATTTTGGAGGAATTATAGGCCTTTTTTGGCCTCGAAAAATGTGATATAAGTATCCCTTGGGTCTCTAGCATGTATAGGTCATCACAGGATTTGATTTGATATGCTGTAGAGCTCAAACGGGCACCCAGATCAAAAGTTATGGTCGTTTGAAGTTTGAGTTATGTTTTCAACTTATTTTAGATCTTTTATTAATTTTTTGATTTTTTTGTGTCCTTAAATTGTTATTAAATTATTATTAGTCAATGATATTTAGAAAATTATTAATTATTAATTTTTAAGAAATTTTATAAGCCATTTTCACTACATATCTTATATATTAAGTGGAAATGTTTATTTATACTTATCTAAAAAATATTTTAAAAATATATATTATATTTATATCAATATAAATATACTTATATACTTATATATCAATATATTATTTTTTATGAAATATAATTTATTTTTGAAATATACCCTTTATCAGCGCTAGGGAAAAAAGTGCTGATAAACCCCTCCTTTATCAGCGCTACTAAAAAAAGTGCTGATAAAGTGCCACTTTTAACAACACTTTTTTAGAACTGTTAAAAGTACCCTTTATCAGCCCTTTTTAACGCTGATAAAGGCACCCTCTTTATTAGTGATTTTTTTAGCATCATTAAAGGGTTGAGTTGTGGAAACCCAGTTTTGTGGTAGTGTAATTAGTAGCAGAATTCAGCTGGCTACTAACGGTACAAAATGATTTTATTTTCTTTTGGACTTACTATTTGGGTTATGGTAGACTGAAGATTAAGAAATGGTTAGAACTAGGTTTATATCTCGTTCTTTGGTGCCTACATCCCCATGCATGGGGGATGAACCTAATTACCAATGGTGGGAATTTCTGTTCAATTTTTCTCAATTTATAGTTGATATGATTTCCACCTCAAGTGGTAAACTTGAAAATGTGATTGTTAATTATTTTAGCTTCTGATCCTTGGCCTGGTACGACGGGGAAAGAGATATTGGACATTTTTCCCGATATGGAAAGGGGTGTTGTTATGCATGTTTATGATTATGAATAGGCACATGTGATGTTTT
Source organism: Viscum album (assembly GCA_963277665.1). NCBI lineage: Eukaryota > Viridiplantae > Streptophyta > Magnoliopsida > Santalales > Viscaceae > Viscum > Viscum album. Next base: position 1,253,431,464 of record OY728135.1, on the reverse strand, counting down.
AAATCATATATGTATGTGCCTCTGATATAAGTACTTGTAATTTATATTGGGGACCTATATTACACTAAGAGGGGTTGGGCTGTCTAAAGTGTCAACAAAGGGAACTAAGCAGTGTTTTCCTGCCTAGCTTCTCCTTGGTGGCATCTTACTCCACCAGCCTAGGAAAGTGGACACAATGGGATATGCTTGTGATATGTGATATGTATATGTATGGGCCTTGTTCTTATAGAAGCAAGTGGGGACAACGACACAAAGTGATGTTGATCACAAGGTTTGGAGATGTGGTTTTTAGTTTGAGGTGATGTTGTTCGTCAAGATGGGAATGGACCGTGAAATATTTGATACTTGGATCTGATATGGGTAGGTTAGGAGGTAATTAAGCCGAGATGTATTGAGACATGGTTGGAATGGGTAAGGGTAAGGGTAGTGATATACTGCTTCCTGTTACTGATTTACTTATATGTGAGATTTATATATGTTTCATTTTGGCTATCTGACCATGTAATGGTATTCAAAGGGTTTCCACCTAGACAACGTGGATTGAGTGTTAGGCAGGTGATGGTTTAGAACCATAGGATCATGAGCTGGTTGAGACCCCTGAGGGACAAGAAGATCATGTGATGCAATTACAGGCTTAGTCTTAGATTCTAGTGTAGGCGGGGCAGCATCCAGACTCGACCGCTTTTGGATTGTGGCTGAACGAACAGCTCAGAGCAAGCCTGGTACGTGTTATCCAGGGGATCGATAGGGAAGATCAGGGAGAAGATCCTTCAATGGTGTATCTAACTCAATATTTTTAGTTGCAGCACCCACCTCTTTTTTAGGGTGAGGGTGGCCCATAGAAAGTTGAGAATTAGATTGAGTGTATGCCAATGATATTCTAACAACCAGAGATGCCTCTATGGAAGAGGTTAAAGCTTGATACATACATTCTCAAAGGATCGACTAAGTGCTGGTGGGACATGCAGGTGAAGGTAGGCATACACGAGAGACTATCCTGAAAGGATTTTGAGGCTGGGTTCTTCGAGTACTGATTCCCAGAGATACTAAGGGTGAAGAGAGATCAAGAGTTATTGAGACTTCAAATGGGTGACAAGTAAATCATGGAATATATAGTGACATTCAATGAATTTTCTCTCTTCGCACCTAGAATCATGAGTGATGATACCTCAAGGGTGAGGCGTTTCGAGGATAGTTTACAACACACCATTCGGGTACAGGTGAACATATTTAGGTTGAACTCATTCTTAGAGGTAGTGAACTAGGTGCTCATAGCTGAGGGGAAATTGATGTACATATCATACTTGATATGGGTTATAGATTCAGGTGATTTCAGTGGTGACGCTTCAGATGGTATGAAGTGAGGCTGAGATGAGTTCTAAGAGGGAAATCAAGCCAAGAACTCAGACAGATTACCTCAGAGTGGGTCTTTAATGGTATGTTTTTAGTGAGGTCCAACATAACATGTATTCACTTAGTGTGAATGGTCTCAAAAGGAGTTCTGGTCATGTGGAAAGGTTAGAAATCTCAAGAGGTTCTGTATGAAACCTTATCAGATAGACAAAAACTAGGGACCAAGGTAGACTTAGGGTTCTGAGATCAGTTCGAGAGTGGTACAAGGTGATGGTAGTCGATCTTTATCTACATGCAAAGGTTATGGAAGAGACAAAAATACCCAGTAGTGGGGTCAATGGATGGTGGATGGTGCAGCACTGCTGGGAGGTCAGACTTTAGGCAGCCGGGTTTTGGTCTAGGTTTACACCATGGAGATTATAGGGTTAGAGTAGGATGGTGAGATTATTATGGTTAGAGGTACACCATGGGCGTGACTGGGGTTCCTTTTCTATTTTTTCATGTCCTTTTGATGCATGTCTATTTTAGGTGCATGAGGTGCATGGGTTATATGTATGGACTAAATAGATACTGGTTAGTAGTTTGTAACTGAATGAGGTATGTTATTTATATATCTGAGGTGCGTGGCACCAATATTTCATGAGATGCACTGGCATTGGGTCATCGAGGAGATGCAGGTTACTTGAGGTGAATTGGAATCTAGGAATCATTGTGATGTAGTACTCGATTGAGGTGTGAGGCACCAAGAATATTGAGTATCCGTTAAGATGCGATACCTTGTTGGTGCCATGTGTGACATGGGCATGAGGTGCGAACCGATGCGGTGCAGGATTCTGATGGGTGTCAGTTATGAAACTAGAGAACGTGATGAGGTGTAGGAGTGAGTATGCATCATAAGAAGAAATTTAAGCCCTAGTATGGTCGGGGGACCATCAGTTTTTTTTTTGAGATTTTGGTCCAGATGTGACCGAGGTAGGTCACTCCTAAGGTGGGGAGCCACATTTTGGTAGTTGAACTATTCCCCTGAGACCGGGGTTGTTCAAGTTAATTTTAACAGCATGGGTATTTTTGGAACCATATATGAGTTTTTTATATCTTGAGGATGATATATGTTAATGTGGGGAGATTGTAACATCCTACGTATTTGGAGTGGGTCGAAATCCTCAACCGTTTTGAATTTTTGAAATTGGTGGGTATGCCAATTTCTTTTTCAATCACCAGAACCTAATTATGAGTTTCACATCATCCCAATATCTTGTTTTTTTGATGGTATTAGAGTTTTATCAAGTTCCTCGGGTGTTCATATGGGTTCCAGGTGTGTTAGAGGCCCTAAGGCCCTGTCTTGGAAGTTACAGGTTGAGGCACATGGTTTGGGTAAACTGTGCAGCCTCTCAGTGTAAACTGTGGATCCCAATCTTATACTGCTGCATGGTTTGGAAAACCATGTTGGTTGGGGTGAATGAACCCGTGTGGAAGTTTGAAGTTTTTGAAGAGGTATTTCACATGTTTTTCACATAGTTTGGAAAACCGTGCGCAAGCCGCATGAGTAGTTCTATTTAGGTAGTACCTCAACACTGTAGAATGCATGGCTTGTTCACGGTTTGGACTAACCATGCACTTAACCATGAGATGTCTAGGTTTATAGTAGAAGGTACTGCACAGTTTGGAAAGCCGTACGAGCTAACCCAGTAGCTCATTAAATAGGTGAATTTATGATTCTACCCCTCTTTTTTTCTTTATTTTTCTCTTTTTTTTCCTCCTTCATTCATGGGTTATGAAATAGCAAGGAGAATATATCCTCATTCTAGGGTATGATCATTATCCAACATCTAAACTCCGTTTTTATTACCATAGGGTGCATTAGAACCACTTCGGTGAGTCTATCCTCTCACTCGATTCTATTTCTCTTTTCCCTCGCCTCAAGGATTGTTAAATCCGTGGGAATATTTTCACCATTTTTTAGGGAATTCGTCTAAAACTATAATTTATCCCAAACTAATTGGAGTTATAACTTGACATCAGATGTTCCCACATCTTAAAATCCAAGGTAGTTGGTGCATACATTTCTTTGAGATTTCGTGAGTGTTTAGGGGGTACAGATTTTAGCACACTACTGTGTTAACCGAATGAGACCCCGTAATTTAAATTGTTGATTATAATTGGTTTAATTGGACCTTGTGATATTTCAATGGGCATGATTTCATAATACTACAAGTGGTTTGAGCTGTGTAAGAAGCATTGGACCTTGGGTAGTTTGTCCTGGTGTGTAGTTTATGTTAAATGAATTTTTTTACTTAAATTGAATTGATTTTCATATATTTAAATTTCTTGTGATATAATTATGAGATCTATGGGACTGTGATAGGCTTTTCCTAATGATTGAGATAGCGATGGATATCAATTTGAGGCAATGCAATTGTCAGGATTGGGCTTGTCCTAGGCTACTTAGGTGATGCGATCACCATTTGGGCGACATGGTCGTCGGTTGAGATAGTAAGGCTGTAAGGTTGAGGGAATGACCTGTGATATTGGATGGAATGGCCATAGGAATTGAGTGACACGGTCTCAGGGGTATGAGGTTCCAGGTTTCATGTGTCTTAAGTAGTATTTTAGTGATTTTTTCTCACCCATGATTGGCCAAAGCATCGTTTGGAGTCGTGTGCACATAGGTTGACTCAGTGATGAGGTGGTTTTGACCACTCATGTGGGTAAAGGCCCCATATTATGAAACTTAGGTAATTTTTTTGGATATTTTTCCATATAAATCCATGGGGATAGTTAGGAGCCATCAGATGACAGAATTGATGCTATCAGTTAGGGGACAAGGCTCTCCATAATTGAGGCTATTGGGCTAGGATCATTTTAGAGGATGGGAATCGCCATTCCTTAGGATGTTGGTATTTGAGCTAATGGTGATTTTTTATTTTTGTATAGATATCACTATGCCTCTGGACATAGGGCTTTGAGCTGATGGGTGATTTTGAGTAGGGGTATGAGGGACCAAGTTTCCATTTTTTTGGGTATGCCTTCGGGACATCGGTTACTTGAATGATGACACGAGGCATAAAGTGATTTCTTTGAGGTAGAACCAAAGGGTTCACCCAGGGATGATATCCATCAGGGGATTCCTTGGGATATGGGATAAGGATACTCTCCATTACAAAATTTCGACGTTAGCCGAGGCATGTGACAACTTCTTTGTGAATTTTGAGCATCAGTGAAGTGTTTGTTTATTTATATGAATGTGCTATTATTTAATTTATTTATAGATCACACCCGCTTAAACAAAAATTTAAGGTACACACATGTGGGTGGTACCCTACTGAGACTCGTTATCACACCCTATACAAGTCCTTCAGGATGCATGTAGACTTTATGAATTTGTGTTTAGGTAATGGTCCAAGCCCAGGAGATGGATCTTAGTGGATGTTTCGCATGGGATGGATGGAAAGGCACCTTGAGGTTTCTACCTAAACTGGAGTTACTTTTGAGTTTTCTTTTATTTATTTTGTATCAATATGCATATGTATATATATATATATATATACTAATGTTCAGCCATGGGCGTACATTATTGTATTACCACCAGAGGGTATAGTCTCCCTGCTATCACTCCTTTACACCATCACTTCTAGTTTACAACTTTTAGAATTTGGGGAGGTTCGCCTAAGGCCTATGACACTTGACCCAAAAGCACTCTTTTGGGCGGCTAATCAGGTCGAGGTGCTATAAAACCCTATGGTCTATTAAATTGTCAAGTATGTAAAATATATTGACTATACTGACACAATACACACATTAATTAATTGAATGATGAATGATAGTAAATCATGGATTGGATTATTCCTTGGATCCCTTAGGATTCAGTTGATAATGATACCTAGCTTGTGGTGACCCATTGGGTGAGAGAACCCTTGCATAATATTTATTTAGTTAATGTAATAAAGTGTGGTTAACATGACACAATATTTCAGGTGATTTCTGGATATAGAACCACTTTGGTAATGGATTATTGCATGTTAAAAATTACTGGTAATAATTTGATAAATGAAAGGGAAATTGAAAGATAAATAGTAATTTAGAGAATTAACTATTGTGATTTTTGACATATTGTGATATTGTTATATCCTAGAAGTTTTTAATTGTGTAGTTATAGATGTTTTAATGATTTTATAATGGGATTGGCCCAGTCTCTTACTAAAATTATTATATAGTGGGATTGGACCAGTCTCATGCTATAATTCTTATATAGAGGGATATTACTAGATACTAAACTAATTATATAGTGGGATTAACCTAGATAATGCTGAAATGATTATATATATGGATTGTACTTATTGATTTTTAAATGATCATATAGAAGGATTGGACCATTTGATGTATAACTTCTTATATATAAGGATTTTCTCAGAAATTGAAATTCTTATACAGAGGGTGCTGACCAATTATTTGATTTTTCCATGAATATGTGGTTATGGTTGGAATGGTTGTGATACATTCTCAAAGATATTTTTTCATAATGCCAAAGCTGGTTGATCGTTATATTGTATTAAGTTGATTATTAAATTCAGATGTTTATCACTTTATTTCAGGAACATATTATCAGACTAGTTTTGTTTAGACATAGTGGTGTCGACGTACTGATTTTTACTCACTTCCTATTTGGGATTCCATTTGGTACCTGAGAATATTACATGAATCTAGGTTTGGACAAGGGAAAGTGACCTTGTTTTTGAATGTTTCATGCTGTATGGGATGGAGTTTGGTGACGGGACTGACATGGGGTTCAGGACTGGCATCTTTTGAGTTTATTTTGTGACAAATGATTCTTTTTTTCATATTTAGTTTAGTTTAACATTTAGATAAATTTACTCCTATCATTACATGGTTCACTATTATTTGTTTTATTAATTACACATTTACTTCCTAGTTATATGTTATACAATTTATGATATTTTCTATTACTCTGATATTTAATTATATTGTTTGCTTCCATTGTATTGTAACTCTACATTAGGGGGTACTAGATCCCCACTATATCATCACACCCCCTTCTCTAGTTAGAAGACTCTAGAATATGGGGAGGTGTGATTGAGGCCCCGTAACTAACCTGATCTGGCCACTTGAGAGAATGCTGGATCGAGTGACGTTACAACAAAACATATTCAAATCCCAAAAATAATTTAATATCATATCCTTACATGATTAAATTAACAATAATTTTAATTACTCATAAATAACCATACTAAGATGTATATAACTTGATCATATATTTTCTAAGGTGTATTTATCATTTCCCAAAATTCCATAATCATATATTTTTCTAAAATATAATTCAACATTAATTATTTAAATAAGCTCTTATATTAGTAAAAAATATTTCCATTGGAGGTTAGGTTTCATTCTTGCACTGATATAAGATCATATATTGATTCAAAATAAAATATGATCTATTTATTCAAGAAATATAATGGAATCTATATAAGAAGAGATAATAAATCCTCAAACTTCACTAAAGGACATGATTTTCATAGGATATATTGATAAAAAAATCAACATGGAATCCCATAATCTAGAGTAGAGGATAAATGTTCTATAACTATCATAAATTTCTTTAACTATTTCAATTGCATAATATTTACCTTTTTCCTTTAATTTTGGAGGTTTTTGTGGATTACTATTTTCAATAGCCCTTGGATTATGGAATTGATTCACATAGTTCCCTAACTCTTTTTAATTCGTAGCTATAAAGTGTGAGTATTTCATTTTATTGACATCTCTCTCCTTTCATTTCATTGACCGACCTCTTTATACCACACTAAAATTATTTTTCTTGATGGATAGGATTTCCCACACTTATATCATTTTCTTTTTCATTACAAGCATTAAACTAAGTGATCCTTCCCACATTTTTAGAAAGTATGAGGTTGAAACATTTTCTTCCCTTCATGTGAAAAACTATCAGAGTTTCCATGACATTCCATATTCCTTTTCCTATAACTAGAAACTTGAGTGTTTCCAGCTTCCATTTCAACTTTCAGTGCACATTAAACGATTTATTTATAGATCCAAAATTTCCTTATGGATAATTCCTTTCAAAGACTTAGTTTCAAACCACTAGTGAATTTATCAAATTTTTATTTTATGGATTTTGATTAAACCTAAATCATACCTTACAAGTCTTGTAAAAATTTACTCATATGTACCATTGGATTCATCATCCTTCTTATTATAATCATTAAAATCCTCCTCTATTATTGTATATATAATATGAGGGAAGTACATACTAAAATATATCCCATTAAAATCATCCCATCCCATGAAGATAATTTACTCCACATTTCTAGTATTCTTAATAAGATTCCACCATTGATATTATTCACTATACAAATGACTAATAGCCAGGACAAACGTTTTAGGTTCTAAGCATTGAAGACTGAAAAATATCTTTTGAATCATATTGATTTGTTGATCAATAACCAATGGATCATAAGGACCATAGAAGGATGGTGGTCATTATCAAATAAAATATTCAATAACATGTTTCTCCCTCCTAAGTGAATTTATAAGTTCAACATGAAATGATTTCCCACCATTATCTTGAGAGAGTTGGGTGAGAATAATCACAAGATATTTTATACCAGTTATTAAGCTATTCAATTTCTTGTGAGAAAAGTTGTTTGATTGGCCATCACATTCACTGTTCACATGATTCCTTTAGGTTCCATCCATTGAATAAATCAAAAAATAATAGCATAAACAATGATAATCATAGTAAAAAACAACTTAATCACGAAACACAATTAATTGGATGTTTAAATAAATAAATATTCTTTTCAATCTATGACACCTCAGGTTTAAACTAGTTCATCCATGATTAAAAAATTTATGATTTTATCATATTATTATACTTATCATACGGGTTATTGAAATTTTTTCCTCATCCTAGTTTCTAAAGGTTAATTAAAACATGCTCTGATACACACTATAGTGAACCATAATTTTCATACATATATGTAAAATATATATAGATTATTATTCATTACATAAAATTTTTATTCATTCTAGAATCATATAGGTCTAGTGACTTTGGAAACATGGACACATAAACAACTGGTTCATAGATGATCTATATCTTATCCCATTAATTTCTTCATAGATTATCCATTCTGAAATCATTTTTTAGAAGTGTGAAATTATAGAGGAACAAATTTTATTTGAATATAAACATCTAAAATTGTAAATTAATATTCCAATTATTAAGGAATCATGGTGTTGGGAAAATCTACTTATGATGTATAAGTTTAAAAATCATTTCTTCTATATTTTTTTAGAAAAGTTACAAAGAACTGCATTTAGGAAATGACAAAAATATTCCTTTTAAAAATGAGTAAAAATGATTTTAAAAAATTGTATTAGAATAGTAAAAAACTTTTTGAAAACATTTTTATAAAACATGGACATGGAATAGAAATATTTCCATATGGATACTTAAACATAAAAAATTCTAAATATTGATGAAACTTTGAAATAAAACCTTACCTCAAGTCTCACCTTTCCTAGTTTATGTTCAACACTTCTGTATAATAAACATATGTTTATTATAAATTTATTCCATAAAAATATATCTATAATACCATGTATGATTTATTTATAACATTTTATCACCTTTTTATTAATAATTTGTTACTAACATCACTATTCTGGGTGATAACTGCTTCATTTTCCAAACACGTTTCACTTCGGTAGTCTCGATACTTATACTTTGATAATGGTTCAATAATTTATAGTATTTTAATCATGGTAAAAACATAATATATATTAATTATATAAATATTTATCATCAATCACAAAAATAATATATAGAAATATGAATTACACCATTCATAGAGATGGTATGCCGTACGTATGCATGAATGTTGTTTCCATTTTTTGACTGATGAAATGAAAGAAAGGTAAAAAATAATGAAAATATCCAAAATTATTATTATATATAATATATATATATATCATATATATTGATAAAATTCATCCTTATTACTATATATGTGATATATAGAAGAAAAACAAATCACATCACATTGTGGAGATGGTAGTCCATACGTACGCACAAACAATGTTATCATTTCCCAAAAGATTGGATGATAATAAGGTATACATGATATTATAATTATAGAAGTATAATTATTTAATAAATATCATATATAAATATTAAAACAATCAAAATTACCATCCATAATAGATACTGATGAAAAATTAATTGTATCATTACTTGGAGATGGTAATCCGTACTTACGTATGAGTGATACTTTCACTTCTTATTTAATGGGAAAGAGGGTGTATAATGGTGTTTTAATAATCATAATAAAATTTCATCATATTTTGGATAATTAATTTATTATATTATGATAAATATCATAGATTTATAGGAGTGAATGAAAAATAGAAAAATAAATTGATCGATTAGAGTGATTACCCTTTCTATAAAATAACTCCTCTATAACTCCTCTAAAGGGATCTAGGTTTGGTATTTTGAAATATAATCACCTCTATAATGTGAATAGTGAATATTAGATGATAAATTTTAAGATTATGGTCATACTATAAGGCTAAATATGATGTAATAAAGTGAGGGAGGATGTGCCTTTTATAATTGAGGTGAGGGGTACTTTTTGAAATTTATTAAAAAAATATCATATAGTAAGAATATTTTAGAGAAAAATACTTCATAATGGTTATGAATTTAAACCTAAGTTATTTTATAGTTTAAATAGCAACAAAAAATAAAATTTTTAAAGGTTTAAGTGCTATTTTAATCCATATATTTCGTTTTAACCCCTGAGTTAACCTATTTTAACATTAACCGTGATAACATATTTTTCACTCTTAAAAGGTTATAATTTTAAATATAAGTCAAATAAAAACTCATAAATTGAAAATGTATGAACTTTTATACCACATAATACCCCATTTTTCTTTATTTTTATTTTTATGATTTTTAAATAATTTAATAAAATATTATTTTCATAAAAAATCATTATTGTCAATTTCACCACTATTCATTACTTTGATTTTAATAACATCAAGGAAAAACCAAATATTAGAAAAACTTATTTTAAAATATTACAATATTTCCATTGTCAACTATAAAACTCATGTATCACACTAATCATGTCAAATTATAATAATTTCACTCTTTTAATATCATTTATTTTATTTTTCCATTAATTGAATAATTACTACATTAGTGTTGTGTAAGTATTTAAGGTATTTATTTAATTAATAAAATTTATAAATAAATTACCATCTTTAATATAAATTCATTAGTCATAAAATTAATATTAATATTAATTCATAACCAATTTTTTATAATTATGAACAAATATATGATATTTAAAACTAAGAGAGTAACATTTTTTTTTCAGTTCCTTTGGTTTACACAATATATAAATAATTTTAATGGAAAAGTATTCCTTAAATAACTCAATTTAAAAATTTATGTGTTAAGATTAAAATTTATTCATCCAAGAAAATTTAGGATTAATAATTATGGACTTATCAATTAGTTTTAACATTGATTACTTGAGTTACCTTTTACTAAGGTGATAAATGCTACTATAGTTACTATTTATATTGAAAAAAATAAAAGGGTCATATTTGTAAAATATTAAAATAATAATTTTAAATATATGATAAATTTTTAAAAATTAAATTTCTAGAAGTTTCAAAAATTAAATTTAATATAAATGCGTAAAACGCAACGAAAAACAATTTTTAGAAAAATGCATTTTAAGCCCAAAATTTACTTATACCAAAATCACAAATAACGATGATTAAAATTATGTTAATTAGATTATATATAATTAAATAATACTTATGTTAATTTTTGATAAAATTCAAATAATAATGATACTTTATATGAAATGAAAATGACAGTTTTATAAAAATTAGTATTTTCACTATTCACTAAAAAATTAAACTTTTCAGAAAATACCAAAATATCATCCAAAGATAATTTGGATATATTGATTTCAAAAATGAATTTAATTTTATAAAATATAATTTATAATAGATTATAAAATTAATTATAATACTTTGTCACAAAAAGCAATAAGAAATCATTTTTTGAGAAAACATATTTTTGAAGAATAAAATGACTTTTCTAAAAATTGAGTAATTAATTAATAAGTATTTATATTGAGTATGAAATTTTTATATAATTCATAAATTATATAATCCTATTTATAACCTTCTATTCATTATATATGTAATAACATTAAATTATGATATTTTAAATAGTATATCGGGGTTCACTTAAACTCGCTACTATGTGTAAGGAAAGTTATCGAAGAAGTTAAATATATTTCAAGGAAAAATTTCATAAAATATCAAGGTGCTACACCTTTCCCTCACTCCAATCCCTATACATAAAGTCTCCATGTGTATTTGAATTACTATGAAGGGTTTGAGTAATAAAATCTAGTTGGAAACCACCAATGCATACTCAAAAAGTGTACATATTTATTACAGGTGTATGCCATGATAATAATAATAGTGAAAGAAAGAATAACATCACATAATTACGTACTGAATGGTTGTGCGTTAACCAAGTAAAAAAACCCTCGGTTATACCTACTCTGGATATACACTAGAATTATGTTCATGGATTTTATAAATGATGAAAACTATCCCCAAGGTAGTCTTAATGTCACTAGGTATCCACAAAGATCATTGAGATGATCTTGTTACTCGATATAAAAAAGGTACATTAGGTTAAGGCTTGTTTCTCAGTATCCACAAGGTGCATATAGTATCATCCATAACACAAGGATACCATGATCCATTTTCATCAATGTTTCATATAAATAGCACTCCCTCTCTAAGGGGTAATCATACCAGAACGGTCACCTTTACCTTGTACCAAGATCCAAACTCCAAAAGAAAATAACAAACAAAAACATAAGGAATGATAAACAAACATATAATAACATCATGAGAAAAACCATATAAATATAAACAAAATGTGAACCAACATCAAATGTGGTAACATGATACTATAAAAAAATAATGTATTAATGATCATATATGTATAAAATGGTATAACAAATAGAACAAAAATAAATCAACATCAATAGAGAACACAAAATATGCTAACACAAGAATCAAACCATAAAAAAAAGTGTATACGAGATTCAAAATTGGTAGGGAACTTCCTATGCTAATGTTTTTGTTTTTAACATCAAGGTTCATTAAGGAATCACCCCTCAAATCATGTATTCATATTATCCAATTCAAACCACCAGTAAAGGATTCCTAGAACCAACCCCATTATTTTATTTCCAAAATAAATAAAACACAACATGTTTTAATATCTTACTCTCTCTTGTAAAATTCAAAATTATCATTTTAATACATTGAATGATAAAACCATTTCATTCTTATATAAAATTGTAATTTATATTCGATAATAATTTTTCCTCTCTAGAATAGTCAGGGATAATCTTGAGATAAAAATTCTTTATCACACATATAATTTCTAGATTATTATCATTTAAGATATATTTAATCAATTTTTCTAGATGAAAAGGAATAAATAGATTTACAGACACTCATTAACTAAAGAAAATAAATATAAATTCATATCTGGGTATTATATTTTTAAAATGTTGTACCCAAAAATAGAGGAGAGATGGGGAGGGTTATGCAACACATGGAACCCACTATAAGAAATCGTATTATTTGAATAGTATTCACTAATCCTAAAAAATGGAGTTCCTAGATTTAAAAATCTCACAATAATAACAAAAAATGATGGTATAAGGGTCTAAGTATTTTTTTAGGACTGAAAACTGTGTATTGGTTCACACCATTGAACCCCAAAATTTAAATTTACCATTTACTTTGTCTTTTCTCTGAATCTTGAATTTTGAGCATTTAACTTCTTCATTAACATGAGTTAATAATTTTAAAAAAGTATAATGAATTAACTAAAATGATTTTAGGCTGTTAAAATTGTCTAAAGAGGTTATATTCTCAATCATGGGAATAAGAAACACAAAAGAAAGTTTTTAAAGAATTTTCCCCAAAAAGGGCACTGCTTAAGGTTAACATGATTTTACCCATATTCAGCTCATAGGCGTCACATGATGGTACCAAGATACCTTTATTCACCACTTGTAAAGAAGGATAGATACATATTCAACCATTAAAAAGTAAGGGTCACCGTTACACAACTCAACCTACCCTTAAGTAGCGACTATGTTACCCTTAATCATCCTTTGAAATTAAAGGTATACCTTTAATCATGCTAGGATTTACACTTATACAGTGTATATAATTTATGATTAACCCTTATATAAGTTTCCCTGACCTTTACACAGTTTTTACTTACCCTTATGTAGGTAGAGGGTTCCACTAATGACTATTAGATAACACATATCTTTCCAATACATAACCTTTAAAAACATAGGGCAACTCTTACACAACCCCTAGAAAATGTGATCTATGAATCCGTAACACTTATAAATAGGGTGTTACACATACAAAACTAGAGAAATAACCTTATACAGTGCATGAAACATGACACTTAACTTTACTCAACTAAGGTAAACTCCTCTCTACCCTTTAAAAAATGTGTTACCATTTCAAAAATAATATCTGATGTGTAAAGGTAAGAATTTACTTGAAAAAATGTATATTTTTCATACAATAGAATTATAAATTATATTCAAAAGAATATTTTATGAACACTTAAAGACTAATAATATTCATATTTCCTCCCTCTAATGACTTCTAATCCTCTAGAAGTATCTCTTGTAGTCTTTCACAAAAAACTCTGTCCACTGAGCTCAAATATTAGACTCCTGCTCCCACGTCACCTTTGGATCCATCCATACTACCATAGGATTTAGAAAAGTGTAAAAATATTACCTAGGAAAACTTTCTAACTTCAGTCCATAATCTACAATGGATGCTCTACATGTGATGCATTTGGATCCAACTCAATGACCTCAAAATCTAAAACATGTGCAATATAGAGTACGTACCTTTAGATATGAGACACATGAAACCCACCATCCATACCTTAGTAGTGTGAAGGAATATCCAAATGGTATTCCATTGTGCCAACCTTCTCGGTGATCTCTAAGGTTCCAACATAATATAGGTCTAGATTTCCTTACTTCCCTTGATGCTGGTGGCCTAAGTGAGGAGTCACTCTCAAGAAAACCCGATCACCGACAGAAAACTCCAAAGGTATTCTCCTATGGTCATCATACACTCTCTATATATTGTGAGTTGTGATGATCATTTTATGAATCAATTTCATTCTCCTAGAGGCCTACTAAACCAAACTGGTTTTTACAACCACTACCTTACTTTCTTTATTCCAATAGAGCATTAAACGAAATGGCCTCCTATAATGAGTCTTATATGGTTCTATATAATTAAAATCATAGTAACTATTGTTATATGAGAAATAAACCAAGGATAGGTGATCACCCTATGATCCACCAAATTCTATAACTTCATGCTCATGTGAATTGTTCTCTCTAACTGTCCATTTTTTTGAGGATGGTACACTATGCTCAGTCTCACCTGAGCCCATATGGCCTTTTGCAAGACATTTAAAAATCACAACATAAAATGTGAATCTCTATATGATTAATTTCTGAAGGTAACTCCATATAAGTTTATGATATCATAGATATATATCTTTACCAACTCATATACTAAGTGAGTCTCTCAGATTGATAAGAAGTAAGAAACCTTTGTCAATCGATCAATAGAAACCAAGAAAGTGTCACCACTATTATAGGTATAGGGTAACCCCATCAAAAAATACATCATAACATCCTCCCACTTCCACATGGTCACTTTATGTGGCTAGTAAAAATAACCAGGATACTAGTGCTCAACCTTTACCCTCTCTTAGGTAAGGCATTCAGAAACAAAACCATCGATGTCCCTTTTCATTGCAGGCTGCTAGAACTATCTTCTAAATTCATGGAACACCATTGGTTCACTAGGAAGTAATACTATTATAGAGGTATGAAGGTACCTAAATAGTACCTCTATGATAGAATAAAGGATTACTACTCTCCCGTGAACAAGGATCACATCGCCATCACCCAACAACTACTAGGGTATCAGGTCACCTTTAACTAGATGTTCCTGCATCAAAACACACTATAGATCAATGCCCTATCCAAACTTCACCTAGTAATAATACAACACATGTCATAAATCTTTGAACCTCCAAATAAACTATCCTCTAATTGAATAAAAGACCAGTAGGTGCCACTTCTCCTCAAAAGGACACCCACTAAGATCCTTCTCAATATGTGTCTTATAGATAAGATAATCCACAACGATGTTACCCTTCCATGGTATATAATCCATCTCAATGTCAAACATCTGGGGATACCCTAACCAATTCCTGTACATCAAGTTTCAGTCCTATTTTTTAGAGATGTAAATGGGGATGTTTTGTTCATTGTAGATAATAAACCTCCCATAGAAGAAACAATGTCACCAACAATTTAGAGAGTGGACCATGACTACAATCTCTAGGTTGTGAGTGGGTTAGTTCTTCCCATGGGGTCACAACTATCATGACACTACAGGAAAACAGAATATTTGCGACGGGGCACCGTCGCAAATCGCCCATTGCCAAAAACGGCATCACAAGTAGGTGTTTTTGCGGCGGTCCCGTCGCAAAAAGAGTATTTGCGACGGTATTTTTCGTCCGTCGCAAATTGGTTTTCGTTTATATATAAAAAAGGTATTTGCGATGGGCCGTCACAGATATATTAGTTGCGACGGGTTTCTAACCCGTCGCAAATGAGAAATTTAAAAAATATTTGCGACGTAGGTATTTGTGATGGACCGTCGCAGAAATAGTTTTTACGATGGGTATTCTTCCCGTCACAAATGGAACAGTAAATTTTTTTTTTACGACGGGATACCCCGTCGCAAATACTCCCATCGCAAATACTAAAAAAAAAATAAAAAACATAAAATAATTAATTCAAATCGTATAATATTATATAAAAAAAATAATAATAATATAAAAAAATTCTATTATTATAATATAAATAAAAAAATATAAAATATAATTATGAAATATTAAAATAAAATAATAATAATATGAATATAAATAATATAATATTATATAATAATACTAATATTAGTAATATAAAAAATTAATATAATAATATTATTATTAAATTATGTATATAATAATAATAATAATATTAATAATATAAAGAAATTATATTATTATAATATTAATAATAAAAAAAATAATATAATTATGAAATATTAATATAAAAAAATAAAAATAAAAATAATAAAAATAATATAATATTATATAATAATAATACTAATATTAATAATATAAAAAATTAATATAATATTATTATTATTAAAATAAACATACATATTTATGAAAAAATAATATTAATAATATTAATATTAATAAAATTATAAAATTATAAACTTCTCAATATTAACAATAAATATAAAATATAAAAAGTAATATTACTAAAATAAACAGACATTAAAAATAATACTAATAAGTAATAAAATATTAAAAAAAAAATAAAAACAAATTAAATCATGCAATATTCATACCAATATGAAAGAGGAATTGTAAATATTTAATATGACAATAAACTATGAACTCAAATGTTTATTACATGTAAAAAAATCAGTGGGGGGTGGATAATCTGGAGGACCTGGAGGAGGTGGTGGAGGGAACTCTATCCCTAAACTATGAGTCAGAAGACGCATATACTCCAACTGCTCTTGATGTTGTTCCTCATATCAACACCTCTCCTCATCCTGCTACTAACGTATCTGCTCCTACTATCGACACATCTCCTCATCGTGCTGCTGATGCATCTTCTCCTGCCCCTGACGCAAATCCTCTATAAGCTGACTCTGAGCACGCAGCTGCTCCTGATACTGTGAGGCAGAAGATGATGTCTCTCCACGATCTCCTCTCGAGCCGGATGTCGACATCACAACAGTACCATAATAAGCTGCAGGAGTCAAATGAGAGCCGATACCAACTACTCGGCCCTTTTCGAAGCCATACTGGGTCTCCTGCATCCATGCCGTCTCATCAAAATGGTGGGCACTAGTCTGATCACCCGTCTCGTCTTGACTCTCATCCTGTGTCTGAGAGGTCGTGGCC
Source organism: Viscum album (assembly GCA_963277665.1). NCBI lineage: Eukaryota > Viridiplantae > Streptophyta > Magnoliopsida > Santalales > Viscaceae > Viscum > Viscum album. Next base: position 1,253,413,913 of record OY728135.1, on the reverse strand, counting down.
TCATATGACTCCTTAAGTTTCAATTAGAAATTAAAATAATGAAAAGATTATATGCATTTAATTTTCAAACTGAAGAGAAAATAATACTGACCACAATCTGACGCTGGCGGTCACCTCTAATCTCTCCAGTAGCCGGATCAGTGTACATCCTTCGATAAACGCCGTACGTCGTAATACCGGGCTGCTTGGATTACTATATGAATATAAAATAAATTGTTTATATTTAAAGTTGTATAAAATATTAAAAAAGTACTTACTAGACGCTCTCTATGCGCACTGAATGTAGGACTACCGGCTCGATGCATCACCTCTTGTCTCCCCCGATTCTGTCGACCCAATGCAGATCTCCTCTGAAATCTACCACCCAACCAGTGTGTACATAATCCATCCCAAAAATGATATGAAATGTACTCTGGTCAGTGGGATCTACAGGACTCATCAAATTCTGTCACTCCGTCTTTCCACATAGCCACCTTTCTCAAATTATGAAAAAACTGACGGAAACGGTCACACATAGAAAACACCCCTGCCGCGTGGATAGTGGCACACATGATCTCGTCGATGAGATACCATAAACCCTAATATAAATTTATTAATGAATTAAATTTCAAAATAAATAATATTTAATTACGTACCAGCCAATGATCGAACATGACGACCTACACATCAGTGGGAATCTGATCCCATGTGAGCCTGGGCTGAGAAAAATAAGTGCACAAGATAGCACTCCCTTGTCCAATAGCTATATGATTAAAATTGTGGAAAAAGAAAAAATAATCAAACAATTAGAATATAAATAAATTATAATGAAAGATAACTCAAATACACAGGTTACCATACCACCGTGTGTGCGCATCGAATTCAAGAGGTGGACGTCGCTCAGGGATAGGATCTGGAATCATCAGTCTGGCAAGACCACGCCCCCTCTGAGTGCTCCCTGTAGTGCCAATAGCCTAAGGGTTATATGACTCAAGAACCTCATCATCTATAGGTAGCTTAGCCTCCAGCAACTGACGATACATTTCTGAGTCCATCTGAAACATGAAATGATTGTTATTAGCAAATAGTTGAAAATAACTATTATGTATAGATATATATTTGTTATGATTCTAACCAGCATTTTACTGTATCAATGTTCATCTTCATCATAATCTTCATAGTTTTCAATGTCAATGTCTTCATCTTCCTCATCAACATCATCAATTTCCATATTATTTTCAATTTAACCATCTCTTTTCATTTCAAATTCAGTTGTAACATCATTGACAACATCATCACCATCGACCCTTAACTGTGGGGTGTCATCCTCGATATTCATGTCTCTTTGTGAAAAAGATGTGTTTTGAGGAGTGTTCTGAAAAATTTCATTTCCTTGAACTTTAGTGGAACCACATTCAGTTTAATTAAACTGATTTTATCGAGATTTAACTTTTATTATACTCCACCAATCATCCAACTCTTTTGCAGTAGCACAATATTTTGCATAATAAATTTGACGTGCCTGATGAGCTAATAAAAATGGTTCATTTACTGCAAGAAGACTTTTATGTTTAATATCAACAATTCCATGAGTCAGATGAATACACAAACCTCTCTCAGTATACAGCCATCGACATTTAAACATTGTTACATAATTTTGTCCCAAATAACACAGTTCAATAATTTCTTCAATAATGCTGTAAAAGTCAACTTCAATATCTCTATGATGTGATCCCTTCAAAAAAAACACCACTATTCATTGTTTTATTTGATTCCCCATATGCACGTGTATGAAAGCGATAACCATTCACCACATATGCATTATAAGATTTAACCATTTTAGATGGTGGGATACTCAATATACGCAATCGACTATCAATCTTATTAGCATGTACAGATACCTGAAAATTTGTAAAACATTTATCACTACAAGTAATAAATTGATTTTATATGTAAAACCAAAAAAGAATGTACGTTACCAGTTTTTGAAACCAGTTGGAAATTTTTTTTTGCCGATGTTCTTCTAAGCCAGCTGCTATAATTTGTGGAAATTGTTTCTTGATATGATCATCATATAACCTAAAAATACAATATGATTAATTTACTATAACAGAATCTATAGAATAAGGGATATGAGCACTCACTATACAATTGGTGACATTTCTTCACAGTTTATTAGAACATATGTATAAGCTCTATGATGTTCATCATCTGAAATCCATCTATCATGAACTCCACCAGAGCCAAGTTTGGGATGATTGACAACTGATAATTGATTATTCATATCATCATCAACATTCCCCTCGTTCCGGCCCATGCGGTTAAATTTTGAGGGATATTCAGATTCAAAAAAATGAGAGCATAATAAAGTAATTTCCTCTTGAAAATAAGCTTCAGCAATTGATCATTCAACTGATGCTTTGTTACGTACTTTTTTCTTCAATTTCTACATGCATCTCTCAAATGGGTACATCCATCAAAACTGAACCAGACCTCCAAATTTTGCTTCATGTAGAAAATGTAATATCAAATGTTCCATTGAGTCAAAGAAAGATGGCAGAAAGATTTTTTCCAGTTTGCATATAATTACAACAAAAACTTCTTCCAGTTTTCTTAGTGTATCGTAGTCTGTTGTCGCCACACACATGTCTTGGAAAAAATATGATATATCTATTATCGAATACCAAATCTTAGAATTCAAAAAACCTCTTAATCCAATAGGCATAAGTCTTTCCATTATAACATGACAGTCGTGACTTTTTAATTCGGTAATATGAACATTTTTAACACATCTGCCCAAGTTGGAAGCATAGCCATCTGGAAGTCTCAAATCTGAAATCCACTGACAAAATAATAAGCGACTCTCTTTGTTCAGTGTATAAGATGCTTTTGGCTTCATTAATCTCTGTGATATGACATTTTTAAACAATTCAAGTTCTGGTCACCTGCAAATTTGGGCAAGATCTAATCGTGCCTTTACATTATCTTTGGTTTTACCCAGTGTATCCAAAACTGTATGAAATAAATTATCAAAACAGTTCTTCTCAATATGAATGACATCAAACATGTGTCGGACTAACAAATTAGACCAATATGGCAGATTCCAAAAAATGCTCCGTTTTTTCCAATTGTGTTCTTTCCCAAAGCCATGAATTTTTTGTTAGTTTATTGTCAGTCCAAAAGTGATGGAAGGTAATGAAAATACAACTGATTGTAACTATGTACCTGAGATCATTTTTGGAGGTTCATCTCTTTCAATTATGCCTTTTCTAAAATGAGATTTATTCCTCCAAAAAGGATGATCGATTGGAAGAAATTTGTGATGACAGTCAAAATAGCAAGGTTTTTTTCCATTCATGAACATAAATGCTTTTTTGTCTCCCATACAGTAAGGAAATGATTTTGGACCATGTGTACTCCAGCCATATAACATTCCATATGTCGGGAAGTCACTAATTGTCCACATCAAAGCAGCTTTCATTACAAAATTTTGTTTCGTAGCAGCATCATATGTACCAACACCATGACTCCACAATAAATTTAACTCATCAATCAATGGTTTAAAACAAACATCAATATTATTTTTTGGATGTCCTGGGATTAATAATGTCAAAAAGATATAAGGCTCTTTCATAAACATCCATGGAGGTAAATTGTATGGAGTTATAAAGACAAGCCCACAAGAATACTGACTACCAAAAGATCCAAATGGACAAAAACCGTCAGTAGAAAGACCCAATCGCACGTTCCGGGATTCTAAAGCAAAAGACGGATGCACTTGATCAAAATGTTTCCATGAATCACCATCAGATGGATGAATCAAGCTTTTACCATTTGAAATATTGGTTTTGTGCCATGACATCATTGTCGCTGTGTTCTGAGACATAAATAAATGCTGCAACCTGGGTGTAAGCGGGAAATATCTCAACTGTTTTACAGGAATCAATCCAGACTTCCCTGATTGAGCTTCTTTATACCTCAATTGTCTATATGTGGAACAACTATCCAACGACTCATTTTCACCAGAATATAAGATGCAATTGTTTGAACATGCATGGATCTTCTGATAACTAAGACCCAGATTACGAACCAGTCTCTTGCTCTCATAATAATTAGCGGGCAACACATTTCCTTCAGGTAACAGTGATTTAACCAAAGAAAATATCTGATCAAAACAGTTATTTGACATTCCATTATCTGATTTAATAGCCATAAATTTTTCAACTGCTTCTAATTTTCTTATCTTGCAACCAGGATATAATGCATCCTCAGCAGACCTGAAAAACTCTGCAAATTCAAATGGTGCCAACTCGGGAGGTAAATCAACATCATCCTCGATTTCAGTTTGTTGAACGGATGACCCTGCAACATCATGTACTAAATTCTGAAACTGTGATGGATCCAGAATCAAATTATTAGTATCTTCTCTGGAACTGCGTTCACCGTGTTGATACCAAAAAATATAATCTGATTGAAAACCATAACGCAAGAGATGTTTCCCAACGATGTCAAATGTCTCAAACATTCTCAGAGCACATTTTTTACAAGGACACTTAATTGTACCTTTTGAAACAAATTTCGGGTTTGATGATGCAAATGATAAGAAAGTTTCAACACCATAAACATATACATGATTTAAACTAGAACCGTTTGGATTTCTGCGCTGATTTATCCAAGCGCGATCATCTAATAATGATTGATGTCAATTTCCTTGTTCCATATTCATATATATGTTTCTAAAAAATTTAAAACCATTATTGTTGTTAAATAATTTGATATAAGAAAAACAATATCCTAAAAAGAGAAGATACATAATTACATTTATTTCTTAGTAATTACCAATAATTATAGGCGACACAGTTAGTTTGTAATCATCCCCACTAATTATTATTAATTTAGAAATACTTAACAATAATTGGAAAAATGAAATATGCTTGAATAATGAAATAAAATTTTGTAATCATCGTTGTGGATATTATATTACTAATTATTCTTATTTGTTTCCAACAGATTGGAGACAGATCTTTTTCCCGACGACTCATATCCTTGCAAGGAGATGAGTCATCAGGGGAAAGTGCCTCTTTTGTCTGACGACTCATCTCTTTTTAACTTTCTCTCGACTGAAATCAGTATGAAAAAATTGCTCTGACATACGTAAGAGCACATTTTTCATACTGATTTTAGTGGGATAAATTAGCAAAGATATGAGACGTTGAACAAAAGGTAGCCACCAATCTGCTGGAAATTGTGCCAATTTATAACCACGTACTCGAATTTATTTGATTTTTGATTAATTATGACTAATTATTACTAATTATTACAAATTTAAATATTTAAAACAGATTTTTCTCTATTCTTAACATGTTCAAATCTTAAAGGGTCATCAATTTTCAGGTCATGCCTAATAAAAAGTTTGCGTTAGCCATGTCCAATGTAAACTCTATAATTGTCCTTACATGGTTGATCACCTCGCAAGTAGTGTTGCAATAGGATGACACAAGTAATGTTGTTCTCGTCTTTAAGAATCATTTCGCATGACCCTTTACATAGATCATTCTTCCTTGAAAAATTAAGAGAACTTCAATATCTTTCCATTAATTTTTCAAGAAAGAATGGTCTTTGTAAAAAGTCATGTGATATGATTCTTATAGATGAGAAATACATGACTTGGGTTGTTCTATTATAATGCTACTTGCGAGGTGATCAACCAAGCAAGAACAATTTTAGAGTTTTCATTGAACATGGTTGACGCAAACTTTTATTGGGCATGACCTGAAAATTGGCGACCCGTTAAGATTTGAACATGTTAAGAATAGAGCAAAACTTGTTGAAAATATTGATAATTGTAATATTTTATAAATTTTTTATAATTTTAATAATATTAATATTTTTTTATAAATATTAAACATATAATAATAAAATAATTATATTATTAGTATTATTTAATTATTAATATTAGAGTAATATAATATTTTAGATTATGTTACTATTTATGTTACTAATTATATTATTAATTGTTAATGCAAAGATATGCACATAGTTCGAGTGGTTAATCAATCATTGAATAGAAAAAAAAATGTGATTGACCGCTCATCTACCTCAATTTTCTTTTCATTTGTGTGTGGAGGTTGACAGGAAACTTCTACCTCCACATGTAATATTTGCTTTTACTGTCAAAATTATAAACCTCCTCACCTCTATGCCGGTGAGGAGGTTGATAATTTTGACAGTAAAAGAAAATATTACATTTGGAGGTAGAAGTTTCCTGTCAAGCCTCGACACACAAATGAAAAGACAATTGAGGTAGATGAGTGGTCAATCAAGCTTGCTAATTTTCTTAATTGTTTTTAGTTGTTTCCTAATTGTTTTTAGTTGTCTCTTAATTGTTTTTAGTTGTCTTCTAATTGTTTTTAGTTGTCTTCTAATTGTTTTTACTTGTCTCCTAATTCTTTTTACTTGTCTCCTAATTCTTTTTAACTGTCTCCTAATTCTTTTTAATTGTCTCTTAATTCTTTTTAATTGTCTCCTAATTATTTTTAATTGTCTACTAATTCTTTTTAATTGTCTCCTAATTATTTTTAATTGTCTTCTAATTCTTTTAAATTGTCTCCTAATTCTTTTATTTTTAATTGTTTCCTAATTATTTTTAATTGTTTCCTAATTATTTTATTTTTAATTGTTTCCTAATCATTTTATTTTTAATTGTTTCCTAATTATTTTATTTTTAATTGTTTCCTAATTATTTTTAATTGTTTCCTAATTATTTTTAATTGTTTCCTAATTATTTTTAATTGTTTCCTAATTATTTTTAATTGTTTCCTAATTATTTTAATTGTTTCCTAATTATTTTAATTGTTTCCTAATTATTTTAAATATTTCTTAATTATTTTAATTATTTCCTAATTATTTTTAATTGTTTTCAAATTATTTTTATTTGTTTCTTAATTATTTTATTTTTAATTGTTTCCTAATTATTTTTAATTATTTATTTTTAATTGTTTCCTAATTATTTTTAATTGCTTATTTTTAATTGTTTACTAATTATTTTTAATTGTTTCCTAATTATTTTTAATTGTTTCCTAATTATTTTATTTTTAATTATTTCATAATTATTTTATTTTTAATTGTTTCCTAATTATTTTATTTTTAATTGTTTCCTAATTATTTTATTTTTAATTGTTTCCTAATTATTTTATTTTTAATTGTTTCCTAATTATATTTAATTGTTTCCTAATTATTTTTAATTGTTTCCTAATAATTTTAATTGTTTCCTAATTATTTTTAATTATTTCCTAATTATTTTATTTTTAATTATTTATTTTTAATTATTTCCTAATTATTTTTAATTGTTTATTTTTAATTGTTTCCTAATTATTTTTAATTTTTACCTAATTATTTTAATTGTTTCCTAATTATTTTAATTGTTTCCTAATTATTTTAATTATTTTAATTATTTTTAATCAATTAAATCTAATTATTTCTTAATTATTTGATAATTATTTTAATTAAATCTAATTAAATCTAATTATTTCTTAATTATTTGATAATTATTTTAATTAAATCTAATTAAATCTAATTATTTCTTAATTATTTGATAATTATATAATTATTTCTAATTAAATATAAATATTTCTAATTATTTCTAATTAAATATATTTATTTCTAATTATTACCAAAACATCCTCCAGGAGAGTCGAACCAAGAGTGTAGTAAGACCCGTTGTCATGTACCATGTTACCCCAAGTCAAGCTCAAAACACCTTGTCAGAGTTTTCCCTCCTAGGTACATCTGGGCCAGAATCGACTCCACTTGTTCGTTTCCAGACAAGGATTATTTGGTACAACCACTTAATCTAATTATACTATATAGCTACTAAAAATTCTATAAAAAAAATTAAAATTAACAATTAAAAATAAAATTAACAATTAAAAATAATTTAACAATTAAAAATAATTTAAAAAATAAAAAAATATAAATACCTTCGATATTTTGAAGCAATTTGCACCTCCTAACTCCTTCTCTCCTCTTCTCGTAAGAAAAAATTAAAATGAAAGAAATTTTCTACTTAGAACTAGAAGTTAAAGAGAGAGAGGAAGAGAGATCTGAATGATTTAAAAAAAAATAGGTGGGGGTATATATAGGTTAGATTTTTTGCGATGGTCTTATTTGCGACGGTATCCTGTCACAAATACTAGGTATTTGCGACGGGATCCCGTCAAAAATACCTTCGCACACATTAATTATGGGCGGCAGTTAAAAGGGTTTTTGCGACGGGCCCGCCGCAAATAGTTGCCTGCCGACATACTATTAGCGACGAGCGGATATCCCCATCGCAAATACCTATTTACCACCACCGGTATTGGCGATGAGCCCCATCGCAAATACCTTTGCCCGCATTCATTACGGGCGGTGGTTAAAAGGGTTTTTGCGACGGGCCCATCACAAATAGCTTCCTGCCAACATACCATTCGTGACGGGCGGATATTTCTAACGCAAAATCCTATTTACCCCCGCCGGTATTGGCGACGGGACCCATCGAAAATAACACCTACTGAATATTTTTTTGTGACGGGACAATTACCCGTCGCAAATACTATTTACCACCACTGGGTAGTTGCGATGGGTAGAAGGAAACCGTCACAAATAGGATTCCCGTGTTTTGGCGCGCAAACCATGCCATATCTATTGCGACGAGTCCTGTATTACCGTCACAAATAAGAGTTATCCTGGAAGGACTTTTAGGTGAATTTTCTGTTCCACTTCTATCTATATATGTTTAGGGATTAGAAGGATCATGAGTTCATGCACTTGACGTAGGAGGGAAGTTCAATGATGGACTACGCTGGATGCTTCACCTACTCACAACGCTTTGTAAATTCTTTAGAACCTAATGATATCTTCAGGGTAAGAAATTTTTAGGATGGGATTCAATATGATATTAGGTCATAGATTAGTGTATTTTGATTGATTATATTTTCAGATGTTATAAATCAGGAACTCATCGTGAAATGGAATCTGAGAGAGGCCCTGATCAGTGACAAGACTATTTTAGATGGGTGAACTAGGAGCTCTTCTTCCAGTGGAAAGAAGACTTGTGATGAAGTTTATAACCAAGGTAACAATGTGAATATAATTCAGGGTAGTGGGAATCCATCTTAGGACCATGTCTTATTATAGTGTTATCAGTGTGGAAATTTGGGCCAAAAGAGGCTTCAAAAATTTTACCCCAATTTGGAGTGCCATGCTTGCAATAGGTTGGGTCATCTTCATTAGATTTATATTAAATTCTCACAAAATAGAATTGTTTGGGTATTAGGATAGGTAACAATTTCTATTAAGGACTAAAATACTCTAAAAAAGACATGTAGTTGGAGTTCTACACAAATTTTAGGTTGAGGTAGGTGATGTGGTACCCCTGTGTAGGAAAGGTAGTACCCGACAGAGGGAATAGCCCAAGGAATTTAGACTGGAGCCTAGGGTAGAGGGGATAGTCAACTGCATGACATATAGTATACTCTGACTATTATGGATTTAGGACCTTACACCATCATAGGTATGATTCTTGTATCATCTTACCTAACTTTCATTTTGTTTGATATAACAACATCACATTCCTTTTTGTCTAATATTTTTGAAAATAGTATGAGATTGGTTGTAGAAATCATAGATGGTGTTTTGACCATCGATACAATATTGGTATTGATGTTATAGAATATAAAATTTTGTGAGGCATGTTCTCTAGAAATTGGTGGTTATGATTTCTTTTTGGAACCATTCATACTGTAAATTAGAGGTTTAAATTTGATTCTTGGTATGAATTTTCTAGATTTATACTAGGATCATATTGACTATTTTAAAAGGAGACTTAAATTCATATCTCTATAAGGAGGTAGTTATTTTAACTAGGGTGAGTGGGATATTTAGGCTTGTCATGCTGGACCAATTCAGTGTAGATTGGATTATCTCATGACTTAGATATCAAGACCTATTCTTGATAATGGTGGAATATAGCAGGATTCATTTCCTCCAGTGGTTGACTATTTTTAGGATGTTTTTCTTTATAATTTCTATGAATTATTTCTTGAGAGAGAGAGAGAGAGATAGATCAAGTTCATGAACAATTTGGTGTAGGGAGAAGATCTAGTTTCTATTCTTCCTTACAGAATGGAACCAGTAGATTTTCAAGAGTTAAAGTCTAGTTGGGAGATCAATAATCTAAAGGATTCATATAGCCTAATACATCTCCATGGGGTTCTCCAGTTCTTTTTTGTATAGAATGATGATGTGTCTTTACACCTATCTCTGGATTATCAGATATTGAACAATATGATATTCAAGAAGCGATATCCCATTCCTCTTATTGATGATCCCTTCTATCAACTGAGAGGTGATATGATCTTCTCTAAGATTGATTTGAGATTAGGATACTGCCAGTGGAGGGTGATACCATCATATATACCTCAGACTGATTTTAAGAATAGGTATGGATTGTATGAGTTTACAGTGATTTCGTTTAGTCTAAAAAATTCACCAGCATTATTCATGTCCTTAATGAATTAGACATTTCATAATTTTCTAGAATTGTTTTTAGTGGTATTTTTCAATGAATTCTTAGTGTAATCCATATTATAAAACAATCATGCCCAAAATCTTAACACCATATTGAGTACATTGAGATAAAATCATATCTACATCAAGCTATAAAATCTAGTTTTTTGATTGATAAAGTTTAATTCTTGGGCCATGTCATCTTAGAGGAAGGAGTGTTAGTGGACCCAGAGAAGGTTTTAGTTGTGGTATCTTGGGAGAGACCCAAAATTGTATTCAATATTTAGATCATTCTGGGTTTAACATGTTATTATCAAAATTTTATACAGGACTTCTCCCATTTTGAAGCACCAATGTGAAGGCTGAAAAAGAAGGGAGTGATGTTTGTTTGGTCAGATTCTTGTGAGGGGTATTTTCAAGAGATGAAAGGCGGGCTGACCTAAGCACCTATCCTCACATTACTTGTGCTTGGAAAAGCATATACCGTGTACTGTGACATATCCAAAGTTGGACTAAGAATAGTTTTGATACAAGAGGATCATGTGGTTTCTTATGGATCCAGATAGCTGAGACCATATGAGAGGAGTTATATTAATCATGATATAAAGTTATTTTCGATGTTACATTCCATGAGATGCTGGATACACTATCTTTTGTTCAAGAGGTTTGTAGTGTACTGGACCATAAGAGCCTCAGGTAAATCTTCTCTCAGCTAGACCTAAACCTTCAGTATAGGATGTTGGTTGAGTATGTATAGTCTATCAACTTCGAGTTGGATTATATATTGGGAAAGGTAAATCTCATTGTCGATGCCTTGAGTTGGAAGATATATACATAGGTAGTTCTGGAGTCTTACGATGAGTGTAGAATGATGTCACTCTTTGCAGGCATACATTTAGATGTTCTACAGTTCCATGGATGAGTATCCGTGACTTTGAAATATATCATACATTTAATTTTTAACTTAACAAATAATAGGATTTATATGATTCATAGGGCTTAGTTATAAGAGACAACTTATATGGTAGGGACCCACCATTGGGATGGTCTCTTGGAAGCAATAATACTCTTTTTTCTATGGTTGAGTATGGGTTTCTACAGGATTATGTGAGGAGATGATGAGAGAGTTTAATTCTTCTTTATGGGAGGTATATCATAGTTTAAAAAATATGTATTGTAATCTCTGTAGATAGCAATTGTGTTCATGAATAAAGAAGGATGTAACAGGCTTTATGGTGAGATGTTTCACCTATCAGCAGGTGAAAGCTGAGCATCAGAGGCCTGGTAGGATGTTGTAGCATCTTCCTATTCTTGAGTGGAAATGGAATGATTTCACTATGGATTTTGAGATAGGATTACCTAGGAATCCTTTCCAGAATGAATCTGTATGGGTGATTGTGTATTGACTAAAAAAGGTATCCCACTTCTTGCTTATTAGGGAGACCTTTACTGTGGATGATCTGGGTAGTCTCTACATTTACAAGATTGTTTGTTTTCATAGTGTTATGGGGAGTATCATTTCTGATAGTGATCATAATTTCACATATTGGTTCTGGAAGGGTCTTCAAAAGGATTTGTGATCATAGGTTCTTCTAAGAATAGCCTATTATCTTTGCACTAACGACCAATCTGAATATACATTTCATGTTTTGGAGGATATATTACTAGCCTATGTTTTGGATATCGGTGGTTCATGGGAGAATCATATGAAACTCATGGAGTTTTTATATAATAAAATATTCTATGAATTGATCCAAATGGAACCTTTCTAGTATTTTTATGGAAGGAAATTCTGTTCACTTATTTTTTAGTTGGAGTTAGGTGATTCAACACTTGTTGAACCTAGTATCATGTATGAAACGTCTGAGAAAGTTTAGCTAATAAGGAGGCAGTTGGCGATCGAACAGAGTAGGAAGAAATATTATGCTAAACATTGGAGATGACCTATGGAGTTTGAGTTTGGTCATCGTGTTTTCCTTTGGATGTTTCCTAGGTTGGGGAAACACCGTATCAGAAATTAAGGAAAGTTAACTCCCATGTTTTTTGGGCTGATTGAGATAGCAGAAAGGGTTGGTCCAGTGGTGTACCGATTATCCCTTCCACAATGATACAATTCCATGCATGATGCATTTCACATGCCACAAATTCAGAGATATCATACTGAACCTTCTCATGTGGTAGATGTCAAGATTTGTGTAGATGTATCCCTTCATAATAATCTGATATAGATTGTGGACCACAGTGAGAAGTATATCTAGGCATGACTATACCTCTAGTTTGAGTGTAGTGGAAGAATAGGCATGTTAAAGAGGACACCTGGGAGATAGAGTCTAATATGTGAGTACAATGTCCAGAATTATTACAGAAGACCCCACAATGATGCTTGGAGAAACCCAGGGATGATCTTTTATATTATAGGGAGGTTGTAAGATCCCAATTTTTCTAGGCATGCCCCTCTCTGAGTTTTTCATCGAACCTCTTTAATTTGGATTTTCCTTTTTCTTTAAACCTTTTTAGTCAAGTCTAATTTAGAGACGTAGAGATTTTATTGAAAAAATGACATAATGTATAGGGATGTATTTTTATTTGAATTAATGGAGTCTAGGTATAAATGTGTTAAATGGGATTACAATGTTTTTCCATGAGTTTGGAAGGATTCAGAGGTGGTTTAGGAACTTTTGAAAAATATGTGCTTAAATCTATCTTTAGGGAATTTACACAGCATGTAAATGCATTACATGTTGTGTAACTTCCATTGGGAAGATGTTGTGAAATGAATACTGGCTGTGAACTTGTTCATAGCGTGAAATAATTACACACCATGAATCTACATTACATGAAATGTAATGTTTGGGCTAGGTTAAATTCTCATGAGGTGATGCATCTTTCTATATAACCATAACTTAATAAATAGACGACATGAAATGGGATCACACACCATGTATTTCTTGAGACTAGTGGTTTTAAGCTATTCCGTGCGCTTTTGTTTTTCATTCCACGTTTTCAGCCCCCCTCTCTAACCCTAGAAAATTTCTAGGTGATTTTGGAATCTCTTCTTCCCATACATACATCCGAATCATTCATTTGATCCATGATTAGTTTTTTTACTTAGGTTTTCCTTTCTTATCTCATTTCCCTCCATCATTGAAGTGTAAATATCTTGGCCACAATAGTTCTAGGTTTTTATCTCATTGTTTCATGATCTGGGTTCTTTATTTTGATCTTAATAAATTTTTTTATTAATGGATATTCTAGTTGAAATAATTTATTAATCACTGATTAAAGGTAGGGTGTATAAAACCTAACATGTAACATGATTGGTATTTAGAGCAGGTCGAAATCCTCACCCATTTTGAAATTTTAAAATTGGTGGGTATGTCAATTTATTTTTCAATCATCAAAACCTAATTATGAGTTTTTCTTCAACCCAATATATTGTTTTTGGATGGGTTTAGAGTCTTGGAAAGTGAATCAGGTGTTCAGATGAATTTCAAGTGCTTCAGAGGCCTAAAGGCCCTATTTTGGAAGTTGTGGGAAGAGGCGTATAGTTTGGGTAAACCGTGCGACCTCTCAGTGCAAACCGTGCAATCCAATTTTTTACCGCTGCACAGTTTTGAAAACCATGTGGGTTAGGGGGCACTGCCATTCATGGAATTATATAGTTTTTTAGAGGGATTCTGCATTGTTCGTACATAGTTTGAAAAATCGTGCAAAATCCGCATAGGTAGTTCCATTTAGGTAGTACCTCAACACTATATCACGCACGAATTGTGCATTATTTGGCCTAACTATGAACCTAACCATGTGAGGTCTAGTTTTATAGTAGTAGGTGCTGCACAATTACTGCATGATTTAGAAAACTATCTGAGCTAACCATGCGGCTCATTAAAAAAGTGAATTTATGATTATAACCCTATATTATTTTCTTATTTTATTATTATTTTCTCTCCTTCCTTCATGGATCATGTAGTGGTAAGGAGGATCTCTCCTTTTATCCTCCTAAGGAGCCCCTCTCCTTCATCTGAGCTCTGTTTTGATCATTATCAGGTGCGTTGGAACCACATCAGTGAGTCTCTCCTCTCCCTTTAATCTATTTATCTTTTGAATCTCCACACGAACCTCTAAATCCGTGTGAATGTTTTTGACCTATTTTCAGGGTGTTTGTCTAAAAATCCAATTTCCTCCAAACCGTTTGAAGTTATAACTTAATATCAGATGTTCCCATGTCTACGAATCCAAGGAATGTGGTTCATACCTTTATTTTAGATTTCACGAGTTTTTGGGGGTGTGTGACTTTTAGCATTCTGTTTTATTGGACAAGCGAGACCCCATAATTTAAATGGTTGATTTTAATTAATTTAATTGGACCTTTTGATATGACGATGGGCATGATTTCATGAGAATACAAGTGGTTTTGAGCTGTGCGAGAGGCATTGGACCTTATGTAGTTTGGACCTGGTGTGTGGTTTATATTAAATTGAATTGTTTTATTTTAATTAAAGTGGATTATATATATATACATTTTTTGTGGTATACTATTGATATCCATAGGATCAATATGAGATTGGAATACATATTGAGATAAAGATGAATATTTTTTTGAGGTGATGTGATCATTAGGATTGGGCTTGACCTAGGGTACTTGGGTGATGCGATCTTCGGTTGGGCGACATGGTCATTGGTTGAGATGGTAAGGCCATCCAGTTGAGAGCATGGTCCATGATATTGGATGGAATGGCCATCAAATTTGAATGACATGGTCATAGGGTCATGAGGTGCTAGATTTGATGCATTTTAGGTACTATTTTGGTGATTTCCGCTCACCTGTGATTGGCCAAAGCGCTGTTTTGCATCATGTGCACATAGGTTGAATCAGTGATATGTTGGTTTTGACCACTCGTGTGTGTAGAGGGCCTCAGTAGTGTGTCTTATGTAATTGTTTTGGGGATTATTTCCATAGAAATCCATAGGGATGGTGAGGATCCATCAGATGATAGCGTTGAGGCTGTCTTTTGGGGGATGAGGATCACCGTAATTGAGGCCGTTGGTCTAGGATCATTTTGAAGGATGGTAATTTACATTCCTCAGGAGGTTGAGATTTGACCAAATAGTAATTTTTATTTGAGGACATATTTCATCGTGCCTCTGGATTCTAGGCTTTGAGACGATGGGTGATTTTGAGCAGAGTACTGAGGGACCAGCTTTCCATTTTCTTGGGCATGCCTTTGAGATGTCAGTTACTTGAATGATGGAATGAGGTACCAAGTGAATTATTTTAGGTGGAACCTGAGGTTTCAACTAGGGATGATATCCATCAAGGTATTCCTTTTTCCACAAGATAAAGATCTTATCCACTATGATATTTCAGTGTTGTATGAGGCATGTGACAACTTCCTAGTGGCTTTTGAGGATCAGTGAAGTGTATATTTATTTATATACATGTGTTTCTATTTAATTTTTCTATAGATTACACCTTCTTAATCACAAATATATGGTGCACACATGTGGGTGGTACCCTACCGAGACTCATTGTCACACCCTACATGGGCCCTTCGGGATGTGTGTAGACTTTATGCTTTTGCATTTAGGTAAAGGTCCAAGCTCAATATCTAGATCTTAGTGGACGTTTAGCATGGTATGGATGGTGAGGTACCTTGAGGTTGCAACCACATCTGGAGTTACTTTTGAATTTTATTTTGTTTCTTTTTTATTAGCATGCTTACATATGTATATACTGATGGTCGGACATGGATGAACCTTTACTGTTTATTGTATTGTACAACTTGTTTTGGATGTACGATCTGTTTGGTATCTATAAGTGGTATGATTGGATATTTATTTATTCATTTTATGTTATTTACTTTTGCTTTCGCTATTAATTGTTATTGATTATGCTTCCTCTATGGGCAGGTATGGTTCGAGTCTGCTGAGTCTTTTCTTCTACTGCATATTATATATCTATTTAGACCATTATTGTATTTCCACTAGAGGGTATAGTCACCCCACTATTAATAATTTACTCCACCATTGCTATTCGACAACCTTTGGTGTTCAGGAAGTCATGCCTAAGGCCAATGACACTCGACCCAGAAGCACTATTTGGGTGGCTACTCAGGTTGGGGTGCGAAAAGTGGTATTAGGACCATTCCTTACTGGGAATTACACTACTTAAAATATGGAATTTATTAGTGCTATAAAAGCGCATTTACAGTGCTAAAAAAGCGCTAATAATCGAGGCGAAGGTGGGGGGATCCCCTTTAACAGCGCTAAAAAAATCGCCGATAAAGACCCCTTTTATCAGCACTAAAAAAAGGGCTGATAAAAGGGGTCCTTTATCAGCGCTAAAATAAACACGCTGATAAATGATTCCTTTATTAACACTTTTTTTTAGCACTGATAAAAGTTAAAAAACATAAATTTTTTTACATATCGGGGAGGGGATTCAACATTGCTTGAAGCCCCTTTTAACAACGCCCCCACCCCCAGCCTGCACGCCCTAGCCACCCCCACCCATGCCACACACCCCAGCCGCCACCCAACCCCCTTTAACAGTGCTAGAAGCAATTCCACCCACGTGCGTGACCTCCCCCCTAGATTCGAACCCAAGACCTCTTGCCTGGGTGCCTAAGCCTTTACCACTCCACCATATTTCTTTTCTCTCCATTTAATAATATACCTATTTATATATATATATATAGTTATATTTTCCCGTATATTAGTATATATTTATATTAACATATATATATGTTTATATTAATATATATATTTAGTTATATCAATATATATATATATCCGTATATTAATATATATATATATACACACATATATAGCTATATTTATATATTTATATATTTACTCGTATATTAATATATATTTATATCTATTTGTTTATATATATTTAAATTTTTTATCTGTATTTTTATTATATATTAATATATATTTATAATGATGAGGATGGCTGCTCCCGATGCTCCCGAGGCCTCCCCCGATGGCGGAACGAGATGAAAACCTAGATCGTCGATGGCGGTTGCTGCGCCTCCTCCTCCCGCAGCGGTGGGAGGGATTTCTTTGTCCTCTGGTTTCACAAATAGAGGTATGCTTGAATCTGGTTTTTTCTTTCCTGAGGTAAAGGTAGCGCCGAGGGTTCCAGGATGCATTTCTGGTCAGCCCATCGTTCCAGTTTCAGTTCGAGAGTTTTCCGAAGCTACTTCGATGCTTTCCACAGCCTTAATCGCAAGGTTTGTGCGGCGTCGCCCTTTGATTGAGGATTTTGGGAAAATGGTGAATGAAGATTGGGGGTTAAAGAATCTGGCGTCGGTCGGGATTTTTGGGCCTCGACAGATCCTCATCATCTTTTCTGATGAGGATGACTTGGGGAGAGCATGGTCTAGACCAAGGAAAGCCTCCACGTTTCATCTTCTTCGGTGGACTTTTGAACATCATATGAATCGGGATTCCCCAAATCTTGCCATCTGGTTGCAGTTGCTGGGACTTCCTCTCCCGTTCCAGAACCCCGGGCTTCTGAAGTCGATAGGCAACTCCATCGGGCGCTTCATTTGCTCTGATCAGAGGACCGCCTCAATGAGTAACCCTGCATCTGCACGAATCTGTGTGGAGATGGATCTCTCAAAGAAGCCACCTGTTAATGTATGGATCGTGGTGGAGGGTGAGTGCAGGTATGCACAAAAGATTTACTATGAGTCTTGGATGCCATTCTGTTCCTTCTGTCATAAGCAGGGACACGAGAGGGATGATTGTCGAAAGAGTGGCACAGCTGCACGAAGAGTGGATGCCTGCGCAGAGCTGGCTGATCCTGTCCCAGGTCCACACCTTGAAGATGATTCTCATCCGTCTGTCACTGCTATCATGGAGCAGGGAATATCATCAAGGGGTTTGATGAATGGAACCTCTCGGACTGCTGGATCTAGGCAGATTCTTGTGGATGGTGCTAGGGGAACCCCACTAGGCAAAACTGGAGTGGCTATGTCTCAGCCTGGGGAATCAATTTTGATTGAGTCTCACTCACATTTGAAGGTGACAGAAGATTCAGATCTACATAAGATGACAGGATCTGTGTATTCTGAATCCAAGGTTCAGCATGAGATGGAGAGATCAAGCACTGACTTTCAGCATAGTGGCAGGGGGTCTGCTTCGAGGCAGGACAACTCTAAACCTGTGGAACTGGTGTCTGAACCGAGGAGCACACCTGATGTCATGGTGCAGGTAAATCCTAATGAATTGTTTAACTGTTCTATAAACAAATTTGCAGCACTGCTTGATGTTGAATCAAATGAGACAAAGGAGATTGATATGGCAGAGGAAGCTGGAGAGAAAGAGGGGAATGTTAGCCTGGGTGGATTGAGTGAGGAATGTAAAAGCCCCTGTGATGATGACAGAACCATGATACCTCAAATGGAGGGTGGGAAGGATGGAAATGTCAGTCCTCCTTTGGCCCATAAAAAGAAGTGGGGGGATAGATCTGAAGATGAAGAAGAGCCCCACAGTAATAAAACATCCTACAGGGATGCTGTTAAGTATGGAATTCATGAGACCCAAAGAAAGGAAGTGGAGGAAAAAACTCAGAGCAGGAGGAAGCCAAGGAGAGATTATTCGGACCTACCCAAATCAATGGTGACAAGATCTGCACACAAGAATGTAGGGTCACAAGAAACTGTCATTGTAAATGGGTACAATGGCAAAAAAAGAGGAGGGCCCCCGAAGTCAGACAAAGGGCTCAGTGGGAAGAGGCCGATCAAGGAGAAATTGTCTGAAGAAATGCTTCGGAAGAAAAACATGTATCTTGAGATGATGCGCAAATACGAGTCTTCTGAATGGGAGTCAGCTGACCCAGATGATGAGCTATCTGATGATGGGGAGAGGGGTGCCTATGCCTTTGATGTAATGTAACGTCTTTTCTTTCTAATGTCTTTACTTGCATCTTTTCTTTAATAAATTTGCGGGATCAGGCTTTAGCCTGGTTCAAACTTTCCTGGTAATATATATTTATAAGATTAGTTTTAAATACATTTATAAAATATTTTTTTTGTGTGTGTTTATAAATAAATAAATAAATACATACATATATACAACACACACACATATATATTATATGTGTATCTGTAAGTATAATTATACATATTTTTATATATTTACAAATATTATATATTAATATGTACATACATATGTTTAGAATATATAGATAATATATATTAGTTTGTTAATACAAACGCACACAAATACACACACACACACATCATCATATAGGTATATAAATATTAATATATTTCTATTTTAAATAAAATGAATAATAGTTTTTTATTTAGATAAGCCTTATATATTGAGAAATATACTTTATATATAAATATGTTTAATTATTTATTTATAAAATTAAATTTTTATGGGTGAATATATAAAAAATATGTATATATTGTCATATAATTGATTATAAATAAAATTTAATTATAAAAAATGATAAAATTTCAAAGTCATAATATCAATATAAATGTAACCCCTTATAATAAATTAATTCCCTAGTGAAAAAGGTTAAAAGACCCCATGAAAGGAGGCTGAAATTCCATTGAATGTTAAAAAATTTGGGTATCCAAATTAAAAACTCAGTTTTAATAGAATTATAGGCCTTTTCTGGCCTCGAAAAATGTGATATAAGTATCCCTTGGGTCTCTATCATGTAGAGCTCATCACAGGATTCGATTTGATATGCTGTAGAGCTCAAACGAGCACCTGGATCAAAAGTTATGGTCGTTTGAAGTTTGAGTTATGTTTTCAACTTATTTTAGATCTTTTATTAATTTTTTGATTTTTTTGTGTGCTTAAATTGTTATTAAATGATTATTAGTCAATGATATTTAGAAAATTATTAATTATTAATTTTTAAGATATTTTATAAGCCATTTTCACCACATATCATATATATTAAGTAGAAATGTTTATTTATACTTAACTAAAAAATATTTTAAAAATATATATTATATTTATATCAATATAAATATACTTATATACTTATATATCAATATATTATTTTTTATGAAATATAATTTATTTTTGAAATATACCCTTTATCAGTGCTAGGAAAAAAAGTACTGATAAAGCCTCTCCTTTATCAGCGCTACTAAAAAAAGCGCTGATAAAGGGCCACTTTTAACATCATTTTTTTAGCGCTGTTAAAAGTACCCTTTATCAGCCCTTTTTTTACTGCTGATAAATTCACCCTCTTTATCAGCAATTTTTTTAGCACTGTTAAAGGGTTGAGTTGCGGAAACCCAATTTTGTGGTAGTGTAATTAGTAGCATAATTCAGCTGGCTACTTACGGTATGAAATGATTTTATTTACTTTTGGACTTACTATTTGGGTTATAGTAGACTGAAGATTAAGAAATGGTTAGAACTAGGTTTATGGCTCGTTCTTTGGTGCCTACAGCCCCATGCATGGGGGATGAACCCAATTACCAATGGTGGGAATTTCTGTTCAATTTTTCTTAATTTACAGTTGATATGATTTCCACCTCAAGTGGTAAACTTGAAAATGTTATTGTTAATTATTTTATCTTCTGATCCTTAGCCTAGTACGACAAGGAAAGAGATATTGGACACTTTTCCCGGTATGTAAATGGGTGTTGTTATGCATGTTTATGCTTTTGAATAGGCACATGGGATGTTTTAAATCATATATGTATGTGCCTATGATATAAGTACTTGTAATTTATATTGGGGACCTATATTACACTAAGAGGGGTTGGGCTGTCTAAAGTGTCAACAAAGGGAACTAAGCAGTGTTTTCCTGCCTAGATTCTCCTTGGTGGAATCTTACTCCACCAGCCCAAGAAAGTTGACACAATGGGATATGCTTGTGATATGTGATATGTATATGTATGGGCCTTGTTCTTATAGAAGCAAGTAGGGACAATGACACAAAGTGATGTTGATCACCAGGTTTAGAGATGTGGTTTTCAGTTTGAGGTGATGTAGTTCGTCAAGATGGGCATGGCCCGTGAAATATTTGATACTTGGATCTGATATGGGTAGGTAAGGAGGCAATTAGGCCAAGATGTATTGAGACATGGTTGGAATGGGTAAGGGTAAGGGTAGTGATATCATGCTTCTTGTTACTGATTTCCTTATCTGTGAGATTTATATATGTGTTATTTTGGCTATCTGACCATGTAATGGTATTCAAAGGGTTTCCACCTAGACAACTTAGATGGAGTGTTAGGAAGGTGATGGTTTAGAACCATAGGAGCATGAGCAGGTTGAGATCCCTGAGGGACAAGAAGATCATGAGATGCAACTATAGGCTTAGGCTTAGATTCTAGTATTGGCGGGGCAGCATCCAGACTCGACTGCTTTTGGATCATGGCTGAACGAATAGCTCAGAGCGAGCCTGGTACGTGTTATCGAGGGGATCGATAGGGAAAATCGGGGAGAAGATCCTTCGATGGTGTATCTAACTCAAGATTTTCAGTTGCAGCAACCAACTCTTTTTTAGGGTGAGGGTGGCCCATAGGAAGTTGAGAATTGGATTGAGTGTACGCCAATGATATTCTAACAACCAGAGATGCCTCTATGGAAGAGGTTAAATCTTGCTAAATACATGCTCATAGGATTGACTAAGTGCTGGTTGGACAAGCAAGTGAAGGTAGGAATACATGAGAGACTATCCTGGAAGGAATTTGAGGCTGGGTTCTTCGAGCACTTATTCCCAGAGATTCTAAGGGTGAAGAGAGCTCAAGAGTTATTGAGCCTTCAAATGGGTGACAAGTACATCATGGAATATATAGTGACATTCACTGAATTTTCTCTCTTCCCACCTAGCATCATGAGTGATGATACCTCAAGGGTGAGGCATTTTGAGGATAGTTTACAACAAACCATTCGGGTACAGGTGAACATATTTAGGTTGAACTCATTATTAGAGGTAGTGAACTAGGTGCTCATAGCTGAGGGGAAATTGATGTACATATCATACTTGAGATGGGTGATGGATTCAGGTGATTTCAGTGGTGACGCTTCAGATGGTATGAAGTGAGGCTGAGATGAGTTCCAGCAGGGAAATCAGGCCAAGGACTCAGACAGATTACCTCAGAGTGGGTCTTTAATGGTATGTTTTTAGTGAGTTCCAACATAACATGTCTTCACTTAGTGTGAATGGTCTCAAAACGATTTCTGGTCATGTGGAAAGGTTAGGAATATCAAGAGGTTCTATAGGAAACCTTCTCAGATAGCCAAAAACTAAGGACCAAGGTAGACTTAGGGTTCTGAGATCGGTCCGAGAGTGGTACACGGTGATGGTAGTCGATCTTTATCTGCATGTAAAGGTTGTGGAAGAGACAAAAATACCTAGTAGTGGGGTCAATGTATGGTGGATGGTGCAACACTGCTGGGAGTTCAGACTTTAGGTAGTCGGTTTTTGGTCTAAGTTCACTCCATGGAGATTATAGGGTTAGAGTAGGATGGTGAGATGATTATGGTTAGAGGTACACCATGGGTGTGACTGGGGTTCCTTTTCTATTTTTTCATGGCCTTTTGATGCATGTCTGTTTTGGGTGCATGAGGTTCATGGGTTATATGTATGGACTAAATAGATGTTGGTTAGTAGTTTGGAACTGAATGAGGTAAGTTATTTATATATCTGAGGTGCGTGGCACCAAGATTTCTTGAGATGCACTGGCATTGGGTCATTGAGGATATGCAGGTTACTTGAGGTGAATTGGAATATAGGAATCATTGTGATGTAGTACTCGATTGAGGTGTGAGGCACCAAGAATATTGAGTATCCATTAAGATGTGAGACCTTGTTAGTGCCATGTGAGACATGGGCATGAGGCGCGAACCGATGCAGTGTAGGATTATAATGGGCGTCAGTTATGAAACTGGAGAACCCGATGAGGTGTAGGAGTGAGTATGCATCATAGGAAGAAATTTAAACCCTAGGATGGTCGGGGGACCATCAATTTTTTTTGATATTTGGGTCCAGATGTGACCGAGGTAGGTCACTCCTAAGGTGGGGAGCCACATTGTGGTAGTTGACCTATTCCCTTGAGACTGGGGTTGTTCAGGTTAATTTTTACAGCATGGGTATTTTTAGAACCATATATGAGTTTTTTTATAGCCTGAGGATGATATATGTTAATTTGGGGAGATTGTAACATCCTAGGTATTTGGAGTGGGTTGAAATCCTCAACTGTTTTGAATTTTTGAAATTGGTGGGTATGCCAATTTCTTTTTCAATCACCAGAACCTAATTATGAGTTTCCCATCATCCCAATATCTTGTTTTTGGATGGTATTAGAGGTTTATCAAGTTCCTAGGGTGTTCAGATGGGTTCCAGGTGTGTTAGAGGCCCTAAGGCCCTGTTTTGGAAGTTACAGGCTGAGGCACATAGTTTGGGTAAACTGTGCAGCCTCTTAGTGTGAACTGTGGATCCCAATCTCATACTGCTGCATGGTTTGGAAAACCATATAGGTTGGGGTGAATGAACGTGTGTGGAAGTTTGAAGTTTTTGAAGAGGTATTTCACATATTTTTCACATAGTTTGGAAAACCGTGCGCAAGCCGCATGTGTAGTTCCATTTAGGTAGTACCTTAACACTATAGCATGCATGGCTTGTTCACGGTTTGGCCTATCCATGCACTTAACCATGAGATGTCTAGGTTTATAGTAGAAGGTACTGTACAGTTTGGAAAGCCATGCGAGCTAACCCAGTAGCTCATTAAATAAGGGAATTTATGATTCTACCCCTCTTTTTTTCTTCATTTTCCTCTTCTTTCCCCCCCTTCATTCATGGGTTATGCAATAGCAAGGAGAAGATATCCTCATTCTAGGGTATGATCCCTCTCCAACATATGAACTCCGTTTTTATTACCATAGGGTGCATTGGAATCTCGTCGGTGAGTCTATCCTCTCACTTGATTCTATTTCTCTTTTCCCTCGCCTCATGGACTGTTAAATCCATGGGAATATTTTCACCATTTTTTTAGGGAATTCGTCTAAAACTATAATTTATCCCAAACTAATTGGAGTTAGAACTTGACATCAGATGTTCCCACATCCGAAAATCCAAGGTAGTTGGTGCATACATTTCTTTGAGATTTCATGAGTGTTTAGGGGGTACATATTTTAGCACACCGCTGTGTTAACCGAATGAGACCCCGTAATTTAAATTGTTGTTTATAATTGGTTTAATTGGACATTGTGAGATGTTTATGGGCATGCTTTCATAATACTACAAGTGGTTTGAGCTGTGCAAGAAGTGTTGGACCTTGGGTAGTTTGGCTGGGTGTGTGGTTTATGTTAAATCAAATGTTTTTACTTAAATTGAAGTGATTTTCATATATATAAATTGCTTATGATATACTTATGAGATCTATAGGACTGTGACATGATTTTCCTAATGATTGAGATTGCGATGGATATCTATTTGAGGCAATGCAATTGTCAGGATTGGTCTTGTCCTGGGCTACTTAGGTGATGCGATCACCATTTGGGCGACATGGTCGTCGGTTGATATGGTAATGCTGTAAGGTTGAGGGAATGACCTATGATATTGGATGGAATGGCCATAGGAATTGAGTGACATAGTCTCAGGGGTATGAGGTTCCATATTTCATGTGTCTTAATTACTATTTTAGTGATTTTTGCTCACCCATGATTGGCCAAAGCTTCGTTTGGAGTCGTGTGCAAATAGGTTGACTTAGTGATGAGGTGGTTTTGACCAATCATGTGGGTAGAGGCCCCATATTATGAAACTTAGGTAATTTTTTTTAGACAGATTTCCATATAAATCCATGGGGATGGTTAGGATCCATCAGATGACAGAATTGATGCTATCAGTTAGGGGAAAAGGCTCTCCATAATTGAGGCTGTTGGGATAGGATCATTTTAGAGGATGGGAATTTCCATTCCTCAGGATGTTGGGCTTTGAGCTAATTGTGATTTTTTATTTTAGTATAGATATCACTATGCCTCTGGACATAGGGCTTTGAGCTGATGGGTGATTTTGAGTAGGGGTATGAGGGACCAAGTTTCCATTTTTTTGGGTATGCCTTCAGGACATCAGTTACTTGAATGATGACACGAGTAATCAAGTGATTTCTTTGAGGTAGAACCAAAGGGTTCACCTGGGGATGGTATCCATTAGGGGATGCCTTGGGATATGGGATAAGGATACTCTCCGTTATGGAATTTCGACGTTAGCCAAGGCATGTGAAAACTTCTTGGTGTATTTTGAGCATCAGTGAAGTGTTTGTTTATTTATATGAATGTGCTATTATTTAATTTATTTATAGATCACACCTGCTTAAACAAAAATGTAAGGTACACACATGTGGGTGGTACCCTACTAAGACTCGTTATCACACCCTATACGAGTCCTTCAGGATGCATGTAAACTTTATGAATTTGTGTTTAGGTAATGGTCCAAGCACAGGAGATGGATCTTAGTGGATGTTACACATGGGATGGATGGAAAGGCACCTTGAGGTTTCTACCTAAACTGGAGTTACTTTTGAGTTTTCTTTTATTTATTTTGTATCAACATGAAGATATATATATATATATATATATATATATATATATGTATATACTAATGGTCAGCCATGGGTGGACATTATTGTATTACCACCAGAGGGTATAGTCTCCCTACTATCACTCCTTTACATCATCTCTTCTAGTTTACAACTTTTAGAATTTGGGGAGGTTCGCCTAAGGCCAGTGACACTCGATGCAAAAGCACTTTTTTGGGCGGCTAATCAGGTCGGGGTGCTATAAAACCTTATGGTCTATTAAATTGTCAAGTATGTAAAATATATTTACTGTACTGACACAATACACACATTAATTAATTGAATGATGAATGATGGTAAATCATGGATTGGATTATTCCTTGGATCCCTTAGGATTCAGTTGATAATGATACCTAGCTTGTGGTGACCCATTGGGTGAGAGAACCCTTGAATAATATTTATTTAGTTAATGTAATAAAGTGTGGTTAACATGACACAATATTTCTGGTGATTTCAGGATATAGAATCACTTTGGTAATGGATTATTTCATGTTAAAAATGATTGGTAATAATTTGATAAATTAAAGGGAAATTGAAAGATAAATGGTAATTTAGAGAATTAACTATTGTGATTTTTGACATATTGTGATATTTTTATATCCTAGAAGTTTTAAATTGTGTAGTTATAGATGTTTTAATGCTTTTATAACGGGCTTGGCCCAGTCTCTTACTACAATTCTTATATAGTGGGCTTGGACCAGTCTCATGCTATAATTCTTATATAGAGGGATATTCCTAGATACTGAACTAATTATATAGTGGTATTGACCTAGATAATGCTGAAATGATTATATATATGGATTTTACTTATTGATTTTGAAATGATCATATAGAGGGATTGGACCAGTTGATGCAGAAATGCTTATATATAAGGATTTTCTCAGAAATTGAAATTCTTATACAGAGGGTGCTGACCAATTATTTGATTTTTCCATGAATATGTGGTTATGGTTGGAATGGTTGTGATACATTCTCAAAGATATTTTGTCACAATGCCAAATCTGGTTGATCGTTATATTGTATTAAGTTGATTAATAAATTCACCTGTTTATCACTTTATTTCAGGCACTTATTATCAGACTAGTTTTGTTTAGACATAGTGGTGTCGACGTACTAATTTTTACTCACTCCCTATTTGGGATTCCATTTGGTACCTGAGAATATTACATGAATCTAGGTTTGGACAAGGGAAAGTGACCTTGTTTTTGAATGGTGCATGCTGGATGGGATGGAGTTTGGTGACGGGACTGACATGGGGTTCAGGACTGGCGTATTTTGAGTTTATTTTGTGACAAATGATTCTTTTTTTCATATTTTTTAGTTTAACATTTAGATAAATTTACTCCTATCATTACATGGTTCACTATTATTTGGTTTATTAATTCCTCCATTACTTCCTAGTTATATGTTGTACAATTTATGATATTTTCTGTTACTCTGATATTTAATTATATTATTCACTTCCATTGTATTGTAACTCTATATTAGGGGGTACTAGATCCCCACTATATCATCACACCCCCTACTCTAGTTATAAGACTCTAGAATATGGGGAGGTGTGATTGAGGCCCCGTAACTAACCTGATCTGGCCACTTGAGAGAGTGCTGGATCGAGTGACGTTACAACAAAACATATTCAAATCCCAAAAATAATTTAATCTCATTTTATTACATGATAAAATTAACAATAATTTTAATTACTCATAAATAACCATACTAAGATGTATATAAATTGATCATATATTATCTAAGGTGTATTTATCATTTCCCAAAAGTCTATAATAATATATTTTTCTAAAATATAATTCAACATTAATTATTTAAATAAGCTCTTATATTAGTCAAAAATATTTCCATTGGAGGTTAGGTTTAATTCTTGCACTGATATAAGATCATATATTGATTCAAAATAAAATATGATCTATTTATTCAAGAAATATAGTGGAATCTATATAAGAAGAGATAATAAATCCTCAAACTTCACTAAAGGACATGATTTTCATTGGATATATTGATAAAAAAATCAACATGGAATCCCATAATCTAGAGTAGAGGATAAATGTTCCATAACTATCATAAATTTCTTTAACTATTTCAATTGCATAATATTTCACTTTGTCCTTTAATTTTAGAGGTTTTTGTGGATTACTATTTTCAATAGCCCTTGGATTATGGAATTGATTCACATAGTTCCTTAACTCTTTTAATTCATAGCTATAAAGTGTGAGTATTTCATTTTATTGAGATCTCTCTCCTTTCATTTCATTGACCAACCTCTTTATACCACGCTGAAATTATTTTTCTTGATGGATAGGATTTACCACACTTATATCATTTTCTTTTTCATTCCAAGAATTAACCTAAGTGATCCTTCCCACATTTTTAGAAAGTATGAGGTTGAAACATTTTCTTCCCTCCATGTGAAAAACTGCCAAAATTTCCATGACGTTCCATATTCCTTTTCCTATAACTAGAACCTTGAGGGTTTCCAACTTCCATTTCAACTTTCAGTGCACATAAAACGATTTATTTATAGATAAAAAATTTCCTTATGGATAATTCCTTTCAAAGACTTAGTTTCAAACCACTAATGAATTTATCAAATTTTATTTTATGGATTATGATTAAACCTAAATCATACCTTACAAGTCTTGTAAAAATTTACTCATATGTACCATTGGATTCACCATCCTTATGATTATACTCATTAAAATCCTTCTCTATTATTGTATATATAATATGAGGTAAGTACATAATAAAATATATCCCATTAAAATTATCCCATCCCATGAAGATAATTTACTCCACTTTTCTAGTATTCTTAATAAGATTACACCATTGATATTATTCACCATACAAATGACTAATATCCAGGACAAACGTTTTAGGTTCTAAGCATTGAATACTGAAAAATATCTTTTGAATCATATTGATTTGTTGATCAATAACCAATGGATCATAAGGACCATAGAAGGATGGTGGTCATTATCAAATAAAATATTCAATAACATGTTTCTCCCTCCTAAGTGAATTTATAAGTTCAACATGAAATGAGTTCCCACCATTATCTTGAGTGAGTTGGGTGAGAATAATCACTAGATATTTTATACCAGTTATTAAGATATTCAATTTCTTGTGAGAAAAGTTGTTTGATTGGCCATCACATTCATTGTTCACATGATTCCTTTAGGTTCCATCCATTGAATAAATCCAAAAATCATAGCATAAACAATGATAATCATAGTGAAAAACAACTTAATCATGAAACACAATTAATTTAATGTTTAAATAAATAAATATTATTTTCAATCTATGAAACCTCAGGTTTAAACTAGTTCATACATGATTAAAACATTTATGATTTTATCCTATTCTTATACTTATCATAAGGGTTATTGAAATTTTTTCCTTATCCTAGTTTCTAAAGGTTAATTAAAACATGCTCTAATACACACTATAGTGAACCATAATTTTCATACATAGATGTAAAATATATATAGATTATTATTCATTACATAAAATTTTGATTCATTCTAGAATCATATAGGTCAAGTGACTTTGGAAACATGGACACATAAACAACTGGTTCATAGATGATCTATATCTTATCCCATTAATTTCTTCATAGATTATCCATTCTGAAATCATTTTTTAGAAGTGTGAAATTATAAAGGAAAAAATTTTATTTGAATATAAAAATCTAAAATTGTAAATTAATATTCTAATCATTAAGGAATCACGGTGTTGGGAAAATCTATTTATGATGTATAAGTTTAAAAATAATTTCTTCTATATTATTTTAGAAAAGTTACAAAGAACTATATTTAGGAAACGACAAAAATATTCCTTAAAAAATGAGTAAAAATGATTTTAAAAAATTGTATTAGAATAGTAAAAAACTTTTTGAAAACTTTTTTATAAAACATGGACATGGAATATAAATATTCCCCTATGGAGACTTAAACATAAAAATCCTAAATATTGATGAAACTTTGAAATAAACCCTTACCTCAAGTCTCACCTTTCCTAGTTTATGTTCAACACTTTTATATAATAAACATATGTTTATTATAAATTTATTCCATAAAAATATATCTATAATACCATGTATGATTTATTTATAACATTTTATCACCTGTTTATTAATAATTTGTTACTAAAATCACAGTTCTGGGTGATAACTGCTTCATTTTCCAAACACGTTTCACTTCTGTAGTCCCGATACTTATACTTTGATAATGGTTCAATAATTTATAGTATTTTAATCATGGTAAAAACATAATATATATTAATTATATACATATTTATCATCAATCATAAAAATAATATATAGAAATATGAATTACACCATTCGTAGAGATAGTAGGCCGTACGTATGCATGAATCTTGTTTCCATTTTTTGACTGATGAAATGAAATAAAGGTAAAAAATAATGAAAATATCCAAAATTATTATTATATATATATATATCATATATATTGATCAAATTCATCCTTACTACTATATATGTGATTTATAAATGAAAAAAATATCACATCACATTGTGGATATGGTAGTCCATACGTACGCACGGTCAACGTTATCATTTCCCAAAAGATTAGATGATAATAAGGTATACATGATATTATAATTATAGAAGTATAATTATTTAATAAATATCATATATAAATATTAAAACAATCAAAATTACCATCCATAATAGATACTGATGAAAAATGAATTGTATCATTACTTGGAGATGGTAAGCTGTGCGTACACATGAGTGATACTTTCACTTCTTATTTAATGGGAAAGAGGGTGTATAATGGTGTTTTAATAATCATAATAAAATTTCATCATATTTTGGATAATAAATTTATTATATTATGATAAATATAATAGATTTATAGGAGTTAATGAAAAATAGAAAAATAAAGTGATTGGTTAGAGTGATTACCCTTTCTATAAAATAACTCCTCTATAACTCCTCTAAAGGGATCTAGGTTTGGTATTTTGAAATATAATCACCTCTATAATGTGAATAGTGAATATGAGATGATAAATTTTCAGATTATGGTCATACTATAAGGCTAAATATGATGTAATAAAGTGAGGGAGGATGCGCCTTTTATTATTGAGGTGAGGGATACTTTTTGAAATTTATTAAAAAAATATCATATAGTAAGAATATTTTAGGGAAAAATACTTCATAATGGTTATGCATTTAAACCTAAGTTATTTTATAGTTTAAATAGCAACAAAAAATAAAATTTTTAAAGGTTTAAGTGCTATTTTAATCCATATATTTCGGTTTAACCCCTGAGTTAACCTATTTTAACATTAACTGTGGTAACATATTTTTCACTCTTAAAAGGTTATAATTTTAAATATAAGTCAAATACCGACTCATAAATTGAAAATGTATGAACTTTTATACCATATAATACCCCATTTTCTTTATTTTTTTTTATGATTTTTAAATAATTTAATAAAATATTATTTTCATAAAAAATCATTATTGTCAATTTCACCACTATTCATTACTTTGATTTTAATAACATCAAGGAAAAACCCAATATTAGAAAAAATTATTTTAAAATATTCCAATATTTCCATTTTTAACTATAAAACTCATGTATCACACTAATTATGTCAAATTATAATAATTTCACTATTTTAATATCATTTATTTTATTTTTCCATTAATTGAATAATTACTACATCAGTGTTGTTTAAGTATTTAAGGTATTTATTTAATTAATAAAATTTATAAATAAATTACCATCTTTAATATAAATTCATTAGTCATAAAATTAATATTAATATTAATTCATATATAATTTTTTACAATTGTGAACAAATATATGATATTTAAAACTAAGAGAGTAACATTTTTTTCAGTTCCTTTGGTTTACATAATATATAAGTCATTTTAATGGAAAATTATTACTTAAATAACTCAATTTTCAAATTTATGTTTTAAGATTAAAATTTATTCATCCAAGAAAATTTATGATTAATAATTATGGACTTATCACTTAGTTTTAACATTGATTCCCCGAGTTACCTTTTACTAAGGTGATAAATGCTACTATAGTTACTATTTATATTGAAAAAAATAAAAGGGTAATACTTGTAAAATATTAAAATAATAATTTTAAATATATGATAAATTTTTAAAAATTAAATTTCTAGAAGTTTCAAAAATTAAATTTAATATAAATGCGTAAAACGCAACGAATTTTTTTATAGAAAAATGCATTTTAAGCCCAAAATTTACTTATACCAAAATAAAAAATAATAATGATTCAAATTATGTTAATTAGATTATATCTAATTAAATAATACTTATGTTAATTTTTGATAAGATTCAAATAATAATGATACTTTATATGAAATGAAAATAACAGTTTTATAAAAATCAGTATTTTCACTATTCACTGAAAAATTAAACTTTTCAGAAAAATACCAAAATATCATCCAAAGATAATTTGGATATATTGATTTTAAAAATGAATTTAATTTTATAAAATATAATTTATAATAGATTCTAAAATTAATTATAATACTTTATCACAAAAATTAATAAGAAATCATTTTTTGAGAAAACATATTTTTGAAGAATAAAATGACATTTCTAAAAATTGATTAATTAATTAATAAGTATTTATATTGAGTATAAATTTTTTATATAATTCATAAAGTATATAATACTATTTATAACCTTCTATTCAATATATATGTAATAACATTAAATTATGATATTTTAAATACTATATCGCGGTTCACTTAAACTCGCTACTATGTGTAAGGAAAGTTATCGAAGAAGTTAAATATATTTCAAGTAAGAATTTCATAAAATATCAAGGTGCTACACCTTTCCCTCACTCTGATCCATATACATAAAGTATTCATGTGTATTTGAATTCCTATGAATGGTTTGAGTAATAAAATCTCGTTGGACACCACCAATGCATACTTAAAAAGTGTACATATTTATAACAGTTGTATGTCGTGATAATAATAATAGTGAAAGAAAGAATAACATCACATAATTACGTACCGAATGGTTGTACGTTAACCAAGTCACAAAACCCTCAGTTATACCTACTCTGGATATACACTAGAATGATGATCAAGGATTTTATAAATGATGAAAACTATCCCCAAGGCAGTCATAATGTCACTAGGTATCCACAAAGATCATTAAGATGATCTTGTTACTCGATATAAAAAAGGTACATTAGGTTAAGGATTGTTTCTCAGTATCCACAAGGTGCATATAGTATCATCCATAACACAAGGATACCATGATCCATTGTCATCAATGTTTCATATAAAGAGCACTCCCTCTCTAAGGGGTAATCATACCAGAATGGTCACCTTTAACTTGTACCAAGATCCAAACTCCAAAAGAAAATAACACACAAAAACATAAGGAATGATAAACAAAAATATAATAACATCATGAGAAAAACCATAGAAATATAAAAAAAATGTGAATCAGCATCAAATGTGGTAACATGATACTATAAAAAAATAATGTATTAATGATCATATATGTATAAAACAGTATAACAAATAGAACAAAAATAAATCAACATCAATAGAGAACACAAAACATGCTAACACAAGAATCAAACCATAAAAAAAGTGTATACGAGATTCCAAATTGGTAGGGAACTTCCTATGTTAATGTTTTTGTTTTTAACATCAAGGATCACCAAGGAATCACCACTCAAATCATGTATTCATATTATCCAATTCAAACCACCAGTAATGGATTACTAGAACCAAACCCATTATTTTATTTCCAAAATAAATAAAACACAACATGTTTTAATATCTTAATCTCTCTTTGAAAATTCAAAATCATCATTTTAATACATTGAATGATAAAACCATTTCATTCTTATATAAAATTGTAACTTATATTTGATAATAATTTTTCCTATCTAGAATAGTCCAGGATAATCTTGAGATAAAAATTCTTCATCACACATATAATTTCTAGATTATTATCATTTAAGATATATTTAATCAAATTTTCTAGATGAAAAGGAATAACCAGATTTATAGTCACTCATTAAATAAATAAAATAAATATAAATTCATATCTGGGTATTAACTTTTTAAAATATTGTACCCAAAAATAGAGGAGAGACGGTGAGGGTTATGCAACACCTAGAACCCACTATAAGAAATTGTATTGTTTGAATAATATTTACTAATCCTGAAAAATGGAGTTCCTAGATTTAAAAATCTCACAATAATAACAAAAAATGATGGTATAAGGCTCTAAATATTTTTTTAGGAATGAAAACTGTGTATTGGTTCACACCATTGAACCCCAAAATTTAAATTAACCATTTACTTTGTCTTTTCTCTGAATCTTGAATTTTGAGCATTTAACTTCTTTATTAACATGAGTTAATAATTTTAAAAAAGTAGAATGAATTAACTAAAATGATTTTAGGCTGTTAAAATTGTCTAAAGAGGTTATATTCTCAATCATGGGAATAAGAAACACAAAAGAAATTTTTTAAAGAATTTTCCCCAAAAAGGGAACTGCTTAAGGTTAACATGATTTTACCCATATTCATCTCATAGGCGTCACATGATGGTACCAAGATACCTTTATGCACCACTTGGAAAGAAGGATAGATACATATTCAACCATTAAAAAGTAAGGGTCACCGTTACACAAGTCAACCTACCCTTAAGTAGCGACTATGTTACCCTTACTCATCTTTTTAAATTAAAGGGATACCTTTAATCATGCTAGGATTTACACTTATACAGTGTATATAATTTATGATTAACCCTTACATAAGTTTCCCTGACCTTTACACAGTTTTTACATACCCTTATGTAGGTAGAGGGTTCCTCTAATGACTATTAGATAACACATATCTTACCAATACATAACCTTTAAAAACATAGGGTGACTCTTACATAACCCCTAGAAAATGTGATCTACGGATCCGTAACACTTATAAATAGGGTGTTACACATACAAAACTAGAGAAATACCCTTATACAATGCATGAAACATGACACTTAACTTTACTCAACTAAGGTAAATTCCTCTCTACCCTTTAAAAAATGTGTTACCATTTCACAAATAATATATGATGTGTAATGGTAAGAATTTACTTGAAAAAATGTATATTTTTCATACAATAGAATTATAAATTATATTCAAAAGAATATTTTATGAACACTTCAAGACTAATAATATTCATATTTCCTCCCTCTAATGACGTCTCATCCTCTAGAAGATATCTTGTAGTCTTTCTCAAAAAACTCTGTCCACTGAGCTCAAATATTAGACTCCTGCTCCCACGTCACCTTTGGATCCATCCATACTACCATATGATTTAGAAAAGTGTAATAATCTTCCCTAGGAAAACTTTCTAAATTCAGTCTATAATCTATAATGGATGCTCTACATGTGATGCATTTGGATCCAACTCAATGACCTCAAAATCTAAAACTTGTGCAATATAGAGTACGTACCTTTAGATATGAGACACATGAAACCCACCATCCATACCTCAGTAGTGTGAAGGAATATCCAAATGGTATTCCATTGTGCCAACCTTCTTGGTGATCTCTAAGGGTCCAACATAATATAGGTCTAGATTTCCTTACTTCCCTTGATACTGGTGTCCTAAGTGAGGAGTCACTCTCAAGAAAACACGATCACCGACAGAAAAATCCAAAGGTCTTCTCCTATGGTCATCATACACTCTCTATATATTATGAGTTGTGATGATCATTTTATGAATAAATTTCATTCTCCTAGAGTCCTCCTAAACCAAACTGGTTGTTACAACCACTACCTTACTTTCCTTATTCCAATAGATAATTGAACAACATAGACTCCTGTAATGAGTCTCATATGGTTCCATATAATTAAAATCATAGTAACTGTTTTTATATGAGAACTCAACCAAGGATAGGTGATCACCCCAAGATCCACCAAATTCTATAACTTCATGCTCATGTGAATTGTTCTCTCTAACTGTCCATTTTTCTGAGGACAGTACACTATGCTCAGTCTCACCTGAGCCCATATGGCCTTTTGAAAGACATTTAAAAATCGCAACATAAAATGTGAATCTCTATATGATAAATTTCTCAAGGTAACTCCATGTAAGTTTATGATATCATAGATATATAGCTTTTCCAACTCATATACTAAGTGAGTCTCTCATATTGATAAGAAGTGATAAACCTTTGTCAATCGATCAATAGAAACCAAGAAAGTGTCACCACTATTATAGGTCCAGGGTAACCCCATCAAAAAATACATCATAACATCCTCCCACTTCCACATGGTCACTTTATGTGGCTAGTAAAAAGAACCAGGATACTAGTGCTCAACCTTTACCCTCTCTTAGGTAAGGCATTCAGAAACAAAACCATCGATGTCCCTCTTCATCGCAGGCTGCTAGAACTATCTTCTAAATTCATGGAACACCATTGGTTAACTAGGAAGTAATACTCTTATAGAGGTATGAAGGTACCTAAATAGTACCTCTATGATAGAATAAAGGATTAATACTCTCCTGTGAACAAGGATCACATCGCCATCACCCAACAACTACTAGGGTATCAGGTCACCTTTAACTAGATGTTCCTGCATCACAACACACTATAGATCAATGTCCTATCCAAACTCCACCTAGTAATAATGGAACACATTTCATCAATCTTGGAACCTCAAAATAAACTATCCTCTAATTGAATAAAAAGACTAGTAGGTTCCACTTCTCCTCAAAAGGACACTCACTAAGATCCTTCTCAATATGTGTCTTATAGATAAGATAATCCACAACGATGTTACCCTTCCATGGTATATAATCCATATCAAATTCAAACATTTGGGGATACCCTAACCAGTTCCTGTACATCAAGTTTCGGTCCTATTTTTTAGAGATGTAAATGGGGATGTTTTTTTCATTGTAGATAATAAACCTCCCATAGAAGAAACAATGTCACCAACAATTTAGAGAGTGGACCATGACTACCATCTCTAGGTTGTGAGTGGGTTAGTTATTTCCATGGGGTCATAACTATCATGACCCATAAGATACTACCTTCTCTATCTGTGACTATAATTATCCAATACCAACACCTGATGAATCATAATAAATTACATATATAATACCAATCCCAGGATGTATTATTATTGGAGCTATAGTCAACCTCCTCTTCATCACATGAAATGCCTCTTCAAAAAGGTCTGACCACTAGAACATTACTTAATTATTTTTCAACACAATCATATGTTCTTATAATCCATATATATATTGGATAAAATGTCAGTAATATCTTTCTAATCCTTGAAATATCATAATCATGAACACATATGAGGGGCATGTACAAGAAATCCCTACCTCCACTCCCAGTTTATAGATATTCCTATCTCAGACACCACATTCCTCATGAAATTCACCACTTGAATATATATGTTACAATGAAACATCTTGGTGAAAAGATGGTATTCTTGATGTATAATCAAGACTATTTTGAGTTTTATATCATGCTGCATCTATGTAAAAGCAAGTAGATGTGGATTTCATCAATGAGAAATATGAAATATGGGTCTAAATAAGGGTGGAAGATATTATTCATGAGATCCATAAAAACTGATGGTGCATTGGTTATACAAAAAAAAATCATCAAACACACATACCACCCATACCTACTTTGAAAATACATATTTAAGATTTCCCCCTCTCTAACCAAAAACTGGTGGCAGACCGATTTAAGATCAATCTAATAGAACCATTGGGCTCCATTAACTAATAAAAAAGATCACTTATCTAAGGAAAGGGATATCTTTTCTTCACCATCAACTAGTTCAACTTCTAGTAATCAACACATAGTATAAGACTACCATTTGAATTCATGGGAAATAAAAGAGGTTCACACCATAGTGAATTTCTCAGCTTGATAAATATATTCTACTAAAGTTCCTCAAAATGTAGCTTGAACCAATTCATATTGAAAGGTTCCATAAGATAAGGCATATTGAAATAGGATACACACCTGACATAAGCACAATCTTAATGTCAACATCTCTTTTAGGGGGAATTCCTATGAATTCATATATGAAGATGTCTTGATAGAGGTCCACGATTGGAGGAAAAGATGAGGGGGATATCAATGATCTGATAAAAATATCCAAGAATACCATCTATGTCATGATCTTCTCTAGCTAAATCAATTTTTGACTAACTATTATTGCACCTGGTTCCCATTATTTTGTCACCACACACCTCTCACCCTTAGGTGAAGTAAATGACACCTGTATCCTATTGAAATCAATGTGAGATCAAAATATTGTAATATAATATATACTAAGATTCACATAGAATTTTTTCATCTCTTACATCATGAAGTCCCATAGATTTTCATACTTAGGGACGACTATTGGAAAATATGGAAATTGTTGAAGATGATCTAAATTTGTGCCCACCATCATATCAAGGGAAAGTAACTTAGAGGATAACTTGAATAGTAAATTAGGTCCACTAACTACTTGTGTAGATATGAAGAAATGGGAAGAACTAGTATCCAAAAAGTCTATAGGTAAGATAGAAATAATGAAAACTGCACCTCAAATAGTAGAGGGTTTTATACCACCATCTATTGAAGTCTAATACACTACATAGACATGAATTACCTCACCTCTTTGACCCCATACCTAAGACCTATGACCATTTAGACTCATCACTTGAGTCTACTTATGAGGACCCTAGCTGGATCCCTGAGTCAAATATCATGTATTTCCTCTTCCATTATGAAACCTTAACCTTAAATACCTGGAGAAAAATTGATGGATATTCCCTAGATTGGTGTATTTATGGAATGTTATCTGAGTTGTTGAACAAAACTTATGATAATGTTAAACCATTACACTATTGAAGCATTGTGGAACTCCTATCTAGGGGGATGAT
This sequence comes from Viscum album, assembly GCA_963277665.1. NCBI lineage: Eukaryota > Viridiplantae > Streptophyta > Magnoliopsida > Santalales > Viscaceae > Viscum > Viscum album. The sequence goes on along the minus strand of OY728135.1, from coordinate 1,253,374,858 downwards.
AAAGCCATTCTATACTTGACCTACATGCTACTATCCAACTGCACATCCCCAACCTTCCACTTCATTCTACTAGAGGTGGATCTCATTGTATTAATAGGAGATCCACCAGTCTATGTAATGAAGGGTGAAAGTAAACTAATTGATTTATCCCCTTCTATAATCTTTTCTATCATCTGATCCTTGCAGAGAAACTGAGTACAAGTCATTAGATCAAAGTTCATGAATTGGTGTGTCAACTCTATTTGATTCTAATATCAAGCATCTTGGAATTATATGCTTCATTTCTATCCAAGAGAGGAGTAATGTGAAGAATCTCTATAAAGAGTGCTATGTAAGAAGACAATATCATTGCTCCCTGATGAATCTCTATGAACTCCTATGCTCTGTCAAGCTTCATTACAATAAAAAATAACTCATCGTAGAAAAGGTCCTTGAATTTCACCCACATGAGACCCTCTCACCTACTGACCTAGAGCATAACATTCCACCAACATCAAAATGTGACCTATAGTATAATGGTTGTAATATTGACCTTCCAATTCTCCTAGGTCTCAACTAGGTCAAAGATACTCTAAAAAATCTAAATATAATTTTGATCATCCTAGCATCCAATATTTCTAAAGAAATATACCGGTTAGTGGAGATTAATTTCTTGAACATAATCAAAAATAGACATGGTGACTCACCCACCTTGGATAGGAAATAGGAGAAACAATCTTGTCTAAAGTGTTCCTTCCTCTTGAATAATTGCAATTGGTGTGGGAACATGCTCTGAAATAATCTAATGTATAAAAAGAAGTACCACTATTCATGTATGTGGAAGTATCTTCTAAATCATAAAGACAACATTATCAAAAACTAGAGTCATTAATATAAACCCTAATCAATCAATGGGATTACATAAGGTTCTTCTAGGAGTCTTCACATAACCAAAGGTTTACCCCTACCAACACTAACCATTGTCTTGTGCTTGAACATTAGTCACAATCATATATATATAACAAAACATTATATTATTCATAATTCAACTAACTAATTCCAATCCAAGATATATCACAACAACATGAAATATCACCCAATCGAGAAACTACCCTAAAAAGATAAAAAAATTAAAGAATTAAATTATGGAACTAATATCCAGCACAAAAAACATGTATATATATTTCAAGTGAACTTATGTGTGAATTCATAATGCATGAATGTACCCAAAAATCTTATAAAACTATAATAACAATACTATCAATGACAAATCAAAGGTCTGTTACATGTGTGCTATTCAGACACATGGTACCACCCCTACATGAGTCCCATGTAGCCTTACCCTTTCTACCATGTCCTAGGATAATCCAAAAAGAAGATAATGTGCTATGATACTATTTTATAACACACCATCCTGAACCACTAAGTCTGAACTAGAGTTCCACGTAACCTCATGCATGCCTCCCCATATGCAAGAGGCTATTAACTAACAGTGAGGGTCAATGTCTATCAATTTGGAGACTATACCCTTAGTATCATGTCATGGAAATAATAATAATACAATAATATATTAAATAGAATAATCACAGTACCATAAGGAAAATAAAAGATGGAACAAAATTCATAAAGGTAATAAAGGACATATTAATGTTGTAAGACAATCCAGAGTAATAAAAGAATTAGAATAAAAAATAAATAAAATAGTGTGTGGGGGGGGGGGTTTGAAGTCCTCTGAAGTCCATCTTGGTCTAATAATAACTCCATTATCCTCTACATAGCCATTGTCCGTAGGCCCCTTTCCCTTACTTGAATTCCAATAAATGGATTCTGCACATGCATTAGAATTATTATGAATAGTGTGAGTAATAAAACTCAGTAGGACACTACACATGAGTCCTTAACAAGTGTACACATTTATAATAGGTTTATTTGTTTATAATAATAAATTTTAAATAAATCCTAACATCACATAATCCCATACCAAGTGTTTTAGAGTGGTTGTGTACTAACTAATCCTCCAAAACCTTCGTCCATACCTACTTTGAATCCATGTCAAAATGATGATCAAAGATGTTGGAAATGATTAGAACTAGCATCAAGTATTTTGGAATGTCACTTGGTATCCAAATGTTTATTGACATGATCATGAAACTCTGTATCCATAATGTACATTTAGTTAAGGCCAACTAGTTGGTATCTACATGGTGCATTTTATAATGATCAGGAAATAAGGCTATCATGATCCACCATCATAAACATCACATATTAAGAGAACTCCCCCTCTAAGGGTTAATCATACCAGTATGTTCACCCATAACATGTACTAATATCAAAACCTCTAAAGGAAAATAATACACAATGAGGTAAAAAAAGATAAAAAAATAGCTTTAACATCATGAAAAAAATAGAAGTAACATAAAAATAATGTGAATCAAAATTTATTATAAAAATAAGCTACTCAAAATAAACTCACAGATTAAGGATCATATATGGATAACACAAAAACACACACACTCATATGTATTCACCATAAATGGAGAAAAAAACACATGCTAACACATGAATCAAAACATGGAAACATATTTATACAAGAGACACAAATGTTATCAAACTTTCCAACTCAATATTGTTAAAATAAACATCAAGACTAGACAAGGAATCATCACTCATATCATGTCTACATATTAGTCAATTCAAACCACCCACTAATGATTCCTAGAACCAATACCACTATTTTATTTCCAAAATAAATTGAACACTAAATGTGATAATATATTCATATATCCTAGAAAATTATAAATTATCATTTTAATATATAACATTATCTATCTATTTCCCCCATATAGAAAATTATAATTTACATTTAATAATAATTTACTCTCTCTAGAATAATTCTGGATAACATTGAGATAATAATTGTTTATCATATTTTGATAATTTAAAAAATATTATCATTTAATAAATATTTATTCAATTTAACTATAAGTGAAGGAAACACTTAATTTATAGTCACACATGAATGAAATAAAATGAATATAAATTCTTACCAGGGTATTATCATTTTAAATCACAACACCCAAGAATAGAGAAGAGAGGGTGAGGGTTCCTCTATTCCTGGAACCTAGAATATCAACATATATTAATCAAAGAAGTTTCAAAAATCTTGAATATGGGACTTTCTAAACTTCCCAAAATTATGAGAATAATAAAAAATGAAGGCGGATAGTTTCATGCATTTTTTAGAAAAGAAAAACCAACCATAGGTTCTTATAATTAAACACCACAAATTAAATTAACTACTTAATATTTCTTTTACCCAAATATTGAATGTGGAGAATTTAAATTCTTCATTAATTTGAGTTTCAAATTTTAAAAAAGTCATAAGAATTAACCCCAATGATTTTAGCTGTTCAAATAAGCTAAATAGGTTATAGGAATGAGTTGGGGAAGATGAAACATAGAATAACGTTTTTAATGATTTTCCCCCAAAATAGGAACTGCATAAGGGTAACATGGATTTAACCTTACACAGATCCTAGGTGTCACATGAGGGTAATGGAACTACCAAAAAACAAGGAAAGGGAAGCGCTACCCTTTATCAGTGCTAAATAGAAAGCGCTGATAAAGGGGTATGCCTTTATCGGTGCTAGTTAAAAGTGCTGATAAATCTAACCTTTATCAGCGCTAAAATAAGTGCTGATAAAGGTATAGCCTTTATCAACACCTTTTTTAGCTCTGATAAAAGGTTACATTTATCAGAGCTTATTTTATCACTGATAAATGTTTTTTATTCTTAATTTATATAAAATTATAATATTTATCAGCTCTAAAATAAAAGTGCTGATAAAACATAAATTTATCAGCACTTTTTCACCACGGATAAAGCGCTGATAAATTTATGTTTTATCAGCGATTTTATTTTAGTGCTGATAAAACATACCTTTATTATCACTTTCAACGAGCACTGATAAAGGTTCTAATGGTTTCTATTTAATAACCCTAATAGGCCCTCTTCTCTCGCACGTGGTCAAGATTTTGCGGAAGCTGAACCAGGCCCCTCTTCCACCGCGACCTCTCATACTCGTCCTCCTCCTCTTCCACATCCTCGTCCTCATCCTCGTCCTCGTCCTCCTCCTCCTCTTACTCCTCCTCCTCTGCTGCTACCTATGCTGCCATTGGGTTTTGCTCCTCTGTCGCGACCGCCGCTGCCTCTGCCGCCGCTGGGTTTTCCACCTCCGCCGCGACCACCGCTACCTCTACCGCCGCTGCCTCCGCCGCCACTGCCTCCACCGTCGCTGGTCAGTGTAGGTGTATTTTTCCATCTCTTGGGTTAATATAAATGAGAAATTATGATCCTTTAATGATTATGACGACTTATAGTTTTTTTATAAGTGATTTGAACCTATGTATGGGTAGCTGGGGAAAGAGTGAGAGCCCAGGTGGTGAGACCCTTATATTGTAGGTTGTTTTAGATAGCGGGATGCTGTCATGCTACATTTTTAGTTTGAGTAGTGACACTAACAGTTATGATATGTTATGTTGAGTTATTATTACTTATGACCCTTATGGGTCTATGTCTGGCCCAAAAGTGGGTATGATTGATTGAACTTAAACATTGTTATGTGTAATACCCATAGTTGGTTCCCTGGGCAGATGGTACTCAATGATAATAAGTATATGGGTGTGTGAGAACCCATAGTAAGTGGTTGGTTTGGTTCACTATATGATGTGTTTTTTGATGTGGGGATAGGAGTGGAACCCATGGGCTAAGGATTGTGTAAGAACGTAAGGGGTTTGTGTGAGATCCTAGTGGTCGTTAGTATATGACTCAGGATGGTAGAGAGTTAGTGAGTTTTGGTGGTTGGGGGAGAATAATGAGTGGGGTTATCTTGGTGTTATTAATACCTTAGATACATAAATCCAGGGTAGATTCTTTGACATGAGGGATTGATGCATATTAGGTGTTATCAAGTTGATAGCGAAGGAATGGTCATGCCTTGGATTTGTATAAGGGAAGCACTCTCTATTCTTGAGTTTTGGTGTTATGAATGGGTTTAGGGAAATGATCATTTGGATTCCTAACCCTATTGATTTATATCATTGTTTTAATGTGACCATCACTATTGAACCTAGATGGATGGGTTTAGGGTAATGGATCATGGGTATATTCCTTTGGTTTTAGAATAATGTTGGGTAATTGGTGATCGTGTGGTGAGTTTTGGCATGGTGTGATGTTAAGATTGGAATAGAGTACCAGGGGTTCCCCATTGGAAATATGTGTGTTCCCCCTAATTTTTTTCATGATGTACGGGTAGGCTCATTGAGTTTGAATAGGGATATGATCCTACTCACTAGATACCACGTGTTGTGTTGGGAAACTTATTATGGGGAAGTGGGGATATGAACTTTATCCCTATGATCAATAGATCTTAATTCCTAGAGAGATATCATAGCTTCTTAGATCTAAGAGATTAGGGAAGGGGTCTACATTTTAGTGCCCTCAACAGGCTTCTAAGGGTTAGTGGTCACATGATGTTGGCGATAGTGGTGATTGTTAGGAGCCCTACTGGGTTACCCTTGAACTGAGTTGAAGTCATAGACGACTTCTTGACCCAACTTACTAAGATAAGGAATATAATGAATATCATTCTCTAGGTATATAATTTTGAATTAATTAATGGTTTTGGTAGGTGCCACTTTCTTTATTATAGTTTTCCTATAATTGGGTGGGTTGTGAGGCTTCAACATGTGAAGACCCTCATATGAAACTTCAAGATTAGGGACAATACTGTGTTAGTGGTACCCCCTTAACATCATGTCATCCACCTAGTTTGAGGTATCTGAATAGGTGATGTATTCCTTTGGATCATGGGGGTCATAGATTTGGCAGAAATTGAACCATTGGAACATCTAGTTTAAGGGAAATAGTTTAAGGTTGTTTGAAAAGATTGTACCATGAAGTTTAAAGTCATGCGATTAGGATGTATGTGTCGTGGAAGGTGTGATAATAGAGGATTTATCAGGGTTTACTCATTTGGGATATTCTATCTAGAATAAACTTGGGGATTATACCTAGTAAGGAGGACCTATTGGTCAAGGCTTACCCATTGTATGTTCATCTTTTATATTTTAAAAAGTCTGTTGAACTCGTTCTATCGAAGGTGGGTTCTATACTTTCTTGTTATCTTAAGGTGTGTTTAACCATGGTGTGGGTTGATTTTGGTTTTAGTGGGTTATTGGGGTTTGTGGGATGTGGTAAATGGTGTACTCGATTTTAGATTATTTTATTCTCATGGGTTTCCCCTATTTTATGTTTTCTTTTCAGTTGGAAATCTCCTCTATTGTGCGCCTCTCCTCTGGCACGAACGCACCACTGCCGTGTGCTTAATGGCACCTTCGTGATGAGTTTTCTCCTATTACTCATTGGTTTCCTCTTGTTCTCATGTTATTACTATTTGATATTGATGGTTATAATGTGAAATGTACGGGATAAACACCCCGCTGAAAATCATGGATGTTGGTGGTCCTTGTTTGCGCACTAAACGAATTGCATGTTGGTTGGTTCTTGTTGAACATTTGAATATAAAAATTGGTAATTTACGTATACTTGACTTATTAATGAACACCCCAAGATGATAAAACTTCTGTGATAACACCTGAATTAACAAACAAAATTCAATAAGGGATGCTTTGTAAAATCTAAAATTGTGATTGTTTGGTTTGCATGGTGTTGCGATTGTGAGCACGATTATGTTTTTGTATGGTGTTTCGGTTGTTGGAATGATTTATATGCCATTTTTTTCCATGTTGTAGTTCTTCCACCATTTAACATCAATCCAAACTTTACCCATTTCAATGGAACCACCACTTTATTACTTTAATTCCACTGAATCCTAAAAAACCACTTCTAGAGGACTCTATGAGACACTTTATGGTGTGAAGATGCTGTTTTTCAGATTCTATATATTTTTAAAATACATGGTATGTAGTCTTGTTAAATGGAACATGCTTTACCATACATGGATTTCATATAGATTTTAATGCCATACAACAATTATCTCTAAAATTTACACCACATGACTCATCTTCTGACTCAAACTTGGAATAAGTTTTATTTTAAATGTTACATGTCATGTGAACGTAGTTCACCCACACTGTATCTCCAAAACATATAATTCAGCATTAAACCATGTACATGACATGAAATAATGGTAGAACCATATGATATGTGTTTTACTTCACTCACACCATGTATAGATACCACAGAAACTTGATGTGTATAGACTAGTGAGATGTTTGGAGAAAATATGGAGTATGGTACTCCCCCATGTTTCGGTGAAGAGTCATCCATGTATAGGTTTTAGGTACTCTATGGAGATATACAAAAGATATGGCACAATCCCCCGTATATAGATAGAGTTCAAGTACTTTCACATATTTTGGGGTAGGTTCCTCTATTTCATTGTAGAGGCATTTTTACCATGATTTTTTTTATAAAACCCAAACAATGCTACTTGATTAATTAAAAAATAATATTAGGAAAGTTCAAGATCAAACACATAAAGATGATGAATATGAATAAAGAATGGATGTATGCCAATCGGTTGACAAAAGAGTATGAATATGGCGTGAAAGAGTTTATCAAGTTTGCAGGAGATCATGCATTTGACCCTTCTCAAATCCTTTGTCTGTGTTTACGCTGTTTTTATTCAAGAAAAATTAGTCCAGAAGAGTTGGAAGAACACATGATCTATCATGGAATAGATCAAAGTTATACATGTTGGAATAAACATAGGTAAAAAACGAATGTAGGTAGTGGCTCAGATAACATGACATTTTATGGAAGATCTGATATGATTACAAGTGTGAACAATGAAGATGATCGTATGGAGGGTGTGATTACAGATGTGAATGATGATGAAGATCGTATTGAGGAAATGATAAGAACAGTTGAAGATGAACTTCGTGATTTCCCAAAATTGTTTGAGAAGTTAAAGAGTTGTGCAAAAATTCCATTGTATGCTGGTTGCACTAAATATACATCATTTTCATCCGTACTGAAGTTGAATAATTTGAAAACAGGCAATGGGTGGAGTGATTCCAGTTTTACGGAACTACTTGCTCTCCTGAATGACATGCTCCCAGAAGATAATTAACTCCCAAGATGAACATACGATGCCAAAAGAATGCTATAATCAATGGGTATGATCTTTGAAAGAATATACGCCTACCCAAATGACTGTATATTGTTTCACAAGGACCACAAATCACTTAAAGAATTCCCAAAGTGTGGTGCTTCTCGATACAAGAAAGATGATTCTAGTCCAAAGAAATTTGTATGGTACTTTCCAATCATTCCATGGTTTAGGCACCTATATGGAAGTGAGGATACTGTAGGACAATTGACATGGCATGCAGATACAATAATTAATGATGGGAAACTACGTCACCCGAAAGACTCTCCTCAGTGGAAGAGAATTGATCACGATTACCCTGAATCTGGAAACGAGCCGAGAAATCTTCGTCTGGCATTATCTACAGATGGGGTGAATCCTTTTGGTTTTCAAAGTAGCAGCCATAGTACATGGACAGTTATGTTGTTAAATTATAACTTACCACCATGGTTATGCATGAAACAAAAATACATCATGTTATCTATGCTTATATCAGGACCAAAACAACCGGGTAATGATATTGATGTTTATTTGGATCCATTGATCGAGGATTTAAAAATATTGTGGGATTCAGGTGTTACATTGTATGATGCTTACAAAAAAGAATATTTCACTTTGAAATCCATGTTGTACGGGATGATAAATGACTTTCCTGCTTATAGAAATTTTTCAGGATATAACATTAAAGGAACTCAAGGGTGTCTTGTTTGTGAACAAGGTACACAGTCAATTAGGTTGAAACATTCATCGAAAACTGTTTTTTAGGACATTGCAGATTTCTACCCCAATGACATAAGTACCGATCTTGGAAGACATCATTCAACGGAAGTTCAGAAGAATGTACAACACCGTCTCTAATAACAGGTGATCAATTGTTTTAGAAGGTAAAATATTTGGACACTTTTTTTGGTAAACCATTTTTGAAAAACCTTACGAAAACTGGTTGGAAAAATAGATCAGTTTTTTTGAATTACCATACTGGAATTGTCTGTATGTCAATAATTTTCTTGATGTTATGCATATTGAAAAAAATTTATGTGATAGTGTCGTCAGCACATTGCTAAATTCACCCGACAAAACGAAGGATGGAATTAAGGCTAGATTGGACATGGTTGATATGGGAATACAAGAAGAGTTGTCACTAGTGAATGGTGAAAATTGAACATTTCTTCCTCATACTGCTTACACTCTTTCCAGGTAGGAGAGATATCAGTTTTGCAACATCTCAAATGATGTAAAGGTTCTATAGGGGTATTCATAAAATATCAAGAACATCGTTTCAATGAGAGATTTAAAATTAAAGGGTATGAAATCACATGGATGCAATGTTTTGATGCAAGATCTAATTCCTATAGCTTTATGTTGCATTTTTCCCAAGAATGTCCACTATACATTAACAAAGCTCTGTTTCTTCTTTAAAGCTACATGCAGCAAAGTTATAGACCCGTCGAAATTTCTAATTATGGAAAGAGAAACTTCCATCACATTATGTGAATTGAAAATGTTCTTCCCACCAAATTTTTTCGATATGATGGTTCATTTGATGGTTCATTTGGTGAGAGAGATTCAACTATGTGGTCTTATACATTATAGATGGATGTACCCCATTGAATGGTATATGAAGATTTTGAAAGGGTATGTCAAAAATCGAAGTCGGCCAGAGGGTTGTATTATGGAGCAATATATTGTTGAGGAAGCCGTTGAATTTTGTACCGAATACCTATCTAGTGTGGAAAACATTGGCCTACCAAAATCTCGTCACACTGAGTGGCTTGAGGGTGAAGGAATTTCTAGAAGAGATGTTGTCACAATCAATATTACAGATCAGGATCAGGCTCACCTTTACGTTTTTCATAACAGTTTCGACGTTGACCCATATGTTCAAACCCACAAAGAAATTCTTAGGCGTTTGAACCCATCTAGGGATGAAAAAAGGATATCAGAAACACATAATAGGCAGTTTATAATATGGTTTCAGGACTATATTTTTAAGCAGTTAGATGAAAATCCAGACTCAATTTCAGAATGACTTAGATGGCTAGCCGGAGGAGCAAGTGTGTATGTATTATCTTACAATGCTTACACAGTTAATGGTTATACATTCTATACTAATAAACATGATGAAGATAGTACCATAAAAAATAGTGGGGTTACACTTGTGGCTGAGGTGATGTATGTTTCTGGTGCTAAGGACAAAAATCCAATTTATGCGAATATGTCATACTTTGGCATAATCAAACGAATATGGGAGTTGGATTATACGAAATTCAAAGTGCTGATTTTTCAATGCAAGTGGGTTGATAACAGGAGTGTTGTTAAAATAGATGAATTAGGATTCGTGAAAGTTGATTTCAGTAAGGAAGGGGAGAAAGACGAACCATTTATAATGGCATCACAGGCAGTACAAGTATTTTATGTTCCAGACCCCACAAACCAAAATTGGTCAATTGTTCTGTTATCAACCAAAACAACTGAAGGGTTAGATGAAAGTTCAACGGAGGATGACCCTTTTATAGGGACTTCAAAATCATTTCGCAGTGGTCCCAATGTAGATGACGTTTTTTATGTTAGAGGAGACCGTAATGAAGGGATTTACATAGTTGATAGAGGAGTCAAATCTCTTCAGCCTTTAAAGAAAAAAATAGAGTACAATAATCAGGTTATTTGTTTATTTTAATATACATTGTGTTATGTTATGTTATTATCTGTCCGTTGCTGCTTTTATGTAATCTAAATTAAATGTTAAACCACTTCTGTAGATAATAACTTCGGCACCTGCTGATGCACCCAATCCCGAGGCACAAAAGGTCTCTCAACCACTTGCTGGTGGTCCCAGTGCAGAGAAACAATAGGTTTCTCAACCAACAGCTGGTGGTCTCAGTGCAGAGCAACAAAAAGTTTCTCAACCTGTTGTTGCTGGTTCTAGTGCTGAGGTACAATAGGTTTCTCAACCTGTTGCTGCTGGTCCCAGTGCTGATGCTAGTGCTCTGGAGAAACATATTGATGATACTTCTGAGGAAATGTTAGGAAATAAAACCCTAAAAGTTCAAAAAAAACAAGAGCGCCGTAGTTTGACAGTGTTAGCCAAAATCCTTAAGGCAAAAGAAAAAGGCATCAAATTTGAGGTGGGATGGAATAAGAGAGGCCAACATTTTAACCCCAACAAAGCCATATTTAGTAGCTATATTGGAATCGTCACTCGGCAACACGTGCCGATTGATGTACAGTTGTGGCACCATATTGTCACCGGTCTTAAGACACTAATGTGGGAAGAGATTACGGTAACATTATGATATCATTTTTTTTAATTTATTAAAATAGAATACCAAAACATTGACTTACTCTTCATCATCCATTGTAGAGTGCATTTATAGTAGATGCCTCACACAAGGAATATGTATTAAGAGTTGCAGGAAGGATTCATAGAGGTTTCTGTACAATTTTAATGAAATATCATCTTAAAGATGCTGAAGGGAAAATCAAGCTGCACACACCTCCTCTTTATGCACACTTGATATCCCAAGGAGCATGCGACGTGTTTACAAACCATCATGGGGAGCACACTTTTCAGGTACATTGTGTGGGGGTAATACGTTGTTTGATGTTGCTTTTATTCATCACTTTGATTGACAATTTTTTATTTATGAAACAGAAACTGAGTGCTGAAAATAAAAAACGCGCAGCAGAACTAGCACACCCTTACCGTAAAGCAAGGATGGGGTATGCTTCACTTGAGAAAAAATTGGTACGTCTTTTAAATCTACCACACTACTTATATGTGACATAAAACAACACCATAACCATGTTTCTCTATTTATATGAATATTGATGAATAGAAATCAAAAGCCATATCCATCCCACGCCATGTGCAATGGAAGGAGGCTCATGTAAATAAAGAGGGGATACTGATAGATGAAAACACACAAAAAGCATGGGAAACATGTGTAAGTATGACATAATATAAATTTGATTTGTTTTAAATCGCTATTACATTACAATGACTACTTATTTTTTTTATATTTTATATCTGACATAGTCACAGGAATCAAGAACACCCGCACCAGATGCAGACATACTTTCAGCAGCCTTGAAGCAGCCATACCAGTATGGCCGCGTCAGAGGTGCGGGTTTTGGGGTGACACCCCGAACATATTTTCAAAAACAAAAATAAGAGGAGGATCAAAATGAAAAAATTGAAAAGCTGCAAGAAAAATTAGCTATTTTCAAGAATAATTACAATACCAGAGAGAGATGATAACAACATTGATGGGGGATAGGTAAAGAGAAGAAACAACTCAACAACAACCCATGCGTGATGATCCCTCCCCACCCCCCAGCTTTGAGGAAATCCATTCCCCTAAAAAACCTGACTTAGTTGAGGTAATCAATGTTTTAATAATTGTTTCTATGAAATGTGATTATCATAGACACTGATACCTTTCGTATACTAATATTCTACAAGGTGAGAATGACTACGATTTATATCTATCAACTCCCACCTATCGCCTTGTAGCGAGGGATACGGTGTTCAATACGCAGAACGACATGCTACACAACAGACAACTTCCAACAGATCATTTTAGAGTGTCAATTAATGTAGCTAATGATCTGAGTACCGTGCTAACTGTTCCAAATGATGATGAAGACATTCATACGGTTTAACAAGATGTTAAAACATCATTCCATGGCTGTCAGTTCTTGTAAAAAAACATATCGACAAGTAGGTATCCATTTCCAATTTATTTTTCAAGCTGGACCTTTAACATTTAATGAAAAAAGGTCTGAACCAATGAATGTTATTACAGAATGAAAAAGAGAAGGGGGTGAAACGAAATATCAGCTCAAAACTGTCTCAAGGATCAACCAACCAATTGAAACGGTCTACTGAGATCACCTTTACCCTACCCGTTCTATATCCATAGTTAATATCCTTACAGGCTCATGTGGATACAAAGTTGATAGACATCAATGCTCACACAGTTGATTTTGGAAAAAATATTTATGAAGAGGAAACATCAGATTTCATTAGTGCTGAAAATGTAAATGAAATCCTCAAGTATGATTGGCTAGGCACCTCATTTGTAAATGTATACATGTGGTATGTTTTCATGATTTGATTTTACAAAAGCTGATATACTCTGATAATTATGACTAAATACATTTTATATTTTTCACAGGCGTTTATATGAAAAACAATTGAAGGGATTTACCCATGAACAAAAATTTGGACTCGTTAGTCCTCACACCACCTCTTCAAAAGAAGAAATAGATTATGATAAAGAGTCTACAATAATGTCATCCCTTCTCAAATCGTTTTAAAACAAAATTACGGATGACAGACTCTTTTTAATACAAACGATGCAGGGGTAAAACTATAAAATTTAATCATATCAACTATATTTTCATTTCTTTCTTTACTTATTCCTTTTTGTATTTTTAGGGAGCATTGGATGCTGATTGCAGTCAATTTGGATATTACAAAGATTTATTTTCTAGATTCAACGCATGGATATCCAACAAACCGACCATGCATGATGGCATTTTTTAATTTGTAATACACTAGATCCAAAATTTTAAAACTAAAAATCTAGTTATATAATTTATGTTATCTTTTAATGAGGATTCTGTTATGATAGGGTGGTGCATCAATATCGTCTAATGCATGGAATGAATCCAGGGCATAAGGATGTGAAAGCCTATAATATCTACAACTGGAAAAGTATCTGGGTATATATAATAACATTGAACTATCCAAACATATATAAAAACAAATTACTTATTGTTTTAGATGTTTATACAGTGTCCAAAACAAATAAACGGAAAGGAATGTGGTTATTATGTTTGTAAGTTTATGAAAGAGATTGTATTTCATCAATAAACTAGCATCCCTGATGAGTTATTTTCAAAAATAATTACGAGTTCATTTAAAATATTTATTAATCCTTTGTGTATTTATATTTTTTCAGTACTACCATGACTGTCACAAAAACTCATATTCAGAAGATGATATAGATGTGTTTAGAAACAAATGGGCAACAAAACTGATGGAAGATTGTACAAAAATAGGATGATGGTGAATTCCTACTAATGTTATCCATTCGGGGGGGGGGGGGGGTCACCCTTTATTATGTTTTATATCTTTAGGTTATGAAGAATGGTTTTAGATATGATTTTTATTTCTAGTAAAACATAACTCATTGTACTACACTGGTCGATAGTGTGGAAGTCGACCGATGCATAGTCATTAAGTCCACTCACGAGCATCTTAAAATCTTGATGGGAACCAATATCTTGGATTTTCAATTTTCTAATTTTAGTTTCCCTTATATGTGGGTGGGGGTGTCTAAGAGGGAGGGGGGGTGTCTAGGAGTGGGGGGGGGGGGGAGTGGTGTCCAGGAGGGGGTGTGTCCAAGAGGGAGGGGGTGTCTAGGTGTGAGGGTGTCTAGGAGGGGAGGTAGGGGGTGTATCCATGGGGGTGTCCATGAGTGGGGTGTCTAGGAGGGGGTGTGTCCAAGAGGGAGGGGGTGTCCAGGTGTGAGGGTGTCCAGGAGGGGAGGGAGGGGGTGTGTCCATGGGGGTGTCCATGAGTGGGGTGTCCAAAAGGGGAGGGAGATCTCTTAATCCAATTATAAGGAGGAAATCCTCTATGTCACACTTCACCAATCCCTATATGGAATATCCTACTCATCACACACATCATGTCTCTTATATATCCTTAAGAGGGTGTTCCCCATCATACTTGATATATAAAACTATATTATCTATATTCTTTAGGCCTAAGACTCTAATACCAACTCAAATAGCCATAGAAAACCTAACTAGCCTATACAAATCTCATACCAAACCCGATCCTCTCATAAACACAACTATAAACCTAACCTCCATGGAGACATAATCTCTGGATGATCACAAAATCACAAACATTCAATAGAACCCTCACTCTATCTCTCGGTGGATAAAAAACACCCTATTTATTTACCTAGGTTGCTCTTGATTTCTATCCCTTTCACTGGAACACATATACTCATGCATGAATGCACAATCATGCATAAATTGGAATATGGTTTTGTATTATAGGGTCCACCTACCTCAAAAAATGGAGTAACCCCCTCACGAAGATCAATTCATCCTCAACCAAGACTATACATACCTTATCTAATCTTGTACTAATGATTGAGACCCAATCTCAAGGCACAATTCCCAAATAATTAATTGTAAAAACTTATAATTAGGAATAATATTTTAAAAACTCACTGGGAAACACAACAACACCTAAACCACACAAAACATGGTGCGTTCATCATACGAGGATAAACTCTAGCCAATACAAACAAAATGTACATCATCTGAATTGATTTGAAGATGATATAGTGAAATCATCACACATATCCTAGTTAAAATCATCACAAATTATATGGAAATAAAGGATAATACTAATGGAGGAAGTATGAGGGAATAACTCACGAACAAACTATAAAAAACTTCTAGAAAACACCCCTCATCAGGGGGGATCGAAGAGAGGAAGAGAATGGATGAATCCCAAGAACCACCTAAGATTTTCTATTAATGAGCATGCCCCCACCATTTTTGAAGTATCTTGTTTTTTATCTAAATTATACTCATATTCCTTCTTCCCTAACCTATATACCCATCCTTTGGATTTGAGATATGATGAATATAAATAAATAATGGATGAATGCCAATCTGTTGACAAAAGACAAGTGACATAGGAAAAACCGATGAGTCATTTGTGATGTGTATGAATCAAACACACCTCAATCCGACGCACGGTGTGACTGGTATGGTAAATGTGTCTGATATCAGTTTGAAATTGATATTAACTTCAGAAAAAAACACAAGTGACATATGAAAAATTGAGAAAATGTGTTCGGATTGTTTAGATACTTTAGGACAATGATCCATTAGTCATTTGTGAGGTGTATGAATTCACCACACCTCAATTTGACGCACGGTGTGATCGGTATGGCTAAAAGTGTCAGGTATCAGTTTCAAATTGACATTAACTTTAGAAAACAACACTACTGACATATGGAATACCAAGAAAATGAATTTTTATTGTTTTTATACTTTAAGAAAATGATCCATGAGTCATTTTTGATGTGTAAGAATCAGCCTCACCTCAATCCGATGCACGGTGTAACCGGTATGGCTAAAAGTGTCTGATATCAGTTTCAAATTGACATAAACTTTAGAAAACAACACAAGTGACATATGTAAAACTGAGAAAACACATTTAGATTGTTTTTATACATTAGGAAAACGATCTATTATTCATTTTTGAGGTTTATGAATCGACCACACCTTAATCCGATGCACGGTGTGACCGGTATGGCTTAAAGTGTCTGATATCAGTTTCAAATTGACATTAACTTTAGAAAACAACACTACTAACATACATAATACCAATAAAATGAATTTGGATTGTTTTTATACTTTAGGAAAATGATCCATGGGTCATTTCTGATGTGTAAGAATCAACCGCACCTCAATCCGACGCACGGTGTGACTGGTATAGATAAAAGTGTCTGATATCAGTTTGAAATTAACATTAACTTTAGAAAAAAACACAAGTGACATACAAAAAACTAAGAAAGCACACTCGAATTGTTTTGATACTTTAGGAAAATGACCCATGAGTCATTTTTGAGGTGTACGAATCAACCAAACCTCAATCCAATGCACGGTGTGGCTGGTATGGCTAAAAGTGTCTGATATCAGTTTCAAATTGACATTAACTTTAGAAAACAACACAAGTGACATATGAAAAACTGATAAAATGCATTCAAATTGTTTTGATACTTTAGGAAAATGATGAATGAGTCATTTGTGAGGTGTACGTATCAACCTCACCTCAATCCGATGCACGATGTGACCGGTATGGCTAAAAGTGTCTGATATCAGTTTCAAATTGACATAAATTTTAGAAAACAACACAAGTGACAAATAGAAAACTGAGAAAACGCATTTGTATTGTTTTTATACTTTAGGAAAATGATCCATGAGTCATTTGTGATGTGTAATAATCGACCACACCTCAATCCGACACATGGTGTGACTAGTATGACTAAAAGTGTCTGATATCAGTTTGAAATTGGCATTAACTTTAGAAAAAAACACTACTGACATATGAAATACTAAGAAAACACATTCGGATTGTTTTGATAATTTAGGAAAACGATCCATGAGTCATTTTTGATGTGTACAAATCAACCACACCTCAATCTGATGCACGGTGTGACCAGTATGGCTAAAAGTGTCTGATATCAGTTTGAAATTGACATTAACTTTAGAAAACAACACAAGTGACATATGAGAAACCAAGAAAACGCATTTAGATTATTTTGATAATTTAGGAAAACAATACATGAGTCATTTTTGAGGTGTAAGAATCGACCACACCTCAATCTGACGCACGGTGTGACCGGTATGACTAAAAGTGTCTGATATCAATTTTAAATTGACATTAACTTTAAAAAACAACACAAGTGACATATGAAAAACTGAGCAAACGCGTTTGGATTGTTTTGATACTTTTGGAAAACAATATATGAGTAGTTTTTGAGGTGTAAGAATTGACCGCACCTCAATCCAACGCACGGTGTGACTGGTATGGATAAAAGTGTCTGATATCAGTTTGAAATTGACATTAACTTTAGAAAACAATACAAGTGACATACAGAAAACCGAGAAAACACTTTCGGATTGTTTTGATACTTCAGTAAAATGATCCATGAGTCATTTTTGACGTGTAAGAATTGACCTCACCTCAATCTGACACACGGTGTAACTGGTATGGCTAAAATTTTCTGATATCAGTTTCAAATTGACATTAACTTTAGAAAACAACACTACTAACATACGGAAAACCAAGAAAACACATTCAGATTGTTTTAATACTTTAGGAAAAATATCCATGAGTCATTTGTGACG
Organism: Viscum album; assembly: GCA_963277665.1. NCBI lineage: Eukaryota > Viridiplantae > Streptophyta > Magnoliopsida > Santalales > Viscaceae > Viscum > Viscum album. Next base: position 1,253,356,754 of record OY728135.1, on the reverse strand, counting down.
TGTAAGAATCTACCAAACCTCAATCTGACGCACGGTGTGACCGGTATGGCTGAAAGTGTCTGATATCAATTTCAAATTGACATAAACTTTTGAAAACAACACAAGTGACATATGGAAAACCGAGAAAATGCGTTCGGATTGTTTTGATACATTAGAACAACAATCCATGAGTCATTTGTGATGTGTAACAATAAACCGCACCTTAATCCAATGCACAGTGTGACCGGTAAAGATTTTCATTAGATAAAGAATCAGTATTTACTAAATGAGATAAATCATCCAAAAACATATTGATTTTACATTATTCCCTTTCATTGTTATCAGAATTAAAACATTTGAGTTTATCATTTCCATATTTTAGTTTCAAATTTCCATATTAATTCATTCTTTCATATTAATGCTTTAATTTATTTCATTATTTTATTAGTAATATAATATTTGTTTTCTTATATAGGTGAATTTTTTTCCTTGAGTTTGGATGCTTTGTTCGGAAACAAATACCATGGACGAAAATTTTTGAGAGAGGATCATGGATATCAAAAGATGAAACATTAATGTTTATAACTGTTTTTGGATAATTGTAATTTTAACCATGTAAAACATTGTTTGAAATGTATATAGCAGTGTGTTTTTTTGTATTGATGATGTTAAGTAAATGTATATAGCATTGTTTCTCAAAATATTGTGTACGGGTTCTATTTTGTACAGGCATGTAGGTGCTATTGTGTGCAGGTGTGTAGGTGCTGGTTTGTGCAGGTGTGCATGTGCTGGTTCTGCGGGTGCAGGGGAAGGTGCCTTTATCAGCTCTTTTTTGAGCGCTGATAAAGGTAACCTTTAACAGCACTAAAAGAGTGCTGATAAAGGGCCCTATTATCAGTGCTCAAGATAGTGCTGATAAAGGCATCAACATTAACAGTGCTAGAAAAGCACTGTTAATGTCGACGTAGATAAAGGGGAGGTCCCCTTTATCTACTCTAGCATTAACAGTTCTTTTCTAGCGCTGTTAATGTCAGTTTTTAGTGCTCATAAAAGGCCAAGTTGTAGTAGTGTGGGTTACCCTTATTCAACCCTTATAAAGAAGGACTTACCCTTACACAACCTTTTAAAAGTAAGGGTTTCCCTTATATAGGTTAAACTACCCTTACACAGTGGCTAGGTTACCCTCACCAATCCTTTGAAAATAAAGTGATACATTTACACAGGTCATGATTTACCCTTATGTAGCATATATAATTTAACAGTTACCCTTACGTAACTCACCCTTACATTTAAAAAATATTGACTTACCCTTACATGATTAGAGAGTTCCTCAACTAACCCTTATATAACTCAAAGGTCACCCTTATGAAACCTTTAGAAACATTAGGGATACCTTTATGCAACTGAAAGAAAAGGGTCTCTACCCTTACACAACCCTTATAGATAGGGTGTTACAATTATGAAAGTAGAAATATACCCTTACACAATGTATGAAATATAAAACTTACCCATACAAAACTAAGGGAAATTCTTATCTACCCTTACATAACCTTTTAAAAATAATAGTTTCCCTTATGAAAATCATAGGTTCTATAACATCTCAAAATTATAAAGTAAGAACATTATATCTGATAGAGTTTATGGCATGAAACACCAAGCGTAGAAGGAAATATAACATACCAAGACTTTAAAACATATTTATTATTTTTAATCTACTCTATATCTTTCAATGCACACAATACCGAGTTATCTTGCATTACACACAACAAAGAATTTCTTCAATAGCTTGCGTTACACGCAAGACTGAGTTTTACCGAATACTATTAATATTATTATTTAATATAATAAGATATAACATAGTCATTAAATTGGTGGTAATGAATAATATTAAATAAATTACAAAAAAAATATGATTTACATAAATATAAAATGAATGAATTTGTAATCAATTAATTATAAATGAATATAAGAACCAACTGAATATAAAGGGGATGTTTTTATAAAAACTATTACTATGCACCAATTTTTTTTATCATAATAAATTAAATTAATTACTATTAGTTAATAATATTAATGAAATATATATATATATTATATATTCAATAAAATATTTTTTTATATTCATCCAATATATTTTATAGGTATGATATAATAATAAACCCAATTTTATGCATAAAAACTATATTGTTCTAAAGGCAATTTTGCAGTCTTTTCATGGCGCACTAGTTTTAAAACCAAAATTTTCCAATTTTATAAATTTATTTTTAAAAATATAATTCATTTTTGAAATATTAATGTTAAAATTACCCTAGGGTTAACTTTTGGTATTTTTCTGAGAAGTTTTATTTTTTGCACTACTGGTGTCGGCGTGTCATTTTGGACTCTCGATGCTGGTATGTCCTTTTGAACTATCGATGTTGGCATGTTGTTTTTTACTATCAGCATCAGTTTCATCATCAACGTTAGTGTCAGCATCAACATTAGTGTCTGCATCAGCGTCAGTGTCAGTGTTGACATCAGCGTTAGCATGATTTTCTATTTTATCCCAGTTTTTCTAGTTTCACCCCTCTTACATTTTATTTGATGTAAATTGAGTTTAAAGGATTTTTTTAGAATTTATAAATTAATTTCAAAAGATATTAATTATATATTTAATATCCTAATTCTCCTTGAACTTTGAAATAGTCAAGCCACATAATCTTAACCATAATCCGACTTTAGTGGACCTTGAATCCGTTTCCCATTCCATTGATATAGGATCTAGATTTTCTAAAGCTGAGGTCCTCTCTTATCATTTCTCTTGGTGTGTGGAGAAAGTTTCTTCCCCAGACGAGTCATGCTCCTATGTTAGAGCCCTTTCCTGTCTAGTTTTTCTTGGAGTTTCCTCTTACTCATGCGACCCCCTGTTTGGCACAAGGAGGAGTTCTGGTCTCCTGTTGTTCCAAGTAGGGATTTTCCTTCATCTCTCTTAAATTTTGTATCACGTGGGTTGGGTGTAGTAATTATTCTTGGGAGATAAAAACTGAATTATTTATTTAATGAAAGTAATAAATGAGGGGGGGGGGGTGATGATAAAAAGACAACATGACATGTTATGATAACAGGTAGGGGATTGAAGATGGATAAATATTGAGCATTGTTTTATTTTCATTATCATTGTTTTCCTATTATTAATTATTGTGGCTGTAATTCCTTCTAAAAATCACAGTTGTTGGTGGCCTTTACTTGCACACTAGTGATGTTTTTTTCTTGTTGTTAAGAAGAATTGAAAATATCAGTCCATTTAATCACATACACTTGGTTAAATAAATGGATTCCCTAGGATCAAACCAATTCTGTGATCACCCCTATTATTCATAGTGAAATTAAAGAATCCCTATTGGCTAAATCTGAATATGCTTGGCTTGATGGGGTAGATGTGTGCTATGTTTTATTGTGTTTGTGCCTTGTGCGGGTTGTGTGATGTTACTATCGGTAGCTTGGCTGTGGGTATGGGTGTGGACAAAGAGGATGTTTCTGTGTTTTGGTATGACCTGTTTGTATAATGAGGCTTCTGATTGGTTGTTTGTGGAATGGATGAACTTATAGGCAGTATGACTTCCTTTGGTTGTGTTGTGGATATTCTAGGGACTTCACCTTGGATTTCTTTTTGTTTTGGAATGTTTATGGTTGGTAGTTTCCCCGGTAGTGCTGGAATAAATATAAGTGATCCCCTTAATAATGAATGGAAAGTGGTTAAATGAAAAAGAGGTTGGGTTTATGCTTTGGTAGTGGCTGTTTGTGTGGTTGTGCATATAGGGGTAGTAATAAAAGTGGTTCTAGTGGGATGGTTGTTTGTTTTGGTACTCATAGGTTGGGTTGAGTGTTTGTTACCTATATGTATAAATTTTATTTTTTTGTGATTTTCAATATGCATCCCAACCTTGTTGATCACTACGTTCCGAACACCCTATTTCATGGGGGAGGGTTTATTTCCCAATATCCTGGTGGGAGGATGGATGGCTGGTTACTGACTTTCTCCCTCGCACCCCTTTTGGGGTTTTACCGCTTGAGCGTATCTGGATAGACTGTAATAGCTTGACGTTTACTATAACCTAAGATCTTTTGGGCAGGTTTTATTGCAGATGAGGGTCCCAAGTGTCTACGGGCTAGGTTTGTTTCCCAGGTGTCTTTGAGATGAGGCCTAGGTGTTTTCGGGCAATAGTTGTGGTTGTTGTGACCCAGGTGTCTGTGGGCGGGATATGTGTAGCTTGTGGCCCAGGTTTGTGCAGGTAGTTGTGTAGTGGGACTACATTTGGGTAAGGGTTTTGGAATCAAGACGTTATCTGTTAGAAATGAGCCATTAACTAGTAGGAAAAGTGGTGCGGGGTACCCAAATCATCAATGTTATTATATTATTACCTTACTTGAATTTCCTTATTTGGTGAGCATGCCTTGGTGAGGTTAGGATGGTTAGTATTTTTCCTTGGTAGGTGCAGTTGGTTTCTATTGTTTTTACAAGGGAATTAGTATGCTTCTCCCACTTGTGCATGAGTGAATTTGGTTTCCCTTCTGAGTATACTTGTATTCTCACCCTATATTATTAAACCATTTTCAGGTTTCCATGAGGACTTTGAGGTTAGTTCTAGAATTTACTAGCTTGGGTGTTGCGATAGTTGTTGTGCTTCTGTTTAGACTCTTTCTTTTGGTACTTTTCTTTGGATCTTTGGTTGTATTTTTGTAGCAGTTTATGTTTAAATCATGCATGGGTTGGATTTTGGTTTCCTTTATATAAAAGTTTGGTATTGTTTGGGATTTTTTTACCATCTTATCTTCCAATCATATTTTCATTAAAAAAGGGAAATGCCTTCCATTTTGTGTGAGATTCTATACCCTTGGTGCTAGTCACTACTTCGGGGCCTATTGAAGGTGGGACTCGGGGGTCATTATCTCTCTTTCCTCTTGAAGAAGGAAGGTCATGGAACATTGTTGTCCCTCCCCTCACCTTGAGGAAGGTGGGTCCTGATATAATTCTATCAAAGGTTATAGTTGAGAGATAGGATAGAGTTTAGAGTTAGGCATAATGAGGGTTTCATGGGATGGTAGGGAAACAATGTTAGATGATCTTGGTGCATGACGTAGGCCAGGGAAGACCGGTTAGGACATGATATTTTTGGCCCCCTTGTGATCCGATGTAAGGACTATGGACCTACTGGAAGACCAAGTGAACTTACACTGATTGTGGAGTAGAGACCCTAGGAAAGGTATATACATAATAATGACTTCTGTTCTTATTTGAGTTGGGAATTTCGATAAATCAAAATAAATAATGAGTCAAAATTAATCTAAATGGATATTATGTACTACTCGGGCTTAGGAATTCCTTATTTACCTTTTCATTTATAGAATCTGGATGACCCCCATGAGTGGCTTGGGCAGTCGAGGCCCAACATACTGACATGGCTGATCAGAGGAGGGCCGATAGAGAGGAGGAAGATGACTTGTGGCAGAAGACCCTTCATGCTTTCCAGTGGCAGACCTTGGGTAAGTACAAATGCAACATTTTAGACTTAGAGATGGAGGAATATATTGAGGAGATGGTGATGACCTTTACCTTAATCCATACTCTGATGGATTACTGGGTTCCTCTACGGTGATCCAGATGCGAGGAGCGACGCGTTAGTGGTGGAAGCTCTACCTCAGGGAGAGGAAGAAGACCGATGTTTTGTGGGACAACTTTGAGAAGGAGTTTTGGGAAGAGTTTCTTTCCTCGAAGATGAAGAACAAGAAGAGACAGAAGCTGCTCTCCCTCTATAAAGGAAGTATGTTAGTGAGGGAGTTGAGGATCAATTTCAAGTATCTCCTATACTTTGCTCCAGACCTCTTTCTATACAAGGAATCTTGGGTGAGGTGCTTGGAGGAGGTACTCTGACCTTCTCTTCAATATGTAGTTACTACCTTTACCCTACTGACATAATTAGAAGTTTAGAAGAAGGTTGAGGTAGTGAAAATAATGCACTCACAAGGAGGAATACCATGATAGGGGATCCAACCAAGTTCTTTAAAGGGGAAGGAATTTAGTAGCAAGTCTCCAGTGTCAGGGCCTTCCAGGTTTCATCCGGTAGGGAGTAGGCCTCAGTAGTTCCATTTATGATCTCCTGGTTCCCATCCTTTCCCTATGGGCTTGGGACCAAAGTGTTTTTCTTGTGAAGTCTGTGGGCACATCAAGAGTCAGTTCCCAGTTCATGATAAACTTAGTGGGGGTGAGAAGGTTCAGTGCCTGCCTCAATAGCAGCCATTACCGGTTAGGCCTTTACAGCAAAAGCAGGACCCCACTCCACTAAGGGATGATGGTGCTAGAGGAGGATGATCATAGGGAGCTCCTTAGGGACCTCAACCAGGGTGTGGTTGGGGATACAACCGACAACCAAGGGGCAGAGGAGCTGGACGTGGACAGTTTCACGCTGCTGAGGCAGCAGTTCCATTGGGGCCAGAGGTTGTTTGAGGTATGATTAGTCTATTTAGAACTATTTATTATGCCTTGTTTGATTCAGTAGATTCTCACTCTTTCATTGAACCCAGTCTAGCCCATTATCTGGATCTAGACGTAGAGAGACTTCCTGTGCCCCTGGTGTTGAGCATGCTAGTTGGAGGTCAGACCGGTTTGTTTGATGTTTTTCGGGGATGTAGACTGATGTTGGGGCCACATCAGTCCAGTGGGGATCTTATTATACTATAGATTAAGCCATACAATGTCATCCTTGGAATAGATAGGTTGTTCTCTATGCATGTTTTTATCAACTATTTCCGGAGAAGAGTCATGTTTTCATGTATGAATGGTCAACATGTAGATTTTGTTAGTGAGCACAGTTGTCTGGTGGGAAACCAACATGTGGAGCCTCTTCTTTCTATGTTATTTGAGATGTCAGAGGGGTCGATGGATGCTGAGATGGTATAGGTTCCAGGAGTCATCAGAGAGTTTTTAGATGTCTTCCTAGAGGAGGTTGTGACTCTACCCCCTCGACGTGATGTTGAGTTCGGGATATACTCACAACCTCGTGCCCGTCCGATTTTGATGGCTCCCTATTGGATGGAACCATCTGAGTTGCAGGATTTGATGATCTAGATCGATGATCTGATGATTTAGATCGATGATCTGATGAGGAAGGGATTTATCTGGCTTAGTGTGTCTCCATGGGGTGCTATGGTTTTTTTCCAAAGAAGGTAGATGGTGTTCTGAGGTTGTGCATAAACTACTGGAGACTGAACCAAGTAATGGTCAAGAACTATTACCCCCTTATGAGGATATATGATATTTTCGACCAAATGAGGGGAGAAGGTTGGTTCTCTAAGATTTATCTACAGTATGGATATCACCAGTTGAGGGTGAAGGAGGGTGACATCCTAAAGACTTCTTTTAGGTGAAGGTATGGACACTTTGAGTTCGTGGTCATGATATTCAGTGTCATGAATGCATCGACCATGTTCATAGGGCTCATGAACTCTATATTCCACAAGTTTTTAGACCAGTTATTCATCATGTTCATTGATGAAATCTTGATTTACTCTAAGATAGATGAGGACCACACTAAGCACCTCAGGATAGTCTTGGAGGTCCTCTGAAACCACCGCCTCTATGGGAAGTTGTCTAAGTTAAAGTTCTCAACGTGAGAGTTATGATTAATTGGAAATGTGATGTCTTATCAAGGTATATAATTGAACCCATCAAAGGTTGAGGTGGCTGTTTTTAGGCATCACCCAAGAATGTGGCAGATGTTCATAACTTTATGGGTCTAGAAGTCTATTACTAGAGGTTTGTACCCAAATTTTGTTAGGTTGCAGATCTATCAACAGCTTTGACTATGAATGACTAGGCCTTTTGTGGAGTGATTAGTTTCAAGTATCTTTCAACTATATTAAGGGGAATTTGTCCAGTGCTCTAGTGCTTAGGTTGCTGGAGGAAGGGGTGACATTCGAAGTGTTATGTGAAGATTTTGGTCTTGGATTGGGATGTGTACTGATACAACATCAGAGAGTGATCTTTTATAGGTCTAGGAAGTTATATCCCCATGAACATAACTATTCCACCCATGATTGAGATCTTGCATTGATCATGTTCATGATGAAGTTGTGGAAAAATTACCTTATCGGGGAGCACTTCGTGGTCTTCACAGATCACAAGAGTTTGAGGTATATCTTCTCCCAGTGAAACCTGAACTTGTGATAGTGGAGGTGGACAGAGTTTCTCTAGGATTTTGAATTCGATATATCTTACACCTAAGTTAAGGTAAATGTTGTGGCCAATTCCTTGAGCAGGAAGTTATAGAGGGAAGTGGTTTGAGAATCTATAGATACTTGGAAGGTGATTGGGGGGGGGGGGTTGGATGCCTTGCACTTGGATGTTGGGATAGATAGTGGTAGAGGCTATCTGTTTTAGATGGAAGTACAATATTCCTTGATGTGGCAAGTGGAGGAGTCTCAGTGTGGAGACTCAATGACTGAAGTGATGTGTGATCACATTGTCTAGGGTGATGCTCTAGAGGGATGGTTGGAGGATAGTCAAAATCAGATGCTCTTCCATGAGAAGCTGTTTGTCACAGTGGCGATATGCAAGGGATTTATCCATGAGTTCCATATATCACCCCTATAGGTACACCAATGAGTTTCCAAGATTTATAGAGGCTTTAGGGAACAATTTTGGTGGCCCATGGTGAAACAGGAAGTAGCAGAGTTTGTGATAAGGTGCCTGGTGTTTTAGTAGGTGAAGGCTAAGCACCGTGTTCCCGGTAATCTGTTTTAGCCTTTAAATGTCCTCGAGTAGAAGTGGAATGAAATATCTATGTATTTATTCATAGGTCTACCCAAGGCTCAGGGAGGCTGTGATGCTATCTGGGTAGTAATGGAACAACTGACGAAATTGGTTCATGTCTTGGAAATCAAGGAGTCAAGCACAGTGGATGCCTTGACAAGGAAGTATATGGATGAGGCGGTACAACTTTATGGGGTTCCGAGATCCTTCATATTATATCGGGATATATGATTTACCTCATGAGTATGGAGGGGACTAAAACATGATTTTGGCACCCAATTATGCTTTATCACTCATTTCCACTCTCAGATGGATGAGCAGATGAGGCGGACCATCCAGACTTTGGAAGATATACTACGAGCATGTGTTCTAGACTTCAGGGGATCATGAGTATGACATTTTCCTCTGGTAGACTTTTATTACAATAATATCTATCACTCTACCATTAGCATGTCACCGTTCAAATCCTTATACGGGAGACCGTGTCGTTCACCCTTGTGCTGGATAGAGGATAGATAATCATCTATTCTTGGACCAGATGTGGTGAAAAGAATGAAAGAGAAGGTTCAGCTCATGCGCGAGAGGATAAAGGCAGATCAATATCAAAAGAAGTCTTATGTATATCATAGTAGGAGGCCCTTGGAGTTCAAGGTTGGAGACTATGTGTTTCTAAAGGTTTCCCCTCGACGTGAGTAGTAGAGGTTCGGTAGGGGAAGCAAGATTTCTCCCAGGTTCATCGGACCTTTCAAGGTGTTGGGATGAGTTGGTGAGGTGGCATATTAGCTGGCATTTCCACCATAATTGGGAAGGATCCACAACGTCTTTCACATCTCCCAGATTTATTGGTATCTACATGATGACTCCCATTTCATTGATTGGGGAGAGTTTGATATTGAGGACGACGCGATTTTCGTGGAGTGGTTGGTGGAGATCTAGGACCATTAGGAGAAGGTGCTTCATGGATGGAATATTCCTTTGGTTTTTGTGTTATAGAGGTATTGTGGCCTTGACAATAGTACTTGGGAGCGGGAGGCACAAATGCGTGCCCAGTACCCAGAGCTGTTCTGAGTTTTTCTCTTATGTTTTGATTTATGATTTGATTATGTTGTAAATCTTGGATTTGTTTCTATAAAATGAGTTGTTTCCTTTCCTATAATGTGTGATAAGTAACGACATAAGTGGAAGGGAGGACTTGATCCCTAATCAAGATGCATTAATGCGGATGGGATTAAATCCATGAGGGTGAGTCAATACCGCCCAAAGCAGACAATATCTTGACATGGGGGAAGAAATTACCTAATCCATTTCTCTCGACCGTGTGACATTTAGTGTCTGTATGGATTTTTGCGGTAGGCAATTTTGGGGAGGTTTTCTTGGATTTTTAGGTTTTCACTCTAGTTTTCGAACAACACAGGGTGGTTTATCCTTGGGAGGTATCTTACAGGGTGGTTCTTCAAACCCCTCCGTTTTTTCCTTTGATTGGTTTTAAATTATTAAGGGAGAGAATGTTTTGAGAGGTATATGATGTAATGTACCAGACCTCTCTGGTCCATTCCTTTGTGAAAATACAGTGTTTGGGGTGTTCTGGGGGCTATCGAGGACTCATTTAGAGAAGTTTACCCAAAAAGTTCTTTTTTTTTCTGTCAGCATGTCATTTTGAAATGTCGGTGTCAGCGTGTCATTTTTAACTTTCGGTGTCGGTGTGTAATTTTGAACTGTCAGTATCGATGAGTCATTTTGAACTATTGGTTTCCACACATCCTTTTGAATTATCGATGTCTATGTGTCATTTTGAACTGTCGGTGTCGGTATGTAATTTTGAACTGTTGATGTTGGAGTGTCGTTTTGAACTGTCAGTGTCAACATGTCATTTTGAATTGTCAGTGTTTGAGTGTCATTTTGAAATATTAGTAATGATGAGTCATTTTTAACTATCAGTTATAGTGTTTCATTTTTAAATTTCAGTGTCAGCGTGTCATTTTGAAATATCGGTGTCGGCATGTCATTTTGAACTATCGGTGTTGGTGTGTCATTTTGAACTATTGGTGTCAACATGTCATTTTAAACTATCGGTGTCAGCGTGTCATTTTGGACTGTCGGTGTCGGTGTTTCCTTTTGAGCTGTCAGTTTCGACGTGTCATTTTGTTCTGTCAGCGTTGGTGTCAACATCAACATCGACATCAGAATCAACGCCAGCATCAGTATCAGCGTCTGTGTCAGCGTCGACGTCAGCATTAGCGTCATTTTCCATTTTTCCCAGTTTTTCTAGTTTTTCCCCTCTTATGTTTTATTTTACATAAATCGATTTTAAGGTATTGTTTGACCATTTATAAAGGCGTTTCAAAATATATTAATTATATATTTAATATCCTAAAGCTCCCCAAACTTTGAAATAGTCAAGCTGTGTAATCTTAACCATGATCCGAATTTAATGGACCTTGAAACTATTTTTCATTCCGTTGATATAAAATCTTGATTTTTTAAAGCTGAGGACCTATTTTCTCTTTTCTCTTGGTGCGCGAAGAACTTTTCTTCCCCAGACGAGCCATGAACCTCTACTAGATCCCTTTCTTATCAAATTTTTCTTGGAGTTTTCTTCTACTCATGCAACCCCCTGTTTAAAGAAAGGAGGAGTTTTGGTCACCTATTGCTCCAAGTAGTTATTTTCCTTCATCTCTCTTAAATTGTGTATCATGCAGGGTGTGTGTAGTAATGCTTCTTGGGAGAGAATGATCAAATTATTTCTCTAACAAGAGTAATAAATGAGGGGGGTGGGAGATGATGATAAAAAGACAAACGGATTTATTATGATAATGGGTAGGGGATTTAAGATGGATGAATGTTGAGAACTATTTTATTTTTATTATCCTTGTTTTCCTACTATTAATTATTGTGGTTGTAAGGCCTTCTGAAAATCATGTCCATTGGTGGCCTTTTCTTGAACATTGGTGATGTTCTTGTTCTTTTTGTTGATACTCTGTGAAGAATTGAATATATAAATCCATTTAATCATGTAAAATTGGTTAAATAAATGGATTTACTAGGGTAAAAACTATTCTGTGATCACCCCTATTATTCTAAGTGAAATTAAAGAATCTATGTTGGATAAATTTGAATATTCTTGGATTGATGGTGTGACTGTGTGCTGTGTTTTTTTGAGTTCATGCCTTATGTGGGTTGTGTGATGTTACTGTTGGTAGCTTGGATGTGGGTACAAGTGTGGACAAAGGGGATGGTTCTATGTTTTGGTATGACCTATTTGTGATGCGAGGCTATTGATTGGTTGTTTTTGGAATGGATGAACTTGTAGGCAGCGGGAATGCCTTTGGTTGTGTTGTGGACATTTGAGGGACTGCACCTTGATTTCTTATTATTTTGGTATGGTTAGGGTTGGTAGTTTCCCTGGTAGTACTGGAATAAATAAAAGTGAAACCCTTAATAAATAACAACAAGTGGTTAAATTAAAAGGGGGTTGGGTTTATGCTTTGGTAGTGGCTGTTTGTGTGGTTGTGCATATAGGGTTAGCAGAAAAAGTGGTTCTAGTGGGCTGGTTGTTTGTTTTGGGACCCATAGGTTGGGATGAGTGTTTTTTTACCTATATGTATAAATTTTATTTTCTTATGATTTTTAATACACACCCCACCCTTGTTGATCACTACAAGCTGAACAACCCATTTCATGGGGAGGGTGTCTTTCCCAACCTCTCGGTGGGAGGATGGATGGATAGTTACTGAATTTCTCCCTTGCACCCCCTTTTGAGTTCTTACCGCTCAAGCATATCCTATAAGAATGTAATTTATTGAGGTTTACTATAGCCTAATATCCTTCAAGTAGGTTGTGTTGCAGATGAGGAGACCGGGTGTCTGCGGACTAGGTTTGTTTCCTAGGTGTCTTTAGGATGAGGCCTAGGTGTTTTTGGGCAAGAGGTGTGGTTGTTGTGACCCATGTGTTTGTAGGAAAGATATGTGTGATTTTTTGCCTAGGTGTGTGTGGGAAGTTGTGTAGTGGGACTACATTTGGAGAAGGGAGGTAGCGTCAAGATGTTAAACATTAGGAATGAGAAGTTAACTAGTGGAAAAGTGGTGTGAGGTACCCAAATCATCAATGTGCTTATATTATTACCTTACTTAACTTGTGTTATTTGGTGAGTATTCCTTGGTGAGGTTGGTATGGTTATTATTTTTTCTTGGTAGGTGTGGTTGGTTTATGTTGTTTTCATAGTGGCATTAGTATGCTTCTCCCACTTGTGTATGAGTGACTTTGGTTTCCCTACTAAGTATAATTGTATGCTCACCCTATGTTATAAAACTATTTTTTTGGTTTCCAGGAGGACTTTGAGAACTATGTTGTACTTTACTAGCTTAGGAATCGAGATAGTTGTTGTGCTGCTGCTTAGACCCTTTCTTTTGGTACTTTTCTATGAATATTTGGTTGTACTTTTGCAACAGTTTATATTTAAATCATGCATGGGTTAGATTTTGGTTCTCATTATATAAAATTTTGGTTTTATTTGGGAATTTTTTACCATCTTATCTCTCGATCCTGTTTTCATTAAAAAATAGTAATGCCTTTTATTTTGTGTGAGATTCTATACCCTTAGTGCTAGTCCCCACTCCGGGGCCTATTGAAGGCGGGACTCATGGGTCATTACCTCTATTTCCTCTTGAAGAAGGAAGGGAATGATACATTTTGTTATAATAATTAATAATTTATAATGAGTTCAAATTCATTTTTTACAAATAAATATTAGTGAAATAAATTAAAATTAATTACAGCGATTAAGAGAAAAACTAGCTTAATAAGGGACTAAGACTTAAATATAAAGTCCAAAATGACTTGAAAACATGTAAAAACACTATTTTATTGAAATATTTTGACCATATAATCCATTTTATATAATTGGGTTCATTATTGGAGTCACATAATGTAAGGGAGACTTGCCAATAGTGTTTACCTCTTAGTATTTTTAAGAATTCCACTCCTCCTCCACTATAAAATGGCACTCACCCATCTTAATTATTCACCACTCTCAAGACATTTGGATCATCCAAAACCTACCCAAATAAGCTCCCTAATTCAATAAAATCATCCTAGAATCATCTTTTTTTTTTCGTAAATCAATCCAAGGATGTCTTTTGGTATAAACCAAATGGAGTTACCCGAATAAGAGGTAACATTCTTTAATGATCACTTTTGTTTCATTTACTTCTCCATCCCTTAAATTAGAATTATATATTCATCATATAATAAAATTAGTATCTTAAATATACTGAGATGTTTTTATATCAAGGGTATTACCTACACTCACACACACTTCCATCAAATGAGATACACAATCATCGTTCATGAGTACGTCCGACTACCTCCTTGTGAACCGATGTTGTTTTTCCTATATTACCACCTTTTAAGGTTGATAATAATGATAAAATTATAGTATATATATAATAAATATGATATTTATAATGTATTTATTCTTTTATAATTCTTTTATAACACATACCTTTATGCTTTCCATTTTGTGGGAATATGATAACATCGTTTGTGGACGTGTGGACTACCTCCTCCTCAAAGCGATGCGATTCATTAACATTGTACATGGAATGTAATAAGGATAGTTTTAATAAAAATATGTGAAACATATGAAACAAATATGATAATTTAATTATAATACACATATATATAATTTACTTTTCATTCTTTTAAAAGGATAAGAAAATTAAAACAATGTTCATGCGTACATATGACATACTGTCTCCATGAATGGTGTATTTCATTTCTTATCACCAAATTTTATAGATTAATAAAAATAAAAATATAATGAATATATATAATATTTAAATCCTTTTTTAAATTATGGATATTATTAAATCATTATCTATGTAATAGGAAAAAAATAATAAGTCAAGAAATACTTGAAAAACTAGGCGAGTAACACCCGAATTAGTGAATATAATGAAATATTATTTGAAAAAGGGTAATAATATATTATAATAAGATAATATATGATATTATAAATATGTTTATGGTTATTTTATAAGTTAATAATATGATTAAAACCATTATAAAAAAGGTTAAATTTTGTTCACCCAAAAGAAAGTGAAAGGTAAGAAATTTCATCTCAATTTACATTCCATTGAGACCTATTTGTTATTATGTATCAATTCACTTTTATGTAGTGTACATACTACCTTTAACATGTAATATCATGATTCATTCATTATTAATGATACTTCAATTTTAATTTTTTTATATAATTTTATTTGAATTAAAGTTTACCAAGTGGTAAAAAAATTCATAACCTGATTCTTTTTCATTGGGTTATATTACTTCTTCATTTCCATTAATATTCTAATATTATTTGTGTAATAAATTTTTAATATATATTTTTGTATTTACACCTTTTTATGCAGATTTATAGTTTTTACACATAATATATTCATTTATTTATTTTCACTTCAATGTTAGGGTCATTTCAAGGGTTCACTTCAGAATCTCATTTTATTTGAGATTGTTTACACTTAAATTCTAATTAAAGGAAATTATTTGGTCATTGTTGAATAAAAATATTCATTTTAATATAATATAGTTATTAATTATATTTTTTATATAATAGTTCCATTTTCCCACTCTTTGGTACTCAAAATGTTTTATAAAATGATTTTAAGAAAACACGACTTCATTTCTCTCTTAATTCAGAAATCTGTTTTCTCTCAAAACTATGTTTTATAAAAATGTTTTCAAAAATGTTTTTAACTTCTTCAAAATGATTTATTAAAGAAATTTTTACCCATTTTTTCTTTTACAAATGTTTTCAAAGGAATATTATTGTATGTTTTCAAACAAGTCACTTTTCTTAACTTTTTACCATGTAAAAGCAATGTTCTTTTTACCTTGTATGACAAGTACAGAATTAACCAATGCCATTTCTTTGAATATTATTCTATAAATTTTCAAATATATTTTTAAATAATTTTTTTTAATTTTTTTTAAATAAAATGGATTTTTAATATTTTTTTTTCAAAATTAAATGGTATTTTCCTCAAGAATTTTTTGAATATATTTTTACAGTATTTATATTCATCAATGACAACAACTATTTATCCTTATAAAATTTGGATATTTTTTATTGATACCATCCCAATTCTTCCTCTAGATGGTTTATGATTAATTTGTCTAAGTATAGTATTGATATTTACTTCCTTGATTTATTTTTGTAGTCCCCTTGAAATATCCAATTTACAATGATCATTGAACATTAAATTTACCCTAAATATCTATTTCATTTATCATAGATATGATTATTTCTTAAACCATATAACATTTTTACATATGGTGTTTAATTTGAAATTTATTTAATATATGTGAAAATATTGATAACTCTGCAACTTTTACTCAATATAGATATTTTATAAGGCACATTTTCTGGAATTAAATCGATTGTTTGATATATGAGGAATGATTTAGAAAGGTAAGATATAGGTGGGGTCTGGTTATAGATATCTCCTTGATGCATTTGTAGTCTCATGGGATGATTTAGTTGGCTAGCATTAGTGGGTTTTTTCACCCAGTATATTTTAAACCATCTTGTAAAAGGTCTTGATGGTAAAGGTATCATGTACCTAGGAAACATGGCATCCAAGAATTAAGAATTTCTTTCATTCAGATTCAGTTATTATTATCCATGAGATTTTCACTATGAAAAAATATATGGATTCATTTTATTCTCATTTTTTTAATTAAATGTCATGTGTGTTTAGTTATTTAACTTTATAATTTTTTATGAAATTACTTCTCAATTTATTTATTATATGGAATGCATGTTCAGTTATTACCTTTCCATATTAACTATGCTAATTGATTCATTATTTATTCCATTGTACTTAACCCTTACTAAGAATTTGGGCCCACCCATATTTTATTTTCCTTCCCTAGGATTCCATGAAGTTTATTAAGAATGACATTCAAGGATATTCTATGTGGGAATAAAGTTATCCTGAAAAAAAATTATGTTATAATTAGTGCATTCATTTTTAACAAAATAATCATGTATGTATATAATTTAACAATACTACTAAATGATTTGATCCTTTGAGAGTTAATTCCTTGTAATCATGCTAATTTAATGGTAGTAGACACCATCTTTGGGATCACTGGGGTTGGGTCACTATAGTTGGCATCAAAGGAAGTTTAGTACAAACCTTATGAATTAGATTAAAAAAACATAGATTATAGAACATATCCATAAATTAGAATTTGAGTATAAGTATAAAAGAACACCGAAAATTTCAATTAGATAGAGATTATGTGGTTTTCCTAGAAATACATACCTATTTGGATACTACAAGTGGGCATGGTTTTGACATAGATGTACTTAGGGGTAAAAACTTTGAAAAGGTGTGTCGATCTTGAATCGAGCATAACCTAGTACACGACGATATACCTTACTGCACACTTGGTTTGACACTCTCAGGGTATATTCTTAGGATAACTCATATTAACTTTACAAACCATTATTAAGGAGTTGAATAGATGATGATAATGAATAACCAAAGTTAAACTTAAGGTGATTTAGATTTAAAATAATATCAATGACTTAAAAAACTTTTTAGATTTTATGTGATGAGATTAAACAAATATTAATGATATTTTAGAATAAATTTATGGAAACACAACCCATTATTTTATTATACATTTTAGTGGAAAATTTATTTTTAGGAATAATGAGTTTTCATTTTATAAACATAATTTTAAAAGTATTGATAAACTTTAGGGTTGATATACAATAAAATTATTAGACTTTTTAAAAATATAAATAATTAGGTAATATTGAAAAAATTTACAAAAAGGATATTTAATGATTAAATTTCTAGGATATACATCATATTTACTTTTGGAATCATATTAATAATGTTTAGAAAATGGATAAACTACATGCCGGGTGACACCTATCAAGTCCAGTAAGGCGATGGGGCTTGAACCCATAACCTAAGGACGACAAGGGTTAGTTCCTACCACTGGACTATGTAATGTCCTGGTTGATATGTCATTGTTTTTAGTTAAACGATTTGATGAATAAAAATTATTGATGAACAAATAATATTAATTTTGATGTTAAAGATTAATGTATTAACCATATTAATTTTGGAAAATAGTTAGAGGTAAATATAAAGTATTTTAACTCTTTTATGGATCTTACAATCTATTAAAATTAAATTTTAGTGCTCTAAGAATAAAAAAAGTTCATTTTAGGATATCCATTTCATGGAGTAAGGGATGAATTAGAATTTGATCAAAGTACAACCAAAAGATGAAATTTTTCTTATGAAATTGAAATGTATCAAGGAGTTTATTTCATTTTATTCTTTGTGAATAAAATAATTCCTTAACATTAGGAGAAGGATCTTAAAACAAAAATTTTATCATAATACCTTCATTTTTATTGAACCAATGATATTTTGAATAATCATAGATTTATGGATTTGAGGCCCACAAATCTCCATTGATAATTAACTTGTTTGTGATTAATGACCTAAATCACCCCTATAAATATTTATGCTTTCCCTCCATGTATGTATATCCACGTTCCAATAATTATATCCTACTTAGAGACATAATAATATATTATTCCATGCAACCTTTGTACTTATCATTATCTCTTATTAAGAGGATATTTTGTTAACTCTTCTCATGATGTGGGATTTCAACAAAATAATTTTCAAATATCAAACCCTATATTTCTGAGATAAAGTTTAAATTGTGAGGAATAAATTTAATTAAGGTGAGGAGAATGTAACACCTTGAAATTATAAATTAAGAACATTGTATTTGATAGTGTGTATGACAAGGAAGGCCAAGCATAGAAGGGAATATAACATACCAATACTTTGAAATATATTTACTATTTTTAATATATTATATAGATTTAAATTCAAACAATATTGAGTAATATTTCATTACACACAATAAATATTTTTTTCGAGAGCTTGCGTTACATGCAAGACCGATTTTTACCTAATACTATTAATAATATTATTTAATATAATAAGATATAACCTAGATATTAAATTTGTGGTTATGAATAAGATTAAATAAATTATGAAAATATACTGTTTACACAAATATATAATGAATTCATTGGTAATAAATTAATTATAAATGAATATAATAACCAATATAATATAAAGGGGATGTTTTTATAAAAACTATTATTATGCGCTAAAGGTGTTTTATCATAATAAATTAAATTAATTACTATTATTGAATGATATTAATTATATATATATATATTATATTCAATCAAATATTTTTAATATTCATCTAATATATTTTATTGGCATAAGATAAAAACAAACATAATTTTATGCATAAAAACCTATATTTTTCTAAAGGCAATATTGCCAAATTTTAATGGTGCACTAGTTTTCAAACCACATTTTTACACTTATATAAATATTATTTGTATAAATAAACTTAATTTTTGAAATAATAATTTTAAAATTATATTAGGGTTATTTTTTGGTATTTTTTTTGAGAAGTTTTATTTTTTTGATGAATCGTGAAAAATAATGAATTTTAATTGAAAGCTGCTTTTTTTGTCTAATTTATTTATATAGTTAAATTATATTTTAATTTGGGTTTAAATTATATTTAGTTAAATCATAAATAAATTAATCCAATTTAGGTAATTGGAGTCAATTTAACATTGAAATTGGATAAAAAACATTTCAATCTTTTGAACATTTTCACTTTAAAAACTTACTTCATTGTCCCATCTGTGAGATTAATTTTAAATTAATTTCTTCCACTTATATGATTGGAATTTGTAAAAATATATTAAATTTTTGAATTAGAATAATTTATAATATCTAATAAGGTAAAATTAGTTTTTTACCAAAAATATTAGTGAAATAAATTTAAATTAATTACAACGATTAAGAGAAAAACTAGCTTAACAAGGGACTAAACCATAAACATAAAGGCTAAAATGATCTGAAAACATGTAAAAAACCTATTTTTATGGAAATATTTATACCATAAAATAATTTTTATCTAATTTTTATCCTTATTGGAGTCACATCATGTAAGTGAGACCTCCCAATATTGTTTTCCTTTTTATATTTACATGAATACCACTCCTCCTCCACTATAAAAAGTAACTCAACCCACCCACTTATTCATACCTATGAATCCATTTGGATCATCCAAAAACTACCCAAATAAGATTAAAAATTCCATACCCTCTTCCTAGAATACTAAATTTTTGCATAAAGCAAGCCTAGTAAGTCTTTTGGTATAAACCAAAAGGTGTTACCCGAATAAGATGTAACATTCTTCAACAATCACTTTTGTTTCATTTACTTATCCACCTATTAAATTCTTATTATATTTTGATGATATAATAAACTCAGTATAATAAATATAATTCTATGTTTTTATATCAATATTATGAACTACCCTAAAACACACTTCCATAAAATGGGATACACAATCATTATTTGTGTGTATGACAAACTATCGCCTCATGAATTGATGTCGTTCATTATTCCATTACCACCTTTCAAGGTTGAGAATAATGATGTATTTATAGTTTATATATGATATATATTATATTTATAATTAATTTATTCTTATTTAATTCTTTTATAACATATACCTTCATGTTTTCCATTTTGTGGGAATATGATAACATCGTTTGTGGACCTGTGGACTACTGCCTCCTCAAAGTGATGTGATTTGTTCACACCATACATGGAATGTATTAATGATGGTTTTAATAAAAATATGTGAAATATATAAATTAAATATGTTAATATAATTATAATATAAATATATATCATTTACTTTTAATTCTTTTAATATGAAAATAAAATGAAAATAATGTTCATGCATACATAAGACCAACAGTCTCCATAAACAATGGATTTCATTTCCTATCTCCAAATTTTACGGATTAATATAAATAAGAATATAATGAATATTTAAAATATTTAAATCATGTTTTAAATTATTAATATTATTAAATCATGATCTAATTAATAGGAAAAAAAATAAAAAGTAAAAACATTAAAAAAAACTAGGCGAGTAACAACCGAAATAGTGAAAATAATGAGAGATTATTAGAAAATGGGAAATAAGTTATTATAAGAAGATAATATATGATGTTATAAATATTATTATGGTTCTTATATAAGTTAATAAAATTATTAAAACCATTATACATTAGTTTAATAGATGTTCACCCAAAAGGAAAAATAAGGTAGGGGATTTTGTATCAATTTACATTCCATTGAGACTTATTTTTTATTATGAACCAATTAAATTTATGTGGTGTATATACTGATATTGATAGGAAATATCATGATTAATTCATTATTCATGTTATTTTATGTTCCAATTTGAATTATTTCATTTAAGGTGATCTGAATTAAAAGTTACCAATTGGTAAACAATTTCATAACCCGATTACTTTTCGTTGGGTTATATTACTTCCTCATTGTTGTTAATACTCTAAGATTATATGTATAATCAATTTTTAATATCTATAATTTTATTTAAATTTGTTTTATTTTTATTTATTCTTGATACACATAATCTATTCTTTGATTTATTTTCACTTCAACTTTAGGGTCTTTTCAAGGGTTCACTTCACAATCTCATTTTATTTTGGATTATTTACACTTAAATTTCCATTAAAGGAAATTATTTGATTAATATTTAATAAAACCATTAATATTCCTATCATATGGTTATTCATGATCTTTTTCATGTTATAGAACCATTTTCCACTCTTTGGTACTCAAAATGTTTTATAATTATTTTAATAAAACCCGACTTCATTTCTCTCTTCGGTCAAAAATATGTTTTCTCTCAAAATGATGTTTTATAATTTTTTTTTCAAAAATGTTTTTAACCTTTTAAAAATGAATTATTATAGATATTTTTGTACCATTTATCTTTTAAAAATATTTTTAAAGGAATATTCTTATCTATTTCCAAATAAGGCACATTTTTGACCTTTTTATCGTGCAAAAGGAATGTTTTATTCACCTTGTATGACATGTACATAATTACCCTCCATGATTTCTTTGAATATTACTTTGAAAATTTTCAAAGAAATTTTTAAAGAAAATGTTTTTAAAAGTTATTTTTAAAAAAATGTAATTTTCAAAATGGTTTTCAAAACAAAAAAGGGTATTTTCTACAAGAATGTTTTAAATATATTTTTACAGTATTTCTATTTATCAATGAAAAAACCCTTTATCCTTAATTAAATTAGGATATTTTTTATTAATACCATCCCTATACTTCCTTTGGATAGTTTATGATTTATTTGGACAAGGTTAATTTTGACATCCACTTCCTTGATTAATTTTTTTAGTCCCCATGAAATATTAAATTTCTAGTGATCATTGAACATTAAATTTTCCCTAAATATCCATATAATTTATTAGAGATATGATTATTTCCTAAACCATATACCATTTTTACATATAGTGTTTATTTTGAATGTTATTTTATAAGGCACATTTTTTATTAATTAAATAGATTATTTGATATATGAGTAATGCTCTGGACATGTACGACATTAGAGGGGCATGATTATAGATAGCCCCTTGATACATCGATAGTGTCATGGGACGAGTCAGTCAACTATCCTTAGTGGGATGTTCAACTAGTGTATTTTAAACTATCTTGTGAAAGGTCCTAACGGTGAAGGTATCATGTAACTAGGAAACCTGATTTCCAATAATTAGACATTTCCTTCATTCAAATTCAATTATTATTTTCCATGATATTTTCACTATGAAAAAATCTATGAATGAATTTTATTATTAGTTAATTGATTAAATGTAATGTGTGTTAAGTTATTTACCTTTCTATATTATTTAATTACTTACTTCTCAATCTATTGATTATATGGAATGTTTGTTCAGTTAATAACTTTCCATATTGACTAAGCTCATTGATTCATTATTTATTCCAATATACTTAACCTTTACTAAGAATTTGATCTCAATCTTATTTTTATTCCCTTCCCCAAGATTCCCTAGAGTTTACTAAGAAATACATGAAAGGATATACTAAGTGGGAATACTATTATCCTTAGAAAAAATTATGTTGTAATTAGTGTATTAATTTATAATAAAAGACTCATGTATGTTTCTAGTTTACCAAGACTACTAGACTATTCAGTCTTTTGGGATTTGAATTATTGTAATTATTCCAATGTAATGGTAGTAGAAACTAGCTTTGGGATTACTAGGGTTTGGTCACTACATGTTCTATGTAAGGGTAATAACTTACTTGAAATATTTTAATTTATCATAAAAAATAATTATAAATTATATTCAAAAGAAGGTTTTAAGAACATTTTAAAACTAATAATATTAAAAATACCATATAATTTTATTTATTTTATAATTTAAAATCATTAATAAGATAATTTCTGGGTTGTGTGCTTCAGAATCTATCAAACACATTTATTTATTAAAAATAAATATATTCCAAAATCTTAGGATGCTACAATTAATATATAGGTAAAGGAAATCCCTAATCCCACCTCCATTAAGAAAGGGGATAACAAATAGAGAAGATATATCTAGTAAAATAATGAGAGACATTAGCTCGAAATATAACCTTCCACCTATTATCTTGTAACATCATCCACTGTGACATAAAATTATCAACATCCATATAGTATAACCCATGAATATATATAAAAAACTCTATAAAAAAGTATATTATAAAAAATTAATTCACCAGATATAATCAACACATCCCAAATCAATACAAGCTCAAACACTAGTAACATGAGTATGGTTATTATAATGGAATAAATAATCCATCAGTTACCATAAATCAACCCATTTCTAAACGCATATACCATCCTCTTACTATATTTTATAATCCTCATGGACATAGGGTAAACAATGTGATGGTGCACACATATAGGTGAACAATAATACTCATTATGGTCATACCATGCAGTGAGATAACCCCATGAACAACTAGTTTTTTATGTGCATTAAAAATTAAAAATATATAAACAAAACAACATCAACAGAAATCATCCTCAATCATAAAACTTATCATGGAATGCCCTCATCATTATATGAAAATATAAATTCATCACAGTTACCCAATAATATTTTTACATATGTTTAAATAATGATTTTATTAGTATAAGATAAAGGTACCCTACTAACTGTGTCCTGCTGGGGTGTAACCAGATTCTTATAGCTTAATATAGTATCCCTCTCACTAGAGATATAACCTTGGTATAATTTTAACCATCAATTCCCAAAAATACTAGATGTTGGTGCTCACTACTCAAACTTACGGATTTTAGTTGTGAAATATAAATAATATTATAAAATAATAACATTATACCACATAATTTCATTATTTTCTTTGAAGATAATTCACTATAAATGAAAAACTTTGATGTTGGTGAAATATACATCCCAATCTATCCAATATTTATTAGAGGAAATACACATATCCATAAAATCAACTTTTATATCTTGATGCTGGAGGAAATAAAAATCTATAGGGTTATAACTATATATCAAAACATTGGTGGAAATATAAATTATTATATCTTTATTTGTATTTCTAAATCTCCTAATAAAAGTTTTGTTGATTGGAGATGAGATAATATCTTGTGAAACTTAATCCCCCTCAATACTAGAACCATTAGATAAAAAGAGAGTAAACACTTAGGTGAATTATCACCCATGGAATTCTCATTTTAGGGATATTAGAGGAAATACAAGTCACTAAAAATATTATGCTAGAGATAATATAGTAATTAAAAATTTCCACTAATTAGATATTGGATATAGAGTTTCCATCAACCTATATCTATAGGTAAGTTGGAATACATAAGTGAATGAGTCATCACAAGGATTGAACTAGATTAGTTTCTAATTAGGGTAATGGTCATCATAATCGCACTCTATACAAAATTAGTGGATGTGTGTAAAGGAAGCCACAATAGTACCCCATAACAAATGATATCCACCCATCACTAAACTGAATTAATTATTAATTTTGGTAAGAACAAAAAATAGATACTTTATCTAAATAAATATTTCACATTTCAATTATAATAGTTTATCTATATAATATTTGAGGGTTTATATATCATCCTCAAGGATTTTCCACATTCCTAGATTACCAAAATATAATAGTAATAATTATATAATGAATAGATGTTGTTATTATTTTTTTAATCTAACCACATAGAACTATATTTATATCACTTTACACCATGTGTGTTACATCCATGTCATCTATGATGACCCAATTAACTTACACTATATTCCCCAACCATTCCCATATATTATCTAAAACTTTACTAAAAATATTAAACTACCTTAGTTTTTAAAGTTCATTCCATCATTATTTATTATCTTTCCATTAATTATAATAAATTAATTATGTATATATAATTTCATTATGATGGAAATTCATGATTATTCAAATAATTAATTATCATAAGTATTTCTATTATTTCATTTCCTTTAATTAATTATAATATCAGTATTTATTACAAGATTTTATAATTTATTTCCTTTATTAAAATTGGTTTCTAAAAAATCCATGTCTTAATTTATATGAATATATATATATATATATATATATTCCAGTTAACTCTATTAATATCCATCCTTGGAAATACATTTAGTCTAAAAAGATGTTATTCATTAACATTGTTTTCATTTATGTAATTGATTTAAATCAACCATATATTAGTTATCATTACCATAATTCCTTTGATAATCCATTTTCTTGTCATTAATAATAACCATAATCTTCTTGTTTTATATTTATCATATATATACATTTCTTTTTTTCATAAATCATTATTTTATTATTTATTTATTGACAATGACTATTATAATCACTTTTAATGTTGTTAAACATCACGAGGAAGTATCATTAATTATTTTCAAATGATTTGTTATCATTATTAATAATAATCAAACTAATATAATCCCAAAATTTTACTATCAACATAGTCTAGGATCATTTTTCATTGATTAAGTAATTCAGTAACATAACTAACCCTTTCCCCTTATCTAATCCCCAAAACATATCATGATATATTATTATTATAAATTTAAAACAACATCATATATAATTATCACAAGGTTCATTTAACATCCCACTTAATTAATTCATATCACTTTAATTTAATTACATTCATTAGATGAGTTCTCAGTGATAGGTAGTAATCATATAAAAATCCACATTGTTTTATCAATGCCAAATTATTTATTACTATTATAATAATAATGCTAACATTTATTTAATCATTTTTAGTCTAACTCATCAATAAAATGTGTCTTAAGTCACAAAAAATATATTATTTTAGGTATTTAATGTCAAGAGGAGTCCAATGAAAATTGTGGTACTCTAATATGACTTACCACACACCCCTATGTGCTAAAACCTTCTCTGATAATTAGGGGGTTTTATGTGGCTCCCCCATGAACTCCCGATGTGCCTTCTAGGTTCCACTATTGATATTAATCTTCCCTTCCTATATTCATCACCAAAGTTTTTTATATATTTAATTATATTTTCCTAAGTCTATAACTACAATTATAGTGAGTCTTCTCACTATGTGGAGACCTGGTTACCTGGGATGTTGTTTAATCATTTTGATTAAATGGACCTTTTTGAAAAGGGACTATGTAGCCCACCCACCTGACATGGAAAAACAGTTTACCATTTGATCATTTTTGATAGAATAATATCAATAATTCCAACTAGTCCCACATAGAGTTATGTACCATCTCACAACTATGGATAACATGAAATCCTCTTGGGCATCCGATCAAGGATCTGAGGAATCCATTTCCTTTAATTTTGTCTCATCATTCCACCACCGCTATTATTGTTTCCTATCATATATGGTGTAATAATAAAGTGATACATTTTTTATGGACACCAAACTTCACAATAAATATATTATTGATCCAAGGATTCCAAGAATGAGCTTTTTTTAAAGGATTCTATCATTTTTTGGTGTCAAATTATAGATAAAAGGTGAAAATATTTAGATATTCTATCTAGTATTCCACTCATGTAATAAATGAAATTAATGTGATTTCAATTCCATTAGAAGAGTATCTTAATGATCCCTCAAGGGATATGTGGGTTTAATCAAGAATAAACCATAAAAATATATTATCAACAAATCATAAAAAAACCAAAAACATTTATCTCAATTTTATCATAATTAAGGAAACATATTTCAAATATTCCTAAGGGATTAGACACATCAAAAAGTAATTTTTTTGAAAATGAATCATCTTATTTCAAAATTAATGTTGTCAGATTTAAGAGAGGATTTTTGAATCATAAAATTTCATTATATAATACAACATAATCTATTTTTCATATTTAAGATATTATTAGGCTATTAGGACCACATAAAATCTAATAATAACTTACATATATTTTAAGGAAGTATACAATGGTTAAGAAATTGAATACGATGAGAGAATTAAAGGCTCTGAAATTATCAAAATGGACATGTCAGACTAAAAGAACCATACCTTATCCATGAATATCCATAATTCTTCTAAAATGATGCTCTATTCGGTGGTGGGATTCATGTGATAAAATTATACAAATCGAATATCATATCCATTCCTCTAAAATATATTAATTTATAGTAAAATAAGTTAAATAATACTTTATTAATCATTATTAATCCTATAAAAAATCTCACCACTAACTTTGTTCAATCATAAAAATGTCTGAAAATTAGTAAAAAATTATCCTAAAGGGAAAATAACATTATGATCTCATCAGAAAATACCATCTTAGAATCTAATATTCAGTTAAGGAGGAATTAACTATTTATACTATTTTATGTAAATATTTAAATTATATTTTAAAAATCCCTTCAGTATTAAAATCATCCACTAGATCACTTAATTTTATTATATGAGTGCTAATTAATTTTATGAATCTAAAATGAGTTTTGAATTAAAATTATATGAAAATTTATTCCCTAGTGAAAACCCATACTGTTACATCTTTCCCACCTTTAAAAATTTCATCTATGAAAATAAACCATAGCCAATCCAATGAAAAGGAAAAAAACAAAAATTGAGACATATTATTGTCAGTATTATCCCATGTTATACTTAACGTAAAGAATTATTTAATAATTATATAACTTAAAAATCATAAATATAATTACTTTATAAACTTTGGAAATAATAATATTAAAGTAAGATACTTTCTTAACACTTTATTTCATATCATTTCAATATTTTACCATCTATACTTAGAGAGAGCGTCAACCTCCCTACTATTAAGAAATAATTCTATGGTTATTACCCAAATACATTTGATCATGGGTGATAAATTTTTCAATAATTTCTTAATGATCATTAAAGAATAATTGATCATGATATTTAATGAAGCCAAAATTAACATATCCACACTCTATCAACTACACAAAATGAACCAGGTTGATAAAAAAATTTTCACATTTCAATTGAACCCCTTTTATTTGAATGAGCTATCCACTAATTAAAATTCTATAAGATATCAACAATGTGCTAGAATTTTAAACGTTAAAATCTATACCATAATATAAAATATCTATCTTCTATTAAAACTCTACTTTAAGGGTTGAATCTTGGAGGATACAAAGATAAATTATACATTTCCAATAAAACTAATGATCAATGGTTAATAGGTTAAAGGGTAAAAGTACCATAATTTACCAATGTCAAATAAAAAGAAAAGGTACAGAGTGATTCAATTATTGATGGAGATGATTGATAACTAAACATTGGAATTCATATCAAAAGTTTTATCACTACCAATCTACTTATAGTAATGAACTCTATATTCATGGGTTATTACTCAAGATAGAAATACCATTAACTATTTTTTTACACATACATGAATCATATATCTATAATTTGATTCTATAATATATTAATTACTCTATCTCAAAAACTCACTTTCAATACTCAATATGCAGTAATTTTATTTTCATATTCATATAGGTGTTAATCGACTGGATAAGATGGTTTCATAAATCCACTTTTGAAATTTCACTAATAATAAACTCAAACTACTTCTATTTACAATATTATCACATGAAAAATCAATAATCGTGACCCACTAACACTTATATATTCTGAATTTATAAAATATTTAATATATAATGATATTAATCCATCAAATCACCCATGATAAGAAGAAAATAATTATACTAGCTTATCAGCACTCTTCTCAGGAAGAAAATATCATGGAGATATCATATATGTATTCTACCTCAATGAACCATTATATAAAATAGATAATAGTTATATCAAGGCCTATATAAACATGTCAATATTAAATTTCCATGTCTATATAATTAAAACTAAAATCACCCTAGTCTAACCTACACAAAATTCTTTACTAGAGAAGGGTGTCACTAGCAATGAAATTAAAAGAATCAACACTAATTTTCTTATAATCCCCACAAAATATCCACAGTGTATTACCTATTACTACATAATACCAAATAAAATTAAAGTCTTATCTTGAATTATTTGCAATATAGTATATTCAAATGGGGACTCCCCCATTTAGAAATTAAAAATTCACTGCTCATTCCTCTTTATAGAATTAAACTTATCAGTTAATGAGTAATTCTATTATAATAGTAATTCCTGATAAGTTTATAAATACCTATGATGAATATGATATATCCCAATAAACTTCTAATGTACTACTCTAATAATGAATTATCCTTTATGTAAACATGAACCATAAAAGGAACTTGAATCAGTATAAACACATTAATATGTAGATTCTCAAATAAAACAAATGAAATAATACATAATTTTCATCAAGAAATAGAATAAAAAAGATA
This sequence comes from Viscum album, assembly GCA_963277665.1. Lineage (NCBI taxonomy): Eukaryota > Viridiplantae > Streptophyta > Magnoliopsida > Santalales > Viscaceae > Viscum > Viscum album. The sequence continues at coordinate 1,253,327,088 of OY728135.1, read as the reverse complement.
ATTTTAGATGAAATTGATTAATTTTTTTTATCTTTATATATGAAATCAATATTATTATGTATAAAGACTAATATCTGAGTCTTATTAGGTATTTTAAAATTCTATATTTGGAGTAATTCTACAATATATCGTAGTCATCCCTATCTCTTCTTGATGTCAAAACCATTAATGTACAAAAAACATCCCAATATAATAAATTTCTTATAAATATATATTAGAAATCATATCAATTTAAATATCCTAAAAGATGATGTGTATGTCAATACATCTCCCGCTAGGATGGCCCACACAGGCTATTCATGAATTCAATCGAATCACTTATAAAATCACATATTCATGAAATAAAAAAATTGGATTCATGCCCCCATCATTTATAATCATAATTAATATATAAAATAATCATCCATGAGACATTATAAAGAATCATGATCTAGAATATGCAATCCACTCCAAACCCATTATTTTTACATGACTAACTAATTTACCATACTAAACATGACATTAATTTTTGCAAAAAGTTATCAAATTTTCCTTACTCTAAACACCATCCTAACTCTCTAATAATCATGTCTTGGTATACTATTATATAATTTCCCCATACCCACCTTCAATAGGTTAGGGTATAATTACCAATGTTGAGGTATTCACTAAAATGAGGGGAGACATTACCTATAAAAAAATCCATCACCTACTATCATAAAATAGCATACACTATTACATAAATGAATCAATAACCATGAAAAAAACCCATAGATATATATTAAAAAAGCTATAATAAAATATATGATATTCATGTAAAATAGATAGTTATATTCAACACATCCAGAATATATGTAATCTTGAACAATGATCACATGAGTTTGGTTTTTTGTAATAGAAGATCATATCCATCAACTTCCATAACTCTGACCATTTTTAGAATCCAAGACCATTCCCTAAGTTACATTCCAAATATCCATATCCATAAGGATAATGATTCACAATTTAATATATAGGGGTGATTAATAATATTTAGTATGGTCATTTAAAGTAGCTAGTCAACCCAATGAAAAACTAATGTCAACATGCATCAAAAAATAAATAATGTGTCATAAAACATATATCACGAGACCTAATAATTTATCATAATTATATTTAGAGATAATCCTCATCAAGATACCTATAACTAAATTCATCATTATCACTAATTAAAAAAATTATATATGAATAAATAAACCCACACTTTTATGAGATTTTGATAATGAGACCCCACATACTACATCCTACTAGGGTTTAATATGAACCTGATAAATCAATATAGTATATTTCTCATCATAGTGGATATTTAGGTACATCCTAAATATTGGAAATCAAACACACCACATGTGGATGGTAGTTGTGAAACTGAAATAACAACAAAAAATAGTAACATTCACTAACATCCCTCTATACTTTTAATACATGATAAATTAACCTAGATACATCAATACATATGGTAAATAATATACATGTCTCCCACTATTAATGAGATGGTAGGGGAAATACACATCTCTAAATAAGTTTCTATATATCTGGATGCTGGAGAAAATACTCATCTCATGGGATGGAGCTGTGTATTAAGTGTTGGAGGATATATAAATTTTCATAGGTACTCTAGTATATATATTTCTTCAAATCACATTGCTCTAGGTAAAATAATAGATAATATCAGCTACATCATCATCCACCTTAATTTAAAATCTATAGGAGGAAAAGTGTGTAAATAATCATGTGAATTTTTATCCATTGTGTTCTCTTATTAGAGATGTTGGAGTAATTTCAAAACTCTACCAATCTCATATGGTATATATTAGAAGAATTTAAAATCCCCACTAATCAAATAATAGGTATTTATTTTTCCTTATCCCTAATCTATGTGTATATTTGAATACGTATATGTATGATTCATCACTACTCTCTACCCAAACTAGAGGGTCATAAAGTTAAGGTTTATTATTGTCTCACTCTAACCCTTGCTGGTGGGCGAGTAAAATGGAATCCACAATAGTACCCCAAAACTAATAATACTTTTCTGTCATTGAAATTCATCACATGTCAGTGTAAGTGTGAAAACAAATGACTCATTCATTAAAATTAATAACTGCTATTTCAATCATAATAGTCCTTCCACATAATGGTCTAGAGTTTCTATATAATCCTAAATGATTTCAAACTTTATTATCTCATTTAAATATAATAGTAATAAATAAAGAATGATTATATTTTTCTATATAATTATACATTTGATCATATAAGAACTTAATAGATATCACTTTAGATTTTTTTAGTTACATTTTCATTATCTAAATTTACCCAAAGTGCATCCACTATATTCCATAATAATTCCTATAATTTATTTGAACCACTATCTGAAAGATTTTATAACATTAGTTTTTAAATTTCACATCATATTATTTTAGTATAATTCCTTTAAATAAAGGTTATTCATTAATTACTAAAAATTTATTTATAATGGTATTTCATGTTTATGGGAAAAATTTCTTATCTAATGTATTCATATTATTTATTTTCTTTCTATGATTCAAAATTAGTGTCCTTATTACCCATTTTTATAACGCACCCTCGTTATCTATATTTATTGGTTTCCAAAAATTTCATTCCTTGATATATCTGAATATATATATATATATATATATATCATTTAGTTAACTGAATTAAGTTTCTTCCTTATTAAAAACTTTAGTGTAATCAAGATTTATTATTTTGAATAAATTTTTATTTATGTTATTGACTAACATTAGTCATATAATAATTAACATTTCCAAAATCTCCATGATAATCCTCTTTCATGTCTTTAATTATAGACATAATCTTCTTGTTTTAAATTTATCAAATATTCCAATTTATATTTTTCATAAATCATATTTTTAAAAATAATTTCAAATCAATGTATTTTATAATATATTTTATAATTGTAAAATATAACTATGTTGAATAATTAATAAGTTTTAAATGATTTATTACCTTTACTATTAAAATGGTATCTCATCCTATAAAAAAATTTGAATTATTAATAATTTTTAGTTGTATTCTTCCTTAATTAAGTAATCTATAAAAATAATTAAACCAATCCCATTATTTAATGCCAAGAACATATCATGTTATATTATTATTATATATTAATAATAATATCTTATATAATTAGTAAAAATATCATTTTACATATAACCTTATTAATTAATATCCTATATAATTCAGTCCTTTCTGTATTTGAGTTCTTGGAGGTTGGTAATAAATATCCTCCTAACCACATAGATTTATCAAAAATATTTTGTTAATAATTTTATAAAAAAATTCTATAACTATTTAATAATTTTTATCTTTCCTGACCCATCAAATATCTCCCAAATTACTCAAACATGTTTGTATTTGGTTAAGAATTTTGAGTTGAGTTTAATGAAAATTTTAGTGATTTAATCCAACCTAAGACACACTTTAATGTTGTACTATCCTCATTCCTAATTAGGGGGGGTGTTCCATTTGGAACACTTAGGTTCCCCCAGTGTTCCTACTAAATGCACATACCCTTGAAAATCCACCCTCTCAGAATTACATGCTGGTGCCATCTAATCATCAATCAAATTACCATAAGGCCATAGCTCGAATCATGCCAAGCCATCTCCCTGCATGAAGACATGGACAAAAGGTATTTCATTTGATCATTTTTTAGACAATACCATTTGAAATGGGGACATAATTCCTACATGTATTACATAAACATTCATGCTACTAACAAATTATTTTTATTAAAAAAAGTTTTCCTTCTAAGTAACACATCATGGATCCATAATACATCTCCCTTATAGTGATAAAATGAAAACCTCCTTTACATATAATAAAGGATAATATAGATTTGAGTTTACCACAATCATATCACCACACACATGACATACATCACTGCTAAAAACTATCCACATTGGAACCCTAGTGTAATGTCCCGACCTGAATGACCACTAAGACGATAGCTAGATCGGTGGGTCACATGGCCTCAGATGCGCCTCCCCATATGCCAGAGGTTTCTGAATAGAAACAAGGGTCCCAATAGGTGATAGTGGGGAGACTATACCCTAATATCAAAGTAGAATAGTGGTATAGAAGAAAGAATCAACAATGGAGTTAGAAATAAACAAAATGAAGAGAAGAGGAAAAATAATATAAAATGAATACAAAAGATAGCCAATGCGAATATACAAAAATGAATGCATGTGTTGATGATGATACATAAATAAAAAAACAAATACACCATAAAACAACATACAATATAATACATGTGTAAGAAAAGAAAGAAAAGGAAGAAAATCTCGAAGGGTGATCTCTACGAGCACCCCGAGCTCCAGCTCGGTCCTGTGCTCCTAAATCTTAGGTATAAGAAAAATAGATCAAGTAATCATCCATCCTCCTACAAACATAAGGTCTAATCGGGTACCCCAATGCAATGGCAGTCCAAGTAGAGTGTGAGATATAAATACCAATAGGTTACCACCTATGATGTCTACAACTTAATCCAGTCCATGAATAATAATAAAGGAAGTGTACTGCTAATATGAACAAATAAACATAACTGAATAAATAAACAACAACCTGCTAAGGTTCCTAAAGGAAACTTGTTGACTCTACCTACTTCGACTCATGAACTTAAAGAGATATCTAACCAGTAACTATATATATTAATAATTATATATATATATATATTAGTTATATATTTCATTCACCTATATGAACCAAATATGTAAGGATGTAAGTAGCCATGTACCTGGAATACTAGGTGCTGAATGGACTGGGGCGTAACTAAGTCATCAATAACCAGTATGAACAAGACTATAAGCTCAAGCAATAGGGAACGTTCCCTACATATCAGTATAATGTCAAATGTCATGCACAAAACTTGAGATGGTGAGTGAGCCATCATTTCAACACTCTAAACAGGGAGCGTGGTGCCTCATCCCAACATCCTCTATTGTATCAATGGTGTGAGACATCATGATTCAACACCCGATGTAAGGGAGTGTGATTTTCATCCATAATCAATGGAACCCTTACCATTATTCTGAATCTTATGTATAAGGAATAATCATATAATAATAAAAATAATAACTTGATCCATGAGGCATTACCTCTCATTCCCTACATTTATCAAGTCATTATAATCAAGGCATAAAATTTCAATTATAAACGGTACATAAGCATGAAATTATTGAAGTTTCCTTACCACCCTTTACATTTAATTTCATATAAATCATTTAATTAAATTTACATAAGTCGTTTAATATAATCAAGAGGCATGTTCATACCACCAAAATCAATTATATTTATAACAAAAAAATAATTTAAATAAAACAATCCATAATGAATAATCTATTAAATTTAAAAAATTCCATTGAATATATCAAAACATGTAAATTAATTTTAAAAGGCTCAAAGGGTACTTAAAAGGTGCCCGAGTCAAATGGAAATCTCTTACATGGGAAAATCTATTCCTAAGTTGGTCCAAACACTTAGGGGGTGCTTTGGTTTCAATAAAAATTTATATCAAGGAGGGAAAATCCATTTATGAATAAACATAAAGGCCAAGAAAGATGCAATTCACTAATTACCACTTTGTAATTTCTAATATAGAACACCTCATTGAGGGGTTTTATTATAAAACATGTCATTATTTATCAAAAAATTCAATTTTCAAATTTAAGCATCAAATTTAAGAGTCATAAATCAATTCTCATTAAAGAAATATTTTAGAAAAACTACTCGGCATGGAAATTCAATTTATAACGGTTCTACATGGAACTTAGGAGGTTCCATTATTAATTGGGAAAAACGTACAAGGGGGAATTACATTATTAACCCAAGTCAAATGCTTATGAGGCATTCTGAGAATTTATTCATTTAATTTTAAAGGGAAAATTAAATTCGACACACCCAAGGGGTGTCTGTGGTCGAGGTTGACATCCTTAATTCACTTAATAATGTTCAATGGGGATAATAATAGGAGTGTATACCAATTTAGATTAAAGAAAACATTTTTAAGGAAATTCACAATAATGGCTGGCATGCAGAACAATGGTTCTATTTATAAAAGGATTGAAATTTGATGAAAAAGTCATAGACCAGCTACCTTATGCTTAGGATGATTTAATCATCCAATATCAAGCTTTGATTTGTTCTAGATTGGAATAAATCAAAGAAAACGAATTTTTTCATAAAAATATGTCAAATGATCTTGCACAAAAATACCACAATAGATTGGAAGAGAAAATTAGAAAGTATTAAGGAGGAATTTAGAGCTTATTGATACAGATCCATAGATACTGATGATGTTTGATTTGGATAATGGACAAAGAAGATATCTGGAAACCTAGTTTGAAGAGGAGAAACCCACAAGAGAGGGGATATATGTATGCTGGAGGATAAGAAATAAGGAAATGAGTTTTAAAAATCATTAAGGAAAAATGTAATTTAACCCTAAAAAATGGGCTGCATGGTTTTCCCCCATGGTTTTTCCAAACCGCACACCAACCATGCGACACCTTATTCTTAAGAAACCCACCTCACATGGTTTATCCCGCATGGTAATCCTAATTATGTGCCAATCCTATGATGAATAGTGTTTAGGTACTACCTAAGTGACATTAACCATGAAATCTAGGAGCACGGGTTGGGTAAACCGTGCACAACCTATGTGATTCACATCTGATCACCTCCATAAGCTGCAAAATTTACTGCTAGGGGGTACACAATTTTTAGGAAAATCATGCACCCAATGTAGACAACCCAAACTTGGAATTTTCAGGTCATGATGCTTCTAAAGATCAATAAAACACCTGGAGAACCCCTCAGGCCTTTAACGAAGTCTAAAAACAAAACATTGAAGTGTTTCAAATCTCATAATTTCATCCCAAATCTTAGTTTAAAGAATGGGCCATCCAATAAACACCAAAAATTCAAATTTCCTTGGAATTATACCTTGGAAAAAAACACGGGTCATTAAAACCTCCCAAACTTAACAATTATCATCCCCAAGAAGCCTTTGGGAACAAAAAAACATCACCTAACCCACAAGGGTCAAAATACTCATTCAAGTTTTCACGTCACATTTCCAAATTCCCAACACACATCCAAGAATTACTTAAGCATATGACAATATAACCATAAAAACCAAAAAACAATGATCATTTTATGAATAAGACACCAAAATGATGCTTATCTGATCCCATTTATCTAGAGACATGATCATGTCATTTTATCGTTAAACATCTAGATGATGGTGATCCCCACCTAGGGGTTTAAAATCAGAAAATTCCAATTCCAAACCACAACACCTCCACTGTCAAAATTGCATATGGAGAACACCCTAAGCATTATAACGATGCTCCCAACATGATTTCTTTAACTGGGTGAACCCAATTACATACGAGGTCATAAAAAAAACCTCATCATAAAGAAATGGCCTAATCCTGATCGACCAAACTAAAACTAGTCACAAAATATTTCCATGAAATTCATTGTCGAACCTTACACGATACCCACCTTAACTCATCGAAATATGTTAAAATAGTTCCACCCAACCACACCCATTAAAAAAGGAGAACCACAAGTCAAGAAACATATGACTGGAAATTCTCAAGATTCCCATATTATACAGTCAGTGTAAGAAAAATTTAACCATAATTCCTTTCTCCAATGCATTTTTTATTTACAACAGTACGTTCACTGAAGCCTATACCTAACTTCTGGTGATGTTCCTTGATCAAACCATCACCTGGTTATTTAGATCTATCATGCCTCATCAAAAATATGGGTGTAACATAGTTCTATCCCACTAGAATCACCATCCTTAAAATAATACCTCTGATCCTGACAACTAGTTCATAATAACCACAGAATCAATGAATTGAAGTCTAAGGAACTAACCCAAGGTAGTCAATACTCCATGTTTACAAGTGATACATTGGTACAAGGCCATAACATCCACATAAAATAGTTGAATGATCCCAGAGATTTATCCCTATGGCGGTCAAGTCAAATTAAAATGGATGGTACCCAAGATTCTGTCCAAGGAATTCTTACATGGAAACCCAAGTATCACTCAAGACTAACCATGACTTGATAAAAACCATGCGTCCAGTGAGAAACTCCAATAGAGATCACTTATCAAGACCAACAACTTTTAAAACTTTAGTGCAGTGTAAGACTGAAACTCTCTTAATGAATCAAGGATGATGTTAAGATAGGGGACATGCTCATCACTTAAAGAAAAGTACACTAAGAGGATTTAAATGTTTTACAATGAACCAAACCCAATTACTGAAAATAAAAGTGGTAAAAACAGGACTGGTCGAATTCTTATGAAATAATACTATCTTCACCTACTGGAACATCACCATTAACCAATCACAAGACTTTTCCACCTGAGGAATCTTCTAATCACTTAAGGTTTTCCACCAAAGTATATCCCCAACCAATGTTGTTTCTAAAGGTTTCATACAAATCCAACCTCTTCAATGTTGTGCTATCGAGAAATCACCAAAAAACATTTTCTCTAAAACCTACCCAATTCTCACCACTTTAGGAGTGTCCTAGTCATCAAAATAAAAGGTAGACTAGCTGATCACAAGAACACTAGTTAAGAAAAACCTGAAACACATGCGTGAACCTCCTTCAATTAATGATCACATTCATCACAAAATCTGAGCATTTGCATGAAATCTAGAACCAACCTAACCAACATGTCAAATCACATGATCCTCTTAGAAGGTCATCTTAAGCATTAATACAAATTGATTCCTTTTAAATCACTGGTCAATATAATTCAAAGATGGACCAAGAACATACTCAATAACTCAAAGCTCAACAATTCCACCAAACTAAAAAGGTTTGTTACATCATATAGGAAGATGAAGGGTACTACATATATCATTTCATTCCACCCTGAGATCACAAAAGCAAGAAAACACACCCTAGATACTATAAATAAGCTCACTAGCACTATGCATTCACGTATATGATGGTCCAAATAGAAAACTAGTCATATTCATACTACCCCATATGAATTTAAAATATATTGACGACCTCTAAATTCACCCAAGGAAAGAGAAATAGGGTCATGAGACTTATGAAGTGGCTGACCATACCCTTAGCTTGTCTAACTTACTAAAAATGAGCATTACCTGATGCTCGCACCTATAAAAAGGGTCAAGGACACCACAACCAACCATCCCAAAAAAAAGTGAAATTTAGAAGCTAAGGGTCCTACTAAGGACAAAAACACCAAAAAAGTGCCAAATTAGAGGAAAATCATGACATTTAAAAAAGAATTTAAACTCTAAGGGTGCTACCTACCTCAATCCAACCCCTCACAAAAGTACAACCGTCGACCCTATCACTTGGACACACCAAACAGATTGTCACTAGGCTTAAGATCCCATCATTTAGCCATATTTAAAGGAAAAAGTTCATATAGAAAATGATCATATTTTCATTATAAGGAAACTTAAATAGATATTTGAAATTCCATTACACAAGGTTTTACATAGAGGACACCACCTATAGTTCTATTTTTTAAGTCATTACATTGATTTATATTCAATATTTAAACATATAAAATATTTAAAATTGAGGATCAAATAACATTTATAAAACTAAAACACATGGTACTTTATTTAGTTAATGTCACAAGTCAAAATAGGAAAGCTATATTAACTTTCTTTTTAAAAACATTTAAAGTATTTATAACAAAACACTAATATATAACAGGAAAGTCTTATCAATTTTTTTAAACACCAAAAATTAATTGAAATCCCATCATAAATTGTGAATTTCATATAATTTTCTTTTAATATATAAGGTGACCTAGGAGGGTCCTAATAAGCTAAACTATGTTCTTCAAAATGAAACCCAATAGCAGTTATTAAATTATAAAAGTTTTAAAGCACCCTAGTGGGTTATCTCATAAGAAACATTCCCCAATTGACCTACTTGGGTCCAGTTTTACATTTTAAAATTTATCCATATGGGTCCTTAAGCCCAAGTAATATAAGTACATGCCTTAATAAGGTAGCCAATTAATTTCAGATTAAAATTAAACAACCTTTACATTTTAACCATTGAAAATAAATCATGTTCATATAAATAATTGTTTGATTATATGGGTTTCTATTTCCCCAACCTATAAAGCACCCATACACTCTATAAACTGCAGATTGGATCCCATTTAACCAGAACCAATTTACTTTAAAATTTGAACTTTAGTTGCCTTTACATTTTTAACAAAGGTCTATAGATGTATATACAAATCTAAAAAGATGGTTTGAGTATATGAGTTACCTTTTACCAATTATAAGTCACCCACAATCCTTACAACTGAAAACTAGTTCCTATTTAATTGCAACTAATAAATTCATCCCATGCAACCAATTTCACATCAAAGAAAAACTGGAATGTTATCATAAGTATTAAACATAGAGAAACATGATAACAAGCATGGATCATGTCATATAATCACCTAATAATGTTATATAATAAATCATGCTGAATACAAAAAAAGCATGACATAACACTCAAGGCACACAATCAAATTAGTAGGAAAGCTACAAATTCAACTACACAGCATAGAATATGCATGGCGTGTAAATTTATATGTTTCTAATATGATTCATGTAATGCTTAATCCTTTACATACCAGTCCATGGGAAAAATAATATAAATTACATATATGAATAAGCAGTGAAAAGTACACCAATACCTTGGGGTGAAACCAAAATCAATTGTAATATCGATCAGTATGAACAATAGTCTCATCCCTGCTCACTTAGAATTTTCCCTATACATGGGTTGATCACTTCCAGGAACAACTATTTATCAAGTACTGAAACATTCTTAGTATCTTATCTACCATCCCAAAACAGTAATAAAAAGTAAAATAAAGGACCTGATACCAATTTGTAACATTTTTTCTTGACTATAAACTAATATAGTAGTCGTATTGGTGGGTAACATAGCCTCAGGTTCACATCCTTGTATGCTAGAGGATTCTGACTAGCAGTGAGGGTCTCAGTAGGTGATAGTGGGGAGAATATAACCTCATATAAAAGTAGGACAATTGTATAGTAAATAATAATCAATAGAGGAGGTAGAAATAAATAAATGATTTAGTGATGGAATAGTAATATAAACTGAAAACAAAATATGACCAATGCTAATATACAACAATGCATGCCTGTATTAATGATGATACATAACTATAACATAAAATATTAAACAAAAAATAGTATACAGTACAATAAATGTATTAAAAAATAAATAAAAGGAAGAAAAGGCCCATGGGAAATCTCCACGAGTATCCCAAGCTCAAGCTAGACCATGTGCTCCTAACTCCCAGGTATAAACAAAACAGCTCCAAAAATCATCCATGGTCCTGTGAACATAAGTTCTACTCAAGTACCCCAGTCCAATGGTGTCCAGAGAAGGGTGTGAGATATAAATCCCAGTAGGTTACCACCCACTCTTTCTACAACTTAATCTAGTCTATGAATAATAGGAAATCTAGTGTTCAAGTAATATGAAAAAATAAATAGAACTGAATAAATAAATAACAACATGCTCTAGTTCCTAAAGGACACCTGGTGGCTATAACTACTTTGGCTCGCTACCAAAAAGAGTTATCTAACCAGTAACTATATATATATATATATTAATAATTATATATATAGATTAGTTATATATTGAATCCACCTAGATGAACCAAGTACATATGGATGTAAGTGTCCATATACCTAAAATACTAGGTGTTGGCTAGACCGAGGCATAACTCAGTCATCAATAACCAGTCTGAACGAGCCTATAAGCTCAAGAAATAGGGTATATTCCATACATCTCAATAAAGTGTGAGACTTCATGCATGAAACTTAGGATGGTGAGTGATCCATCATGTCAACACTCTAAAAAGGGAGCATGGCACCTCAGGCTAATGTCCTATATAGTATTAATGGTGCAAGACATCATGACTCAACACATGATGTAAGGGAGCATGATTTTACACCATGCTCAATAGATCTCTCACCATCATTGCACAACCTATGTGTAAGGAAAAATCATATAATAATAATACTAATAACCGGATCCATGATCTATTACCTCTCATGATCTAAATTTATCAATCCATTATAACCAAGGAATAACATTTTAATTATAGTAGGTATATAATAATGCAATGACCATCATGGAATTAACACCCTTTATACTTCCTTTCACATAAAAAATTTAATTCAACTCACATAAGAAATTTAATATAATCAAGAGTTGTGGTCGTACCACCCAAATCAATTCCATTTATATCAAACAACCCATTTAAAGAAAACAATCCATCATGAATAATATATTCAATTTAAAACATTCCATTGAATCTATCAAAATATAAAGACTCATTTTATAAGGATTGAAGGGAACTTAGAAGGTTTTTTAGTTAAAGATAAATCACCTACGTGGGAAGATCCATTCCTAAGTTGAGAAAAGAACTTAGGAACTGCTTCAGTTTCAATAAACGTTTATATCAAGGAGGGAAACTCCATTTAGGAATAAAAAAAGAGTCCAAGAAAGATTCAATTAAATAATTAACACTTTGTAATTTAGATGATAGCACACCTAATCTTAGGGGTTTTATTATAAAACATTTCATTTTTACCAAAAAATTCACTTATCATATTTAAACCTAAAATTCAAGAGTGGTAACCCAATTCTCATTAAATAAATGTTTTATAAAAACTACCCAACATGGAAATTTAATTTATAAAGGTTTAACATGGAACTTAGGAGGTACCATTATTAATTGGGAAAAATCCTAAAAGGGGAAATTCCATTATTAACCCTAGATGAATGCTTAGGAGGAGTTCAAAAAATCTATTCATTTAATTATAAAGGTACAATTAAAGCTGGGACACCCAAGGGGAGTCATTGGTCGATGTTGAAATCCTCAATTCATTTAATAATGTTGAATGGGCATAATACTTGGTGTATATACTAATTTAGATAGAATAAAACATTTTTAAGGAAACGTATGGAAAAGGTCGGCATGCAGTGCAACAACACTATTTATAAAATGATATAAAATTGAGTAAAAATCTATAGACTACCTATCGTATTATTAGGATGATTTATTTATCAAATATCAATCTTTGATTTGGTATAAATTAGAATAAATAAATGAAATAGAAATCTGACCTGAAAATAGGGCAGATGAGATTTCACTAAAATAACACAACAGATCATAAAAGAAACCTAAAATGGATCTAATAAGAATCAAGAGCTTACCGAGGCAGATCTATAGAGGCTGATGGTGTTCAATTTAGATAAAGGATGAAGAAGATCGCTTGAAGCCTAGGTTGAAGAGGAGAAACCCACAAGAGAGGGGATCTGTGCATGTTGAAGGAGAAGAAAGAAAGAAATGAGTTTTAAAGCTCATTAAGGGAAAAAATGTAATTTCACCCCAAAACTGGGCCACACGGTTTGGATGAACGGTTTTGAAAAACCATGCACCAATCATGCAAAACCCTCTACCTAAGAAACCCACCTCACATGGTTTGTATCACATAGTTAGCCTAACTATGTGCCAAATGTGTGATGAATAGTACATAGGTACTGCTTAAGTATCACTAACCATGCGGGATAAGTGCATGGTTTGGGCAATCTATGTTAAGCCCAAGAAATTCAAATATTCTCACCATCATAAGCCACACAATTTACTGCTAGGGGCCACACGGTTTCAGACAAACCATGCGCATTGTGCAGATCACCCAAACTTGGGATTTTGGGGGTTTGATGCTCTTAAAACTCAATGAGACACTCAAGGAACCCCTAATTCCTTTACCCAAGTCTAAAAAAACACATTTAAGTGTTACAAATCTTGAAATTTTTTTCTGAATCTCAGTTTAAAGAATGTACCATCCACTAAACACAAAAAATTCAAATTCCCTTGGAATTCTACCTTGGCTCAAAACATGGATTGTTACACCTAGAGAGATAAATTTTATTATGGATACCAAACATCACTAGTAGCATATTTATAACCCAATAATTCCAAATATGATATCTATTTTCAAGGATTACATTATTTAGTTGGTTAAATCATAGAATGAAGGTAAAAATGTGATAAATTTATCTCTAAATTTTCTCTCAAACTATATATTAAATTATTTTTACTCAAATACCACTACATTCATCTCTAAAGTGAATTTAATGAATCATTGGTTTGAATCATGATTTAACTATATGAATTCATTATCAAAAAGTTATCAGAATGGCCCCATAACTTCACTATAGGTCTTATAATTTTTTTAATCTAATTATAAATATTTCAAAGGCATTTTATTCATCATATTAAATAATTTTATAAAATAATTTTTCTTTTTTTAAACATTATTTGTGTTTGATTAAATAGAAAAAATTTAAAACTAATAATTCTTTCTATGATAATTTTTAATCTATGTATTGGGTTTATATTATTCTTGGGACATTATGACTATATTTAATCGATGAATAAAATTCACAAATATAATTACTTGATTTTATGGTTAATTATTAGAACATGTGGAGATTATTTAAGGATGGAAAATTACCAATATAAACATGTTATAATCAAATAACCATACCATTATCATAATAAACCATCATTCACCCATAATATTCCTCCCTCTAGTTTTGATCTCCATTTAAGAACATTCTCAAAACCTATCCCTCTCTATTATGATAATATATGTTTTTATAGCTATAATTAGGTCATATAATAATTTATTAATTATTATTTATCTTCTAAAAATGATCCAATTATTTTACACCATCTTTAAAAAATAAAATATTAAAATAATATTATCCCAGAGTAAACATGACTTTCTAAACTCATTATCAATATACATTCCTCAAACTGACATTACATTAAGGGTGAATTTACTTTATTTATTTTTTTAATAAAAATTAAATATTTCTACCAAAAACCCCCCATTGAGTTCAATATAGCTACCATAGAACTTAATTTAATTATATTAGTGCTAATAATATTATTCTCACTAAAATCAGTGTTAAATTCCATATAAAAATAAAGTCAGTCCCTTGTGAAAACCCTTATTATTTCATCCTCCCATCCATTATAATTTTCATCTTTAAAAAGAAATATAAAAAAATAAAATGATATCAAAATTACTAAAATAAAAATGAGGTTATATTTTTGTCAGCATTTCCATATAATCAACTTATTAAAATTTCACTTTCAAATCTTCTCTGACATCAAACTTCAAAATATACATACTTCCCACATCCTAGACACCACCATATGAAAGTGTGAGATTCTCTGAATAGTTAATTTCATATCAAGGAGAAATATTACCCTTCATATTTAGAGAGAGAATAAATCTCCCCACATTTAATGAAAAATCACATGTTTTCTACCCAAATAAATTTTCTCAAACACAATTTCTGTATCCATAATTTCTCAGTGATCAAGATGAAAATAAAAATCATCAACTCTAATGAATCGAAATTATATACATCCACACTATCCTGACCAAAAAAATTCACCAAGATTACCCAATAATCTCAGATAACAGTTTCCCCCTTTTAATTTGGATGAGCTATCTAATAATTTAAATTACACTAGATATCATCACTAGTTCAACATTATAGAAGTTCACCATTAAAGAAACACATTAAGAATCCATCCACTTTTAAAATACCACTCAAAAGGTTGACTCTAAGTCAAAATAAATTCAATTTTGAAACAATAACTGTTTGGTTTTTTCTAAAAATGTAAAAGGAATATTTTTTTAACGTGCATGACATGAACAAAATTTCCTTCCATTATGTCCAATATTTACTTTGAATATTCCTTTATAAGTTTTCATAGTTATTTTAAAAGAAATATTTCCAAGGTATTTTTTTAATTTTTAGTTTTAAAATTGTATTTTCAAAGAAATTTTATTTTCCTTAACAAATATTTTAAATGATTTTTAAAGATTCCTTAATAAGTTTTCAAGGTTAATTTCCAAGAAAATGATTTCCCAGATATTTTTTGAATTTTTCGTTATAAAAAGTGATTTTTAAAGAGATTTTATTTTCCTTAAGAACTATTTTAATGATTTTAAAGATTAATTTATATTTTTTCAAGGTTATTTTCAAAGAAATGGATTTCCAAGACAATTTATGATTTTTTAGTTTTTAAAATTGATTTAAAAAAAGTTATTTCCCACAAAAAATGTTTCAAGTGATCTTTCAAAATAATTTTCCATCTAAAATGACATCTTTGATGTCACTTATGCTTTACTAGGGATATGATCCATGGATATCATTATTATTCTTTCTATGAATGTTTTTTTATAAAGGAATGTTGTTTATGAAACCAATTTCTCTTACATGGGTTACACCATGAGGAAATGATTATGAATCCCACTTCTTTTCATGGGTTGTACTATGGTGAAATGATAAAATTAATATTAAACTTATCTATTTTCCACAAGTTGTGATATGATGTAATGTTTATGAAAACCATTTTATTTTATGGGTTATGATATGATGATTTTTTTATAATTTTATGGTATACATGAATATGATTTTCAATATTTTATGGGTGGGACATATATCTCCATCTAATTCATTGGGTCAATATTTATATTGCATGAGATAAAAAATACCGAAATAGGGAGTGGAACTAGTTTGGTATGGGACTTTGTCTGCTATGATGTTAATGGAAGTGAACCTTGACTATTATGATGGTCTGGGGAGTGAACCCATTCCACTATTATAACCTTTAAAGTAATTCTTGACTACTATGAAAATGATTTTCTATGCTCATGTGTATACCACTATTCCATGTCTTATGCCAATGTTATGATCTCATGGATCATGATCCTTGATTTTCTTATGATTAGTGTATTATGAATTGTCAATATTTATTCCATGACTCATGATTTGGATCTTTGATATGTAGGGTATAGTTTTTATATGTTATGATCACGTTATCATACCCTTATTCTCAAGTTATGTTTATGTATTTTCCCTTGTTTATCCATACTAAGAATCTAAGATTACCATTTCTTATGTTTCCTTTCCATAGGTTATGAAGAAAGGTTTTAAATAGGGTATATCTATGAAGAGTTCTAAATGGGAAGATCTTTTTGGGAAACATTAAATATCTTTCAATAAATAAAAAGACTGTGTACATAGTCTTTAAAGGAACTAAACCATTACAATCCTAAGAAGTGTGTTTATATAATATATTGAATATTAATATATAAGATTTAATATCTATGTATGAACATATTGGGTCACTATATAGGGTATGTAAAGGGTTAGAAATACTATAAGGAATCTATCATAACCAACAATTATTCAAAAAGCGTGAAAAATAATGAGAGGGAACAAAAATATCTAAATGGGAGAACCTTAAAAACCTGGTTCATATAAGGTTTAAGGGAGAGTATTGAGGAAGATAAATGGGGTCCATAGTGGAAAATATATCCCTTACCATCATAAAAATTCCAAAAATACATTTAGATTATGAAATAAACTTTCACACAATGAAAAATCCATCTAGCACCACTAGGTAGGCTTGTCACACCTTTTCACTATGTGAAGGCTTCCTTCATGATTTGAAACCCTTCCTTTAACTATTGATCAATTATAGGTCTATCCCAGTCCTCCGGAACATGATCTCAGACCACCATAATACCTTTCTTGGTTATAAAAGTCAGGTTTATACACATCTAGTCCAAAAACATAATCCTTAAAATGCCTTGAAAATTTAGGGGTGTTATAACTACCAAAAAACCTAATAATTTCCTCTATTATTACTCAAGGAACTAATGTTTGTTTGTAATTTTGAAGCAAATTATCCCAACCAATCCTTACTTTTTCCTAACTATAAGAAATATCAAAATGATCTAATACCATTTTTTACATCTCAACATACCGATATGTGAACTCCCATAGGAAATTGTTAACAGTATAAGTGATATATATTATAACTATGGTATCAACTAAAATATGATATTAATTACATATAAATAAAACCTATCACATTCTATAATGAAAAAAAATCCCCCATGACATATGCGAAATAATAACCATGAAATATAACACACATATAAATTTCATAAAATTCATAATACAGTTTATTGTAATCATATAAAATCACTTGATACAATAAACACATCTCATATAGATGCAAGATTGAATACAAGTGAAATGTGTGTGATCATCATAATAGAAACTTCAGTCCATTTTCATCCATAACACTAACTATATCCAGAATCATTTACCATTCAACAACTTTATTTTTTTATCTTCATGGACATAATTTGAACATTGTGTAGGTTTGTATATAGAGGTGATTAATAATAATTGTTGTGGTCATTCCAAGATGCTAACTGACACCATGAACAACTAGTGTTAATGAGCATAAAAAGTAAATTATGTGAATAAAAATTAATATCACTAAACATCAACATATTTCAGAATGTATTCATATTAAATCCTTATTAAGATACATATATAACACTTAATCATACTCACCAAATAATAATATTACATATTTTTATATAAACCTATGATTTTATGGAAAAATGATAAAATCCCCCCTAAACTATGTTCTTTTAGGGTGTAACTAGAATCTCATTGCTCAATATAGTACCCCTCATCAGAAATGAGTCCCTAGTATAATAATATCCATAAATTACTATAAAATCCAATATATTAAAACTCATATGCTCCATATATGGATTGGAGTAGTGATATAAAAATAAAACTAGAAAATAATACAATTATCTTACATCCCCTCACAGTTTTCTCACCCAATAATTAACCTTAGAAGTAAAAAAAATGGATGTTGGATGAGATACACATCTCTATTTATCCATGAGATAATGGATGAATACATGTATCTAGTGTAATAGATATATATATATATATATATATATATATATATATTATAAGAAATACAGATCTTTAGGGATGCATTTGTATATCAAAATATTAGAGGAAATACACATTTTAAGAGTTAATATTTTTTAACTAGTTCTTTTAATACCAATGTTGTGTCTAAGAGAATAGATAATATCTTGGGAATCTCTATTCATCTTGATACTAGAGTGGTTTAGGAGAAAGAGTAAAAACACTCACATGAATTATTATCCATGAAATCCTTATATCTTGGATTCTAGAGGAATTTAACATCTCCACTGATCATTTACTAGAAATGTTGGAGGAATTACACATCTAAACCAATCAACTAGTGGGTATATTTTTTTACTAAACCAAAATATTTGGGTTAGTAGGGAAAGATACATGTATTTATCATCACTAGTATCCACCAAAAATAATTGGCAAGAATTGTAAGGTTCATTTACATCTCACTCTCACCCTAATTGGTGGGTGTGTGTAAAGTTATCTATAATGGTAACCATTTTCCCATGTTATATATGCATCACTGAGATACATTTAATATCAAATTAGGTGAGAAAATATTGTGACCACTTAATCTAAATAAATTAATCTTCTTTATTTCACAAGAGTTTCTCTACATAATGGTCTAGGGTTTCTATATTATCCATAATGAATTCCCACAATCATATATTATCAAAATATAATAATATTCATTCAATAAGGAATAAATATTATTATTTAATTATCATATTGACCACATTTGAACATGATCGATATCGCTTTCTATCTTTTGAGTTATATATTGTTCATATAAAGAAACAAAATGCACTTCCACCATATTCTCCAAAAATTCCATTATCATATCTAATTTTTTATTAGAAATATTCAAATACCTTATTTTTTAAATATTATATCATTATTCATTATATCCTTTCCATTAATTATATGAAATTAATTAACTAATTAAAATTTCATCATGATGTTATTTCATAATTAGAGGAATAATTCCTTATTATAGGTATGCCTATTATTTCAATTCCTTTAATAACATATAATAATGTCCATTATTTAAATATTATACAATTTATCCTCCTTTTACTTGTTTAATATAAATGTAATGTCTTAAAATATATGAATTTATATATATAATCTAATTAACACTATTGAGTGCCATCCTTGGAAACACAATTAGAGTAATAACCATTTATTTTTTTGAATTTATTTTTATTTATGTAGTTGAATTACAAGAATCATACATTACTTATCATTACCATTATTACTATGGTAATACTATTTAATTTATTTAATAAAAAAACATAATATTATTTTTTCTCTTTATTGTATGTAAATTTTTTATTTTTTTTATCAAACATCATTTTAAAATTCATTTCTTCAAAATAAATTTTATAATCTATTTTTAAGTTTTCAAAAATCACATATAAGTATCAATGATTAGTTTTACATAAGTACATTCAATTATAATTAATGAGACACATTATATTTTCAAAAAAATTTAATTATCAATATAGTTTATCCGTTTTATTTATTAATTAAACAATTTATCAACATAACTAACCCAAGAATCGAATTTAACACTAACAAAATATCATGATATATTATTATTATAAATTAATAATTATATATCAAATAATTAAAAACATGTTCATTTAACATCCTATTTAAATAAATTTAGATGTTAAAATATTGAAATTTTTGCACTATATACCTAATAATCAAAGGCACTATATCGTTAGGTTCTGAGTTGTGTATTTTGTGAAATTTTGTAACGCTTTTATATTTATTTTTAAAAATATATATGTTGATGAGGTATGGGAGTTCATAAAAACTCAGGTTTTGGATATATCTTCTCACCTCAGTTCTTCTGTCCAAAAATGTTCTAGAATAAAAAAATGATGGAGTTATTACATTTTCATCAGAACATAAATTGATTTGATTCAATATTAATTAGAATCCTTTCATATGAGGATATATATCTATAGATAATTATTAATGTTCAATAAATCCTTTAGTGAGATAGAAAAACCATATAAAAATTGTTATATGGGGGGGATAAATAGTATTTATGCACTTCATGTTTATGTAGTTAACTACTAATGCCTTAAAAGTGCATTATCAATTATTTAACCAATATATAAATTCTCAATTATAATATTTTGTTGTAATATTACTGATATGTTTCGTATTTAATTGAAAAATATTTATATTTATGGGTTAATAATGAATAAGATTTATATTTTTTCATAGGGTCAAAAGAACATGTTTTATTTTTTGGTTAAAATATCAAACTTAAATGGATCAAAAAAATACTTGAGTATCCTCCAATAAGATTTAAAATTCCTGAACATATTTAATTTTTTTTCTTAAATAATAACATTTCTCATGTTCTCAATAAACATAATATGAAACTCAATAACATATTCCTATGAAATTAAATTAAATTTTAAAATCATTTAATTCCAAAGAATTACTTCAAAGAAATATAGTTTCTTGAAACCTATTGATAGGATAGAGTGAATGTGTTAAGAGAAAACACATCTTAGTGATATTTTACAAATACCTAATGAAATTCTTAACTATTATTTTACCATTATATATTTAATAAGGTTTACAATTTATGAATAAACCCAACAAAAATATTCATCATGTTGCATATAACTGAATGTAAGGATACATAAATTATATTTGTCTCAATCATAAATAAAATAATACTTGAAAATCCTTAGTAAATGTGTAATATATAATTAAATTATTTTAAAATTATTGAGAATTTCTAGAATATTAATTTTAGTTTAAGGATATGAAAATAATATATAATAGAATTACTAAGAAACTATTAATGCTCAAAATAATAATTTATACAATATAATTATTAAAAAAATTCAATTAATTTTTTTAAATATCATAATTTTTTTATTGGATTATAATTTTCCTTAAAACAAATTATATACGTGTAATATATATGACTAATAATCCAATGAATCAATTTTTAAATAATGATGCCTAGAAAAAAACAAACTGATCCTAGAACCCATCATTAATTACCTACAAAATTCTATAATCAATATACATAAAAAATCCAATGAAAAATGGAATACAATTGTTTTTATATCAATACATTTTGTAAAATTCGATCTATATATCTTATGTTTTTTTAATTTTTTTTTCTCCACCACAAACACTCTTACGATCACAAAAAACTGTATGGAAATGAAACCTTAAGGCCTAATTTTTCTTATAAAATACTTCATCAAGGGTATAAAAAAATAATCTGTGGATTGTGTTAGAATAAGGAAAGTATAAGTATAAGGAAGATAAGTGATTAAAAATACCTTTCATTATGTTTAGAATAAATTAAACATAAAATATAAGAGTATATTTTTTATATGTAGGAGAGGATGAGTGTGGAAGTTACCCATTTGTATTGTAAAAAATGATTGAATAATGGGGGTAACTACCATTTATCCTATTTAAATGAATTTAACCCCAAAAAAAGAAACATATAATCAATAAAAGTAATAATAATCAATAATGATTATAAAGGAATTAAATATAAAAAAGACCAAAACAAAAAAAGGAAAATAAAAAAATAATAATAACAACTTATACTTGGAGTTAAGTTTTTATAAATAATTAATAAGCAACACATACACCCCTAAGATTAATGGAATAGAAAATATACCCCGTCAAAGGAAAGGTCTACCCAAAATTGAGCTCAATATGTTTAGATCATAGGATTGTTTCCCACATAGTTTTTTTAAGCCTATTATGATATTATTAACATGGTATGATTTTAATAATTATATTTATTCAATAAATATCCATGAGATTCCCCCTAAAATATCCCATATGACATCAATCTAACCAATCCAAGTCTATGATAAATCTCTCATGGGCATTTTCCATATTACTTATTACTCTATACATCTTATAAACTTACCAGTATTTTTCTTCCAAAAAATCCTCCACATTTTCCAAAAAGTGTGTCGACACCAGCTAGTCAATTCCATGAAATACCTTATCATCCATGTGTTTCATCTTTCCATTCTATTAAACAAGTGCACAAATTTCTCTACACTTTTAGTTCTTAGTAACCCATATGTTATCTGGATGCCATTATTCAACCCATGAATAATTTCAATGTTATATAATCTATTTCAAGACACTACAAGAAAAAAAATAACAATTTACACATGTCATAAGTCATGTTGTATTAATTCATATCATTACCTATCTAACTCGCACACAAAACCTAGAAAAATGCATGGAAAATTATTGGGGGTTATGATTTGAACCATTGAACCCTTTGTTGAAAAACAAAAAATTTTCCATTCTATTGGGGAATCATTAGATAATAATAATTATTATTATTACCATGGATGATATTGATAATGAATCTAAAAATTATACTAATACTGAAAAAAATTCATCAATAATTTTTTTACAAAGAAGTGTAACAAAGGAATTCATAAAAAAACCCATTAATTATTATTCACTAGATAAAAAATATATTAGGGATGGTTTTAAATATAGCCTTCTCATAATTATTGTTGAAAATAATATGATTTAATTTTTAAAATTCCTTTTTGCAAAGTGAGTAGGAATAAGTCACCTATAAACATTCTACCCTTACCCTATCATCATTTGTTAGCTT
Organism: Viscum album; assembly: GCA_963277665.1. Lineage (NCBI taxonomy): Eukaryota > Viridiplantae > Streptophyta > Magnoliopsida > Santalales > Viscaceae > Viscum > Viscum album. The sequence continues at coordinate 1,253,303,459 of OY728135.1, read as the reverse complement.
GTTATTTCTTATCCTATAAATCAAAATCATTATAAAAGTTTGGAGATAGTTTTCATTTAATATTTTCATCTATTTTGGTGGGGTTGGTGCCTGTAGTGTGACTTGGAAGTTAGTTGTGAAATTGAATTTGTAACGAGGGAAAACCTTAATATCAATGATTTAATTTTTTTGGATTGATTGTTTCATAATTATCTAAAGTAGAATAATAATATAGTTAGACCAATTTAAATTCTATGATATATACAAAATAGAAATTATTTAAGTTATAATACCATATTTAGGAATAAATGCATCAAATAATTTAACTTTCTATAAATTAAGATGTGAATTCTTTGATAGAACTCTTTGATGCACTAGATAAGTTTATAAAATTTGTAAATAACAGTAGGCTGGATATTTGATATTGGGTAATATCTATTTTTAATAATTATCCTTTCAATGATTCTGCTACTAAGAATCCATGTTGAAAAAATTTGATCTAAATATTAAATTTTAAAAAAAGTTGGTAATCAATTCATTTCCAAATAGGTCAATATTTTTAATGTGAATTAATCCTATATCATAATGATGAACAATCTTTATTAATGGAAATATCATAATTTTCTTTTCATGGAATCATCCTATCTATATTATTTTTCTATTTTTTTTGACTTTTGGATATCTATCCAGGTTATTTATATTGTTTTAATGCATAAAAAACATTAAGGATATAATATTATTATCAAGAGAAATTATTATTAATTAAGATTGGATTTTATCTTTCCAAATTGATAATTATGAAGTAATTTTTTGATAAATTTCTTCCAAGTAGGAATCCTTTACCTTCCACAAAATAGAGAAAAATTAAAATTGTTAGATAAGATAGTTATATGTTTAACATTAAAGAATAAGATATCATTATTCTTGAATAAAACGTTGTTTCCATTTAAAAAGAGAATAAATTTATTAATCCAACTAATTTATTAAATTGAGACATCATCAGAGTGAATGTTGAGTTCCTTAATAGTATTTAGAGTAGTATTATACATATAATAAAAAATATGTTTATAATCATTATATATGATATGAATGGGTGTAGTTTAGTTTCTAGTTGTTTTGATGGGAGATATTAACAAATGATTAAATGGTTCCCAATGATTTTTTCTTATATTATCTTCAATAATTCTAAAGATAATTTTTGATAGAGGGTCATATTTCCATAGAAAATCTTATGAAATTTAATAAATCCTTTATATATCTATTAATAATCATAGAAAATTTATATCTATGAAGTAGAGTGTGAATAATACTTGAAAAATGAGCGTAAAATCCATAACTTTTTTATACCTCAAGAATAAAATCACACTTAAGAGTTTAGTATGCCTATGAAATATGAAACATCTAAGCCATATTCCAATTTTTAAAATTTTTTATAATATTTTGACACTCTAAATTAGTGTAAATAAAATAATTTATTTTCCTTATAGGAATTAATCAAAATTGATTTTTGTGAAATCACTTTTTCAATAATAAATCTATACCCAAATAAATTATTTTAATAATGATTTAAGGAAATGTGTTTCATATATAAATTGGAATAAATTATAAAATATTATAATAATTAAAATCCATTGGAATGAGATTTAAAAAGATATATTTAGAACCCAATAGTAAAAATTTAGTTAGTAAGAATTTATTAACAACATGGTAATGATCATCATGATTGAGATCCTAGAAATTCATGTAGAATTTGTTAGAAAACCCATTAGGACCAGAAACAATATCAAAGTTTTTAGTAAATAGTGAAATTAAGACTTAATCCCCTAATTATTTGTTTGTGAGTTTGGTATTCTATATGAAATTCACAACTTTAGGTAAAATATCATCTATTTTTTAAAAATTATTATCATAATATTCTTCATTAATATGATATTTTAATTATTTAACCATAAAATTTTTTATCTACTAAAGAGTACTAATTTTTTTTCTATCAACAAATAATTTTTAAATCAATATATTTTTTTTTGGAATGAATAAAAATAAATAATATTGAGTTTTTATGACTATCTATAAACCAATTTATATGATGTTATTCTTTGAAAATCCTCTATTTTATTCTGATATGTTCATCAGGATTATTCTATTTTTCTACATCCTATTATGTGAAAATATATTGATAAATATTCCTATAATGAAATTATAATAGCTCATGATCATCATAACTTTTATCATTATACACATTTCTAATCACTTCTTTCCTTCATTTCCACAGAAAAATTTTATTCCTTCTACGATTCAAAGTGATTTTTTTGAATGAACATCCCATATCATGTTTCTTCTATTCTTGGTTAATAATACTTTGAATTTATAAAGAGACCCCTTTCACTATTGAAATTTAAATGAGATGATAAATATATTATTCTATAACTATAAATATGTAATAATAAATAATCATGGCCTGATTGAAATCTAAGAAAAGGGATACAAGAAATAAAAAGGAACTTTTCATCACTAATCAAGGGGGTACTTTTTTTCTATCTTACTTTCCTTATTTATAATAAAGAAATATAATACCATTACATATTCAACACCCATGATTTGAATTTATGTATAAAAACTGATAAATTCTCTATTTCAACTCATCTAAAGAATATTTAATACATATGTTTGAAATTTTATATGAAGGATTTAAAATAGTATTAAAATTTATATGAAAATTATAATTTAGTTCCATATCTATAGAAAATAAATGTGAATTACTTACATAACTCCATATTTACATGGTATTATTCTTAAGAATAGACAAAATATTTAAAATAATTTTCATTAATTATATCCATACATATAATTTTATACCGATTCACAATCTAAAAGGCTGATGATTTCAATTCATTATTTTTTAGAAAGGAAATTCTAACAACCGTAAATAATGTAATATAATGTAAAAAACATCATTATAAAAAAATCCTAATTAAATAATTTTAATTATCAAAATAAACCATTATAACATCAATTATAATAAGATCATGTGTATTCTATTTGATATAATTTTTTATTGTTATGAACATGTCCTTATTATTCAACCCCTTGTAGTTATAAAATAGAATATTCATTTTGAAGATAAATTATCCCTTTTAATGGGTTTAAGAGAATTATCAAGATTAAAGAAATATTTATTTTATCTTCCTCTACCATTCATACATGATTTTTACATCTCAAAATATATATTTTTAATTTCATCTATTTTTTTAATTTATAATATTATAAGTATCATAAACATGTTCTTCCCAACACAATCATTTCTTAGTTAGTAGTATAAATTCATTCTATTAATGGTTCAGAATTAGTTTACCCTTATTTTTAATTTTCCATTTAAATGATTTATTAAATTCAATGTTGATGAAAATAGTTTAATTTTTTCAGTAAAAAATATCAATATTATCCCATAATAATGTAAATATTTAAATTTACTCCAATGTAATAAATTAAATTTTTTGGTGAATCTATTTTGACTTAAGCTTCACCAACCATATACATATCATTTTCCTTTTATTATATCACTTTAGGTACATGCATTATTTCAAATTTAAAAATTTTATTAACAAAACCCACACCCATACAAATTATAATTTCCATTTTCTCTAGAATCCATGGGTTTTCTAGATTCCATGACACATTTACCAGTTTGAACCTCCTAAGCATTAGAGGATGAGGTATCATTCACCTTTACATCACCCTTAAAATAATATTTTTCCCATCTTCATTCATTCTTTGTGTGTACACGACTCTTGTTAAAATTACATGATTCTTTAGTTCTCCTAAAATAATGAGATATGTACCAAATAATTGTATACTCTATACATAATGTAGCTAAATTCTCATATTTATTTTTATTATTGAGATTATCCACTACAGTTGATAAAAAACACCCTCCATCAAAGTTGATGACATATTAGCCTCAAACATAATGAAATAAAAGTGTCCTTATATGTAATTCTCATATTATCTTTCAACCATAATAAAAACTCCAGTTAGGGAAGTAGTATACAAGGTAATTTTGGGATTCTAATATAACTAGTTAATCCCATAGAATCAAATCAATAATTGGTTGTGGAACTTATTCACATTTATGAGATCAATGATCCTATCACATTCTTATTTCCTAGGTATTTTTAGTTTAAGAGTGACAGGTATAAATCCAAAATCCTATATCAAATGTTATTCGATCTAGAAAATAATTTGAAAATATTCACATCCAATTGTTATCATTGTATATTCCATGAATCCCAAAATATATGAGATTGACTTACTTATTTTTTTTAAATTTCTAATGATATTATCCTTATATAAGTAAAATATATGAAATATTTTAGAAGTTTAAAAAATATATTATTTCCATAATTAGATCATTATTATAACCAAACTATACATCCATTATTTTTTTATATTTATTTCAATTATGGAGTTATTCAAATCCAAAAATGATCCCTTCACATTGATTTTTTTACATATTTACTTGTTTAAGTTACCTTTCTAATATTAATCTCATTTTTAAAGTAAAATCCTTTTTAGGATTACATAATATGAATATATCTTTGTACCCCATATAATATAAATAATCAACAAATTTCAAATAATTATTTCAATCCATAACATTTCACTTGAGTTAACTTGTTCATTGCACTCCTTTACATCCATCCATAATAATAATAATAATAGTAGTAGTAGTAGTAATAATAATAATAATAATAATTAGAAAAATTATGACCCAATGATTTGGGGAACCAAATCCATAGACCAATAATATTTATTTAAAAAACATATGCACACAACCCAAGGTATAGGATTTCTTGGTAAAATTACCCAATAAAAATCCCAAGAGGTACAAACCCTTCCAAAAATCCTTTCAAATTTTGCAGCAAAATGAATACATATTCTCTAACACTATAAATGTAATCGGAACTAAACCATTTTGTGTCTTATTTATAGTAATTTAGTTGAATCATCCTTAAGGATACAATCAACATTAGTTCACGACCCTACAAATGTGTGTATATATACCATATTTGAAATGAAATACTATCCCAAAATCCAATATCAATAAGTTTCAAGACCAAAATTTCATAAAAATTACATTATAACAATGCAATTTTTATTTTCATAAACACTACCAAATGGAATAAAAAGAGTTAGATTCATCAAAACATTCATATAAAATAGACAGTAGAAACAAAATGCATCAATACTATAAGCATCTATAAATGTTCAAAAAAACCAGGAGACAAAATTATTTAAAAAAAATTAATACCAAACAAGGTATTTTTAATCCAAATTTATATTACTCTTAACATGATCATAATTTTTTTGAAATCATTCAATTCTACATTTTTAGGTAGTAATCAATGCTGATTAATCCATCATCAAAATTCTTTTAAGTAGATTTTTCATTCTCATTAATCCATTCATAAAATTCATCTCTAAGGATAGAATGAATATTTAGATATTTATCTAAATTTTGATTAAAAATTTTAACATAAATTTTTAGATAATAATTGATCCCTCAATATAATATCATTCCTTATCATGAGCCAGATAATCATCCTTAATTTTCTAACCAGACTCCCCATGAGAGGGTAGTTTAGAATCTTCCATAGAGGATATTATAACCATTTTATTTTTAAATCACGTATAATTATCATAGGGTCTTGCATTATTTGGTTACAAAGTTTATGGTCCTTAAAAATTTCACACCTGATTTTTCTTTCTATGACACTTGAACAATAGTATTATTCCTAATTATCATTATGATCAAAATAATTTCATTTGAGAAATTCAACATCAGAGTTTAGCTCAATCCTATGATCCTGAGGTTTATACCTATACTTGATATTGAATACCAGTGTAGTAACATTCCTAAGGTTATATAGGTCATTAGTATTTCTAATATTGTTCTATTTTCCTTGATCTTGAGGATTTGAGTTTTCTTCACAAGAATTTCTTACAATAATGAACCAGTCATATCCTTTGATTCAATATTCTTATGAACTTCATCATTTGAACCATAAATAAATTAAATTTAATATACTAGATCACACACTTAAATTATATTCAGGATAATTCATCATGTTTCCCAAACAATTTTAATATACATTTAAATTTTCCAAGATTTAGGGGAAGAACCAAGAAATTTATTTGTTTCTCCTGATTCTAATGCTTCATAAGGGAATTATTGGTCTACATATGTGCATCATCTTTAATAAATGGTCCAATATGAGTTCCTATATCATTTATTTTTCTATCAAATTTTAATTGATGAAAAAAAGCATCATTAGATTTAAGAACCTATTTACAATTATTTCTATGTAACTTTTATATTCTTCCTATAATTAACTTCATTATGATCAAAAGTCTTGCCAAAAGAACAAGAATAATTAGTTGTTTTACTTGGATAAAATTTTAAAGAATGTATAATAGTTTTAAAATCATAAAAAATGAATGTAATTTCTCATATTCCACTTTCAAACTAAAATTTTCCCCAGTGGTAGATAATACACCATTTTAAGAAGGGTTTTTGAAATATCAACCTATACTAAAATATGAAAAAAATTACCAAATCTAGAATTTTCAGTCTCCCTACCCATTTTAATTGGGACCCCAAAGGATGAGTAACATACCTTAAAATCATAGGACCTAAGTAAATCCAACATAATCCAAATATTCTAACCCATACCATGAAAATAAATTTACAGGATTTAGGGTAAAATGATGAGTCCCATTCCAAAATTAAAAGTGTACATGGTTTAAGAAACACCAAATTGAACCACTATGCATGATTTTTTAAGCCATCAATTGGAATGATGATATGAAATAATCCAAATACCATTGTTCTCATCTTCGAATATTTAAATCCCTAAGACCAAAATATTCTAAGTGAAAAGTCATCATAATCTCATGGATTCAAAACCTTTGGTTGAATGACATGATAAATAATAAAATTCCCAAAATATTAGATTCATTAAATAATTTCCTCTTTAATCAAAACTATATGTGAAATTCTCCTCTTAATGATAATATTTTGAAAAAAGAAGTTTCTCATTGTTGAAAATGATCTTCCATTACTAGTATTCCATCTAATTTATCTCTAGTAAACTTCCTAGATTTATAATAACAATATAACATCTTATGGTGTCCTATAATTTGAATGTCATCAATTTTTATGGGATTAGGAGGACTAGGGTTTCTATCATCTGTAATATATCCATTGAGAGAAGCTCTTAATTACTCATTAATCACATAATAATAATAATAATAATAATAGTAATAACAATAATAATTTTAAATAGTATTTAGAGCTTATATGAAATAAAATATACACACATACCCAAACCAATGAACCCATTCATGTACACTTTGGGTGTACTTGCATATATGGAAGATGTTTATAACTAAAGGAAGAGATTTGATAAATCTGTGGTGAGACTATACCATCAAGATTAGGTGATAATAAATAATAGTGTAATAACCACAAAAAATAGTCACGACATTAGTAAAAATAAATAAATGAGACATCACAACAACATTACCTAAAAAAATTACTATCACCATGACATAAAAAATGAATTAACATAATTTTATACTATTAATTAAAGCATAAAAATGACTACCTATTTTCTATTCATTTGAATCAAGTCCCCAAAAATACAAAAAAATAGAGAAAATTAAAAAAATTGTTATATAGTTATAGCTTTCCAACTTAATCAAACTCAAACCAAATTTCATAGGTTAACAATAAATAGTTGACCCTTTTAACTTATCTAGACCTATAACCACAATGTTTTCTCAGGAACCCAAGAATCTTAAATAAGGTGTGAGTTTAACTCATTATACCACCACCAATGATGTCTCTAATAATAAAATTTTATATTTTCATTATAATATGACATGATATATAAAAAAAATACAAAAATAAATAAATCACTATTTGTCCTTAGGTTTATTTACAACACCCAAGATAAACCATACCTCCTATAGATAGTTATGGTGTTGAGTCTGAAAATGTCACAAAATAGAACCAAGGGTTGGTATAACATACACCCTTCTCGGGCTACCATTGGGTACCCGAGTAGACTTCATGTTTGAAAGTTAGGAGAAGGGAAAGGGTCCTTGATAGATAGTTGAGTGGACGTGGGTAGCACTTGGTGGAGGATCTGGACTTGGAGTCAGAACCATTTTGGGGATTTTGGCCGTTGTCTTTATTTTGGGCTTTTGTCCACTTTTTCACTTGTAGTAGTAGGACATGGCATATTTATTGTTGGAAATGGTTGTTATACATGTTCCTTGTTTATTGATTATTGTTTCCACTATTGGTTTATTTCTGTTGTGGCTTACTCTGATAAAAAGGGGGCATAGTCTCCCCACTTGACCACAAAGACCCCCACTGCTAGTCTGCAACCTTTTACATACAGGGAGGCACGATTAAGGTTATGTAACTACCTGGCTCGAAGCACTGGTTTAGTGGCTTCCGGGTCAGGGATGTTACAAAGTGGTATCATAGGGAGGTTTTTATTCTCCTTCTCTAAGGTCTTTTTATTTGGGATAGGTTTCCAAGGGTTAAGATGTGTCGGGACTTGGTAAATGAGCTCGTGATTGGGAGTATTTAACCCATGTACGTGGGAAAACCCAAGTCACCCTGGGTGGGAAATGTTGTTCTTGGTTGTGTGTTGTTACAGTTGATGATATTTTACCATTGGGTGATGCACATGTGGTTTTATGTGACTATTTTATGATATTTGGCTCGTGGCCTTAACGACATGCAGATTTACATTCATGCATCATTGTAGGCACCTAGGGAAATAGGTGACATGCATTGTGTTATGCACACGCACAGGGTGGGTGTGTGAGGTAGGAAAGTAGGGTGCATCATGCATTTCATGAAACAAATAAATAATGAGAAGAATGAAATAAAACAAGTGGGTAAATGATGTTTAATGAAATATAAGGGTTTGAAATGAAGTGGAAAATGTTCGTGTAAAATTTTGTGTGAGTTTGGTGGTAGTGCCTGGTTGTTTACCCCATGTGGACCATGGCCCACGGTAGGGATGGTCGGGGCAGTGAATTTGAGGTGTTAATGTCATTGAATTACTATATGAAAATGAGTTGTTTTAGCTAGTAAAGGGTTTTTGATGAAGTTGTGAAAGTTTTATGGGATGCGTACTAAATCTCATGCTAGGAAATGTAGAGAGATGCCACCACGACGTTGGTTACTAGTTGGGCTGTGGGAGGATGTTGCTGAGAACACTCCTCCAGTAGAAGAGCATGAAAATGTGGTGATCAATGAAGGTAGAGAAGACCAGTTCCGGGAGAACTTGGATCGCCTTATGCAGATGATGGTTTGGGACCCAGGGTAGGTTGCACCGAGTATGTTTGAGCTGACCAGGGAGTTCAAGCTGAAACACCCTCTGACCTTCACTGGAGAGGGTGGGCCAGAGGCAGCGGAGTTCTGGTTAGAGTCTGTCCAGAAGATACTGGATCATCTGGATACCCCTGTTGAAAAGAAAGTAAAGCTTCCCATTTATATGTTGTGGGGCCAGTCAGTGCGTTGGTGGGGCATTTAGGCTCAGACTGAGCAGGCTGAGGGGATGTCATGGAAGGTTTTCCAGGAGAATTTTCTGGAGCATTTATACCTAGAGATTTTAAGGCAGGAATAGGCTGCAGAGTTTATGAGCCTGACTCAGGGATCAATATTGGTGATGGACTACTCTAGTCGCTTCACTGATTTGCAATGATTTGTCCCAGTGTTGGCAGGGGATGAGGCAGTGGTAGCAAAGCATTTCTAGGACGGGTTGAGACATGAGATCTAGTATCAAATAAATATCTTCTGCTTGAAGAGGTTTTCAGAGGTTATGGATCAAGCACTCATCTCTGAAGGGAACCTAAAGGGAGATTTAGGTTGTGGGATTGTCATTACAGCTGGGTGGACAAGTGGTGCATCTTCCGAAGGTCGGAAACATCGTTTGGAAAGTTTCCAGCAAGGTGGTCAGAAGAGAGGGTCAGCATCTCAGAGTGGAGACCAGGTGTTCTGTTATCAGTGTGGTAGGCCAGAGAATATGCATGGTCAGTGTCCTCGACCTCTAGTTGAGTTCCATTCTTGCGGTAGGATGGGGCATGTGCAGAGGTTCTACAGGAACCCTCGGTAGACGGGTGAGCATGATGGTGAAAAGTAGGTACCAAGTACGGGAAGGGGATCAGTTGCCACGTATCAGGCGTGAAGTTGGAGCTCCACGGGCCGTACTGGTAGGGGCAGTGGATGTGGAACTCCAGGGAAAGACTGCTCACGCCATCCGGGCAGTGTAGCGTACAGTGCTTAGGCCGGGGCCTAGGGTAGAGGGGCAGGTCGGCTTCAGGCAGTTCAGTTTGCGCCTGGTGATGGTGTAACGACCCGAAATTTTTAAATAAATTTTGTTTCCTAATTTTATGTGTTATTGTTATACTCAATAAAAATGTTTCATTTGGTAACATGAGTATAATTAAAATGAGACTGTTGGGTTTTGAATGTTATTTGACCATTGGTCAATATGACCGCTGGAAACTAAACATTTTGACTATTGTCTCTAAATACAAGCAATCTTGGTTAATTAATATAGGAAGAAGATTCGATGGCCTCACCCAGTAGTCTTGGACCGATTGAAGCCCATCTAAAAGAACTTGGGAAGGAGGTAGCACCACTGGGCTTTGCTCTGGACCAAACCCAAGCTGAACTTCATCATATAAAGCTAGAACGGGATCGCCTTCGCGAGAAGTTCAAACTGATAGAAATTACTACTCGTGCGATGTTGGCCGAGCCTCCCTCAGATTCTCTCACCTTAGCACACCTTACACTTAGGTCCTATGCTGGTGTGATAAGGGGCTATGTAAGGAGACCGTAACTGTCTTGTGTAATCCTTTGTTTTAAATAAAATTTCGATTTCTTTTATGAATTTTCAAATGACCGGATAAATATAGTATGCAAATTTTTGATGAATTTTAGAAAAAGGATATTTTAAATATGTTTATGTAAACCCTAAATAATTAAAAATGTGTAATGATTTTCGAAAAAAGGTCTTCTGCAATTATGTTCAGTACTAAATTTAGAGTCTAATAAGATCAACTTGATTTTTGATGAATAGTAAATTATGAATAGTGATTTTATGATTAGGATTAATAATGTGTCCAAATGGATTAGTAATCTCACTTAAAGAAAGTATTAAAATAAGCTAGGCACTTTGATTAAGTAACGTGATTCAATAAAATGGTTAAATAACGGTTTCATAAATTATTATTCAAGTATTAGTTTTTTCGGATGAATAGTGTTTTTTAATTAAAAATTTAATTAAAAATAATTAGAAAATTATTTTTATAAAAATGACTTTATTTTTGAACTCAGAGCATCGATATTATGTTATGGTAATTTTTGGGGATTTTTCTGAAAAAAAATGAATTTTCGGTGAATAGTGTATTTATTTAAAAATAAAATTAAAAATATTTAGAAAATTATTTTTATAAAATGGAGTTAATTTTTGAAATCGGAGCATTGATATTTAGTTAAGGTGAAAGTTTGGGATTTTTCTGAGAAAGATGAATTTTTTCAGTGAATAGTAAAAATGCAGTTTTAGGGTTTCAGTATGTTTAATGACATCATAATTGTGTCATGATGATGTCATGAGATCTTTTAAGGGTTGTCCGGCCAAGGATGATGAATTATTGTTTTGGGGGCCCCATGTGGCCTAACTCCATGATAAATTCCAAGGGAGAGCAAATGGGTTTGAGAAAAGCACATGTGAGGTGTCCCTTGGCCATTAATGCCTTGTCCCCTCACTTTCCCTATAAATACCAAGCCCTCCTCTCATCCATTCGACTCCCCACTCATTCCCAACGAATTTATGGTCTCATTACCTCCCAATGAGTCCTCCCAAGGTTCCCCCAAGCCCTCAATGTCCCAACCTTTGAGGTTTAAGAGTTACATTTTAAGGTAAGGGATCCGACCCCTTTCTTTCTTTTCAAGTAATCTCTTTTATGTAATTTCTTTTATACTCCATGTTCTTATGTTGGAGGATGTTATTTTATATTCATCCTACTACCTATTTCATGTTCATATGATGAGAGACCCCCCTTTCTCTCATCAATTCGTTTTAAGAATGTTTAAGTGGCGCCGTTAGGCTGCCGAATTTTTAAGGGATTCTTTCACCTCCTCGTTTTCAAGTTCTATTTTCATTCAAGTCTTTCATGTTCCTTTTTATTATGTTGGGGTATGATCTCTAAATTATCATACTGATATTTTATGATCATATGATGAGATACCCCATTTGATCGCTTCAATTCAGTATTTTGAAGTTTTAAGTGGCGCCATTAGGCTGCCGAATTTTTAAGTGGTTCTTCACCCTTCTCGTTTTGAAGTTCTACTTTCATGTCAATTATTTCAAGTTCCTTTTTGTTATATTGGGGTATGATCTATATATATATCATACTGGACTCTTATGTTCATTTGATGAGAGACCCCATTTGATCTCTTCAATTCAGTATTTTGATGTTTTAAGTGGCGCCGTTAGGCTGCCGAATTTTTAAGTGGTTCTTCACCCTTCTCGTTTTGAAGTTCTACTTTCATGTCAATTATTTCAAGTTCCTTTTTGTTATATTGGGGTATTATCTCTATATATATCATACTGGACTCTTATGTTCATATGATGAGAGACCCCATTTGATCTCTTCAATTCAGTATTTTGATGTTTTAAGTGGCGCCGTTAGGCTGCTGAATTTTTAAGTGGTTCTTCACCCTTCTCGTTTTGAAGTTCTAATTTCATGTCAATTCTTTCAAGTTACTTTTTGTTATGTTGGGGAATTATCTATATATCTATCATAATGATCTCTTATGATCATATGATGAGGGACCCTATTTGATCTTGTCAAATCATTTTCTTTTGAAGTTAAGTGACGCCGTAAGGCTGCCGAATTTTCATAAGAGAAATCTAATTTTTTCCTTCCATGTTTTTCATTTCAAATGGTATGTCCATAAAATTTCATTACCATGTCCATATTTCCTTCTTATTCTTTCACCCTACTGTTTTATGGATCATTTATGAGAGGGTGAACCATGTCCCCTCTCATTTCAATGTTTTCTAAAACCCCGAAACTTAGCCGTTATGTTGCAGAATTTTCCCCTCAAAATGCCTCTCTTTTCTCAAAAATTATTTTATGTTATAAAGTGAATACTCAAAGATCTTATTTCTACAAGGGTATTCACATATATATCAAAATGTTCCATTTTAAATTCTGGGATTTACATACATGAGACCCGCTTTCCCTTTCCGTGGGTTTAAAGTGACGTAAAGATCATGTCTTTAAAGCAGTTTTTAAAACGTTATGATTATGAAATGAAACCCATTTATTTTATGCTATGTCGGTTATTTATGAAATGTTTGATGATGATATATGTGGCTCACATGATAATAAAGGCAAATTTAAGGGTGTGCCCTGATAGCGCTCCAATGCATTGGGTAATGATGTAACCACTAGAGATTACAATTTTCACGATACCTTGGTGAATAACCTTGGTAATTTTAAAATGACACCTTGGGGATGGACCTTGGTGATATGTTCATGATTTTCTATGTTAAATGATGTGGCAACATCTTCAAGTTATGAAAAAGTTTTATTTTTATTATGATATGCCTCATGATTTCATTTCCATGCCTTAAATTTCTTTTCATGACTTTATTGATGTATCTCAAGTTCATATGTAAAATGTTTCACTTGTTTCCCTTGCTGGGCCTTCTGCTCATCCTTCCTTTTGATGTATGTCCCTAGGTTATGAGATGCAGTAATGAGCCTAGGGTGAACATGAGGAGAAGCCTTTCAAGTGTTTAAGAAGAATGTTTTTTTTTGTTTCATGTTTTATGTTCCTTGTTTCCAAGACACTAAACCTTAAATATCCTCAGTTCCGTGTAATGGAATGAAAGTTATGTTATAAAAACACGGGTTGCTATAGTTGGTATCAAAGGGAGGTTTAGTTATTTGTGGAAATTAGGATATGAAAACTCTAGGAAGAACCCTATAGAAAAGTTTAATATAGTAAATCTTCCTGGTATTTTGGTGAGCATTGAGTAAGGGGTTGCCAAGCAAATACATCCCTGTCTGGATACGAGTAGGTAGAGGTGGCTCTGGCACAGATGTACATAGGGGTAAAACCCGAAAACACCGCTTTGAGCTAGACTCAAACGGGAACTGGTACACGACAACGGGCCTTGCTGCACTCTTGGTTACGACACTCCCGAGGGATATGCTTTGGTAAATTCATAAGCTTGGTATGAACCATTGTTAAAGGAACAAAGATAAAATAAAATAAAGGTTCACATAAGAATATATGATCATTCATAACCTAGATGGGAACCTAGGAGATGACAAGTTAGGGTATACCTTTCATATACAAGTTATCCTTATATGCTTTCAGTTCCTTTTCATGATTATTAGCTAAGTACTTAAGCCCCTAATTATGCTTTCTCTTCTTAGTTAATGGTGGGAAACGGAAGAACATGTTCCGACAACCAATGTGATAGGAAATGCGACGATTTTCGTATTAATATGACAGGGATGATTAGGGGATTAAAATATGATTATTATTTTGGAAGACGTTCATTATTTTGGGAACCATATTTGATCGAGGTAAATAGATTACTACGGTATTTTCATTGAGGAGTAAGGTTTACTTATATTTTGAAGAATCGATGAATTTAAGGTGAACTTATAGTAATTTAGGTTACTTATGGGAATGACTAACCTATCTTGGGTAAAATATGTTTAGGTTAGCTACTTTTTTTATAAGATGTTAGGAGTGGTTGATTTTGTCTGGAGATGAACAATGAAGTTGTTTTGGAAGACTATGTTATCAAAGCCTTCTTGTATTTGGGTTTCAATCTTAGTTTGGTTTGTTTTGAGGAATTTTAAGGACTGTTATTTATGGAATGGTCTATGATGAACTTTGGGTAGTACCATGGAACTTTGATGATTTAAAAGTAGTTTCCATTCCTATGGGATTTTTTCTTTTTGAAGAGTTGTTTTACCTTAACCTTTCTGTTTTTGGGATAATGTTTAAAGATAGAAGAAATAGATAGTTAATCTTTTGTAGATTATGTGATTCTATAGAAGATGATTCTTGTGATTTTATGAGACCAAGTGTTTTTGAATTCTCATCATTTGGAGAAAAGATTAGTGTTGGTAGGGACTTGTTAAAGGATGAAACTCTACTTGAAGGTAGGTATATTTTCTTATGTTTTTGTTCTATGTAGTAAATGAAATCCTCAAAATTATGAAAAGAAACGTAAAACAAAAATGTTGTTGGTTTATGTTTCCTACTAGGTAATCAAAGACCGTTTACACACATCATAAGTTTGGGATTTTCTCATGGTTAACTTTCTCCTAATCATGTTCTCTATCACTCTCCCTCAGAACTTGACCCTTTGTTTTCTCCTCCATGTCCATGTTTTCCTACATGGAACCCTAGTGTGGGTTAACTCGGGTGACCTTTGTACTTCCCTTTCTTTATTTTAAAGTAATAGTTTTACTGACTCCTTTTCCGATGTGGGACTTTCAATGAAATTTCAAAACCCAATTTTAAAATTGCGAGGACGCAATTTCTTAAGGGGGGAAGATTGTAACGACCCGAAATTTTTAAATAAATTTTGTTTCCTAATTTTATGTGTTATTGTTATACTCAATAAAAATGTTTCATTTGGTAACATGAGTATAATTAAAATGATACTGTTGGGTTTTGACTGTTATTTGACCATTGGTCAATATGACCGCTGGAAACTAAACATTTTGACTATTGTCTCTAAATACAAGCAATCTTGGTTAATTAATATAGAAAGAAGATTTGATGGCCTCACCCAGTAGTCTTGGACCGATTGAAGCCCATATAACAGAACTTGGGAAGGAGGTAGCACCACTGGGCTTTGCTCTGGACCAAACCCAAGCTGAACTTCATCGTATAAAGCTAGAACGGGATCGCCTTCGTGAGAAGTTCAAACTGATAGAAATTACTACTCGTGCGATGTTGGCCGAGCCTCCCTCGGATTCTCTCACCTTAGCACACCTTACACTTAGGTCCTATGCTGGTGTGATAAGGGGCTATGTAAGGAGACCGTAACTGTCTTGTGTAATCCTTTGTTTTAAATAAAATTTCGATTTCTTTTATGAATTTTCAAATGACCGGATAAATATAGTATGCAAATTTTTGATGAATTTTAGAAAAAGGATATTTTAAATATGTTTATGTAAACCCTAAATAATTAAAAATGTGTAATGATTTTCGAAAAAAGGTCTTCTGCAATTATGTTCAGTACTAAATTTAGAGTCTAATAAGATCAACTTGATTTTTGATGAATAGTAAATTATGAATAGTGATTTTATGATTAGGATTAATAATGTGTCCAAATGGATTAGTAATCTCACTTAAAGAAAGTATTAAAATAAGCTAGGCACTTTGATTAAGTAACGTGATTCAATAAAATGGTTAAATAATGGTTTCATAAATTATTATTCAAGTATTAGTTTTTTCGGATGAATAGTGTTTTTTAATTAAAAATTTAATTAAAAATAATTAGAAAATTATTTTTATAAAAATGACTTTATTTTTGAACTCAGAGCATCGATATTATGTTATGGTAATTTTTGGGGATTTTTCTGAAAAAAAATGAATTTTCGGTGAATAGTGTATTTATTTAAAAATAAAATTAAAAATATTTAGAAAATTATTTTTATAAAATGGAGTTAATTTTTGAAATCGGAGCATTGATATTTAGTTAAGGTGAAAGTTTGGGATTTTTCTGAGAAAGATGAATTTTTTCAGTGAATAGTAAAAATGCAGTTTTAGGGTTTCGGTATGTTTAATGACATCATAATTGTGTCATGATGATGTCATGAGATCTTTTAAGGGTTGTCCGGCCAAGGATGATGAATTATTGTTTTGGGGGCCCCATGTGGCCTAACTCCATGATAAATGCCAAGGGAGAGCACATGGGTTTGAGAAAAGCACATGTGAGGTGACCCTTGGCCATTAATGCCTTGTCCCCTCACTTTCCCTATAAATACCAAGCCCTCCTCTCATTCATTCGACTCCCCACTCATTCCCAACGAATTTCTGGTCTCATTACCTCCCAATGAGTCCTCCCAAGGTGCCCCCAAGCCCTCAAGGTCCCAACCTTTGAGGTTTAAGAGTTACATTTTAAGGTAAGGGATCCGACCCCTCTCTTTCTTTTCAAGTAATCTCTTTTATGTCATTTCTTTTATACTCCATGTTCTTATGTTGGAGGATGTTCTTTTATATTCATCCTACTGCCTATTTCATTTTCATATGATGAGAGACCCCCCTTTCTCTCATCAATTCGTTTTAAGAATGTTTAAGTGGCGCCGTTAGGCTGCCGAATTTTTAAGGGATTCTTTCACCTTCCTCATTTTCAAGTTCTATTTTCATTCAAGTCTTTCATGTTCCTTTTTATTATGTTGGGGTATGATCTCTAAATTATCATACTGATCTTTTATGATCATATGATGAGAGACCCAATTTGATCGCTTCAATTCAGTATTTTGAAGTTTTAAGTGGCACCGTTAGGCTGCCGAATTTTTAAGTGGTTCTTCACCCTTCTCGTTTTGAAGTTCTACTTTCATGTCAATTATTTCAAGTTCCTTTTTGTTATATTGGGGTATGATCTATATATATATCATACTGGACTCTTATGTTCATATGATGAGAGACCCCATTTGATCTCTTCAATTCAGTATTTTGATGTTTTAAGTGGCGCCGTTAGGCTGCCGAATTTTTAAGTGGTTCTTCACCCTTCTCGTTTTGAAGTTCTACTTTCATGTCAATTATTTCAAGTTCCTTTTTGTTATATTGGGGTATGATCTCTATATATATCATACTGGACTCTTATGTTCATATGATGAGAGACCCCATTTGATCTCTTCAATTCAGTATTTTGATGTTTTAAGTGGCGCCGTTAGGCTGCTGAATTTTTAAGTGGTTCTTCACCCTTCTCGTTTTGAAGTTCTAATTTCATGTCAATTCTTTCAAGTTCCTTTTTGTTATGTTGTGGAATTATCTCTATATCTATCATACTGATCTCTTATGATCATATGATGAGGGACCCTATTTGATCTTGTCAAATCATTTTCTTTTGAAGTTAAGTGACGCCGTAAGGCTGCCGAATTTTCATAAGAGAAATCTAATTTTTTTTCCTTCCATGTTTTTCATTTCAAATGGTATGTCCCTAAAATTTCATTACCATGTCCATATGTCCTTCTTATTCTTTCACCCTACTGTTTTATGGATCATTTATGAGAGGGTGACCCATGTCCCCTCTCATTTCAATGTTTTCTAAAACCTCGAAACTTAGCCGTTATGTTACAGAATTTTCCCCTCAAAATGCCTCTCTCTTTTCTCAAAAATTATTTTATGTTATAAAGTGAATACTCAAAGATCTTATTTCTACAAGGGTATTCACATATATATCAAAATTTTCCATTTTAAATTCTGGGATTTACATACATGAGACCCGCTTTCCCTTTCCGTGGGTTTAAAGTGACGTAAAGATCATGTCTTTAAAGCAGTTTTTAAAACGTTATGATTATGAAATGAAACCCATTTATTTTATGCTATGTGGGTTATTTATGAAATGTTTGATGATGATATATGTGGATCACATGATAATAAAGTCAAATTTAAGGGTGCGCCTTGATAGCGCTCCAATGCATTGGGTAATGATGTAACCACTAGAGATTACAATTTTCACGATACCTTGGTGAATAACCTTGGTAATTTTAAAATGACACCTTGGGGATGGTCCTTGGTGATATGTTCATGATTGTCTATGTTAAATTATGTGGCCACATCTTCAAGTTATGAAAAAGTTTTATTTTTATTATGATATGCCTCATGATTTCATTTTCATGCCTTAAAGTTCTTTTCATGACTTTATTGATGTATCTAAAGTTCATATGTAAAATGTTTCACTTGTTTCCCTTGCTGGGCCTTCTGCTCATCCTTCCTTTTGATGTATGTCCCCAGGTTATGAGATGCAGTAATGAGCCTAGGGTGAACATGAGGAGAAGCCTTTCAAGTGTTTAAGAAGAATGTTTTTTTTTGTTTCATGTTTTATGTTCCTTGTTTCCAAGACACTAAACCTTAAAGATCCCCAGTTCCGTGTAATGGAATGAAAGTTATGTTATAAAAAGACGGGTTGCTATAGATGGCGAGGCCAGACCGTCAACTATTCAAGGTACGATCCTTGTAGATTCTATGTTTTCTAGTGCATTGTTTGACACAGTTGCCACACACTCTTTTGTTTCTTCTCAAATTGTGGTAGTGTTGGGTTTACCTGTGAAGGGGGTGTGTGGAGTTATGTCAATTGACACCCTGTTGGGGGTGCAGGTTGAGGATATCAAGAAGTGAAAGGGATGTGCTTTGGAAGTTGGTGGGTATCATTTTCTGTGGGACTTGTTCATTCTCAAGATGTCAGGGTTTGACCTAATCTTGGTAATGGATTGTTTGGTGTTGCATCAGGTGCACATAAACTGTTATCATCACAGAGTATCGTTCAGTTCGTTTGAGGGTGACGTTTATGTTCACTTTGGTGAATGAGATGTTCGAGAAGGGCGTGCAGGGCCATTTTGTCAACAGATGAGTGGAATCATGACTCAAGTGGCATGTCTCATGCTTGATGATGATGATGGAGGGGAAAAAATTCTAATTTTCCTCCTGTGGTGGATTGATTTCAGGATGTGTTTCTTGAGGATTTCTCGGGGTTACCACCCGATAGGGATGTCAAGCTCACGATCGAGTTGCTGCCAGGAGCGGAGCCAGTTTCTATTCTGCCATACTAAATGGCACTGACATAACTCCAGGAAATAAAGGTTCAGATTGAGGAGTTGGAGCGTAAGGGGTTTATCCATCCTAGTACATCTCCTTGGGGATCTCCCGTGCTTTTTTCAAAGAAGGTCGATGGGTCGTTGAGGCTGTGTGTTGACTATCAAAAGTTGAATCAGATGAGGATGAAAAATCGGTACCATCTTCCTAGAATTGATGACCTGTTTGATCAGTTGAGGGGTGCATCAGTGTTTCTTAAGATTGATCTGAGGTCAGGTTATCACCAGATGAGGGTGTGGTCTTCTGACGTACTGCATACAACTTTCCTGAGTCGGTACGAGTTGTTTGAGTTTGTGGTAATGCATTTCGGATTGACCAATGCACCTGTAGTGTTTATGGATTTGATGAAACGAATCATTCATCCATACCTAGATCAGTTTTTATTGTATTTCTTGATGATATCTTAGTGTACTCGAAAACTCAGGACGATCATGCCCAACATCTTGACATCGTCTTGGGCACACTAAGAGAGCATCGGTTATATGCCAAGCTATAAAAGTGTCAATTATAGATAGGTGAGGTGCATTTTCTGGGTCACATCATCTTGGAGGCAGGTGTGACAGTGGATCCAGAGAAAGTGTAGGCAGTTGTATCTTGGGAGTATCCCAAAAGTGTTTCAGATGTTCGGAGTTTTCTGGGTTTGGCCGGGTATTACCGAAGGTTCATTCAGGATTTCTCTCGCTTGGAAGCAGCACTCTTAGGCTTAACCAAGAAAGGAATTAGGTTCGAGTGGTATGAGGCTTGTGAGAACGCCTTCCAAGAGTTGAAGAAGTGGTTGATGACCGCACCTATCTTGATCTTACCTGAGCCGGGTAAGAAGTACATCGTGTTTTGTGATGCGTTCGGAGTCAAACTTGGGGCTTTGTTGATGCAGGATGAGCGGGTTGTGGCTTATGGGTCAAGGCAGTTGAGACCCCATGAGCGGAACTATCCCACTCATGACCTTGAGTTGGATGTAGTGGTGTACGCCTTGAAGTGCTAGAGGCACTATCTGTTGGGAGAATGGTTTACTGTGTTTACCGACCATAAGAGTTTAAAGTACATATTCTCACAATGGGCTCTGAACATTTGGTAGTGAATATGGATGGAATATCTCCAGTATTTTGACTTTGAGTTGGTGTACATGCTGGGAAAGGGAAACAGTGGTGCTGATGATCTGAGCAGGAAGGTTCAGAATCAGGTGGTTCAGGAGTCCAGCAAATAGTAGAAGGTGATGGATTTTTTTGCAGAGATGCACCTGGAGATGCAGGAGGAGAGTGGTCAGGTCACTCTTGATTCCTTAACGATGGAGTCAACACTTTTGAGTTGAGTTAAGGAAGGTCAGCTTGATTATCCTAAGTGTTTGATCGTGAAGGAAAAGCTTAAAGGTGGGGAGCTACCTTCTGGTTGGGCCGTCGACGTGGAAGGTGTTGTTCGTGTTTGTGATCATGTGGGTTTGCCAAAGTGTGTGCAGGAAGAGTTAATGCATGAGTTCCATGCATCAATGTGGGCAGTGTATCCTGGTTTGACCAAGATGTACCGTGATCTCCGAAGGCAGTTTTGGTGGCCTGTAATGAAGAAGGAAGTTGCGGGATTTGTGGCACGGTGCCTTACCTGTCAGTAGGTGAAGGCCAAGAATCAACACCCAGGTGGTTTGTTGCATCCATTGACCATTCCGAAATGGAAGTGAGGTGATGTAACAATGGACTTTGTCATGGGTCTTCTGAGGATGTTTTGGAAGAATGATGCAATCTGGGTGGTTGTAGAAAGGTTAATGAAAGTGGCTAATTTCTTACCGATTCAGGATACCTATACAGTCGACCAGTTGGGTGAGCTGTATGTTTGGGAAATAGTGCGGTTACATGGTGTTCCACGAACCATAGTTTCGGACTGAGATCCGCATTTCACATCGCGTTTCTGGAAAGGGTTGTAGAAGGTGCCTGGTAAGCATGTGTTTTTGAGTATGTCTTTCCATCCACAGAGGAACGGGCAGTCGGAACATACAATCCAAGTGTTGGAAGACATGTTAAGAGCTTGTGTATTAGAATTTTGTGGTTCTTGGGAGAGGCACCTATCATTAGTTGAGTTTGCCTACAACAATAGTTTTTAGGCTACTATTCAGATGACACTGCTTGAGGCACTCTACATGAGGCCATGTAGATCTCCGTTGCGTTGGATAGAATCCGGTGAATCTGAGTTGTTGGGACTAAGTCTCGTGCAAGAGACTTCAGAGAGAGTTAAGTTAATCAGGAAGCGGATGGATACAACTCAGAGTAGGCATAATTCATATGCAGATCAGAGGCATATACCTCTTGAGTTTGCGATGGGTGATAAAGTGTTCCTTTGGGTGTCCCCAAGGTTGGGTCACTATCAGATTTGAAAGTAGGGTAAGTCGGCACCCAGGTATGTGGGAAATTTTGAGATTGTGGAGAGGATAGGACCAATTGCTTACTGATTTGATCTTCCACAACGGTATGGTGGGATGCATGATGTGTTTCATGTGTCATAGCTTCGATGATATCACCCTTACCCATATCACGTGGTTGACGTGGAGGATGTGGAGCTTGAGGCTGATGCATCCTTTGAGGAGCATCCAGTTCGTGTGGTGGATCATAGTGAAAAGGTCTTGCGAGTCAAGGTTGTGCCATTAGTGCGAGTATTATGACAGTATGGGAAATTTCAGGAAGAAACTTGGGAGTGGGAATCAGATATACGGGCTCAATGGCACGAACTCTTCTCTTCGGTGGATCAATGAGGCTTGGAAACTTGGCTTGAGGATGAGCTGTTATTAGGTGGGGAGGCTGTAAGATCCCAGTTTTTGGAAGGGTTTGTTTTTGTTATGTTTTGGTTGAATCCCTTGTTTTGGGCTTCAAGGTATGTCTTCTGAAAGTATGAGAGGTCTTAGGGGTGTTTCGAGGGCTCGGGGCACGAATGAAAGAAAAGTTGGGCAAGACAAGCCTGGGTGTACGACCTGCGCACAACCAGGGAAAACCGTGCGGCCTACCCAGGTAAACCGTGAAACCCTTATCCTCCAGATAGTAGCATGTTCACGGTTTGTTCATGGTTTGTCAAACCATGCAGCCAAACCGTGCGACCTATTAAAGTTGGGAAAAATTATGAAATTGCCACCCCAGGATTTTAAGAACCCACTCAGGATTTCCTCTCCATTCCTCTCTCTTCACTCTAGTAATGAACCAAATTGACCAAGGGCTCCAAGAGGTCGATCTACCTCATTTCTAAGGCATTTTTGGTGCTGTTGGATGCGAATCGAAGCTCCGGGTAAGGCTAATCCCATCCTTTCTTCTCTTTTCAGTTTAGGGTTTGTATCTTCTCTCCCTCTTGTTCTGAAGCTCTAAAACCCTATCTTTTGGGTGAGTTCTAGGTTGAATCTCTAAAGGCTGGATGTATTGAGGTCTAAGGACTCGATTGAGTGTGCGTTCAACCAAGGTTTCGAGATCGGTGGTCTACAAACGTTATCCCATAGTTTTATGGTGGATTTATGCATGTGTGGCTTTGCTCATGGTTTCCTTTTGATGAGATTTGATCAACCTGGATGTGGTTGGTATAAAGGGTGCTTAAAAATGGTAAATGGGAACCCTCACGATCCCCATGGGATGCGTTGAGAATGACTTGAACTAATTGGGGCCATCCATGGGATGTGTCGGCTTTTATCGGGTTTAGGGATTGTTATTAAACAAGTGACCTTGTTGTAATAAATGGTAGATCCCTTGACGAATATGTTGGCATGATTGGTTGAACTTGGAATGGAAGTTAGGTGATGCACCTAGACTTGGAAATAACCTAAGGGTTGTTTGAAATGGGTTGAATGGTTGATTCCTGGAAATGATGAATGTGTTAAATGGGTTAATGTGTAAACTGATTAAAGACCATAATGGGATAGGTTATGGGTCTAGTGTTTAATGCTTAGTGATATAGGTATAACACATGGGAATTGGGTGAATGGTTAAATGATGTGAAATGGTAATGTGTTAATGGGTTAAGGCATAATGTGAATTCCCGTGTGGTTTGTTGTGAATCGTGTTTGTCAAAGGACAATGATATGGTGGGTTGATGGTTACTTATATATAATATCATGTGGACATGGCTTGGTAGAGTGGGGTATGACTTGAGGATCTACGCCCACGAGTCAAGTGAAGACTGATGCTCTGAACTCCACCCTAAATGCTTGGGTTAGGAATGGGGACTGAGAATCCTTTCTCCTAACGGTTGCATCCACCCGGGCTGAGGCTTCAAGGTGAGGATATGGTTGTTATGAAGAGGTTAGTCCTAGTGAGATAGGATAACGATATGTTTACCCTCTTTCATGTGATTGTTGGCCTTAGACCTAGGTAACATAATGTATGTGATTAACCCATGGAAAGGTGATGAAATGTCAAGTGATGATAATTGGTGTGAAATGAATGGTAATGGTAGTGGCAATGGATTTGGCTCTGAACTGGTTAATGGCACCTTAAATAATTATTTGGCAATTATCATTCATATTCCTTTTGCATGCATAGCCTGTTAATACTAGATATTTTGTAAACTCCGTTGGTGGTGGCCTACTGAGTTATACTCACACCCTGCTCGGGCCGCCATTGGGTACCCGAGCAGACTTCATGTTTGTAGTTCAAGAGAAGGGAAAGGGTCCTTGATAGATAGTTGAGTGGACATGGGTAGCACTTGGTTGAGGATACAGACTTGGAGTCAGGACCATTTTGGAAATTTTGGCCATTGTCTTTATTTTTGGGCTTTTTTCCACTTTTTCACTTGTAGTAGGACATGGCATATTTACTGTTGGAAATGGTTTTTATACATGTTCCTTGTTTATTGATTATTGTTTCTGCTATTGGTTTATTTCCGTTGTGTCTTACTCTGATAAAAAGGGGGTATAGCCTCCCCACTTGACCATAAAGACCCCCGCTGCTAGTCGGCAGCCTTTGGCATACGGGGAGGCGTGCTTAAGGTTATGTAACTACCCGGATCGGAGCACCGGTTTAGTGGATTCCTGGTCGGGGATGTTACAAACACATACGTCTAACCTCACAAAAAAATTTCTCAGTTGGAGTTACAACTAATTTTAACATATAACCATGCCTCTATAAGAATTACACCCAACAAAAACTGTATATCCATCAACAAAGCCTAGGTTTAAATTACACTCAACTCCATAGGATATGCTACTATCCTAGTTTCTATTACACCCAACTCAATTCTTAATTCCAAATAGTTATAATTACTCTCAACCCTACCCACATCATCCATTCATAATCAAAATCATAAACAATTCACTTCACATATCCCCAGGTTTGGAATTACACCCAACCCCATCCATATGTCAAAAACATATCACAAGATAATTATATGAAATTTCATACATATTTTTTTTAATAAAGTGAAATTAATGATAGATCTTACCAATGAAACACATGGTGGATAAATTTCTTTATGGGTTGGAAACTCACGCAACTCTTATTTTAATTCCAAACTAGCTTGGTCCCCATACACACAATCATTTCACACTACATTATAGGAAACTATCATGGTAAATTTTATTTTAATATTAAAATTATTTAATAAAAAATAGGGTATTTAATGAGTTCCACTATGTCAAACCACAACCAGATCCACACCTACAAAGTTGAAAACCTCTTCATTTCTATAAAACATTAATTGATCAGAA
The DNA here is from genome assembly GCA_963277665.1 of Viscum album. Taxonomy (NCBI): domain Eukaryota; kingdom Viridiplantae; phylum Streptophyta; class Magnoliopsida; order Santalales; family Viscaceae; genus Viscum; species Viscum album. The sequence goes on along the minus strand of OY728135.1, from coordinate 1,253,277,864 downwards.
ATGAAATTAGTGTTCTAAACACTAATAATACCCCTAATGAAACATCAAATGAATAAAATCATGCTAATTAATTTAATTAAAACCTATAAGACCCCTATTGTTTCAATTATGAGATAATTTTTTTTCATTGGGTTAGGTATATCAAATCTCACATGAAAAAATTAAATTTATGTAAATGTCAGGGGCCACCTACCATGGATTAAAAAACACATCTCATTAAATATCTTTCATTATTTATTTCTCGAATGGTAGAAGTTAGGGAAACATAAAAAATATCTAAAATTATGTATTTTTGAATACAAATTATGAATCAATAATATAAATTAAGAAATAAAAAAATATGATTGATATACTTACCATAGATGAGATCTAGTGATAGATAGAATAATGATCAAGAAAAAGACATGGGAGATCTCCTTTGAGAGAAAATATAATGGGAAGATATGACTCAGATAAGAAGCTAAAAAAAATGATGAAAACCCACTTATTTTTTAAGTTACTTATTTTTAGTTTAATTTAAAAGTTAAAAAAACAACATACAACCACTAGGTACCTAGTCACTAATATTTATGATAATTCCTATTAGGGATATCACCATCACACTAATTTTTTCCCCTATATTCCAAAATTTTAAAGGTGGGAAATTTTTATGACATTAATTGGCGATGTCAGATCCTTTATTGAAATGGGTTGATGGGATGTTGGTTCCTCCTTCCATTAATTCCTCCTTGGATCTCATTGCCTAGTATGGGTCTCCCTCATAGATTTGAGTCATGTTTATTAAACTCATTCCTGATTCCATTTCAAGGTGCAATCCAATTAATTGTTCTACTTCTATATCAACTAGGGAGAAACTTTTTAATATAGGAGATATAAATATTGGGTGTATTGGGAATGTATGGATGTTGGATAGGATGGGAACCTATAAAGTCTTTTATATTTTTGGGGAATCTCATGTGTGAGGCATCTTAGGTGCCGAACCTAAGGAATCCCATGTAGATAACAAGGTTATTGGTGCTATGGGTATAAGTTTTCAAGTCTTTTTACATTTGTAATCCCATTTTTATTGTATGGGGTAGGGTTTCTGGATAAGGTTATAAGTTCAACATCTTATGAATATGGATGGGTCCAAGTTTTAATGTCCTATAGGGACAAGTTGGGTGCATGTTTAATGTATTTTAGGGATATTTTGGGAATAGGTTTAACATATTGAAGATTCGGGTTGAGTGTAGGTTTAAAAACTTATAAATAAATTTGGGTTCTATTTTAACATCTTGTGGAGATAGCTTGTGTGCAAGTTTAACAGTTTGTAGGGATAGGTTGGGTGCAGGTTTAATATCTTGCGAGGATAGGTTGAGTTGGTTAAGTGTGTCCCCAGGGTGGGAAGGATTTCACACAAAGGATTTAGGTAAGTGCATCCCCATGGGAATATTTCACACTTGTATTGGTGGAGAATTTCCCCAGGGGGAAGATTTCACACTCAAGGTTATTATGATTGAACCTCATAGAGGTGTCTTACATACACTATCATTAAATAAAAATAAAAAACCATATAGTTTTAGTCCAGAGTTTAAAGTCATGTGACATAAATAGTCCATGTAGTTTATCATCATTTAGTAATGGTTCTCATGTCATAGAAGGAGAATCAATTAGGTATGGTGTGGTACATAAACATAAAAGCTTCATAGAGACGCGGGAAGAAGGGTGACATTCCATATAGGGGACCTGCAGGTGCTGGCTGTAGGGTGACATCCCATGGATGAGGAGGAGTGGAATCCCATGATGATCGAACATAGCGAATCCTATGTTAATCACATAGGGTAATATTATAGTTTAATTTCATGTGATGAGGACATTATAGTGCATTTTAACATGGTACAACTAGGAAATTGATCTAGGTAGTTTTATGTCTTGTAGATCTGACATGGATGTGGCTTACAACCTAAGGGGGTCCATGTTAAGGTGAGGGGAAGATACTGAAAAAAGATTCTATATAGATATATGTATTCAATTTTCCATGATGATCCCACCTTTAGGGATTATGTTTCCACTACTCATGTGCCTTTAGGTAGGGCATGGTGTAAACACTATCGTGAAGAAGTGTCAATAAGGGGTCTCAATGTTAGGGTTCCTATTATTAGGATAAAAAGGCATTAAGATACACATTATTTGGAAAAATAGGTCATGTAAAGGTCCAGTCCATGCTTAAAGTAGAGTGGGAAGACATAAGGGTAGGTGGTGTCAGTCAGACGACCATTTGGGGTGCATTTGAACTAGTCCTGGATTGCTATGGAGATTTGGGAAATCAAATTTTGCGATAGGGAATATGATAAAAGGAGGAACCATGGGGGATCATTGAGGTTGGGTTTTGATAAGGTTGGGGGTTTAAAAATGTTTGAGGATTCATGAAGGATGAGGGTCTTGTGCAGGTCAGGTGTCTTGTGAAAGAGTATTTTTTCATGAAATAGGGTTACCCTATCTTGGAGTAAAGTCTTGGTTCCCATGGGGTTTTTTTGTGAAGAATAATTATATAAAAATATAACTTGATCCAAAAAGGGATTTCTTCTTACACTAAGGCCCTGGAACTTCATGAAAGGAATATTCACCATGGGTTTAGGTTCTCAAAATCCCATGGGAGGTAGCTTTGTGATAGATGACTACCTTTATAGGACCATATTTCTTTTCACTCTTGAATCTTCTGAGTGTCAAGAATTCAGATCTTTTCTCAAATTATGGAAGGTTATGTCCCCTTAAATTTTAAACATAGAGGGGAATTAATATTCCCAATAGAAGAAATGAAACCATTTTTATAAATATTTAGGCATTCATGAAACTTTATGAGATTCAGGAACATATGGGGATCTGTAAACTAGATCTATACTACTCAAAGGTTACCATAAAATCTCCATATAGCCAGGTACTTCCATTAAATAGAGTTCTACAAAGTGGACCTACACTGTGTGGAGGACACTATTAATGCTCCGCATGGGCAGGGACTACTATGAGATGGATATATTCACGAAGTGTTCATCCTTCACAAACTATCCTGTTAGGTTGATCTTTACATATTTTTGGCCCAAATTTTCCTTTAACTAGCCATTATTTCCTTTACCACCACTATGACATGCGTATTTCAGCATCAAAAAATTCCCCCCCTCAGAATTGGTTCTGATAAGGGAGAGGAGGGTCATATTATTTGGAAAAATCCTGAAAATTTGGAATCAGAAAGCCCCATTCATGAAAATTGGTCTAACCATAAGCTTATAAATATGGGTGGGGGTCCCTTTGTGGAACATGATATTTTCTCAAAATATAAGTTATTGATCTATTTTCTCTAAACTCAAGATATTATCAAGAATTTTGTGGTCTTTATCCTCACCACTTGAAAAACTCACAATTTATGTGAACCTGGACCAGGGAACCCTCTCAAGGGGTGGACATAAGACTAGGACCTATAGAGGGGTGGCTATTTCATGGATCAATGGACCTTAGTGTATTGGTATTCTGTTAATTCTATGAATTTTAGGCAGACATAAAGTGGGTAGGGATTTATGATGCATCATGGTTATCATAGTTCCACTTTTATCACCTCTTGGAAATCATGTGAGAGGTGTTGAGTATGTGGTCATCAAGGACCAACACTGAACTATCTGGATGTCGTCATGGCCCACAAAATTACTTTTAATAACCTACACTATCACAGTGGTGTTGGGTTGATCCACAAAGAAGGTAGGTGAGTGAATTCTAAGGTTTTAAAACTAAAAACCTCACTGTTGTCAGCAATGAGGTAAACATCTTTATAGTTTTATTTACTTTTCAATTTTTTGTACTTTTCTTTAAGAAAAGAAACTAAATCAATTACCAATATACTGATGAACTAAGAAATATAGTTAATCTAACATAAGCGAACAAAATACTAGAATAAAGTAGCAAGGTAAAAGGAGCAGATCAAATGTAATACTCGAGAATTACAAACTACTAGCTTAAAGGATATCTTCCCCACTACACTTTATTGAATCATACCTCAAGAAAAAAGGTGAAAAGTCTCCCTCACCAGGAAACTCAACACATAGTAAATTGATTTTAGGAGTTCGCCACTCCAAATTCAGTTTAACTGCTTGACAATTATAAAATTATAACATTCGGAGATAAACTCATCGTAAATTACCAATGTTAAGACATTAACACTTCAAAAATGTATTCAAGAACTACATCACCAGTTGATCTTGAATTTATGAATTTAGAAACCAGTTGAGGTGTGAAGAAACTACAGAGAATCGTTAATCAATTTATCCTATTGATTATAATTTTGAAAAATGAAGAGTGAATGAATAAGTTTAAAAGATTAACTATTAGAATTGAATTCTTGAGCTGAGAAAATTCATCCTTTGATAATATTGATAAAGTAGTGAAAAATATCCAAGAACAATGTACAAAAATAAAGGATAGAGGTAAGAAGAACTCCCTCAAGTGGTGCTATGCCTTTGGGCTCCTTAGCCTCTAGCTCGTCTCCAGTGTTGCTCCTGTGAATCCCCTCTCGAATCTGGTGTGTTCGTGGAAAGAATGAGAGACCCTATCAAATTCTGCTGCATCTCTATTTTTATAACCTCCGTTATCTACTGCATGTCACTGCTCAATTTTCACCGACTTGGACTCATCTTTTCCTACTTCACCGCACACGTGCATTTTTTCATGATAGACACGTCACTCTAATTTTTCTCACGTAACTAACTCCAGCTAAGTTAGTTGTGTGAATCTGAATATATACACGTCTCTTAAATGAACCTGAAAAATTAAAAACAAAATAAAACAATTAAAACACCAAGAAAGTTAATTATTATTTTATAATTATTTTTTAAATTTTACTGTTATAATACTTATTAAAAAGTAATTGAAGTTAATTAATAAATATCCTAAATGATAATTTTTATTCAATATTATGATTATTAATTTATTATAAAATATTTAATAAATTTATTAATTTATTATTAATAATTAAGTAATTATAAATTAAAACTTAATTAGATTACATAGATTATATTAATATTAATTAATTTATTAATTTAATTAATATAATTATTCTGTTAGAAATATAATTAAAGTGTTAATATATTTATGTTAGTTAATATTTAACTTAATTTATTAAATATAATTATTTACAATTTAATTTTAATTTTTTTTATTAGTTTCACTTATATTTTTATTTTATAACATATCTATTTATAAATATTATAATAGTTATGTATAAAAATTATTATATATTATATTATTTTAATTTTAATTTATTAATTATTTACTTTAATTTTTATCTTTATCTTTTCTTTATTTGTTTATTTTTTTTACTCCTCCCCCCATTTCAGCGCTACAGGGGGGTTCTCGGTTCCAATTCTTCTCCTGGATAGTAGCGCTACAACTCCTTGCTACTCCTCCAGTGACACGACTCAGACTCCTCAACGGTTGGTTCCAATTCTTCTCCTGGATAGGTTTCACGGTGGCACCGTTTATGAAGCGGTGAGATAGTAAAATAGGTTTCATGGTGGCCCCGTTAACCTACATAATAAACAGCGAAAAATAAATTGAAACTCAAATAAAAAAAATGAACAAAATATTAAATTAAAACTGATTATTAAATCAAATGAAAATAAAACAAACTTATAAAAACATTTAGAAAATTAAATTATAATATTTTTAACATTAGTTTATAAAGCATAAACTGTTACTAAACTAAAACTAAATTGAAAATTAATTAAATTATTAAGATTTAATATAAAATTTAAACATTTAAATAACAATGTTAAATTATTTACAAGAGTTACTGTAGAAAATTAAATTAGTTAAAGTAAAAAGATAAATATTATATTATTAAGAAATTATGTTAACTAATGAAATCGAATTAAAGAGACTTAATAAAAATAATAAATTTATGAAACTAAATTTATAATTAATGAATTATTAAAAAGCATCCAACAATAAGATTAAATTATTTCAATTAATTAATATTTAATAAATTAAATGTTAAATAAAAACTTCATTATTTAAGTGCACCATCAATACTAATTAAATAACTAATAAATGTTAAATTATTAAATATGTAGAAAAATCATCAAGTTAAATAAAAATTTATTAGACTATAAAATTAAAGTAAGAAATAAATTAACTAATTTAAAGCTTAAAATACACAATTAATTATAAAAACTGATTATATGATAGATTTAATAATAAAAATACAAAAGTGCCATTATTTATTAAAAAATATTAAAATGAGTAATTAAATTGATAAAAATTAATTAAAAAGATATGGCAAAATATGTGTTTTTAAGGCCACATCAAACACATTTCAATTATACTAATGGGTGGTCGACATCAGATTATGGGATATTTACTTGAATTATAGGATCCTGATCCAAGAAACCATGTATGAGGAATTCCTCCCTACAGAGAATATATGAGGGGACTAGGAGCAGTTAACAACCATTTCCCTAGCCATGATGAGCTTGGTGTAGGGGAAAAGTGAGTACAAACTTGGAATGAAGGACATCCCATTCATGTAACGGTTCTGGTATTTTTTGAATACACTAAGGGATAGTCTACCCAGGAGGTTGTGTCAATTCCTTATGGAATTATTGTGAGGTCAGGAGCACTCATACTAGGGGAATTTGAAGGTGAACTAGTTCTAGTTATGGGGATACATTGTAAATCCCAATGATTCCATGGTTAGGATTTTAGGGTTTCTCATTGCACTAATATTTGGGTTGATGCTTCCAGTGAAGTACATGTATGTGGGGGTATGATCAAGCACCTTCATCCTGGAAGTGATGCTGGAAATGGTGCAGCACATAAAACTAGTGGTCCCAGTATTAGTGAAGCTATATAAGGTTCTTTTCCAGATTAGCTAGGGGAATAATCCCCTCTTTTTGTGTGGGACCTTCAATTTATTAAATGGTTGGGTTACAACAAACATGGGGGATACAAGTATTTAAACCCTATCTCCCCTCCCAGTATAAACATCTAGCCTTTGGTCATAAACATTATAGGGATCCATCCTCCGAACCGAGGATCAATTGACGTGATTCCAAAGATTGTACTGGTAGGATACTTCATCTTCCACCCATTCCAACTTCTCACTAGTATGGAAAATGATGAAGGTATAGAGACCATCTAATAATGTTCTTAAATCATGGACTTTTAAGATAGGGTATTGGTGGTGAGGGTGGATTGAAAGGTGATCTATGAGCCATACTCCATTATTTTGTGAGGTTGTTCTGATGCCTCTAGTTGTTCACCCTGAGGGTGTTCATGAGAGTATACAAAGAACAACAACTCAAGGTCCTACAAAAGATATGGACCATTTTTTCATGTAAATATGGGAGGGTCCAAAATGAATTTTCACCACCCACAACCTCTTATGGGATCACCCATGATTATGTGATGAGATGGGAGAGAACATATCCTAGGGAAATGATGAGGTGGAAAAATACTTTGGATGATGTAGAAGTGGCCCCACAACTATGGGGTTGTGGTTGAGTGGTAGGAAAGTACCTTTGTGAAGACATGGTCAGTCCAGTGGGTTGATTAGCAGTTGTAGTGCAAGTAATTCCCAGCCCAATAGAGGTAGAAGATACATGGAGGGGAGTAGTAATAGGCTCAATACTTCTGGTAATGTGGATTCGAGAGGAAGGAGAATCCTTTGGAGAATTCCTAAGGGAACATGTCCAATGTCTGGGGAAGTAAATGCATCACTCAGATAGAACCAGTGATTTTAGTTTTCCCAATGCCTATGAGAGTTGGGAGGTCTACTAAAAAATCACCACTCTCTATGAGATATTGCAGTGCCTCAACATAGATGGTATATTTATTACCAGATTAAGTAACTGAAGGGCTAGATTCCACACCTCCCAAGCTGAGGTGATGCAATACATAACATAGTGAGAGGTCATATTCCACTCTTGGGGCATTTCACATTACATGAAAAGGCAAGTGAAGGTGTTCTTGGGAATGTCCTCTTCTCCAAATCTCTCAGAGAGCGAGTCAGCTTCATGAAAACCTATATAATTGGGGTCATAAGAGGATTCCTAGGGGAATTATTCCTACCAAGACTCTCCCAAAGATAGAGGTCATGATGTTGATCAAGTTAATCCACCAATATTGTGTTCCTTGAGTATAAATCATCCAATATAATTCCTTCCAAACTCCATTTTCACTATGTAAGAATCAATGAGCACATAAGAGGGGGAGTTTCGTGATGAACCTCTAATAGAGGGTGAGGGAACCTCGACCCTTGATGGGGTGAACACAACGCCTCTCCCTAATATTGTGGCTATAGGTGACCAATCATCAACTGAAGTGGTACTGGTAGCTAGGGAGACAACCACTGTAGAAGCGCCATTTCTCAGGGGACTACCTATGAATATTTTCGAGCTACTCATTAGGTTGTACCACTCTTATATTCCCTTTTCCACTTTTTTTTTTTAATTTTCCCTTCCTGTTTTTCACTTCATATGTCATGCTCGACTAACAATATTCTTTAAATGGTCATCCAAACTATGTATGGAGATCATTCAGCTGTGGAAATGATCAATTCTAGGGAAACAAAAATGGATGAGGCTATGCATTCAATGAAGGTATATGAGGATGCTATAGCGGCAGATCCTACCATAGAACTACCATAAGAGGTGGCTATTGTATCCAAATCCTCAATGTTGTAGGAAGATGTCATATCATCAACTGAGGTGATCGAGGAGGCTACAATGGTTACACCCATCTTGGAAGCACTGTAGGCATCAACTAGAGTAGCTGAGGCCTCAGTGAAGGTCGTTGTGATCATGACACTGATAGAGGTGGTTGGGGAGGCATTGATGGTTGTTCCCACCTCAGATGTACCACATGAGGTAGCTGAGGCTCCCACCATGGATGACTCGACTATAGATGTTTTTGTGGTATTCACTTTGAATGATCCTGTGCTACCTAAAAACTTTGAGGATTATAGAATAGACATTACTGAGGAGAACTGATTTTTCCAACAAAATTCATGGAGAATCCTGTGAAATTTCATCACTCACATTCTAATGATGGAACTTCCAAATCAAGTGGGATGTCTTTACTAGTGGTTAACCATCCTAGGGACTTTCAGGATGGATTCTTGTGGCCTCTACACACTAGCTCAATACTTTCAAGTTGAGTGGGACCATGATGAGTGGCATAAGTTTGACATCACCTAGCATAAGAAGAAGGATATGGGAACTCATGTATTTTAGGTGACCTAATAGAAGATAAATCTTCTTTAAGGGAAGGTGTAGGAGAATGTAGCTATTTTCATAGATCAAGATGATATGATCATTCAAATGATGGATTAGTTGGTTACAGATAAATAAAAAAATCATAGGTGGAAAATCTAGTGGTTGAGTGCCAAGCCATGTGAGATTAGGTGAGAATTAGGGGTGAATAGGTTGGTCCTATCAAGGGGGAATAGGTAGATAATCTAGTGGAGTTTGATTTGACTCTAAATTATACTAAATAGAGGCTGGATGATCTTGATTTCTAAATTGCTAGGGCCAAACCTTATAGAAATTTACCTCATCCTGAAATAAATGAGAGTCTCCAATATGTGGATGTTGCTCCCAAACTTTGTATAGATTTCTTTAAATCCCTTATATTCTTTAAAATGTTTCCTTTTTTTCTTATTCTCTAATCATATTAACAAGGTATCCAAAAATTAATTCCTAAGTCCATGTGAGTCATGATTGGTGTGGGAAAAATAGAAAAAACAAAAGACTGATAATTTATATTAGTGTTCCAAAAAAAGGGTAAAAAAATTAGGGTTTGAACTTGTTTATCGACCATCATGAGTGTCCTGATTGAGAATGTTTTGGTTGGAGAATGAGACTCTTTGCACCGCTAATACACTTTATTAACATGTGATAATTCATGAATGGGGAAACTATAGGGGCATTAAATTCTACCTAAATAAATGGGAATGAAGAAAATTAATTGAGATGCCTAATATATTGAACACAAAGGGTGTGTAATGACAATTTATGATAACTTCTGACCATGTTTAAAACATAGAATTTTCAATCATTTTTCTAAGGATGGGGACAAAGAAATGAGGGTCCACCACTAAAATTGTTTGAAACATGGGAACTATATAAAAATGACATATGAAGTTTTTTGGGTCATGTTCCTAAGACATTAGGTGAGCCATTATATCTAGGCACCATTGCCTTTAGGGGGTCCCATTTAGACATAAAGGATGATGGGGATCCATGTGAAGGGATATGAAAAGCATGGGGATGAAGTGATAGAGTGTTCAAATGATTTTTAACACTCTCAAAATTTTACCACCATGAATTTGAGAACATTGGGTATGAGTATTGGTCTGAACAAATTTCATAATCATATTATATGGGTAGTATCATCATAGATTCTGCATGATTATTGAGGAACATGAATGATGCTCTAGGTGACTGACATCAAAGGGGGAAAGGGGCTTCTCAGGCGAGGCACTAAGGTTCATTGTAGTTTTATGTCATGAAATGAGGACGATGTACATGTAGTTTTAACATCATATGGTGAGGACAATACATCATATAATTTAATGTTGTGTGATTGGGATGATTTACATGCATTTTGATGTCATATGGTGAGGATGATGTGTCATACAGTTTAAAATCATGTGATTAGGATGTTTATAGAAAATATTTGCATCTTGTGGCCATGATGTGTGGTATGATGTGAATAACACGACCCTAGATAAGGCGGAAGTGGAATAAGAGGGTAAAACAATGGGGTTCCCCTTAGAGGAGATCCTGAGGTATAGAGGGATTATGATTTGGCTCTAACTTTTTCCCAATCTGATGGGTTCAGTGAGCATAACCATGTTTATACTAGGGTCCATAGTAGGTCCCTACTGGCTTTGTACCTCATTCATTTTATCCCCTTATTTTTTCCAAGTTATGGGAGAAACATGAAAAGGGAATTATAACTCAATCTCAGGTTTCCCTTACGGGTTTTCAACCTGATAGAAGTTTTTTCCCCTTACCTTTAGTAGTTTAAAATCATACCAGTTTGAATAAGAAGATACAAATAGTTTAAGTTTATAATACTTGGACTATGGGGGTCGCAAATTGTTTGAGATCATATTGCTCAGACCATGACTCTTAGTTTATGGTTATAGATCTTGGACCATGGTGTTGAAAATAGTTTAAGGTGTTAATGATTATACCTGAAGGGGCTTATCCCAGAAAAGGTTCTTATGATGTTGTAGGGTTCAAAACTGATGAGAATGACATGCCTAGGAGGCCCTACACTAAGAAAAATAATCTAGGTCAAGTGACACATTCTTTGGATTTATTGAGAATAGTTTAAAGTAATGATTCTTAGAATTGGGATCCTAGTTTAATGTCATAGAGTTTGTACTAGAATATACCCATGCATATCAACCTTTCTTGAGGAAACTCCCTCCCAAATCCAAACCCCACATAATCCATGCTCGATGTAAGAAACAAATAGTGGTAAGAAATTCCTATTGTTTTTTAGGGGAGAACAACATAAGGGTAAAAATTGACCAAAAAATCCCATGAGGGTATATCTTGAATTTCAAGAACAAGATAGTGAAAAGGGAATGAAAGAGGTGAAAAGAAAAATATTTGATCATGTTTGAAACATATGTTCTATACATTCTTCACTGTAGGATGGGGTGATCAATTCATGATTGACCATTGAGAGAGTTTGAAACATGGGAACCTCAATTTGTTAATGAGGATCCTTTGTGGTGTGAACCCAAGATAGTAGGTGATCCATTGTAGTAAATAACTATTTACCTTAGGGATCCCATTCAAATAAATATGATGATTATTAACCAAATCAAATAAATAAAAAAGTTAGAAAGTGGAAATGGGGATTGTACGAGTGGGATTGTTAAGTACCCTAGGAGCTATTCTGCCATACACTCAAATATGCTAGATGAACATGCTAATAGGAATGTTTCATTCTTGGCCCAAAATATTGGAATAAATACAAAAATGAACTAATGGTAGGGAAAGTTCTAAGATATGAGATCGAGGCATCTCTTTGTATACCATAAGAATCAAGATATACATAGTTCTGGAACTTGGCATGGTAGAAGACTAATAATGGTAAGGGGATATACTCTTAGGTGAGGTTATAAAATCTTCTCATGTTGGAAATATGAATAATAATATTCTCATTCAATAAGGTAAGATTGTAGTTTAATTTCATGAAATAAGGACATTGTTTCTGGTCATCCCATACTCATCATATGAGGCATCTCAATTTTATACAGGCTAAGGCTAGAGTTTAACATCATGTGTTGAGGATGATGGTTTTGGAAATCCCATACATGTAAAAAGAGGAATCCCAATTTTATATTGGATAAGGATTAAATTTAATTTCATATACTTAGGATGATGTTTTTGGTTATACCATACTTTTCCTATGGGACATCTTGGTTTTATATGGGGCGGTTGTTGATTTAAGGTCGTATAGATTTGACCAAAGTGGTAGCTGCTAGTTTAAGGTTGTAGATCTTGGACCAAATTTCTTATGTGTACTAAGGATTCTTGTTTGGAATGAAATATTGATAACCCAATGTGAAAGGAGGACCAAATAGACCCTCTTCTACAAAAAACTTGACAAACCTTACATGAGTCGTCATCATAATGATGGGGGATAAAAGACTCTATAATGAGTCAGGGGGATGGACCTAAAATATAAGATTTTGGCATCACTACATATCCCATGGGAATGAGAATCAACCCAAATGAATTTCTAGATCATTATGTGGTAGATGAATGAAATTAAAGGGGAAATTCTCTCGAGATAGGAGGTTATGAAAAAGAGAATGGGCCATTTGCTTGCTGAATCATTGGGATGAAGAAAAATATGCAAAAATGGGCCTAAGAAGGCAAAATACACATAGTTTAAGGTCACAAGGCTTCAAACCATAGGGTTACATGTAATTCAAGTATTCTTAGTTGTTATGTATTAGTTAAAACCTGATGTGAAAGAGTCAAGGGGGATCTTCACCACATGAAGCTATCATGGAACAAGTTTCACATAATTTAAGGTCATAATGTTTAGATTATGGGGAGACCCCAAAATCGGTAAGTGTTGAGGATGAGTATGAATACATGAGATCTTTGCCTCACTGCATATCCCTTTGGAATAATAAACATGCCACACATAGTTCTGGAACACGGTGTGATAAAATAATGACACTAGAGAGGCGATGTCCTCTATGAAGAAGACACCGAATCATATCATATTTATGAATCACAATTCCATAAATTAATTGGGGTAATCCCATAGTTTAATTTCATGTGATGAGGATGTTAGTTTGATCATCTCATACTAGTCATATGAGGAAACTCAGTTTTATACAGGGTAAGGATACAATTTAACATTATGAACTGAGAACATTTTCTAGGCTTACAAATTGATCTACTCATACTTATTCCTCATGGAAGGTCATGAGGGAATCTTGAAACACTGATAATTCATGGAATATTATTGTGGATTAAAATTAAGTAGGGGGGAAATGTAATTTAATAGTGATAGTGATGTAGGTAATGGGATTTTTTTTGATCAATTTGTGTCTAGGCTTGAAGATTAGAGGTCGAGGCATCACTACATATCCCCTAGGAATGGGAATAAATCCACACATAGTTCTTGAGATACAGTATGGTAGAAGAAAAAAATAAAAAGTAAGTAGGGAAATACTATCCAATGAATATGGGACATATGTTTTGTATTTTAGACATTATATAGAAGGAAGATGGATATACAGTTTAAGATCATGCATCTTAGACCAAGGGGGATTTGGAAAATAGTTATGAAGTCATACTTATTATGCTAGGGTAGTATTTGTTTTGAGGATATTTTTGTGGCTCGAAATAGGAAAAACCCAAAATTAAAGGAGGGAGATAAAATCCCATTTTCCACATTAATATATTGAAGTAACTACACATCATTTAAGGTCATAATTATTGGATCATAAGTATGGAAAAGGGACAAATTTTGGTGAGCATAACTTCTCCCCCAATGATAAGGGTTTACAATGAACTCACATATGGGTTCAAATATAGGGGTCTAAGTGTCACTATATATCCTATGGAAATGGGAATCAAGAATTCACATATTTTGGTTGATTAAACACAATAGGAGACCAATTCCAGAAGTGTGTGGGGGGGGGGTGTCCCCTTTGGTTGGGACATTGAAGCATCCCACAATTTCCATGGTAAATCCTATGTTTATGACACAAGTTAAGTATATATTTTATCATCATGTTTTGATGATGTTAATTTTTCATTCACCGCACACAAGGTATGTGAGGCATCTTGTGTTTTTCACATAGGGAGAGACTGCAGTTTAACGTCGTCCACTGAGGAAATTAGGCCTTTTCATTTTAAAGTTGTATAACTTAGACTATGATTTATACTAGTTTAAATTCATATATATCATACTATAGGGGTATAAAATAGTTTAACATTATAATTCTTGGACAATGATCCTACTATTAGTTTAAGGTCATAGATCTCAGACTCCGGTTAATAGAGTGTAAGGTTGCATAACTTTGACCACAGATCATAGTTTAATATTATAGAGTTTGGACCAATTAAAAATAGATTAAGGTCAAAATTCATAGAAAATAGATTTTACATGAAGTAATTCTTGATAAATATGGTTTTGGTGGTTGATGTGATTGTTGACGCTCCTTTTCGTCACAAAATCTAAAGATCGGAAAATGGAATATCTGAGCTCAAAGTGATTCAACCTTTGAAGAAAACATCAAAAATCGACAAAGGCATGAACAAAGGATCAACAACAACTGCATCGCGCAAGTTATATCACTGTCGCGCAAGTACACTTGCACGACACCCTTGGTCGCGCAAGTCACTTGCGCGACCTAAGTGGTAACCGCCCGATAACCGCCCGGGGTCTTCTTTTGCCTATAAATAGACCCTGTGGGCCCCCCATTTGAGAGGATTTTTTTTAGAAACTTGGATTGAAGCTCCCGACGCCCAAGTCTCTTCTCAAAGCTTCCGGAACACTTCTAAGGTAATTTCTTACCTAGAACGGAAGATCTAAAAAGAAGAAGGAAGGCCTAAATGTTGAAACTTATCAACACTTGCGCGCCGACTTATTTCCTTCAATATAACTTGCGCGTCCCTTTTCTGGAAGAACTTCAAGAGGATTCTAAAGGGATTTATAAAGAGTCGCTCAAGTATTCTAATGATTTTTGAGAATCGCGCAAGTACCCCTCATGTCGCGCAAGTATACTTGCGCGACCCATACTTGCGCGCCGCCGCAATACTTGCGCGCCTTTCAAGACTTGCGCGCCCCTACCTTTTTGGGTGCCCATCTTGCCCATTTTACCCCTCTTAAGCCATTACACCTTTCCTTTTCAAGATTCAGTCTTCAAGACACTCTTCAAAGTCATTAATGGCATGATTTCTTGATTTGACTTCCTTATCTGAAAGGAATTCTGTGGAATATCTCTCAAAACCTAGTGATTTAAATATCCTTATGTCACTAAATATGGAGAGTTCATTCATTCAACCTCATCCTTTAAGATGAGAGAATCCTTAACTTGGGTCTCATTTTCAGGAATAATCCCCAGTTATAAATCCTTTAATATGGGCATCCTTCTTTAGGAGTAAGCCCCAAATTCTTAAAGTTCCCAAACTTGGGCATCCTCCTCAGGAGTAAGCCCCAAACCTTAATTCCTTAAACTTGGGCATCCTCCTCAGGAGTAAGCCCCAATCATAATCCTTTAACTTGGGCATCCTCCTTAGGAGTCAGCCCCAACCTCAAATTTGGGCATCCTCCTCAGGAGTAAGCCCCAAACCTTAATCTCTAACCTGGGTCTCCTTTTCAGGAATAAGACTCAGTCATAATCTTGGGCTTCCTTTTCAGGAGTAAGCCCCAAGTCCCCTAACCTGGGCCTTCTTTTTATGAGTAAGTCCTAGTCATAATCTTGGGTTTCCTTTTCAGGAGTAAACCCCAAGACCCCCTTAAATTTCTCTTAACCAGTCCTAATTTACCCTTAATTTGGGTTTCCTTTTCAGGAGTAAAACCCAATCATAAGTCCCCTCCTAACTTGGGCATCCTCTTTAGGAGAAAGCCCCAGGATTAGAGTATTCAAATCTCCATAAAGCACATATACCTTTATGGACCCTGTTCCTGGATTTTCTCCCTAAAAGTAAATCCTAAACCTTCATCTATCTGGGCAGTCATACATACATTATCCCCAAACAAATTCTTATGATTTCATCTTTCATGGCACAATTGTCTAATTTTTACCAATACCTCTTGTTTCTCACACCGAGCATGACTCACGTGAGCTTAGAGTGTAAAAGTAATTATGACATTCTTCTTTGAGACATCAATCATAAACATCATACTCCATTACTCGAACTACGTGGGTTCTGATTCCTTTTCCAAAACAAAGGATACGTAGGTAGCCCATTTATGGGTTCGATCCCAACTTTGAAATAATCCATGTCCTTCTGAATGACGATAAACTTCAAGTGCCTCACTGAGTGGCTTTAAAACCAGCCCAGTCATCATAATGACCAAGAGGCTTTTTGTTTCGAAGGATACCATTGACCAAGAATCTCTAAATAGATACAGATGATTCTCTATTGATGAAGAACCTCGAATACATATAAAAGATTCTCTAAATTTCTTGCATATTTAATCATTAATTGTTAAAACTTAAGGAAAGCTCATTTTATACTTGGTAATGTAATAAGGATTCACGAACATAACTTAAATCTATAAAGAGAGTCCCGGAGTAGACAATAATTCCCCTCAAAAAGGTGTGATGAGTCCGACCTCCCATCCTATCGACCAATGCAAATTCCTAAGCCTCATTAGTCCACAAGCTAATGAGCGCCTACCTTTGGAAAGTAGGTCCAAACGGATGTGGAATCATTGGATGTTTCCGGTTCTACGAACAAACCCGCTAGAAACCGATCGGAACATTTGAATCTCCCGTCCAGGAGGTCATCCCCGAAATCCGTGAGGAAACAAAAATGGTGAACCCGACGTGAATCCTTAACCAAGTTAAAGTGATATTCTTCTTATTTGTTAGGCCCCCTGGGCCAACAAATCAATCATTGACATGTGCTCATCCAAAAGATGCAGTGGCCGGATTCATCTTGATTATGTCTGTTATATGGAACATGCACTCTTTTCTCAAGATCTTCTGCAAAATGGATTTCCTTAAATTCACCCCTATGAATACTGCTGCTGTGAACACCTCTACTGTGAGGTCTGCTGCTGTGAAAACCAATGCTGCTACTCCTGCTGGAACGTCGTCCGCTCTGAGGATGACATCACCAACTCAACGTCTTCAACACTGGGTTTCTAATGCACTGATTAAGGAGTACCGTCGCAACGGTACTATCCCAACTCTGGAGGCCGCTCGTCAAGCCCTCCAATTTAACAACTTTACCTGGTCGTCCGGACAACGGCGGCCAGCGATCAAGAAGCATGCGGTGCTGACTACCGTCTCCAACCGTTTCGGGTCATTATCCCCGGAACGCAATTTCCATTTACTCCCTTACTCTGAGGAAGTGAATGAGCAGGTCCCGCAGGACCTTAATTCAAAAAGACAGGAGTCCTTCTCAAGGAATCCCATCAAAAATCGCCGCCAGACTCGTGCGGTAGTGCGCCCTCAACATGATGAGGGTACCGACTCCAGGCATTCAGCTCAAGTTCCTCGAACCCGAGCAGGCAAGATGAACCGCCAGAGAAGGAATCCAGTTAACAATAGGCAGGTTGTCATCCCTGCCATCTCCGGAGAAGTCCACCAACCTAACTTGGTGGAAAATAACGAGCAGGCATACACACCTTCCCGTTTTAATTCCGCTGTCCAGCAGACTCGTCTGGCAGCATCAAGCCAATCCCGCCAGGCAATCCTGGTGGAGTACTATAGGCAGGAACATACACCTGCTTATACATCACCAGTTAGTCAGTATGCTCGTCTGACTACATATGATGGATCTCGTCAACCGCGTTTGGCGAAGTGTAATCAGCAGGCACATACACCTGCTAATACTAATCAAGCTTACCAACAGTCTTGCTTGGTAGCGCACGGAGAAGTCAGTCGGAAAGCCCCGATGATAAACAGGAGGCAGACTCAACTCTCTGCCTCCACACTTGAGTACTGTCAGGATTCACTGACAGGAAAAGGAGGACAGGAGCAGGAACATACACCTACTCCAAGCCCGGAATGGACGTATATCCCCATTCCGGCGGCTAAAGTCACCAAACATATTTTTTCAATGGTGAAAGAGTAGAAGAAAATTCCTGCTCATATTCTGGATGCTTTCCAGGATATCATAACAGCTTCAGCATCATCTCAGGGACATACACATAAATCTATCCCTAGCAGTGGAGTGACACATCAACGATTCACTCTGGAACAGACACACACATCTGTTCCAGTCCAAGAGGGTTATGGGGCATACTCCCCCATATCATACGGACAACCAAGTCAGGCACATACACCTGATTTGAGTGGAGATCGTCAGCCTAACCTGACCATCTTTCCTGATCAGGCACATACACCTGCTCAGAGTAACCACTTTCGTCAAAAAGTGGTTTCTAAAGTGAGTAAGAAGGCATCTAAGAAAAAGATCCGCCCAGCACAGTCAGGAGATCAAAGGCCAATCTGCAACAAGGCCTTGCTCGATGCTGGAGTTCTTGAAGCCCTCAGACATTTATCTGTCGGAATTCAAGATTCTACTCCCTCAGTTCCCAATAACGGGAACATTAATTTTGAAGGTTTTCAACAGACACTTCCTCATGAAGGCTTGCTTCATGAAAGTTCGGTCAATCTTGAAGTTTCTTCTTCAGATGAGAGCCACAAGAACCCTCTGTGTGGTCAGAAGACCAAGGAGCAAGAGATTTCATCTTTTGCTGTAACCCATCATGACGGTACTCCTCATGGTGATGAACTTCGCTGAGAAAGTCCTCTCCACAGTAGTGATTCACGTTGTCTCGAAAATTCTTCAGAAGGCAATGTAGTGACGAGAAAGCCCTCTTATCTCGAGGCACTTGCAAACGTAAATCCAGTCATGTCTGATGCTTTACTATCAGCAGGTGAAACTCTTTCTCCATCAGAAGATAGCTTGGGGTTCAGGTTATTCTCCGAACCATCCCTGGGTCATTCATCTTCCAGCATGAATAATGATCTCTCTACCAATCTTGTTGAATCCGATGAAGCAACAAGGAAACACCAACTCTGGTCCAAACAGGTAGAAGAATATTCATTTAATGATAAAGAGGAAATGATGAACATGAGGAAAAAACTGGCAAAAGGTGAAGTACCAGTCATGTTTTGGACTTTGGATGACTCCCAGTATGACATTCCAAAGATGTTGACGGATGATGGAATCCATGATATTCGTCTCAACATATGGAAGACTCTTTGCCAATTGAAGAAGAAAGTATTATCTTATGGTGATTATGAAAATCATATTAAGATAATAGAAGGGTTATAACGCCAGATTGATTTGGCATCTCTATCAGTCTCTCGATATCCGAAGGCTGAAAAGCAACAGAGAACCCTTCAACGTTCATGCCTTGGCGCACTAAGAAAATTGCGTCAGTTAATTGACAATGCTCCATCTGATGTTTATATCAGAGGATGGGGTGTTCATGGAGCACTACATTTCACAGTACTTTCCAGTCAGCAAAGCTCGCCAAAAATGGTCTCATGCAATGTTATTACCCATGGCCGGCCACAGTCAATGGGCTTTGTTCATAATCAAAAGCTTGCTCAAGAACAAGCTTCAACTAGTTCCTCTCAAAATCAAGTATATAGAGAACAAGTTGTTGAATTGCTCCTACATCAAGCAGACGAGAATATTGCACAAGCCTCTCGTCTGGAGCAAACACGTCATCAAATGACAGAAGTTTCAGAAATCATCCAACGGTCTGTTGAACCAGGTGATAAAAGTGGATACAGGTTAATGCATCCAGCTAATTTCCAAACTAAGATTCGTAAGATCAAGAGAGATTTTAAGAAGATCTCATACATAACATGTCAAGAGACACCCCAGCTTGTCAGACTGGGGACTTCTCTAAACCAACCCTCAGAGTCAACAAATGGGATCCGAGGAGTTGAGCGGAAGCAGCAGGAACATCCCCAGTCCACCGGACTGGGGACTTTTTCAAATCCTCAATCCCTCCCTCAGAGAAAGTCAGTATTCTCTCGATTAGGGAATAAGCCTCAAGAGGAACGAAGAGCCAAGCTATCAGGAGATTCTCTCCAAGTGACAGTTCTCCAAGAAATTCCTGAGGGATCAAGTCAACAGAATGCCATGTCTCATCATGGACATGGAAGAAGACAATATCACAGAAATTCTGATAGAAAGGATTCCATGCAATATGCATCCATTATTATCATCAATGCTGTTGCTGCTGATTCACCAGATGAGGCTCAATCAGAGGGATCAGACGAAGAGGTTCCTGCTCAAGAAGTTGTGCACACAGACCTAAATGAAGAAGGTGTGCGCACACGTAATCAAAGGCTTACCCAAAATCTGGGTATTCCTTCAAGTAACCCACTTCCCCCTCTCCGAAAAGGATCCAATAAGGGGAAAGGAAAGAATCAGGTTACTTCTCACCCTTCTTCTGAAGGAAGTCAATCGCTCTCATTAGAGCAAAGATTTGAACAGCAGAAGGAAGAAATGAAAGAATTAAGAAGGTTGAATGCAGAACTACTTCAGAGTAGTCTTCTTCTTAAGAATGCTGAAGTCCGACAGCCGAAGGAATTTGTTGTAACTACTGAGATGGATCAGGAATATCCTCCTTTATCAGTACACCCTTAGAGGTCTAATCCTACGGGTCAAACGCAACAACGGTTGGCAGCACTACCATCAGTTGCAGCACCAACCACCACGTCTGTCCAAGCTCCATTCATTGCACCTACCCAAAACCAACTTCAACCTGATGTTTCTCAATAGTTAATAACTACTATTGAGTCATTAACAGCTCAGTTAGAAACTATGGAAGGGAAACGGGCGCAAGTTCAACCTGAAAATAAAGTTTACCCTGAATGGGTAGATTCAATTTCTCCTCCATACAGTTTTAGAAACCCTGTTTTCCCTACTTTCAATGGATCAGGCGACCCCGAACAACATTTGACGCATTACGTGTCTTGTTGTGATCCTATGATGGGAACTCTAGAGCAGCAAGAAGTAGTGAAACTCAGATGCTTCGTGCGAACCTTGCAAGGACCAGCTTTTGTCTGGTATACAAGCTTGCAATCCCGGTCAGTCATCGGATGGGAGGATCTTCGTCAAAAATTCCTTCTTCAGTTTAGCTCAACTTTTCCAAAAACGACAGTTTTCGATCTTATAAACTGCAAGAAAAGGGAGAATGAAAGAGTCTCTGATTTCATTGCTCGTTGGAAGGGATTAACGTATTCCCTGAGTTTAGCACTCCCTCAGGAGGAATTGTTTCCAATCTGTGTGGCAAATTTGCGTGACGAATTACGCACGCCATTGATCCCTATGAAATACACAGGAGTGTTTCGAGACCTTACTTCAATCGCTCAACAGATTCAAGATTCCCTTATACAGGCTAAGGTTAAATCTCGTATAATTCCATCAGCTCTAGGAAGGGGAATGGGTAAAGCAGAAACTGCTACAGTTATGCTTAAACAAGAACCTGTACCTATTTCTACTTCAAAACCTTCATCTTCTCGAAGGGCTCCACCTCCTGAACGCCAACAACAAAGGCTGTTTCGTCCAAATTATCAAAAAGATCAACGACGAAAACAATTTGAGGATATGAAGAGTAAAACATACTCTTTCCGAAGTGAGCAAGTTCATGGTTACTTAATTTCAGCTCTGGAAAATAATTTGGTTCAATTACCAGTGCCCAAGAGGCCAAACAAGGAAGGAGATGAAGACCGTCCCAATTATTGTCCCTTTCATCAAATGTTGGGGCATCCCATCCAGGAGTGTTTTGTCTTTAAAGACCTCCTGCAAAAGATGGTCGACTTGGGACAAGTCAAATTGAAGGGTTCTTCAGCTCATGTAGCGTGTATTACCGCTATAGATCCAGAGGAAGGAGGCGAGTGGCAGGAAGTCAAAAGCAAAACTACGAAAAAATATGATGATTGGATGGTCAGAAAGACAATCAATCAGACCCATTCCATTTTGCGAACACAATTGAAGAAGCCAATTGTGTCTCCTACAAAAGCTGCAGTAAAGCCTCCATCAAAAGACAAATCCTCAAAAGGGCAGTGCAATTCAAAGAAGAAAGAGGAATCAGGAGAAGATGAGTATGTATCAAAGCCTAAATTGTCTTTGACTCTGGCAGATTTCATGCCATCTACTTCAAAGCCACGGGCACCGTCCCACCAAACGGCACAACCTAAACAGTCTAACCAGGCAGAGTCTTTATCAGACGAAGAGTTAATCTTTGGTTCTGTTAATATGATTCAATTAACAGATCCATATTCCAGTCTTGATGAGCCTGAATTCCCTGTATCAAATAAGGGAATCCGAGGAAGTTCTAGAGGTTCAGGATACAGGGGAAGACATGGATCTTTCCGAAGCCACTACTCTAATTTTACCCCTGCTAGCACTGTATATGCAGCAGAAACTCGTGGTAGAGCCCTTCAGCGAGCTCAAAAAGAACAAGCAAGTTCTTCTGCCAATGGCCAACTCAGTTTTGGCACAGTTATTTTGGAAGACCGATTAAAGGTTCCATCTTCTTTATCTCAGCAAGTAAGTGGATCTAATCAGTCTAATCTTCCAAAACCAAGGATGTTGCCAACTTCAATACAAGATGCATCAGCTTCCAAAGCATCTGCTTCCAAGGTACCTGCTAAACCGCATATTCCTATTGGGAAACGCAGACCTCTAGATCAAAAGTATGATATATTGAAACACTTGGCCCAAGTACCAGCCAAGTTATCAATTTTGGATGCTTTGAATATGTCAAAAGATCTTTGGGAAGCACTCATTGAAGCTTGGTCAAGTCCTCAGGAGTTTGAAGCTGAAATTGCTGCAGCTGAAATCTATCACATAGAGAATAATCCTGCAGAATGCCATGCAGTGATATCTTTTACTGATAAAGATGAAGATGATGTTGTTCATGGTCACATAAAATCTTTGTACTTATCTGGAAAAGTCAATGGTGTAGATGTTCGAAGAGCTTTCATTGACAATGGTTCAGGAGTCAACCTCATGCCCATTCGTACACTTCGTCGATTGGGCCTCACGGAATCTGATTTATCTCCTTCTACCATGATGTTACAAGGATATGATAAAAATGAACAAGAACCACTGGGAGAAGTTACACTCAGAACTCAGTTTGGAGATCTTGTATCCAATTCGGATTTCATGATTGTTGATCAAGACTCAGCTTTCAATATCTTGCTTGGAAGACCCTGGCTACATCAGCATGCAGTTATTCCTTCATCATACCATCAATGTCTCAAATGCTGTTTCGATGGTCAAGTTGGAACATTGTATGGTGATAAGGCCCCGTTCAAGACATGTGAGTCTCAATACATTGAGGCAGAATTTTATCACATGAAAGGAATAGAAAAATCTACAATGAAGGAAATTACCAAAGTTAATGCTCCATATGGTTTGGAGAAAATTCCAATAAATCCATTTTCACATGTGAGTACAGATTATGTGTTACCTATCAGTCAAATTGAAAAAATAGGCCCAAATCAAAATACTCTTATGGAAAGATCCATAATGTCAATTACGGCGATCGAGCCAGAAAACATGGGAGAAATTGGTAACCTACCAAGCAGTGATGAAAGCATAAGTGGTGATGAAGTCCAACAAGTCTATACTTCTCTAATCAGGCCAGAAGAAGTTATAGCAACACCAAAGGTGAATAATGATGTCGATTCTCAATCCATCATCTCCTCTTTATTTCCCAAAGAAGACCCTTTATCATCAATAGAGTCGGAAATGGAAGCTTCTTCTTCAAAATGTGAAAATTTTGACATCTCTTATGATCATGAGAATTTCGTTTTTTCATCTACTTTGCAAGTAGAAACGGAAGAAATAACACATGATGAAGAGGAAGAGGAAGATCTTAGAGATTCTCCTCCAGCATTTGAAGAGGGTATCTCTACCACTGTGGATGAACTCAGAGAAGTAAATCTGGGTACAGAGAAAGATCCATGCCCCACATTAATTAGTGCGGCCATGACCCTTGAAGAGCAAGAGATGTATATTTCTTTTCTAAAGCAAAATAAAGATATTTTTGCTTGGAATTATACAGAAATTCCTGGGCTTGATCCTGATGTTTCTACTCATCATTTGGGTTTACCAAAAGAACATCAAGGTTTTAAACAAGCCGCGAGAAGAACACACCCAACCTATGCTTCCAAAATTGAAGCTGAAGTGGATAAGCTGATCAAAGCCAACTTCGTCAGAGAAGTTCAATATCCCAAGTGGTTGGCTAATATTTTCCCTGTAAATAAGAAGAACGGACAAATTAGGGTTTGCATCGATTTTAGAGATCTTAATCGGTATTGTCCTAAAGATGATTTCCCAGTTCCGATTACAGAACTCTTAATTGATGCGACGACTGGATATAAAGTACTTTCTTTCATGGATGGATATTCCAGATATAATCAGATCCGAATGGCCCCAGAAGATGAGGAATATACAGCCTTCAGAGCTCCTCAAGGTGTGTTTTGTTACCAGGTGATGCCCTTTGGTTTAAAGAATGCAGCTGCAACATATCAACGCGCCATGCATCGTATCTTCAAACCTCTTTTAGGAAAGTTTGTTGAATGCTATGTAGATGATTTGGTGGTTAAATCCAAACAACGTTCTAATCACTTGGCTGATTTGGAAGTCATATTCCACAAGCTTCGACAACATAATTTAAAGATGAACCCCTTAAAATGTGCTTTTGGGGTAACCTCAGGAAAATTCCTTGGCTTTGTTGTACGCCATCGTGGTATTGAAGTCGATCCTGAGAAGACCAAATCAATCCTTGGTATGTCACCTCCTCAGAATTTGAAAGAATTAAGAGGACTTCAAGGACACTTAGCCTATATTCGGCGTTTCATCGCTAATTTGGCAGGCAAAAGTTTACCCTTTACCAAATTATTGAAGAAAGGATTCACTTACCAGTGGACTGAAGAATGTCAAGAAGCATTTGATGTTCTCAAGAAATACCTCTTGAGTCCACCAGTACTCATGCCACCTGTTGAGGGTAGACCGCTTATCCTCTATGTGACAGCTTTAGAGCGATCATTGGGTGCCTTTCTCGCTCAAAAGAATGATGCTGGGAATGAAAATAGTCTCTACTATCTCAGTAGAACTATGCTTGAAGCAGAAACCCGGTATTCAAGTATTGAAAAGTGCTGCCTAGCATTAATCTTTGCAGTTCAGAAACTGAGACACTACCTGCAACATCATGAGGTCCAATTGGTATCTCGTAATAATCCGCTCAAATTCATCCTTAGTCGTCCAATGATTACAGGACGTCTGGAAAGGTGGGCGGTTATTCTACAGCAGTTCGACATTCAGTATGTGTCTCAAAAGGCAATTAAGGGCCAAGCTATGGATGATTTCCTGGCTGAACATCCTTCAGTGGAAGACACGTATTCAGATATCGAACTCCCTGATGAGGAAGTTTTCTCTATTCAAGAGAGTCCTCAAACATGGGAAATGTATTTTGATGGTGCTTCTAGAAGTCCAACAGGGAAGAAAATGGAAAATCCTAAATTCAACAAAGTTGGTTTAGGAATTGTGCTCATTTATCCAGATAAGGCAGTGTTACCTTATTCCTTTTTGTTGTGGGAAGGTGGTACCAATAATGAAGCTGAATACCAAGCTCTCATTACAGGCTTGGAATTAGCACTTCAAGCACAAGTGAATCACTTAAAGGTGAAAGGTGATTCAGACCTGGTAATCAAACAAGTCAATGGGGATTATGCCATCAGAAAAGAAGAATTAATCCCTTTGTATGATTACGTCAGAGAGTTAATGTCGGAATTCCCTTCAGAACCGACATTTTCTTATGTACCAAGATCAAAAAATGCTCAAGATGATGCACTGGCTAATATAGCCACAGCTTTAGCAGATCCAAATCGGGACGAGACAACCATCTGTATTGCCCACCGTCGTGCAATTTCACCTTATGTTCAAGTCAGAACAGAGGAAATTAATGAAATTAGTCCCATTCCTGAACTGTATGGTCATACTACAGGATGGATGTCACCTATCAGGGAATACCTTCAAAATGGAACACTTCCACCTGATAGAGCCGAGAAAGAACAAATTCGGCGACGTGTGGTCAATTTTACTCTTTATGATAGCCCAAACCACCTCGAGAAAATTCTCTACAAACATGGTTTTGATGGAGTTCTCTTCAGATGTATTGATGGTGAAGAGACAATGGCTGTCATAAAAGAAGTGCATGCAGGAGTCTGTGGTGCCCACCAGTCTGGACATAGACTGTCTGATCAAATTCGAAGGCTTGGATACTTTTGGCCTTCAATGATACAAGATTGTGTTAATTTTACAAAGAAGTGTCATTCATGCCAAGTATATGCCAACTTCATTCATAAACCTCCAGAGTTGCTTCATACAGCTAAATACTCATGGCCATTTTCCACATGGGGAATGGATGTGGTGGGACCTTACCCTTCAGCTACGGCCAAGCAGTTTAAGTACATTCTTACTGCTACTGATTTCTTTTCCAAATGGGCAGAGGCAATACCTCTCAAAGAAGTCAGTTCTAAATGCATTGTTAGCTTCATCAAGTCTAACATCATTACTAGATTTGGTGTCCCTCATACCATATTGACGGACAACGGCACCAACTTCTGTTCTTCTGAGGTAAAGAAATTGTATCAAGAATACAACATTAAGTCCAACCATTCATCTCGATATCATGCAGTGGCTAATGGCCAGATAGAAGCCTTCAACAAGACTCTTTCAAATATACTGCAAAAGATGGTTGATAAAGATAAGAGGTCATGACCTGATAAACTCTTTCATGCTTTATGGGCTTATCGGACTACCACTCGCAATGCAACGCGGTCAACTCCATATTCATTGGTATATGGAACATAAGTAGTCTTGCCAATTGAAGTTCAATTGCCCTCACTCAGAATAGCCATTTGTGATCAGTTATCTACAGATGAGCAATCCCAAAAGTGGTTGAATGAATTGGAATAGTTAGATGAGAAAAGATTGTGCACTTTTCACCACTTGGAAATCTATCAGAATCGAATAGCACAAGCTTTTAACAAAAAAGTTCATCTTCGTTCATTCATTCAGGGAGAATTGGTATTGGTTCTTAGAGCACCAATGATACCAGGAAAGAAGCCTCCCAAGCTTGAACCAAAATGGGAAGGACCTTATTCAATACATAAGGTCTACTCCAATGGAGCCTATTCTGTAATCTCAATGGATGGAGAACACATCACGACTCCAACTAATGCTAGATTTCTGAAGAAGTATTTTGTATAAACACAAAATATTGTTCCCAGATCCAAAACAATCACATTGTTTCACCTTAGTCCTAGCTACATGACTTTAAACTGTACAACACCAGTTTGTCCTACATGACACTAAACTGTATTATGTCCTATCTATATGACATTAAACTGTATAGAAGATCCTTATTTGTCCGAGATGACATTAAACTATATTGTGTCCTAGCAACATGACATTAAACTGTGTGGAACTTTCATCGTCCAGCATGACGATAAACTGTAAAAAGTCCCCAGAACTGATATCCTCGTATTGGTTCACCTTAGTCCTAGCTACATGACTTTAAACTGTACAGCACCAGTTTGTCCTACATGACACTAAACTGTATTATGTCCTATCTACATGACATTAAACTGTACAAAAGTTCCTTATTTGTCCGAGATGACATTAAACTATATTGTGTCCTAGCAACATGACATTAAACTGTGTGGCACTTTCATCGTCCAGCATGACGATAAACTGTAAAAAGTCCCCAGAACTGATATCCTCGTATTGGTTCACCTTAGTCCTAGCTACATGACTTTAAACTGTACAGCACCAGTTCGTCCTTGCTATATGACGTTAAACTATACAGCAATGGTCCAGTATGACTTTAAACTGCAACTTCGTCCCACACGACATTAAACTGTGAAAAATTCCCCTAAACCGTCCAGCATCACCTTAAACTGCATCATCCCTGGTCCATGTATATGACCATAAACTATTTTCAAATCCCTTATGTCCAGCAAGACGTTAAACTGTGACGTCCTAACTACATGACGATAAACTGTATAAAAGTACCTTACGTCCGGAAAGACGTTAAAATATATAATCTCAAAGGTCCAGTATGACATTAAACTGCACCATTCACGGTCCATGCATATGACCTTAAACTATTCGCACTTTCGTCCGACATGACGTTAAAATGGTACACTCTTTTGTCCTTACTGCATGACAATAAACTGCACAATCCCCCTTTCGTCCAATATGACGTTAAACTGCATTGTCCCCATCGTCCTAACTACATGACGCTAAAATGTACAGAAAGTCCTTGATATGTCCTACACGACATTAAACTATATTTTGTCCCTGCTACATGACACTAAAACTGTGCAGCACCAATAGTCCTAACTGCAAGACTTTAAACTGCATAGTCCCTTTATATGTCGCACATGACATTAAACTGTGAATCGTTAAGGTTATTGTTACCTCTTGTTTCTCACACCGAGTATGACTCACGTGAGCTTAGAGCGAACATCAACCATAATACTCCCTTTGGGCCACTAACCATGTGTAAGTCCCAACAACATTTTTTATTAGATCATTGTCCCCAAGAACAACTTGATCATTAATTCATTCTTTAATTGAACTACACGGACTTTTATCCTTGCCCTCCAGGCTGGGTATGTAGGCAACCTCCCAGGTTTCAAGCCCAAAAACAATCTCTTCACATCGGTTCACCACCATCTCATATGATTTGTGAAACCGCCCCTGGAATCAATATCTTTACATTGATTCACTTTCATCCTTGTTCTATGAAGTTAAACTATACAACACTTTTGTCCGGTACGACAATAAACTACAATATTCTTTGATCATGTTTCATTCCAAAAGACTACATGCATACATGGTAATTCCTAAACTTTTTATCTTAGCTTAAACCATTATTGCACTAAAGTCCCCTTTAACCCTTCACATGTACGAACCAAATTTGTACAAAGGGTAGTTCTAGAACTACGTGGACTTGATTCCCATCCTTATGGGATACGTAGGAACATTCGAGTGTCCCTCGAATCCAGTCCCAAGTCTTTTGGGCCTAACCCCAAATTTCACTTTCAGTCCCTTAGCTGAAAAGTCCTCATGAAAACACACACTGTGTATTCATTATTATGGTCTGAATTCTATGACCCTAAAACTAAGATTTCTCATACTTTCATCCTGCACGACGTTAAACTGCATTTCAAGAACTACGTATGGCTTGATTCTCATTCTTATGAGATACATAGTGAAGTCCAAGTTTCAATTCAGGACCCAGCCACAACATGATTATGGTTGTCATTAACCTATGTATCTCTATATACATTGGACAATACCCATCTTTATGTGTTATAATCCTAACCTTAAATATTTTCAGATCTTCATAACCCTTTTCATGACTTCTAATCACAAAAATGTCAAACTTCTGAGAATTATTTTGCTTGACTATGTAGAACGTGCCCATAGGTGGCCTTGCATAAACAGTCCACATAACAGACTTGTCAGCCAAAAGATGCTATTTATTTGACCATGAAGCCAATGCCCTTAGGTGTCCCTGCATATTTCAACCCCCTAACGGGTTTTGTGTCAAATAATAGTAACTTTATTCTTGGGAAGAATGCCTCTTTTGTCCTTATTTGTCTTAAACGACAGTATATAGGGATCCACAAAAAAAAAATAGCCATCCTTAACATATTTTTCCCATATCCTTTTTCATGATCTGAAAATATTCAAGTCTATGGTTTATTCTTCTTCCCTACGTTTGGGTCAGACCTTCGTAGGAGTGTTATTCATCCAGTTCTTCGGTATTCTTGTTCGGAAATATATTCTCCATATTCAAGTACCTCTTTCCATTCAACAAACTCTATTCTTTGGAAAATTTGGATCTCCATAAACTTTCATTGGCTTTTAGCACTAGGAATGTAAATTTCTGGGAGTTCTTTTCGCCTGACTATGTAGCACGTGCCCATAGGTGGCCTTGCATAAACAGTCCACATAACAGACTTGTCAGCCGAAAGATACTATTTATTTGACCATGCGGCCAATGCCCATAGGTGGCCCTGCATATTTCAACCCCCTAACGGGTTTTGTTAAATAATAGTAACTTCATTCTTGGAAACTACTTCTTCTAATGCCTTTTAGCTCTTTTTCATATCATTCCTCAGATTCAAATATTCTTAAGCCATAGTTTACATATTTTCTCTCATACTTGAGTATGGTAATTTGTTTTCAGATAAATTGTCAAGGAATTGAATCAATTTTAATCCATTTCGGTCAAAGCTATTTCGACCTTAAACATTAGCCCCTTTATGTCCGGCATGAATGACTTTAAACTGCCCACAAAAGACAAAGGAACTCTGAATAAAAGTCAAGTTCCAGCTCACTAAATATACATTTTTTGTATGATTTAGGTAATATTGAGCAATTAAAAGGTTCAAAGTTTGTAGGATTATTTGTAATAATCCTAGTAAAAATAAAACTATGCTTACTAGGACCATTGGATTAAGTAAATTTGAAGCAGGTAATGAAAGAATGCAGGTACAAATGATTGAAGATGAAAGTGTTTTTTTCTTCATTGATACACAAGAGTTAGAAGGACATCCATAGACTGGAGTCTCTTCTCTTTTTTCAAGAATTACAAGAGGCTTTAAACATAACACTTCATTTGATTTACGACATCCCGAGCTTCATCAGCAACCACCTGGAATTCATTCATTCAACTGGATACAATAAGAGATGCAGTGATACCAGTTCTTCTTGGAACAATTGTAAAAGGATGTTCTTGAGTGCGATTTGAGAAAATTTTCTGCTGATCAAACAGTGACTCTGTTTTTGTCCAAGAGACTTGGAAGATGGATACATGGATTTGAGAATGGAGCATTGGAAGTAAAGAGCCATTTGGAGAGAGTACTCTTTTCAGATATTGCTCTAATGCCATGTTTTTCTTCTCTCCACCAACTGGCAGTGGAAAACATTTAAGCCCATGGGTTTTCCATTTTCATATCTGCAAGGAAATGACATGGAGGAAGAATTTGAAAGTTCACACCATTGTTGTTGCTCTTAATGCACAGCATAATCGAAATAGAGGAGTAGCAGTGCAGCTGCATCTCAGGTGTATAATTGTTTTCATTTGGAACATTGACTCCTTGCAGATGACCATGACCACACAAAGGCAGATGGATGCTCTGTGGAAAATTAGGATTATATTTCTTCAAGTACTTAGCCAAATCTGGGAGAGTGCTGTTGCAGATATCATAGTAATCATGGCCAATAATGTTTATCATGTCATCAATCCACTTGCTAGCCAGTTCATCAGCCGTTCCAATTCCCTTGGGAACCACTGAATCTGCACAAAAGATGAATAAACTAACTCTTAAATGGGTTTATTTTTTCATAAAATTTGTGAAAGAATTTGGAAAAAATGGCTAAGGCATTAAATCGCGCAAGTCTAAAAATGGCGCGCAAGTATCCGTGTGCCGCGCTAGTTTTTGACGTGCAAGTATAAACCGCGCAAGTACAAATACCTTTACAGTAGCGCGACATCAAGGAAAACACTAGAAAACAGAGCAACCTACGCGGCTAAGGTGACCTGCGTGGCAAGAGCTCGAAGGTATGAAGTCCGGAAATCCGGATACTTGTACAGAGGTGAGGCCATGTATTTATAGTCCAGGAAGCCTATCTGCGCGCCGTACCCAGAGCGCTTAAGGCCTGCGCGACGCAAACTTGCGTGCCACCCTCTGTGCACTGAAGACTTGCGCGCCACCCTTTTCCTTTGGATGAATTCGATTTCCTCAGAGTCAAATCCTCATTTCTCTCCGGATCCAACTCTGAGGGGGGACTTTTGTTGACGCTCCTTTTCATCACAGAATCTAAAGATCGAAAAAAGGAATATCTGAGCTCAAAGTGATTCAACCTTTGAAGAAAAAATCAAAAATCGACAAAGGCATGAACAAAGGATCAACAACAACTGCACCGCGCAAGTTATCTCACTGTCGCGCAAGTACACTTGTGCGGCACCCTTGGTCGCGCAAGTCACTTGCGCGACCTAAGTGGTAACCGCCCGGGGTCTTCTTTTGCCTATAAATAGACCCTGTGGGCCCCCCATTCGAGATTATTTTTTTTCAGAAACTCGTATTGAAGCTCCCGATGCCCAAGTCTCTTCTCAAAGCTTCCGGAACACTTCTAAGGTAATTTCTTACCTAGAACGGAAGATCTAAAAAGAAGAAGGAAGGCCTAAATGTTGAAACTTATCAACACTTGCACGCCAACTTATTTCCTTCAATATAACTTGCGCGTCCCTTTTCTGGAAGAACTTCAAGAGGATTCTAAAGGGATTTATAAAGAGCCGCTCAAGTATTCTAATGATTTTTGAGAATCGCGCAAGTACCCCTCATGTCGCGCAAGTATACTTGCGCGACCCATACTTGCGCGCCACCGCAATACTTGTGCGCCTTTCAAGACTTGCGCACCCCTACCTTTTTGGGTGCCCATCTTGCCCATTTTACCCCTCTTAAGCCATTACACCTTTCCTTTTCAAGATTCAGTCTTCAAGACACTCTTCAAATCCATTTATGGCATGATTTCTTGATTTTACTTCCTTATCTGAAAGGAATTCTGTCGAATATCTCTCAAAACCTAGTGATTTAAATATCCTTATGTCACTAAATATGGAGAGTTCATTCATTCAACCTCATCCTTTAAGATGAGAGAATCCTTAACTTGGGTCTCCTTTTCAGGAATAATCCCCACTTATAAATCCTTTAATATGGGCATCCTTCTTTAGAAGTAAGCCCAAAATTCTTAAAGTTCCCAAACTTGGGCATCCTCCTCAGGAGTAAGCCCCAAACCTTAATTCCTTAAACTTGGGCATCCTCCTCAGGAGTAAGCCCTAATCATAATCCTTTAACTTGGTCATCCTCCTTAGGAGTCATCCCCAACCTCAAATTTGGGCATCCTCCTCAGGAGTAAGCCCCAAACCTTAATCTCTAACCTGGGTCTCCTTTTCAGGAATAAGACTCAGTCATAATCTTGGGATTACTTTTCAGGAGTAAGCCCCAAGTCCCCTAACCTGGGCCTCCTTTTTAGGAGTAAGTCTCAGTCATAATCTTGGGTTTCCTTTTCAGGAGTAAACCCCAAGCCCCCCTTAAATTTCTCTTAACCAGTCCTAATTTACCCTTAATTTGGGTTTCCTTTTCAGGAGTAAAACCCAATCATAAGTCCCATCCTAACTTGGGAATCCTCCTTAGGAGCAAGCCCCAGGATTAGAGTATTCAAATCTCCATAAATCACATATACCTTTATGGACCCTGTTCCTGGATTTTCTCCCTAAAAGTAAATCCTAAACCTTCATCTATCTAGGCAGTCATACATACATAAGCCCCAAACAAATTCTTATGATTGCATCTTTCATGGAACAATTGTCTAATTTTTACCAATACCTCTTGTTTCTCACACCGAGCATGACTCACGTGAGCTTAGAGTGTAAAAGTAATTATGACATTCTTCTTTGAGCCATCAATCATAAACATCATACTCCATTACTCGAACTACGTGGGTTCTGATTCCTTTTCCAAAACAAAGGATACGTAGGTAACCCATTTATGGGTTCGATCCCAACTTTGAAATAATCCATGTCCTTCTGAATGATGATAAACTTCAAGTGCCTCACTGAGTGGCTTTAAAACCAGCCCGGTCATCATAATGACCAAGAGACTTTTTGTTTCGAAGGATACCATTGACCAAGAATCTCTAAATAGATACAGATGATTCTCAATTGATGAAGAACCTCGAATACATATAAAAGATTCTCTAAATTTCTTGCATATTTAATCATTGATTGTTAAAACTTAAGGAAAGCTCATTTTATACTTGGTAATGTAATAAGGATTCACGAACATAACTTAAATCTATAAAGAGAGTCCAAGAGTAGACAATAATTCCCCTCAAAAAGGTGTGATGAGTCCGACCTCCCATCCTCTCGACCAATGCAAATTCCTAAGCCTCATTAGTCCACAAGCTAATGAGCGCCTACCTTTGGAAAGTAGGTCCAAACGGATGTGGAATCATTGGATGTTTCCGGTTCTACGAACAAACCCGCTAGAAACCGATCAGAACGTTTGAATCTCCCGTCCAGGAGGTCATCCCCGAAATCCGTGAGGAAACAGTGATATACTCTCTATCCATGGTTATTAAAGAGTACTCTCCATTGGAATAAACATTATGGATAATATAAAGTCCTTATCATCTAGGCTCCAACATCGATGGATTTTTCTAGGCATCATTGAAATTATTGGGAGCCAGTACCATGTCACCATGGAGGAAGTAGTATAAGAAAATATTCTTGTTGAATTCTCTTTCTATCCTATTCTGGTTCCTCTTTAATTTCTGCAAGGCTTGGAGCCTATTTTGCTCAAGGGATTTGAACTCAGCTAGACGAACTTATGTAATTATTTCTTGCATGTGGTGGTTGTAAAAACTATTTATAGTGATTGAAACTAAACCTAAATGGGTAATATAGAATATGTTCCATATACCAGGGAGTATGGGTTACCTGGGCGGAATTTCTAGTTGTCATCTTATAGTTTTAGAAGGCGTTGGGTATATTTTCATGCCAAATATTTTTGTTTTTCCCCACCATTTTCTAAAAGATGTTAGAGAGGGTATTTTTAACACCTCAATATTATCATTTTCATGTTCATGGTATAAATAATTATAGTTGGACCTTATATTTTACTTGGTGTAGAATTTTCTTCCACTCAAAAACCCAGAAGTTGGTGCTGTTTTCTATGAGAATAGCATGAGGCACTCCAAACCATTGAATGGTGTGGGAGCTCATGAACTCAATCATGGACTAGGTTTTGACTTGTTTGAGGAGAACTAATTCTACCCATTTTGAAAAGAAATATGTTTCAATCAAAATGAACCTGCACTATTGAGTTATCACTGGTGGTTAGGGTCCCACAATGTCGAGTCCCCATACTATGAAGGGCCAGGAGTACATGGTAGTGTGGATAAGAGAAGAAAATCAATACAAAAGCTAGAATATATTTGACATGCATGGAAATTTTTCATTAACTTAATGCATTCATAAACTATGGTAGGAAAAAATGGTTCCTATTCATCAAATTTTTTGGGAGAGCTTAAACCTTTATTGATGAAAATCATAATACTCAACATTGAACTCTTATATGGCCTGATGTATCTCTTCTATTTGGATGAAATTAAGGAGAATTACATTGAAACTAAACCTTCAATGGGGTTTCTTAAGGTTAGGCCCACTATAGATGGTAAAATCTGCTACAAACTAGTATATTTGATCATTCTTATCTCGGTCTAGAGAGAGGATTCCATGATGAAGATAATTGACAAAGGGAGTCACCTAATCAGTCATTTCTTCAACTGTGGGGGACATGAGGGATCTGTAACATAAGTATCGACATCCAGATGGAATAATTGTTGTTTGTCTTCACCTGAGGTGGTAGGGGAAATGGCCCTCTGGTGTTCCACATGAATGAATAGGTCCTTTCGGTCAGATTCTATAAGAGATGTAGCAAGGTGTTTCAAATCATTGGCTCGACTATTCTTTGACTAAATAAAATGATCCACCTTCATATGGGAAGGGAACCGAGCCATCATCTTATGGGTGTATTATAGTAGGGTTACTAGCTCTTAATTCTAATGATGTAGTCACAATTGATCTTTTTGATGACTAGATCAGTGTCTCCCTTCACATGTAAACAAGTGATATCATTATCAGAGGACAACTTGAGACTAGTAATGAGAGCATGATAGTCTACCAAATTGTCAGTGTATCTTTCATACAACAAGAAAGAGTATGTAACGAAGGTCTGTACTGGGGTGATGAAGATGATCCCCCGACCTACCCTATTAATCTTGGGGTAATTGATCCATCTCCCAATTGGGATATGAGAGGAACTATCAAAATGAATCTTATAATATGGTATAACCTAATCCACTAAGAGAATAAATTCATCTGAGAAATCAACATCCAGGGGTAGTTCTTTAGGGGATGGATGTGTGACTAGAGATTCTTCCATCACCTGGCCTTTTATGGTATTATATAGGAAAAAAAAGAAGTCGAACTACTTGAAGATTACCACCCAATGTTCCAATCATCCCATCAGCATGGGGCGATTAATGATATACTTTAGCGGGTCTACTTGGGACAACAACTATATCTCATAGCAATTCATGTAATTTCACTACTTATGTACCAAAAAAACTAGTGTGTGGAATCTCTTCTCAGTTGGGGAGTATATGGTCTCTATGTTGAGGAGAATTCAAATGAGATAGTATAGGTTGTTTTCCCAACCCTTATTATTTTTCTAAGATAGAAGGAAATAGAATGGACACATAAAGGACCAAAGGCTTCCATAATATGGGTGACATCAACAACAAAGGCTATAGAAGGTACTAATTTTTATCCTCAAAGGATGTATTATAGTCCTCATACCACTGGTAAGAGATGACTTTTTTTCATGATCCTCATTAAGGGATTACACATTATGGTTATATTTTAATGAATCAGTGTATGTAGGCTATGTAGATTTAGAGACCATATAATTTTCATAGATTGGTCAGGGGAAAAAATTTGATTGATAACCTTTATTATCTCTAGGTATATCTCAATGCCTCTATATCTCATGAAAAGTATGAGAAATTTCATAGAGGTAACCCCAAACTCACACTTCATGGGGTTCCTATTCATGTTTTAAGATTAGAGGAATCCTAACAATTTTTCATGGTCCTTGAGATGGTCCTAACACTGGAAATATTTAACCACCAGATCATCCATGCAACACTCCACTAATATATTAATAATTAGGTTAAATATTTGGTCCATGAACCATTGATAAGAGGCTATTACATTATTCAATCCAAAAGACATCACCTAATCTAAAAAAGTTCCCAGGGGTTCCATGAAGGCGGTGGACTTCTCATCCTTGGGGAACATTAAGATCTAATTATACCAAGAATATACAACCATGAAGGAGAGGTAATAGAACCCAAATATATCATCAATAAATATCTATGTCACAAGAAGGGTAAAATCATCTATCTGATAATGGTGGTTGAGGTCCCAAAAGTCAATATAGACTCTGATCTTCCCATTCTTCTTAATAATTGGGAAAATGTTGGCTTAACAACTGGGGTAATAAACCTCCCTAGGAATGGTTGCTTTAATATGATTATCAACTTCAACTTTAACCATAGAACTTTGAGAGGGTTGTATCATCCTAGGAGGTTATTTTAACATAAAATGATCCACTAGAAGACCAAGGTGATGAATTGTGACATGAGGTTCTAGCACTAGAATCTCATCATAGCTCCAAGAAAATACATCACAGTTTGGTTTCAAGAAGAAAATAAACCACTGTTTCTTCTATGGAAACATAGTTGTGCTAATCATCATTGGCCTCAACTCTTCTTTAGTAGAAAGGTTCACTTTGGTCAGCTCATCAATAGTAGTGAAGACACCCTCTTCAAATGTTGGGGGGCATACTCCAAATACTCATCATCATCTAGGACAGGGGGATAAGAAGGAGTAAGCAACTCTTCTAGGATAATTTACTGAGGTAGAGAACTATAATATTCCCTAGAGTATATAGAATCCACGCTAAAGGGTTACCATTATATTGAGAGTGTTGTGATAGAAGGTATTGAGCCAATTCTGTTCAGTTTCTGGCTACGATGTCTACTCTTGAATCAAAGCAATGGTGATGAATCTATCTAAATCGAGTCATCACTACTTTATGGAGCATGTGGCAATGTCAGGTACTATTTTCCATAGGGTTAACTTCTTAGTACTTCATAGGATTAAGGTCTTTTGGTATCAACTGGTCATGTATGCTATAGGATTACAAGGTAATCTAAGAGTGTTCATTCTTCTTAGAGATGAAAAAATTAGTTCCATAAGTATAGCATCGTCGGATCAAACCAATAAATAAAGAGGGTAAAAACTATCTTTCAAGTCTACCCATAGAACGAATGAAGTATGAATTAGATCATTAGGGGAATTTATGTACTCAACCCCATCAGTATGGACATGTTTTCCTTCCATTTTGTAGTACCCAAAATCTAGGTAGCAGGCTTCACAGGAGTCAATGGGGGATGCATTTCCTTAGAGTACTCCTACTTGACTATTAAGGGAGTATTTGAGGCACTGGTCACACAAAGAGGGAACCTCTTAATGTAAATGAATCCAGGGTCATTCTAGAGGATCCTTGTCGGTAGTATCCTACAAGACTACCATAAATACAATGATTGATACCAGGACACCAAATTGAGTCTTAAGATGAATCTTGCCACAAGTTTTCTTTCTAAACTTATCATACCCCTAAATTTTCAGGTTGTATGGATTTAGATCTAATTTTATAAGTTTCAGTTTATGGAGTGTTGATGCTGGGATGAGATTGATCCCAGTACATGTATACACTAGGAAGTGGAATATTTCCATAGGATGAAACTGACCTATGATATATAGTGGTAGGATGTTCCTCTGAATGGTGACACCCACATCTTCTCTAGAAAACGAGATAATATCTCAAAATTATTATTACTTATACACATCTATATAGTAGGCATCAATGGCTAATACCTCAACCTAAAACTGATGGGGGATTTTTAGGGCTTCAGTAAAAGACTCTCACATTTCCTTTTGACAACCGGAACAACTCAAGGATTAAAATCTTTGTGGGTATGCCTGTGAGGTACTTTAGCACATCATACTTCCTTGTGAGGGGAATATTTTTTCCTATGGAAGGTCTCTCTATAGAAGTGAGAATATTATATTCTATTGTATAAACCACTGGTGCCTGGCTAGTACTAGCGTTATTATGCTATTAGCTATCTAGCTTACTCTAAACAACTACTTTTTGTGTATCAGTCAGATGAGGTTAGGCCCTGGATAGATATGGATAATCATGACCCAGTTGTAGCTGAGCTGTATGGTTTATCAATATAGTCATTATTGGAGGCATACCTAATAGGACAGATTGGGAGGGATATGATTTTTGATCCATATAAAAATATTGCTGCTTGGTCTTAATATCATGAATATCCCGGTTTGAATTTATATCATGAGCATTCTATCTTTTTGTGTGTCCTCTACCTCTCCCTTTAATATCATTAGATGGATGTGGCCAAGGGTTTCAATGGGATATCCTCATTGTTGTGAAATGTGAAGCAGTCTTATAGATTAATGAAATTCATAGAGGTATACTCTTAATCCTCATTAATGTAATATTCTAGGGATAGGATTACCCTGGGTGCATCTCCCAATTCAGGTGGGATTAAATCTCCAAGAGGGAAAGTAGGTTTTGACATTGGTGGGGGGATCCGATTTCTTATGTATTGTTAGCATCTGTTCTTCTGAGACTTAGGAGGCTATGATATAGATATAAAGGCATTGGTTTGGGGAGTCATGAAAACATAATAAGATTATTTCTTGATTAAGTGGGCATGGATAATTCCATGGGAGTGAGAAACTTCCTTGAAAGCCAAACAGTTTTCATACTTCTATGTTCCACATCTGGGGGCCTATTTACACTTCCTGGAATCTTCACTGTCACTATCGGGGTAAGATGAGACATATGTCACCTATGCTAGAATGTCACCCAACTTGAAGAGGCCATAATCTACTTGGTCCTAGAGAGAATCATTGAATACAACGTATTATTTGATGATGTTTCTAAGGATCCTATAATACAGACAGTGATTGGTATGACCAGTGAGTCCAGCCTCCTGTGGTCTCTTACATTCTAGAAAGTTTAGGATTCCATTCTCCAGGGTTATGATGAAATATCCCAGGACCTGCAAATCCCTGAAGTAATAAGTATTGTTCCTTCTTTCTGTGAAAGAAATACTAGAATACCAACATTGATAGGGGGTTGGAACCATATTCTCTCTTCAAGGTGTTTTCCCCTAGTGAGTCTATTCCTAATGGTAATTCACTCAAAAATTCATATCTAGTAAATAGTCTAGTACATTTAGCATCTCAAGGACCTTTAATACATTATGGTATGCCTATTGGAGGAGGGTCTATTTTCAAGATCATTTCCATGTAAGACATGGTATTTACCACTTCCTCATGTGAGAGGGAGTCACCACCCATTTGGGCCTCATTGGTATGCTCACCATCATTTGAAGGCACCAACCCAAGCACTGAAATCTCTCTAAGTTCTTTCATGGAGGTAGAGATGAGGGAAAGTGATAGTGAAAAAGATGACTGTGTTATGCTTCCTTGGAAGGTGAAAAAAAAATCCTCCAACTCCATGTATATGTGGATAGATATGGGGATATTGTGGAACTAGGATTCTAGAATTATCATCTTTATTTTATGAGCATCATCCCCAGACTCTAGTAGTGGGGGTGAAGGTTTCCTTATTAAGTCATTTGTTGCTTCATAATTTTTGAGGTCTATGATGACATGAAGTGTCCCAATATTCTTCATTAGATGATGTGGATCTTCTCCAAGAGTGTATTATTGATAGTCGCTTGGGTTTCCCCCATTTGGGTTGTGTCTTTCACCACGGGCATGGTCCCCATGATGGGTGTCCACCACCTACCTCAGGATAGTTCTTTAGAGTAAGGAATGCCTTTAGTATGGGGAGGACCTCTGTACTAGTTAGTGATTGTGAGGGGATTACCTTCACATTGGTTTATGGTGATGTGGGGAGTACCTACACACTGTTATTCATCATCATGAGATGGATCCTAATAGATTATAGTGGAACCAATTACTGAGAGAGTCAACCCATCCTACCTATGATGTGGGTGGGGTATCGATCCATAGTGGGTGAATACAAATCCCTATTAACCTATTATGGTGAGGTGATGGGATACACCAGTTGTGGAAGGGGCCACTGAATCTCTAAAAGATTTATATTTTTAGGGAATTTCCTTGGACTTACTATAGTATTGGTTTCATGTGTTCTACACTAGGGCCTATAGAGTAAGGATAATGTAAACCCACCCGTCGACCTATGAAACAGGTTAGTTTTGGTGCTAACACGACCTAGTAAGAGATCTCCTAGGTAGCTCCCAAGAAGCTGCCACATTAGGTATGACTCGAACATCACTACCTCCTCTATATAGGGGAGGGATCTTTCAGAGCACTCTGGGGAGAGGCTATTGAAGTGGTTCTCCATTAGAATGTGGGGTGGTCCCCCCTACATGGCTCACGGGGGTGATGGTGTTGGCAAGGAACTGATGACTTATGATCTTAAAGGGTAATATACCTGGTGGTAATGACCCTTCCTACTAATTTTGGAGAATAAAGGCATCAATCACCATACTCAAAATGAGCTCAGAGGGTGAAATGGGGAATGGGTGCTCAAAAACATAAGGTGTAGTGGCTATGCTGGTAGGAGTATAGTCATGAAGGATTGTCACACAAACATTTCCCTTACCCATATGCCTATTGGTTCTAAGTTTCTGATTACCTATAACTTGAGTCATGTATGGAATGTGGACTCACCCATTAGTAAATATATAGTGAAAGTGATTCCAAATGCCCCAACATCATCTATTATTCTTGAAATGGAGGAGGGATCTATACTGATGATGTCACAAACTAATGATTCCCAATGTTATCTGAAATAAGAGCCAAGAGTGTTTCATATTGGGCTCACCGCTTGGTTGGTGGGACTTTCCTCCAAATATATTGATCCATTGACATGAAAATCCATATATTCCCAAAATTCTACGAGTCCAAATAGTTTAAGGAGAATAATT
The DNA here is from genome assembly GCA_963277665.1 of Viscum album. NCBI lineage: Eukaryota > Viridiplantae > Streptophyta > Magnoliopsida > Santalales > Viscaceae > Viscum > Viscum album. Next base: position 1,253,235,847 of record OY728135.1, on the reverse strand, counting down.
TCACATTGGATTCACCATTTTTTTTATCGATACTTTCCAATGGGGCCAGAACCATTGTTCTACTTTTATTTCCCCACATTCCCACTTTCCGAAGGTGGGTAACATTCATCACTATAATTAGTTATGTTTGATACTTGATTGAAATAGGATGATGGGATATTGGTTCCTTCTTCTATATATTTGTCTTGGGAACTCATCACCTACTTCGAATCTCCATCATAGATTTGAGTCATGTTTGTGAAACTCATTCTCGATTCCACCTTGGGGTGGACACTAATTAATTGTGCTCAATTTTTCTTAAAAGGGAAACAACCATTGATTAAAGTACGTAGAAAAATTTGGAAAGTTGGGAATGTATGAACATTGGGTAGGTTGGGCACTTGTAATGTCTTTCTCTTTTAGTGGGAATATCATGTATGTGGCATGTTAGGTGAAGAACCTAAGACATCCCATGTTGATTATGATGTAGTTGATTCCAGGGGTGTAATTCTTCCAAGTATTTTTTAGGTCAATCTTCCCATTTTTATTTTATAGGTTAGGGTTTCTAGATAAGGTCACAAGTTTAACCTCCTATGGAGATGGATGGGTCGCATGTTTAACATCATATGAGAGAAATTTTTGACCCAAGTTTAACAACTTGTAGCTATAAGATATGTGTAGGTTTAACATCTTGCGAGAATAGGTTGGGTTCAGTTTTAATGCCTTGTAGGGATAGGTTGGGAATAGGTTTAACATCTTGTGGGGATAGATTGTTCATCCCTTTAACATCTTACAAGGACAAGTTGGGTGCAGGTTAAATTTATTTCATGGATAGGTTGGGTCGGTTAAGTGTGTCCCCATGGGTGAGATTTCACACTTGGGATTTAGTTAAGTGCATCCCCATGAGAGAATATTTCAAAAGTGGAGGTTTGGTAGAGTTTTTACCAAGGGGAAAGAGTTAACACTTGAGGTTTTTGGGACTGAACCTCATAGAGGTATCCTACTTACCCTGTCATTAAACAGTGATAAAAAACCATGTACTTTGATGCAGCAGTTTAAGGTCCTATGACATGAATGATCTATACAGTTTACCTTCATGAATTAAGGATTGTCATTTTGTGGAAATAACATCAATGAGGGATAGTGTGGGCTTATGAAAGAAATCTGCCCGAGGGTGTTGGAAGAAGGGTGACATCCCACAGGGGTGGACCCAAGGGTGTTTTAAATAGGGTGAAATTAAATAGAGGGGGAGGAGTGGAACCCCATGATGATCATACATGGGTCATACTTTTTTCATCACATAGGGTAACTCTATAACTTAAAATCATGTGATGATGATATTTTCATGAAATTTAACATTGTATGACTAGGATGTGAAGTTAGGCAGTTTAATATCATGCATCTTAGATGTGGATGGGTATTACACTCTTATGGGGGAATTTTCAAGGTGATAGGAAGATCCAAAAAAAGAATCTATACTAAGATAGGTAATCCATTTACCTTGATGATGTAACCTTATGGGATTACATGTCAACTTATCATTCACCTCAAGGCGAGGCATGGCATAAAAAGTTCTATAGAGGAATGGAAATCTGGGGTCCCAAAAATAGGGTGCCTATTCTTATGATAAAAAGTCATTAGGGTACATATTATTAAGAGAAACAGGTAGGGTAAATGCCTAGGCCACACTTGAAGTATAGTGGGAGGAAAAAATGGGTAGGTGGCACCATCCACACAGAAATTTGGGTTGTGGTTGAACCGGTTCGGGATTGGTATGGGGGATCTTGGAACTCAACATTCACAAAAGGGTATGGGATGAAATGAGTCACCATGGGGGATATTGGATGATGGGATTCATGATGTATGGGGCTTCACAATTGTTTGGGGCTTCATGAAGGATAGGGGTATCATAGAGGTTAGGGGTCTTGAGAAAGAGTTTGTTTTGTGAAAAGGGTGACCCTAAATCAGAGTAAAGTCTTGGTTCCCATGGGGTTGGTTTCCTAAAGGATAATTATCTTATGAAACCCAAGATTAAAAAATTGAATTATTTTTATGTTAAGATCATGGAACTTTACAAAAGGCATTTATACCATGGGATAAGGTTCTAAAAATCCCATGGGAGGTGGTTTTACCAAAGATGGATACATTTGGAGGTCCATCTCTTATTTAGTTTGTGAAGATTTAAGTATAAAAAATTCATAGATTTTCTTAGAAGCTATATGGTCACATCCCCTTAAATGTCAGACATATAGAAGTATTTATTGGCCCAACATAGGAAACGGAACTAGTTTTGATAAATTTGAAGGCTTTCAAGAAACTTTATGAGCTTCACAAACTAATGAGGTTCTGTGAACCAAATTTATGTTACACAGGGGTTAACATAAAAGGTTAATTCAGCCATGGAATTCTATGAAATGGAGCTCTAGAAATCAAAATTACACTAATCAGTGGTTACCATTAATTATCCATGTGGCCATAGAATTCCAAAATCCATATCCATTAATAAAGCTTCTAAAATTTATGAACCAACCCCTTAGGTAGATTTTAAATCCATTTTATCTTATATTCTCTTTGAATCAACCATTCCTTCCTTGACCTCTCATGTGACAAGCATATTTTTGCATAAAAAACTAATCACCAGGTACATATTACATAATAGAGTACCCACTCTAGGGTCATTGGGTATCTAGTGACCCACCTGGGTCATTAATCATTATACTTTCCCCACTAAGTACCCAATACTAATGCATTGGGTACTCGGTATGATAGAGGCATAGGACATGAGCCCGTTTCCCAATAATGATCTCTAGGAGCCTATTCAAACACCTCAAACACTAATAATCAAATATGATACATTAAGATTAGAAAAAATAAAAAAATTCATTCCTTAAAATGAGTGGGGCGTTACAACCTCCCCACTATAGGGAAGCTCATCCTTGAGTTATATAATAGATCGACATCGATGAAAAGTTTCAACCATTCAACTCGAGTATCAAACTTTTACTACCAGTTCTCCTCTTAGATATGCCTATGTTTCCACTATGTATACCATAGGTAATTTTGACCCATGAGGGATATTTTTACATTGGTCCACAATATGAATCAGTATCTTCTTCAATGACATGTCCAAATCCAACTCAACAACCTCGACATCGATAACATGAGAAATATGGAGATGATATATCCTGAGTTGAGATACATAAAATGTATCATGCACAAAAATATTCCTCTAAATAACATCTAACAAATAATATAAATAATTGATCAACTCAATAACCTTGAATGTCCCTATATAAGTTCGATCTATCTTCTGTTAACTATGAATATATTTGTTTCCCAAACAAGGTTAAACTCTTATAAATATCAAGTTTCCCACCTCAAAATCTAGAGGATGGTGTTTCTGATTAGCATATGACTTATTTATACTTTTATTGGTCACTAAACACTTATTTATTATTTGAATATGTTCTAATATCACCTATATGAGACTTATCCTGATGAAAATATACTCCCTAACCTTTAATGTAAAAAATAGGTTATTAGTATAAATTTAAATATAAAGACTCAAAAGGATTCATCTAAATTTATTCTTGATAACTTTTATTGTAAATGAACTTCTTTATCCAATTATATTTATATAATGAACCAAAAAAATCTATGAAACATGCTCACAACATATCCTCAAACACTTTGATGATATGATTAGACTTTATACCAGTCTGAGTATGGTAGGTATTGCTCAAATGAAATTTTTTATCAATAAAATTTTGTAATCCCTAACAAAATCATGACATAAATTTGGAATCCTGATTTGAAATGATACTTTGGGGAACACCATGTTGAAAAACTAACTCAAGGTCAACAAATCTTCCCAAATGATCAGTGGGATATGGATCCTAGATAGGGTTGAATGTCATGACCTTGGTTAACTAGTCCCCAATAACATAGAAAATATCTCTATCACAAGGAAAACTCATCAATCCTATCCCAAAACCCATGGTTATATGGTTCCACTTCCACTTTAGAATGGTTAGTGAATAGATAAGAGCCCTAAGGCACTCATTCTCATTCATCACCCTCAAACTAGCCATGCACTATAACATGAAACCCACTATATAAATATTCATCATGGGGCTCCAGTACTACCTATAAGTATTGTGGTACATTTTTATTAGTCTTGGGTGAACTTCCTATTTCATGGAAAAAAATCCCACATTTTCAACTCACATATTCTCACCAAGACCATCCCTAAAATGCTAATAAGAATGATCTCATCAAAATACAATGACTAATCTTGTGGTATCTCCCCACCATATATAGTGTCCCTCATCATCATAAAATATGAATTTGGTAGCATACTCTTATTTACTCTTTCATGGAGATAGGCATTGATGTCTAATGATAAAAGGTCACTTAACAATGTTACTCTTGAACATCATGATAAATATCAGTGAATATGTTAATAATATAACACTTTCTCTAAGCCTCCTACACCTCATGTTCTTGAGTCTCCATACTTATAAAATAAACCACCACATTACCCTTCCCATGGGAATATACCATCTCAAAATCAAAATACTGAAGTTACTCAACCAACCTCCACTATATAAGGTTTAGATCTAGATGATAAAATATGCACATGAGGTTCTTGTGGTCAGTATAAAATATAAACCTCTCACCCATAAGATAGGGAAAGAAATATCAAAACACATGCACTAGAATTTTGAGCTCTAAATCATGTGTCGAGTAGTTATACAAAAGTAGATTCAGCTGCTTAGAACCATAATTGATCTTTTAACCATCATGCATTAGAACTGACTCACGACTGAATTATGAAGCATCACTGTAGAGTGTATACTCCTTATATGACTCAAGTATAAACACAATAGGAACAAACATCAGAATACCTTTTAACTCATAATATGACCTCTTTGATGAATCTATATATATGAAATTATCCCCTTCTTGAAAAGGTATATCATCAAATATTTCTAGTTGGTATAAATCATTGATAAACCATCAGTAGAAACTTTCAAATCCCTAGAAACTTTATATCATGGTGACATTCTTGGGATGCTCTCAAGAATCCAAAACCACCACTTTCTCAAGGCCTATTAATATTGTTTCCTTAGATATAAAATTCCTCAATAATAACTCCTCACTAATCAATAAATGACACTTTGAGATCTTGACATGAAGAAGATACCAAATCTGTGTCCCAAAAGGAATAATCATATGGTGCACAATATCCAAACCTAATTGGGAGTACACCTAAATATCATCAACAATGATGATGAAAATGAATCTAAATATGGATTGAAAGCCACAATTATAAGGGCTATAAAAACCAATAGTTTATTCTCCAACTTGAATGAAATTAGAAGATAATCGTATAGGATGTAAATGCTCTTACAAGTAGTATGTAAAATATCAGAACGATTCACCCTAAAATGATAATATCATTATCCAAAATTGATCTTAGTAAAACTCCCAGAACCTATCACATTTCCTAATAAAACATAGATACAAGGAAGCAGATACTAGTTCTTAATCGCCACTTTTTCATGAACCTATAGTACATACCCAATATTAGAGAGCCATACACCTTTTGTGAAAACAATATAGAGCATCCCAAGTGGATGTTATTAGGAAAATAAACCCTTTCTCATATAAATCCCCTAGTTGAGACTTTAGCTTTCAAATCATTGTAGGTGTTATCCGTTGAAATAGAATGAAGATATGTTCTCTAACTTGAACAAGATCGACCGTAAACTAGAATTAATGCATGGATGAAAATAAATTTTAAATAATCATGAGATATATATTGTAATAGGTCAATTATTTTATTAAAAACAACCTAGATTATCTCCTCATCTCTCAAAGAAATTCTAGCTAACTCTTCTATGATCTCTCTGAACTGTTGATGGCCAAGTCTTAGGAATTTGTTCTAATAACTCCCACACACTAACATAGGTATAAATTATCTATATATATATATATGAAATATACCTTATATTAATAATAATTGATGTTTCCTTACTAATGTGTCAGCCCATCCATCCTACGAACCACGTAAAAACTACACATCTCTAACATAATGAAGTCATATTGAATCTTACTCTCACTAATCATCATATTATACTATGTAATTACCTAGATACCATTATATCACAAACCTAAGGGTGTTTTGATAGGAAAAAACCATATATATACTCTATAGTAATCCATAGACCATTGACTAGCTGAGAAGATATGAATGTGTGTGATGAACATGTATCAAATAACACCGAATCTAATGTAATTTTCATAATAATAATATATAGAGTAGTATATAGACTAGGGTTTAGCTCGATGGATTGTTTCTGGTCTACTCATCCCTAAAATACTATAGTATAACTAGCTTAATGTGTCTTATTTTTTTGGACCTATTACCTCTACACCCGAGCACTGTGTCCACCTCTGTGGAGAAAAAAAAAACAGAGAAACCCCAACAACTAGTATACTATGGTAAAAATACTCCATCCCTTGGGACTTATGTCTAATGAAAAAACCCTTCCACTAGTTTACTATGTAAAAATACTATAAAACAATTATTGGTTCCCCATACTCTCACATCATCAACACTTTATTGGTCGTAGATTACACTAAAATCACACATGAATATGTCTTTTTCACTAGTAACATGCCATGAAAAATCTTATTTGAGGTGAAAAATATGAAAAATTTATATAATAATTTTCTAAAAATTTCATTAAAATGAACCAAAATACTTATACATCCTTCCACCAGAATACCCACTTCCTGATTCACAATGTCACAATGGTTGGAAGGAAAAAACATTCACCTATACCCGAATCACATATCTTAGATATTACTCAAGAATCATTTATATAGATGTGTAATCCATATATAATGGTGGAGAAACATTATATATCTCAATAAAATGGGTTTAATTATCTATAACCAACATCTCCCTCTGGGTGATATGCATGAAACCCTAAGGTCTATTGATACCCAATGTCTCAAAGGATAAATTCTCATAAAACTGAACTTGAAAATATTTCAAGGATAACCTAAAAAGATATTATGACTATATCCAAGAACCCCACTTATGTTTATAATATCCTCAAAACATATAGACTTAAATATTCACCCTCCTCTTAGGGGTTTTATTGAGGTGTTAAAATTGGTACACATAGAATATACCCAATGTGTAGTAGCTTGTTGTTCATCCTCACTAGTAAAGAGTGGTGGGTGTAGAATTTGAAACTCTCAAATATTATTAAAAATGGAAGTTACAACATGAAGGGTCAATGTATCCATAAACTACCTAAACCATTGTTTAATATCTTGAGGATTCTGATATATCATTGGTACTAGTGTTGTAGGGGGTTTCAACTCTACTTCCAGTGGGGCATTCTCATCCCTTCCCTCCTAGAACTAAATTGGAGGATGACTTGTGTAATGTTACTATGATGATAAATTAATGGATTAGAAAACATATATGATAATTTTTTATATCATAGTTTATATAAAGAAGTAACAGGAATGTCATCCCGCTACTCTAGGAACACCCCACATCATAAAGGTCTCATTAACAAAGTGCTCTTTATTTCCTTATCTACACACTCTTAGGGCCAACATAACAAATGATCCAAATAATAAAAACCCAAATAATAGGTAATAAAGTATCATGAGGTTTGATAAGTTGGATGATTCATTAAATTGATATAGAGAAACACTATATTAGTTTCCACCAAAACTTTAATTAACTTAACCTTGTATCATAAATAATATTCCCATTAATAGAAAAGCACATGAATTGACATGACTGAATCAACTGATACCCTTTTTTGGTTAGTTTTAATATGAGAATTCATCCCCATGTCTACCTCCAATAGTCAATAGGCTATAGATTCTCACCAATTATGAATAACACACAATATGGGAGGCCTTATACTATGTCAACTTGTTACAGGAGCATACCTTCAATGCATAAAATAACCAGCTACACTGGTAATATATATATATATATATATAACTGAACTATATAAAACACATTAACTAAACATCAAAGAATGAAAAAATCCATATAGGTAGATACTAAAGGAACTATACATATGATAATCATATGAATCTATTAGTCACAAGACCATAGAAATATTCTCCTCACTATATGTACTCCTAGACTATATCGGGCCACAACCATCACCCCATTGTTAGAAACCTCTATAATCCAACTTGTGTTGCTAAATGTCACCAATAATCAATACAGAAAAAGACACACCATTTACACATCCATCGAGACCATCTCTAAAACATGAATCATTTTTACAAGCACATCCCATGTGGGAAAAAAGCATATATAGGGATTACCAACAACATAATCAGAAAGATTACCCTAAATCCAAAATGAATGATAAAAAAAAGATAGTAAAAACTATATTATTGGAATGTTATTAGGTGGGAGATAAGTAATGATCCAAATATTGTAAACTAATATAAGTCATAAGATAAAAGGAATTTCATGTCATCTAATCTCCAATCCTTATGGACCAAACCTTATGAGAAGAAAAAGATGATCAGAATACTAAAAATACCTCTGTATTTGAAGCTGATAGCCTGACCATACATTGCTTCTCAAAGGTATCCAAAGGGTGTATGAGGAGTAAGAATTCTAAAAGAATATGATATTCTCAACCTCTACAACATCCTCATCACCACTATAAACTATACATGGGGACATTATCCTTACTAAATCATTCACTACAGTCAAAGGAGTACCACACCATAATATATATCATGAGAGAGTCACAATTCTAAAAACCCATAGGGAAAATATCAATTAAATTAATGATATGTGTCAACCATGGGAGTACTAAATCATAAGATCATGCCACCCAGGCATGTGAAAACCCATGTCACCTTACAAAAACTATAACAAATAACTGACACCTCATTGAGAAACACACAATAGAAGAGGGTAACACAGAACATATGAGAGTACAACATATCAGATGCGGGTAGTATATAGAAGACAAGGGAGACACACATGATCCATCAACACTTTAATTTACATGAATGGAACCTTTCCTCACACCTACATAGTTATATCCTAAAATAGATAATCTCACCTCACAAAAGATATCATATGACCAAATAGACCACTCTATCACAATCAATGTGAAAAAATACTCAGGATATGATATATATTTTCTTTAAATCAATAAATGATGAAATTCACATGAAAAAAACAACATATAACTGAGATTAGGGCATGTTGTGGACCTTAAGAGTGCCACACAGAATGAAGGGTGGGGGAGGGAAAACCTTAGATAGATATTTCATGCTTAATGCATGGGTATCACATAGGAATGTCATGTCCATGCTCACCACATGCCTTCCCTCTTTCTCTAGGCTGGGTCAGGTAGACCTAACTCAGTCTTACCATCCACAAAACTAGCTAAAAATGTGTTTAGGATACTCTCTTGGGCCACCACACTAGGTCCATATACACCCGAGACACCCCAGTTGGCCATATTGTACCAACCAACATATAAAATAATATAGAACTATGATAGAGGTCATAAAACCCGCCACAAGGTAGTTGGTTTGTTGTGTAGTTGAAATCGTTTGGATGACTAGTAGAGGTACTTTAACATCACCTAATTCTACACCTTCACACCACCAAATTTCAAAGGTTACCTATTTTTTACATAATAATATCCAATTAGACATCATCATCCTCCCATGTCATGGACTCACACTATGGCTCTACTTCTATGTCGTAACCCACCCGGTCACTCTATCTTTTTCCCATTGTTCCCTCATGTTGTAGCTATACTTCCACTCCAAGATCCTCCGGGATGAAATATCCTATTTTTATAGATCTAGCTATCATTTTAGTCAACCATATTTACTTTATAATGATTTTACATGGATTAATCCTTCCCCTTTACACCTCATTATCATGGATTATCTAAAAAATAAATTAAGACTTGATAGAATATTATTCTTAATCCAATTTTCCATCACGGGTGAGTTTCTAATTCAGTGAAGGGGACCCATTATTTTCATCACTCTAAAGAACACACAATAACATGGAATAAAGTTAGTAATATAATTCTCTAATCTATAGATTTTACAGCATGGTGATTGGTAAATAAATAAAAAATACTGGACATTCAAATTCATGGTTCAAAAAATAATGAATGGTGTTCAAAAAAATAATATCCATTCAGAGAAATGTTAAAGAGTGAATTCATTTAAAATATAAATCTATACCTTGATGGTGAATTTTCACCTCTTTAATCCATCATGTATTCTATGATTCATTTTTTTGTTGATGAAAAATATGATAGTTGTAATTGTTGTGGATCCAACATATTCATTCAATCCGATGAAGATTCAGCCATGATTTGAGAGATGTATCTCCCTCCCTCCAACCCTCTCTTTATTTCTCTCTATACATAGGTTTTGTATTGTCAAAAAAGTGGTTAAACCTAGAGAAAAATTATAGTGATATTTTTATAGGGGAATCTTGGGATTTTCTATTTCTAAATTAATTAATTAAATATAAATTAATTTCATTAACTGATGCACCCTTGATGGGATGCCTTAGGCTCAAAATAAAAATGATAATTATATCATCCCTATCGTAAACCCACTATTCTAGAAAAAACTATAGATTTAATTTTATAATATGAAGCTTTGTTAAGGAGGAAATTCTAATAATTTACCCACACACATGTGTGAACTAAAATTAATATATTATTTTAAATATATTTTAATAAAGGGCCTAAAATAATCAAAAAGTCACACTGACATAGTAATCCATATAAAAAATAAAATTGGAAATATTATAAAGGTTCAAATAAAAAAATACTGGTTCACTACATCTGCTCCACTTTAAATAAAATTATCCACCAAATGGAAAAAATGGGGCTTCTAGAAAATAATTCTTACAAAACATCCTAGTGGGGAAATACCCCAACTATGAAAACACATTATTTTTCTTCATATGGGGGGGGGATAAGAGAGTTTGGTACACCAACACCCATGAAAATAAATCCCTTCCACATCACCAAAACAATAGATTTATACTCATCTTGATAACCGAATCAGGATTATAAGACAACCCTAATATAAAATTTCCAAGCCTTCATACTCAATGGCCATCCAAATGGAGAGGATGAAGAAAATATATAACCATAGATATACACCATTGGAAAATTCATATAAAAGGTTATTGATAATGGAATTGCATCACTCACCACCTTAAAATAGTGTTCTAGATGGTTTTCATATAAGAACTACCCATCTTTGTCACACTCCACCACTATTTAGTTTATAAAATTTCATGGTGACATAAGAAAAATCCCAAGGAATCATGATTATATAGACACACATAAGATTCTATACTATCTCCTTCCATCCAGAATCAAGTAAAAATGTAACAAGATCATATAAAAAAGGTGACACAGTCCTTCTTCCTCAACCTATAAATAAAAATAATTTAGAATTCCTCCATATATATCTCAATCCAAAATAGGTTTTCATCCAATACCATATATATCTTGTTTATGTTTTCATTGCTCTATCACAAATATATCTCCAAGGAAATAAGGAACAATACTAAGATCAACACACTACTCATCACTTAAACATTGCTCATTGGTTTCCCAATCCAACACAAACTAAAGTGGATTATCCTAACAATTTAGATTAGCCTACCTTGTAGAATCTTGACCATAATATAACACCCGCCAAACTCAAACAATAAAAAACTCCAAGGAAAATATCCTACTCCATGGAATATCAAAAGTTTGAATCAAATCAAAATAATCATAATAGATCTTATGAACATACTGCACTGAGGGGATCACACCACTAGGGTGGTCCCTGCTCAGAATATCCATAAAGATATTTAATATGAGTTTGTGGAAAACATCATCAACTAATGGGTCACTATTATATAGAGGGAACTCAACTCATGAATCATCAGCTGGTTAATGAGTTTCTAAAACAAATTTTATTATGAGTACGAGAATCCATACAGACCTATGTATCCAAATTATTAGACAAACCTCAAAAACCTATGAGGACACTATCTTGAGAACAAATAAAATATATTCAACCTATAGACATGCTTGTCTAACTCAATGGGAACTACCCTACTCTATATAAGATCAGTCTTCACTAAGTATAAATTGGTGTTAAACTCCCTCAGATCATGAGGAAAGTATATCTCTCAACTGAGTGTCAAAAATATTTCCTCATTGCTCACTAATTGTAAGTGAGAGGACCAAATACATGCACAGGCTATTCAGGACAACGCCCTTGTATACAAGCTGAATGTCAGTAAGAAACACAATTAACTTGATAGGATGAAACCTGATGGATTAGATAATATCTAAATGAGTTGACATGGGATGGGAATGAATGACCATATCTAAGAATTATATGATACATATACTAATAGAAATATACACTGTAATGATTTCATGGAGATATTGGTTGAATAAAAGATTATTAGTGTCTTGGTGAAGGGATATGTTAGCCCCCACACCTATGCTAGTCTCCCTGGTATGATATCCAACCTCAATACCCACTTACCATTGTTTCTCTAGATTCCCAAACTAGTTCTCATGTAACTAATAACTCCAGACCTTATCACTAGGAATTGAACACTTTGATGCCACTCTCACACAACCTGAACCATCAGGATGCCTCCGAGGTTGGAAGTAAACTAATTGTTCCACCCTAAGACCACATTCAATAATCCAGGGACTGAATACTATCATTGATTAGTCATAAAAAAATATGAGTGGCCTTAGCCTAGTCCAACCTAACAAATACATATATCTTAATTTTATTTAATAATAAGAAACACTGATAATTTGTGAATATATATTTATATATAAACAACTAAACTATTTAAAACACATGAATGAGATATAAAATTCAATAAAAATATTTCATAGGTAAATCCAAAAAAACTATACATATGAAAAGAATATAAATCTTATTTTCTCAAGCCTTTATAAATATCATTATCACTGCGTGTAATCTTAAATTTATATCTAGTTTCCATAGTCACCACTACTATCATAAACCACCATTATCCATGGTGTTTTAAAATGCACCACCAGATTTTAGTTCCAAACAAGCCACACCAGTGATAAGTCCATCAAGACTATCTCCACACAATGCACCATCTTCCAAAACACACATATATCAGAACAAGCCCTATATAGGGCTGAGTATAAACATACTCTTTAATATGACATGAAACCAAAAATTAAAGAATAGAAACAATTCATCTCGAACACTAGTATAGGAATGTAACCAAGATAAAGAAAAAAAATATACATATATGGTCAACTATTAGAAATCACAATGATAAAAGGTTATACCAGTCATTAAAAATATATTCCATGAGGATCACACCTCACAAAAAACTAGGGATGTAAAAAGTATCTAAAATACCACCATATTATGATATCGATAGACCAAACATATGTTAGTTCTTATATAATTCCAAGGGGTGTCTAATGATTCACATGCCTCTAAGTATCTCACCTTTTTAACTTCTCCAATAAAAACATCACTACTGAAAACCATAAATGAGGGACCACTCCTCAATGAAGCATGAATGATTGTATTAGTATTACTACACCTTAACATCCATCACCAATGAGTCACATTTTTTGATACACATAGTATAACCTAAACCTCAACCAAGGATGTTTCCCATGAGGTTAATAACCCCAAACATCACACCACACAAGATTGTGAAAACCCATTCCACCTCACATAAACTATAGAAGAGGACCAAAACTCTTCATGTTGCACCAAATAGTTGAGAGTAATAAACATTAGATGATAGTATCACATAGTATATGAGAGTAGTACAAAATATATGAGATATAGGTATTTGACCCTAAAACACCAAGATAAATAAGCTTGAACCCTACCATCATCCCTATACTGATAAGTACTAAATTTATCTTTCTTACAAAGAAAATGATCTTTTATTACCAAATAAACATCTTCATAATTATATACATTGATAAATATTTTGGATAGAATATTAATTTTCAAAAAATTATACATGATGATATTACTAGGAAAGACACCACATAAAGTCGAAAATAGGCCATGTGCTGGCCCCCAAGCATGACATGTGGTGCTCTGGGAGGGGGATGGAATGCTCTAGAGGGGTGATTAATGTCTCATAAATATGATACATATGGGAATATATCACCCACATGGGTTATTGTTCAACACCGTTACTTGGGATGATTTAGGTATACACGATCATGTTATTCCACCTGCTCAATTGGTGAGGCATGAGATCGTGGAATGTACACTTGGGGTTTCATGCCTCCCAGCTCACAAAGGGGCTCATTACATGATCCCAATTCATGAATTACACTATGGGTTTGTTTTATGGACATATTATTATGATTTATAGGATGGTATAGGGGTGCTACCATATCCTTCCCCTACTGTTTCACCTTCCTTCACTCTATTGGACCATCAACCACTTACTCCATGCACTATGGAGGTTATCTAGCCCCCGTTGGCCACCCATGTCATGGAATCACACCAAATATTAGGTACCACATTATGGAACTATTTAATATTACTCTTGCATCTACTGTGTCCTTATGATGTGAAAACATTTCCATGTAATGGACCCCTAGTTGTGACCTCCCAATCTACTACTATTATCCATTGTTTATGTAGACCATCTTCACACAGTCGCACCACTCTGTGACTATATTCTCCCACACATTTTCACTTTATTTCCATATATAATAAAAAAATAAAATAAATATGGTTAGAATACATTTCCTTAACCTAGTTTCCATGACACGAGACCTTTAAACCCAAATATGGGGACTCATTCTTCACATCACCATCAAGAATGCACACTCACATATAATAATGTTAGGATTTAAAATCTATAAACCTATGATTTTACATCACATGGATTGGGGAATCATGAAAAGGATTATATATCCTAATTATGGGTTAAAAAATCCTTGAATGAGGTACAATATAATAAAATATATCAATAATCATGAAAAATGGAGAACTAATTCAAAATACCAACCTCAATGGAGAATCATTGACACATTAATCCTCCATCAATTCCATGATTTAATTTTTCATTGGAAGATGATCCAATTATCAACTTCAGTGAATATTAAGTATTATTCCTTTGATCTAATGAAAATTCCTCCAATATCTAAACACTCTCTCTATCACTCTTGTATCTCTATTTATCTATTTCTATCTATCTAGGGTTTTTATAATTGAAAAACTAGGATAACCTAATAGAGGTATTAGGGGATGGATTTTATATGATAATATTAGGTCTTAGAAATTATAATTTAATTTAATAAATACTAAATAAACTTATTTACTGAATTACTCATGACAGGACTCCTTGGGGCCCAAAATATAAATGAATGTTACATAACCCCTTGGGTAAACCCCCTTGGGTAAACCCCCTATTATTAATAAAACCACATCATTGGATTTCCCAACTGAAGTAGTTTTCAACAGGAAATGTAATAATTCAAAAATATGTTCCCATATACTAGAAATAATATATTATTTTTAATATGATATTATTTAGTCTTCGTGATGGTTGGAAATTCATCCCAGAAAATTGACAGATCTAAATACATAAATTTCATGTTAATCAAAATTATGTAATATTATGCAGGAAAAGAAACCATAAGCAAACAACATTCCAACATCATAATGTCCTATAAATCATAAATCACACATCATACCCTAAAAATAATAAAACTATAAAGTTTTAAAACTATAAATAAAAATACCTTATATAGTAAACTGGACATTCCGAATATGTGGGTTAACTATGAACAATAATAAAGACTATATTATATTACAACCATGTCCTATATTCATTGTATGATCTCCCAAATAGTATGAAAAAAATAAATAGGTCCCTAATACAAATTTGTTATGTCCTCATCCCATATCTCCTCTTTTGTGACCAAACCAGAGTGCTACATACCTCAGGGTAACTTTCCCTTATGCTAGAGGCTATCAACTAGTTGAATGGTTTTGATAAAATTATATGGATACTATACCCCTAGATAAGGTATCCATAAAAAATATTTTAAGTAACACAAAAAATTTTCAATACATTTTTAAGGAAAATAAAAAGTGACATCAAAACTATATTCAATAAAATTATTAATTTTGACCAATATATAACAAAATTCACTACTATAATTTTAAAACATATATACATACATAATCATGAATGTTTATAATATGATCATATACATCAAGTCCCTAAAAATAAGAAAAATAAACTAAAATGGGAAAACTAGTTTTGATTTCATGATTTTTCACATCTCCAAATTTCAACCTAACTGTCTAGATAAACCATCAACTATCAGACCTTTTCCCTTATTTAGAATTGAAACCATGAAATCTTCTTAGGTACACACATTGCTTTATCATGTTGTGAGTAAAACTAAACAGGTCACCACCAATGGTTCCCCTAAACATGACCAAATTTATTAGGACATACCAATGTGTCATGATATATATATATAAAATAGCTCATAAATAAATCATCTTCGATCCTTGAGATCTGATTTGAATATGGAGATAGAACATACCAGCTTTGACTAGTTCTAATGTTGAGTATATACTTTTCACATGTAAATCCCTGAATATCATATTATTAAATAAAAGATTTTATTTTCCAAGGTTTATGATGATCCATATATAGGATTGGAGTGTGGTGTTGTAAATGGCTCAGAAGGGATTAACCGTGTTTTTGGAAAATTTTACTGCCAAAATAGGGAGGTCGCACTGCAACAACCAGGACAACACCAAAATGGGATCTGTTGCACCATAAGGGAGAATGGGTATATCATAGAAGGAAGCTAAACAAGGGATATGCTATATCACCTAAGGAAACTTCATAGCCTGGATTATTGAAGAAGACTATGTCATCAGACTGACACCATTGAGGGTGTTCCATGAGGCTGTGCCATGAAAAAGATGACAACACTGAGACTTCCCTAATGTGTCATTTATAGTATTGATCCTCTGGTCTTTTATCTTTTAGTGTAAATGGGATCCAGTAGGAAGTTTTGTAATTATAAGTGGAGTTTTCAAGAGGGGATTTTATGAGGGGATGTTCACATAGATGGGATCCCTATAATTCTTATAAATAACTCGTTTATCCTCATTATTTATCATCAAATCCAGTGACCCAAATCCTATAGATGATCTCTATTCCACAGTGACCACTTTCATGCCACATTATTCATCTTGTGCCATGTAAGTCTTCAGCCTACACCATGGGGCCTACCTTGTAGCATAGAGGAAGACCCTTTCACTATAGAACTGTACCCTATACCAATGGTGTCCATTGAAATAAGGATTACACTAGAGCCATTATCCTTGTGCCATAGTTTGACCCTTGTAGTGTAGCACCTTTTCCTACATCATGCTGTCTGATCCAGCACACCACCACACCATAGCCTTCGACCGTGCACCATGGTGTCCCATTGGCAGTTTACCCAAGGTGATTTATTGGTTTCCCTTATCTCATTTCTTCATTCCTAGATCTATAATATTTGATATAATGAGATGGATATTCTAAGAATCATTGGCATGTGATCATATTTCTGGTGGTGTGGAAGTAGGTTTGGGTGGTGAAAACCTTATTAAATATCATCACTGAATTAGACATCCATGAGGTAGGAGGTTCCTTGCCATTATGGGTTGTATGTATATGATGTTATCATGATGTGATGTTTATGTTAGAATAAAACATTATTGAGATGAGTCTCATGTGGGTGGATGAGTTTCCATGGGTTTTAATTGACTATGAACATGTGATTATGTGTGGCTCCTGACATTGATATTAGTGTGACTTATCATTCCTTACTGAAACATGTATTGTTTCTGTGACACATAAAATGTGTAATTGTTCTTTATGGATCAAGATATTTAAATGGTGCCTTGAGGATGGGAGTTATATGGTTCTAAATTCCTTAAAGGTGGGTTTCGCTACCCTTTTAGTGGGAATCCATTAGTGTTCATTTACACAACCTGACATAGTCCTAACATCCTTAAAGGTGGGAGTAGCTATCCATGTTGAGGGAAAATCATAATGTATTGCTTGAAGTTATCAGTCATGGGTTCTTATATACTTGGGCCATAGGTGATTAAAAGGATAAGATAGATAATTATTAACCTGATAGAACATGTGGTGTTCCAATGAAAACCACCAACTGTATGGGGGTTAGATATTGGCATTGAGGAATGTTCATATTTTCTGTGAAAACTATTTCCTGGGTGGGGTGATCTTTGTTAACTTGATCATGGTACATGACTTCTTGACATCCTTACTAGTAATGAGCTGGAGTAGTTGGGGTTGGGGTTCATTGAGGCCTAGTCAGCGCATGATGAATCAATATATGTGTGTTGTATGTTTATTAATAATTTACTTATGTAATGATATACACTATTATATATGATTTTCACTTATGGTAAGGAAACATTAGCGGTTTCATTTTTATTATTGCACTCACACCGAACTAGATAATTTCATAGAACTTATAGATTTTATGAGGGATTCGGTGAAGGCCAAGGTCCCTATGGTGGATGGTTGAGAAGTGGAGCATGGATTTGGAGTGGGACACACTCTAGAGGACCTCATATGTGATTATTTATTTTTCATTTATTATCTTCTTATTATACTCTTGAAAGGATTACCACCTTGGTAGCTCTTTTATATGTATTTCATTTACTCAGTTTCCACATTTTACTTCAATTATTAATTTATTATTTTTTATTATTGCTATGTGATGACATGATTTGATGGGTATATTCTCCCCACTATCAGACATAAACCCTCACTAATAGTATACGACCTCTTCCATATAGAGAAGAATTCATGAGATCTTCTAACACCCTTGGATTGGACCCAATGGTTTGGTTTGGGATCTTATAAAATGGTATAAGGGGAACTATGTTTTCTAACTTTATACTTATTATACGTTGATTTGGTATATGATAGATAGAAGTTAGTAAAGTTGGGACTGGAGAAAGGGAATTATTTTAGTGACTAGCCAATAATGTATAGTGGACCTACGAGTTTTCCATATAAGTGTGAATTTATGTTTTTATATTATAGTTTATTAAATTCAACTTGAGTGATGCACATGATGTTGATATACGATTAATGATATTTCAAGTGCATTCATGAATCATGACTAGGAACTTAGGTTCACTTTCCATATATAGTTACTTTTTGTTGTGGCGTTTAATAGTTATTTATGAAAATGCCTTTACTTGTTATATCTATTAGGGAAAGTTTATTTGACTATGTGATATATCTATGTTATGCCAAGCTGTGTGATATATCTTTTCTAGAACTTATTAGTTGAACTAAGAAATATGATGAGTTAGTGTTTATATGAATATTGTGACTAACATTATGGGAAATAGATAAGGGATAGTGTTAGGAGGGTTAAACATTAGGATATGGGTAGACTCCTAGTGAAGCCTTTGTGTGATCCCATAAAAGGAATAAGTCATGTTATGTTCCAAATTTTCCATCTATTATAGAATGATACTTCAAAGATGTTTTATGGGACCACTATATATGACATACCAAGATGCTTCCATGCCACTACTTGT
Organism: Viscum album; assembly: GCA_963277665.1. Taxonomy (NCBI): domain Eukaryota; kingdom Viridiplantae; phylum Streptophyta; class Magnoliopsida; order Santalales; family Viscaceae; genus Viscum; species Viscum album. Next base: position 1,253,216,155 of record OY728135.1, on the reverse strand, counting down.
ACCAACACAAGCGATTGAGTTTGTAGAGACCATTCAATCAAGAAATTTTAGATAGTTACTATCCATAAAGGAGTTATTCAAATAACTATGACTTACCAAGCTCTAGAATTTTAAATTTTGTAACCGATGTAATTCTAGGGTATTGGTGGTGAGAAGGATATAGAGGATTTGTTGGATTTTATTGAGTGTATCTTTGAGCTAGTCCAGACTCATGAGGAAGGGTGAGCCATTTTGGAGACCTTTATGTTCCGAGGACCTTCCAGGAGATGGTGGATATCTATGAATCCTGATAGGAGATGAGAAGGTATCATTTTTATGACCTTCATGGAGTTGTTTATCGAGCAGTAGTTTCCTGACATGATGAAGCTAGACTATACACAAGGTTTAATGATTGTATCTGTATACTTTTCATGTTCTATGGAGTTTCTTTTCTTTGTTCCCTTTTTGTATGGAAAAAATTCACATAAGTCTTGAAAGTTAAAGATAATACTTTTAATATGGCTCATACATCATGCTAGGGGCTTTGAATTAACAACATACTCACTAGTACTTTGCAAATCCCTGAAAATTGAGAAGGGTGTGAAGGTGGATAGAGAAAACAATTACTTTAAGATCATTGATGACTTGGGACTAAGCTTTCCCTTACTACCATAATATTTCCTTATGATATTAGGAAGAGAAAGTTTGACCAGGTGTAGTAGAGTGGTATATATTCAGGTCAGATCAAGACAACTTCAATATCCTATATGAGAGATATGTGTTACAATTGTGGGCTAAGGGGGGAATATAGAAGTTATTGCAGGAAACCAGTGGTGGAACGCCACCAGTGTGGAAATGATTTTAATATTTTAGATTTTTCCTAAAGGTATCTCAGAGGGGTTCTAAGAGGCCAGGATAAATTGGGATTGTACTACCCTGATAGAGGATGCAGACACCTCAAACGATGATGACAGAGGTACATGGTTGTAATGTTGAGTTTGGAAAAGTATATTATGTGGATCAAGTTCTAGTAGATTATGGAGAAGTTTTATCTATAATTCAAGGTATGGTTTTGATCACTTCCACCTTATATACTTTTTTCTTTGGTACTAGTGTATCCCATTCTTTTATAGATTCACTGATAGTTATTGGACTTGACCTACTAGTCATGATATCCCTAGAACTAGCCTCTCTTGAAACACCATTGGGAATAAAACTAAACAATCTCTAGTGATTCCCAGAGTTCCTTATAGTCTTAACTGGTTATATAAATATATGGAAGTTAATTATAATATATATGAAAACCTTCGATGTGATTCTTGACATGGATTGGCTAACTAGATTCTAATCTCACATAGACATCTATCAGACACATGTGTCTTTCAATTATACATAAGGGAGATATATTCATGATTCTCATAGTATAGGATCTTGGAGTAGGTAGAGTTCGTTTAGACTTGAGCTAGTTTGGGATGATTACATCATAGATGTTGGGATAGTTTATTTTAGCATGATCAGTGGAAACATAATAATCTTTACATCGAGTCATAGAGATTTATTAGTATATTTTTTTAGATTACTTCAAAATAATTCCTCTGGATAGAGGATTAGACACCGAGCTTGTTATTGTTCTTGGTGTACAACCCATTTTGATACCCTTGTATCATATGGCACCGACTAAGTTGAAGGAGCTCAAGGAACAGTTGTATAACCTAGGGAGGGATGACTATATGTCACGTCCGTGATTTTGTTTTAAGCTATCCACTTGTTTATTTTTGGTACCAAGTTTATCCTTTAGTTTCCCCATGTGTTTTGGAGAAAAATAGAGATTTTGGGCTTGACAATAGGTGGCGCATGGTTGGAACATAGTTAAGGGAAACCATATGCCCTTTCCCAAGAAACCATGAAAAATATGTTGGTTTTGGACATTGGAGACCACGTGGTTTGCGCACAGTTTGTAAAATATATTGGCTAACTATGTGGCTAGCACCTTTTGAATAGTGATGGGTATATAGTTTCCACATGATATGGACAACCATGTGACTCTTCTAGGTCATTAAAAATTTGTAAATTACTCTCATTTCCTCCTCTAATTTAATCCTAAGTCCCCTATAATCCAAACCCTATGGTATTTTATACCATGGTATCCTCCTCCAATCTTTCTTTAAGTTTTTGAACCTAAATCATTGGGTGGTTTTGACCCCGATTCTTCAAAGAAACATCATGCAAGTCTATTTTCTCACGTTTTATTTCTATTTATAGAATTCTTATTCCCTATTTCTTGAGTGCCTATTTTTTATCATTTTGTTTGACCTAAAGTAGGTTTGATCTTGTGTTTTTAGAAGAAATATTTATGTTTATTATTGGATCATTCCTTTATAGGATTTTGTGGTGGTTCAGTTTTGGTTTCATACCAATTTCTAGAAGTTTCCAAGTGAGAGGTAGGTGGTTCCATACTTTTATATTATTATATGAGTTTAAATGGCATGATTAATTATTGAAAAGCGTCCCATGGTTTTTTATGTGGTTATAAATGTGTTTTGTTATGTTTTTGTGATGCACATGTGTTGAAAGTGGTCTTTCTAAATGAAAGTCCTTGTGCTTCAAATGTGTTTCATTTTGGCGTTTCTTAAATATATTCTATGACTTGTGTGAAAGGTGTTTAATGTATTTTCAAAGATATTTAAGGGTGTAAATGTTTTTAAATTATATTTTCCAAGTGAAATGGGTTTTTTTTCATGTTTAATTATTTATGGTTCACCTTAAATGTGTCTTTGAATTGTGAAGCATGTTATAAAGATGGTTTTTATGTGAATATGAATTTGAAATGGGATTTACCCATGGAAATGATTGATTTTAACATGTGTTGTTATTTATATGTTTCCAAATGGGTTTTATAAAATTTTCAAGTGGTATGAAATGCATTTCAAAATGGTTATGTGTGTGTATAAAATGGGAAGAGTTCTTTATGAAAAACGGTGGTTTCAATGAAAGTTTGATAGTTGGATAAATGTGAAAATGTGAAAGTGGCAATTTCCTTGTGTTCTTGTGATGCTTCGAATGTGTATATGAAAGTGGTGATTAATGTGAAATAAAAATTTAAATTTTAGAACAAAGGGAATCCAGGAAATCTAGGTGTTTAAAATATAACTATAACGCTAGTTGATTCAGAAGTTGTTGAGGCCCAGATTAATCTAACATGATTTACAATTTCAACACTAACTAAACATGTGACATGATCAGAGAACACTATACCTTGGGATGCATTCCCATATAGTGGATTTTTCACATGAACTCTATTGGGTTTGGATTATTATATGGAGAATATTGGACCTTGGAATGAGATCCCCTCTAATGGATCATGTACGAGAACAATGTTGGTAGTTTATTTAGAGGTTTTTGATCACTGAGGTATGAGGTTTTTAGTGTCCCATTTGTTCAAGTTAACTTTATGGATTTTACCATGGTGCTATCTTGTTATGTCATGCTTATGTGATGTGTTGCTATCCATCGACATATGGTAGACATTGTGTACATATTTATTTCAAGAAAGCTTATTTTGTGAATGGGTTTTTCTTAAAAAGTGTTTCTTGAGAATGATTTAATTAAAAAAATTTCTTGAAAATGAGTCATGTATTCTTATGAAAATGTTCATATTGATTTTTATTCTAATTTTGTAGCATGGAATCTTTTCCTTTGGGTGGAATCCTAATGGGATTTTTCTCACACCCTATATACAGCTTTGGGTGTATGAATACTTTGTTATTTATGACCCAGGTAAAGGCAAGATGTATCATGGAAGCGATAATGGATTTGGTTTCTAGAGTTCCAATACTTACAGGTTTTCTTGGTGGTGGATTGAGGGTGATTTCTCTCTTGTTTCATGGAGGTTTTGTGATGGGGTTGTTTTTTCCCATCCTATTGGAGTACTTATAGTTTTGTTTAAAGTTGTAAACTTTGAATATGAAAATTGTTGTACCTCGTTTAGTTATGGTTATTATATGCTATGATATTTATTCTTGTTGTTTTTTAATGATTATATAAATGGGTTAAATCATTACCAAAGTTTATTTTTAATACCTAGGAACTGGTTTCTAATTAGTGGGGATTGGGAACTCCCTTCAGGTCGTGCCACTGATCAGGCCAGGTATCGGGTTAGATGGAATCCCGACTTGGTTCATGAAAAAATGATATCAGAGATAGGTTACTCTATTTTTGTGTCAAGTTATTTGGTAAGATACTAGATATACTAGATTTAGTATTTTCATGGCTTGAGGATCTAGTTTTGAGTGGGGTGCCTGGCCAACACACCTCGTTATAGGACTTGAGTCTCTATGGGATGTTGGGTTTTGGTTTGACTTCTCCTCCATGTGAGACCTACAAGATTCAGAATGTATATGGACACTGGGTTGGGGTGGATTGGTTTTTATTAACTTTTTATTGTGATATATTTAGTTATGTTTTCATTTATGGATGTGTTTGATATTTTTTTTTGTTTCTAGAAATTTTTAGAATGGTTGTATTAATGGTTCTTCCTCGTGGTTATCACTTGTTTTAGTAAGATGCCTCCTCAGAGAATTCATGTGAAGCCATGGTAAGAGCCTGGAAAGATTTCTCCCCCACCAATCGATCAAAGGTTAGTGGAAGTAGTGGTTTAGGATATTCAAGTGTTAGGACAAGGAGAGAGCTCTGGTCTTTCTCAGGTTAGAGAAGCTGAACCAGGTCCTAGAAAGGAAAAATATCATGTGTTCTTAAAGAACAAGCCCCTTATTTCTAAGGTAGAACGAAACCTTAGGAAGTAGAGGATTGGATTGATAAAATAGATTGAATGTTTGAGTTTCTTGATACCCATAAGTTAGTCATAATAAAATGTGCTTCATTTATGTTAGAGGGTCCCAGTCAGAAGTGGTGGGACTCAGTGGTGAAAGGTGGTAATCATGAGAATATGGGTTGGATGGAATTCATGTTCTTTTTCAATGAGTAGTATTGTCCTGAGGTTTTGAAATTCACTAGATCCCATGAGTTTATGAAGCTTACCCAGGGAGATCGGACTATGATGGAGTATGCTAATTGATTTTTTGAGTTAGTTCAGTTCACACCCGAGCTTGTTTCCAATGAGCTGATGAAGTCTCAAAAGTTAAAGAGGGGTTTGTAGCTAGAAATTAGATCCTAAGTCTTCTTGGTCAACATTAATACATATGCTGAGGTGGTTGATCATTCTATAATGGTAAAAACTGATCGTGTATATAATAATGGTTTCTCAGAAGTAGTGTTAGTTGTGGGAAATGGAAATTCTTAATAGATGAAGAGGAAGCATGATGATTATGGGAAGAAGGGAGGTGGTAGTTCAGGCCATCCCCCCTATCTATTTTCATCTTTGGATTTAGGTATTAGGTTAGTAGTGTGCCCTTAGTGTGGGAAGGTAGGGAATATTCAATCCATGTGTTCATCTACAGCTAGTAATTTCCATTAGAGTGGAAATATGGGGTACTCGCAGTGGGTTTTCAAGGTGATGCACCCACATTAGAGTGGTATGAGATCTGTGGCTTCTAGTGGGATGTCAACCTGGTCAGAACCCTCTAGAACAATTGATTCTTAATTTGGAGGTTGTGGTGGCATATCCAGATCTTCTTAAGGGTAGAGTTAGTTTAGGATAGTTCCTGTAACAACCCAAAGTTTTTCAATGGAAATTCCCTTCTTATAAATATGTCATAAAATCACATGAAAACACAAAATAATGACCTACTAAGTTCTAAGTGACCTTGAAACATAATATTTTCACTTCTGTGTTTTGAATTTTGAAAATCCGACAAACACGGTTGTGTTCAATATGATTTTTAGAGTCTAATGAAACAAAAATAATTTTTGGTGAATAGTAACCTACTATTATGAATAGTAACATACCCTTATGAATAATGATATACCTTAATGAATATTAACCTTACCTATGATATTATAAAAATAATATTCAAGTGAAAGTATGATGTACCTATATTTTAGAATAAGTAAATGAATGTTTTAAAACTGTTTTTAGTAATAAACCGTGATTTTAATTAAATATTAAATTAATCATATTTGGAAAATTATTTTTGAAAAATGGACTTCATTTTTGGATTCTACACGTCGAAAAATGGTTGGGGTAAATTTTTGGGATTTTTCTGAAATACTTGAATTTTTGGTGAATAGTAAAATACATTAATTTATCATATAAATACATTATAATTTAAACTCACTATTCCTGACATCACAAGTGATGTAAGCACCCAAATACCAAAATCACATGCCTTATTTAATATTCTTGTTCATTCAAGACTCGTTATTCCTTGTCTTAGGGGAAATTAATAAACTATTGAATTTTATATTAAGGAAACCCCTCTCCCCTCTACTATAAAGACCACCCTTCACACCCTCATTTCCTCCCACCTATCAAGATCCAAGACTTCACTAAAATCTGACCAAACATCTTACCTAGCCCCTCTCCCATGTTCAAGAGCTTCTGGTCTCATCAAAAGACCAAGCCTATCTTCCTTAAGGAGGATCTCAAGAGGAGGATTTAAGAGGTAATTTCTCTCCCTCTTCTCCTTTAATTTCCTTTCAAGTTCAAGTTAATTTCATGATATCTCCCCACCTATCTTCATCCAAAAGGTATTGTAACTCTAGTATTATACATGTACTGGAATTTTATGATTCTAATGGGATATTATATCATCAAACCCCTTTTCCCTCTTCCTTTTATTTTATTAAAGAGAACATTGTTCGTGAGGTGTTAATTTATCACATTCAAGAAAGACATGATTTCTTCTTCCATTTCATCCTTCAGATTTGGTCATAAAACCATTTTTATGGTTGAACCAGAATTTTTTATATGTATTATTCCTTATTTAATGTTCGAGAACAAACTTTTGACCATATTACTAGTGATAAAATAAAACAAGTTCATTATGATCGAAAAAACGTTCAAATTAACCCAAACAATCATCATTTAATTCTTATCTATTGATTCATCCACATGGATATAATATGATTCATTATAAGGTCAATCAATATCCTGTAATATCATTAATAACATGTAATATCAGTTCTGGATGTTTACCCATGTTCTACCCAAACTTCAATTTAAGAATACAAGTGAACCACTCAAGAAAACCATAAAAACAAACATTCTCGAACAATGTTTTAAAACTCTATAACTCATCCAAAGGCACATAAAATCACTTAGTGAAACCATAATGAACCATATTAATGTAAAAAAGTTTCTGTATTTCTAATTAATTAATATAATGTCATTATATATGACATTAAAGAGAAGGAAGCATTTAGATACATGGTAAGGGGAAATTCTCGAACCCAACTTTCATCCTTCAAGTTCTCCCTCTTTCACTCCATTTTTGATATGGTTACTCCTTAAAGATCATTTTTTCATCATTTTATTTCCTTTTATAGGATATACATGTTTTTCACTGGTTTTTATGTCATAAAAAATGTTTTCCAAAAGAAATCTCCTTTTAAGAACACACCTTTTACTTCTCTCTCAAAGTGGATGGTTCTTGTAACATGCATGTTATTCCCTATTTCTTTTGGGAACCCAAAGTTTATGAATGTGTTCTTATGAGATGTAGCCCATTCATTTACATGGGTTAGTTATGTTCACTTTTGATATATGTTCCATGTGGAAAACATGATAATGATAATTTTATGATGTGACGGGTGCACCTAGAATTATATAGCGCAATATGAATATTTGAATGTGACCGGTGCGCCCAGAATTATACAGCACTCTAATGCATTGGGTAAAGTGATAAATCTCATGAGTAAATGTGAAATGATGTGTGAAAAGGATTCTAGCTTGGTTCACAAGTATGTTTGGTTGTTAACCACTAAGACATGATGTTTCATTTTTATGCAATATCACATTTCAAGTCTTTTATTTATGATCCTCTCATGTTCATGATATTTTTTCCATGTTATGATTATGCTCACCCCATGCTATGTTCTTCTTATCTATCCTCTTAATGGGATTTTAGCTCACCCCTTTTTATGTATATCCTCAGGTGGATACATGTACTAAGGATAGGACAATTGCCAATAAGAAGATAGAGAAGAAGAAATTAATTAAATATTTATGCTCGATGTTGTAATTGTTATGTACGGTCCTAGTTTTCCCAAGATACTAAACATTTGGATCCTCTATTTGTAATTATATTAAGTTTTTTATCTTTAAAATGATTTAATAGTAATGTAATAAAAGTTAGGGTCGCTATAATTGGTATCAGAGGAAAGGTTTAGTTAATTTGGGAATTAGGATTAGTGAACCCTAGAGAAAACCTATAGCATGAGACTAAGTACAAATATGCACACAAGAATATTTACATAGGGATCCCATATATTATGTTTTTGGTATAAATTATTTAAATGAATAAGTTATTCATGACTTGTTTACTTATGTTTTGTTCTAAACTTTTCTATTTTAGAAAATGGTGGCAACTAGGAGAAATCAGGCCAAAAACTCGTGCGAGGGCCAATGCAACGATTACCTGAATGAAATCCCAAATGATTTGGGAGCTGGAGTTCAAAATTTCATGGAGATGCTTACCTAATTATCTCAGGTTATGAACAATAACCATAATAATTTGGAACATCCTCCTTCACCAAAGAGGGAGCAACTGGATATCGAATGTTTTATGCGGCAACTACCCCCGACGTTTAGTGGATCTTCTGATCCACTAGTTGAGGAACAATGGATCAACTCCATGGAGAAGATATTTTTTGTTCTTCACTATTCTGAGATGGAGAAGGTGACTCTAGCCATTTTTTTTTCTAGATGGAGAAGCTGATCAATGGTTGGATTTGATTAAGAACACCAAGACAAGGGAGGAAATTGAAGAGATGAAATGGGAAGAATTTAAGATAATGTTTCTTAATAAGTATTTCCCACAAAATCTTCATACGAAGATATATAGAGAATTAATAGAGCTCAAGAAAAAAGAAGAAGAATTTGTCACAACCTATGAAGTGAATTTTACTAGTCTTGCAAGGTACACTTTGGGGTTTTTATCAACAATGATAGAAAAATTGATAGATTCTTTATTGGATTAAAACCACACCTTCGAAAGGATCTTGAAATTCGAGACTTTGGGAGTTATGAAGAATTTGTTCGATTTGCTCTCAAAGTGGATATGAAGTTTGGAGAATGGTCCCATGGCTATGGTGATAAGAAACGAATGATGGGGTTTCAAGTCGGTGGATCTAATGATAAAAGTGGAAAGAAAACTCAATGACCCACATGCCAAAAATGTGGGAAGTTGCACCATGGGAACTGCCTCAAAGGGACGGGGAAATGCTTCAAGTGTGGGAAAGAAGGAAACCATGCACAAGAGTTTTGAAAAGACATGAAAAGGAAGGAGAATGTGGAAAAATAAAGGAGATAACCACTCATGGTTCAATGCTACAACTGTAGGGAGCTAGGGCACTATACAAGTCAGTGCACTAAACCTCAAGTTCTCAAGGGTAATCGATGTCAGCAACCACCAAATCCAAAGGAACAGGGGAAGGCTTATGCCATAACTACTGTGGAAGTGGAGCATGATAATTAATTTGTACAAGGTACACTTCATATTCACTCAAGAATGAAAAAATTCTTATTTTATTCTGGTTCTACGCATTCCTTTATATCTTGAAAGTTTGCTAGAACTATAGAATCGAAGCCCTGAAACCTTGAAGTAGAGATATCTGTAAAAACACCAAGTGGTGCAATCATTGCAACCCAAGTGTTTGAATCTTATCCTGTTGGAATATGTGGGAATATTCTTCCATCAAATCTTATAATACTTCCCTTGGTGGAATTCAATGCTATAATGGGAATGGATTGGCTATCGTTATATAGAGCACATATCAACTGTTGGTAAAAGTAAATATCTTTTCATATTCCAAACCATCCCATGATCTTCTACAAATGCAAGGAAGATCATGAATCTCCTTTGAAAAATCCTTGAATGGTGTGGGTGTTTATTCCCTATGAAGAAGCATACCTCGCCCAAATGGTTGAGTTAAAGGAAAGTTCCAACCTTTAGGAAATGACCATCGTGAGGGAATACATCGATGTATTTCCTGAAGAGTTACTCGGAATTATCTCGGATCGTGAGGTAGAGTTCTCAATTGAACTCATACACAGAGCTAATGCTATCTCAAAGTGTGTCTATAGGATGGCTCCTATCGAACTAGAGGAGTTAAATAAGAAGCTGCAAGATAATCTGGACAAAGGGTTCATACGCCCTAGTGCATCACCTTGGGGTGCACTAGTGCTCTTTGTGAAGAAGAAGGATAGAACAATGTGGATGTGTATCGATTATCGGTAACTCAACAAGATCACCATAAAGAACAAGTATCCTCTCCCAAGGATTGATAACTTTTTCGACCAGTTAAGAGGAGGTCAATACTTCTCAAAGGTGGATCTTCATTCTGGATATCATCAGGTAAAAGTAAATAAGGAAGATATTCAGAAGATTGCCTTCCGTAAAAGGTATGGGCACTATGAGTTTTTGGTGATGCCCTTCAGACTTACTAATTCCCCTGCAATCATCATGTATTTGATGAATAGAGTCTTTATACATTACCTCGACAAATTTGTGGTAGTGTTTATCAATGATATTCTCATCTACTCCAAGTGCCATAAGTAACATAGAGAACATCTAAGACTTGTGTTGGCGATATTGAGAAAGGAGAAGTTGTAAGCCAAGTTCAAAAAGTGTGACTTTTGGATGAAACAAGTCACGTTCTTGGGACATGTGATCACAAGTGAGGTAATTTATGTGGATCCTTCAAAAAAAAAAGGCAATTGAGGAATGGCACAGACCCTCTAGTGTCACATAAATCTGTAGTTTTCTTAGATTATCTAGGTACTATAGAAATTTTGTGAGAAAACTCTCACGATTATCAAGCCCACTTACTAAGTTAACAAGGAAAAGGGTAAAGTATGTCTGGATGGAAGAATGTGAGCGAAGCTTCAAGGAGCTAAAGAGAAGGTTGATCACTGCACCTATACTCACACTACCGAAAAGTGGAGAAAGTTTTGTGATATACAGTGATTGTTCAAAGAAAGGCTTGGGTTGCGTACTAATGCAAAATGATAATGTGATAGCCTACGCCTCACGACATTTGAAGATCCATGAGCAGAACTACCTGACACATGATCTAGAGCTGGTAGCCATGATTTTTTCCTTGAAAATCTGGCGGCACTACCTTTATGGTAAGAAGTGTGACATATACACTGACCACAAGAGCCTAAATTATATATTCACACAAAAGGAGCTCAACATGCATCAAAGGAGATGGTTAGAGCTAATCAAGGATTATGATTTCTCTATTCACTACCATCCCGGAAAGGTGAACAAGGTAGCTAATTCTCTAAGGAAAAAAGAACCTGTACTCTATCCATGTTACAGATTGAGAAAGACCCTATCTTCTTATATATGAAAATAATGGATTTGGAAATCATAATGGTAGGGGATACATCCTACCTTTCCCAAATGATTGTGCAACCATCCATCCAGGAGAAGATTAAGGAAGAACAAAGGGATGATGTAGAGATACAAAAGATGGTGAATGCAGTAAAAGAAGGGAAGCTTCAGGAGTTCCATATCGGTGATGATGGAGTGATTCGGTCTGGAATGCGACTTTGTGTGACTTCATCACCTGAGATAAAGAAGGAGCTATTTGAAAATGCACATTACTCAACTTTCTTTATTCGTCCTGGGCATACCAAGATGTACCGTGATCTTCAAGAATACTTCTAGTGGGATAACATGAAGAAGGAAATTATAGAATATATATCAAGGTGCTTGGTATGTCAGCAAGTTAAAGTTGAGTGACAAAAGTCCAAAGTTATGATGCAGCCATTGTCTATACCCATGTGGAAATGGGAAAATGTTACTATGGACTTTGTCACGGGTCTCCCAAAGACGTCGAAGAGAAATAATGTGATATGGTTTGTGGTTGATTGACTCACCAAGACTGCCCATTTTATCACTATTTGGGAAGATCCCTCACTTGAACAACTTGAAAAGATATATGTGAAGGAAGTGGTGAGACTACACGCTGTTCCAATCTCAATTGTCTCTGACCATCATCTAAGGTTCAAATCAAAATTCTGGAGGATCCTTAAACATGGTGTGAGTACTGAATTAAATTTTAGCACGGCTTATCACCCCCAAACTGATGGCCAGTCTGAAAGGACTATTCAGAAACTTGAAGATATTCTAAGAGCCTGCTCCCTAGAATTCAAAGGTGGATGGGATCAGCATCTCCCATTGGTTGAGTTCTCATACAACAATAGCTTCCACTCGAGTATTTAGATGGCTCCATATGAAGCTCTGTATGGAAAGCGATGTAGAACTCCAACTTTTTGGGATGAAGTTGGAGAAAGAAATATACTTGGACCCGATCTTGTTCAAGAGATGACAGAGAAGGTTCAAGTTATCCAAAAACACATCAAAGACACTCAGAGTCGGAAAAAGAGCTATGCTGACAACCATCGAAGGGACTTGGGGTTTGACGTTAGAGATAAAGTCTTCCTTCGAATATCTCCATGGAACAAAGTCATGCGATTTGGGAAGAAAGGGAAGCTAAGCCCAAGGTACATTGGCCCCTTTGAGATCCTTGACCTCATAAGAGTCATGGCCTATCGACTTGCACTTCCACTGAATATGGATCAAGTTCATGATGCGTTTCACGTATCACTCCTGAGGAAGTACATACCGGACCCCTCACATGTACTAAACTCAGAGGAGGTACAACTGGAAGATGACCTATGTTATGAGGAGCAGCCAATAGAGATTCTGGACTAGAGAGATAAGGTTCCACGCAACAAGAAAACCCACCTTGTCAAAGTGTGGTAGAGGAACCATAAGATTGAAGAAACTACTTGGGAACCAGAGGAGGTGATGAAGGAGAAGTACCCTCACCTGTTTGTGTAGAGTGAAATTTCTGGGGTGAAATTTCTTAAGGGGGGAAGAATGTAACAGTCCAAAGTTTTTCAATGGAAATTACCTTATTATAAATATGTCATAAAATCACATGAAAACACAACATAATGACCTACTAAGTTCTAAGTTACCTTTAAACATAATATTTCCACTTCTGTGTTTTGAATTTCAAAAATCCGACATACACAGTTCTGTTCAAGATGTTTTTTAGAGTCTAATGAAACAAAAATAATTTTTGGCGAATAGTAACCTACCCTTATGAATAGTAACATACCCTCATGAATAGTGATGTACCATAATGAATAGTAACCCTAAATATGATAGTATAAAAATAATATTCAAGTGAAAGTATGATGTACCTATATTTTAGAATAAGTAAATGAATGTTTTAAAACTGTTTTTAGTAATATACCATGATTTTAATTAAATATTAAATTAATCATATTTGGAATTTTTTTTTGAAAAATAGACTTCATTTTTGGATTCTACACGTCGAAAAATGGTTGGGGTAATTTTTTGGGATTTTTCTGAAATATTTGAATTTTTGGTGAATAGTAAAATACATTAATTCACTGTATAAATATATTATAATTTAAACTCACTATTCCTAACATCACAAGTTATGTAAGCACCCAAATACCGAAATCACATGCCTTATTTACTATTCTTGTTCATTCAAGACTCGCTATTCCTTGTCTTAGGGGAAATTAATAAACTATTGAATTTTATATTAAGGAAACCCCTCTCCCCTCCACTATAAAGACCACCCTTCACACCCTCATTTCCTCACACCTCTCAAGCTCTAAGCCTTCTCTAAACTCTTCCCAAACATCTTACCTAGACCCTATCCCACGTTCAAGATATACTGGTCTCATCAAAAGACCAATCCTAGCTTCCTTAAGGAGGATCTCAAAAGGAGGATTTAAGAGGTAATTTCTCTCCCTCTTCTCCTTTAATTTCCTTTTAGGTTCAAGTTCATTTCTTGATCTCTCCCCACCTATCTTCATCCAAATGGCATTGTAACTCCAGTGTTATACATGTACTAGAATGTTATGATTCTAATGGGATATTATATCATCCAACCCCTTTTCCCTCTTCCTTTTATTTTATTAAAGAGAACGTTGTTTGTGAGGTGTTAATTTATCACAATCAAGAACGACATGATTTCTTCTTCCATTTCTACCTTCAGATTTGGTCATGAAACCATTTTTATGGTTGAAACATAATTTTTTATATGTATTATGTCCTATTTAAAGTTCTGGAACTAACTTATGACCATATTACTAGTGACAAAATAAAACAAGTTCATTATGATCGAAAAATCGTTCAAATTAACCCAAACAATCATCATTTAATTCTTATCTAATGATTCATCCACATGGATATAATATGATTCATTATAATATCATTAAATATCCTGTAATATCATTAATAACATGTAATATCAGTTCTGTATGTTTACCCATGTTTTACCCAAACTTCAATTTAAGAATACAAATGAACCACTCAAGAAAACCATAAAAAGAAACATTCTCGAACAATGTTTTAAAACTCTATAACTCATACTAAGGCACATAAAATCACTTAATTAAACCATAATGAACCATATTAATGTAAACAAGGTTATATATTTCTAATTAATGAATATAATGTCATTATACAGGACATTAAAGAGAAGGAAGCACTGATATAAAATGTAAGGGGAAATTCTTGAACCCAACTTTCATCACTACAAGAAAACTACCGTTTAGCGGTGGTTTTTTCACGGCGGTTTTTAAAACTGCCGCTAAACGCATTTCGGGCTGCCATTTCGCGGCGGTTTTTTAAAAAACCACCGCGAAATAGCGGCGGTTTTGGTAAAACCGCCATGAAATGAAATGAAAAAATAAAAAAACACGAGAAACCCCAAAATCACTAAAACGACCATAACTTTTGATCCGGGCGTCTGTTGAGGCGCCATGACCAGTCAAATAGAATCTCATGAAGATATCTAGAGGCACATATAATCAAAACTGTGAGACGGTCTAAGGTGCATAAGATATTAGAGTTATAAGAAAGATGAAAAAAGTTCTCCAACTTCAAACGACCATAACTTTCGCTCCGGGTGTCCGTTTGGGCTCTACCACATATCAAATCGAAGCCAGCGAAGAGAGATACACATCATTTATATTACAAGAAATTGGTTTGAGTCCATATTTTTATTCAAATCAAAGCAATTGGATGTCTTACTCGGGTATATGAATGACATGACCAATCAATCGAAATACTCCAACACATCAGCACCTTTGTCATATATTCCACCATACATCCAATATGATTCACTTTCAAGATGCCTTGGTGGTGAAATGGTAGACACACCAATTCGACACAGGAAAGCTTCTGTTGTGTTTTTCGACCCCAAAAACCCCTCCGAAGGCCTCCAAAACCCCGTTTCCGTCACAGGTGTCCCGTCAAACTTGTCTTCAAACAGAATTAACTTTCGATCTGCATGTCAGTTCGGCCTCCTCCACCTGCCAGATCATAGCTCGTTCCATGAGCTTCAGTTTGACTAGTCGCGGCACCCACATGCACTCCTAGATCACATGTTATGGCCTTTTTAGTGGGTATCAGGTTTGTTATGTTTTTCAATGCCTCGTTTTTAGCACCCGTTCCCCGTCAGCTTTTTTTTAAATGGTCGTAACTTCCGACCCGCCTGTCCATTCGGACTCTTTCACCTTTCAGGTTGAAGATCATTTTTGGATCCTTGATTTGACAGGTCGCGAATCTAAAACGGACTCTCGGATCATAAGTTATCTCTGTTAATGCAAGTCCAATGTTTTTGTCTCTTTATGACCGTTTTGACGGGTTTTAACGGTTGCTCCATTTATTACTGTTTATTTGGGTTTCCATGACTTGTTATCTTTATCAATGGTTTTTTGTGGGTTATTATGATGATTATGTTGAATTTTTAAGGAGTTTTCCAGAGTTGTCACGAGTTTTCATGTGTTCTCATTCTTTCTAATGCCTCATTCTTCATATGCTTCTCCATCCTTTTTCATGTGTTTTCATGATTTTTCATCCCTTATCACGTCTTTTCATACTTTTTCACGTGTTTCCTTTATTATTTATTATTTATAATATACTTTAATTTATTTATTATCTATTATTTGTAACTGGTTATTTATTATTTATTATTTATTATTTATATTTATTTATTATTTATTATTAATATTTATTATTAATATTTATTATTAATATTTATTATTAATATTTATTATTTATTTATTATTTATTATTTATATTTATTTATTATTTATATTTATTTATTATTTATTATTTATATTTATTTATTATTTATTATTTATTATTTATTATTTATTATTTATTTAAATTTAATTATTATTTATTATTTATTATTTATTATTTATTATTTATTATTTATTATTTATTATTTATTATTTATTATTTATTATTTATTATTACTAATAATAAAATATTATTAATACTAATAATATTTGTTACTGATATATTTTTTATTTATTATTTATAATTTATTATTTATAATTTATAATTTATAATTTATAATTTATAATTTATTATTTATTATTTATTATTAATATTTATTATTTATATTTATTATTTATATTTATTATTTATTTATGATTTATGATTTATGATTTATTTATTATTTATTATTTATATTTATTTATTATTTATATTTTCTTATTATTTATTATTTATATTTATTATTTATATTTATTATTATTTATTATTTATATTTATTTATTATTTATATTTATTTATTATTTATATTTTTTTATTATTTATTATTTATATTTATATTTATTATTTATTATTTATTATTTATTATTTATATTTATTATTTATATTTATTATTTAGTATTTATTATTTATTATTTATTATTTATTATTTATTATTTATTATTTATTTAGTATTTATTATTTATATTTACTTATTATTTATTATTTTTATTTATTAATTATTTAATATTTAAATTTATTATTTAAATTTATTATATATATTTATTTATTAATTATTAATTATTATTTATTATTTATTATTTATTATTTATTATTTAAATTTATTAAATATTTATGTTTATTTATTATTTATTATTTATTATTTATTATTTATATTTATTTATTATTTATTATTTTGTATTTATTATTTATTATTTATTATTTATGTTTATTTATTATTTATATTTATTTATTATTTATATTTATATTTATTTATTATTTATATTTAGTTATTATTTATTATTTATTATTTATTATTTATTTATTATTTATATTTAATTATTATTTGTTATTTATATTTATTTATTATTTATTATTTATTATTTATTATTCCTTATTTATTATTTATTATTTATTATTTATTATTTATTATTTATTATTATTGAGTTTATATCTATTATTTATGTATTATTTGTTTTTTCAATTAATATATATAAGTATATTAAATTCTGTTTGTTAACCACATGGCGAGTTTGCTGGAGTGGTAAAGTCTTTGGAAAATATGCAAGAGGTTAGGGGTTCAAATCTCACAAAACGCAGAATTTCTTTATATTGCATGGGCATGCATGTGCAGGTGAATGTGCATGAGATGTGCATGCATGGATAAATAAAGTAAATAAAATAATACGAAATAAATAAATAAATAAAATAAATATGAAATAAAATAAATTAATAAAATAAATACGAAATAAAATAAATAAAAAATAAATACGAAATAAAAAAATAAAAAATAAAAACGAAAAAAAAAAATAAAAAAAATAAAAAAAATAAAAAAAAAAATAAAAAAATAAAAAAAAAATAAATAAATATATAAAATAAATAAAATAAATAAATAAAATAAATAAATAAATAAATAAATAAATAAATAAATAAAATAAATACTAAAAATAAATAAATAAATAAATAAATACGAAAAATAAATAAATAAATAAATAAATAAATAAATAAATAAATAAATAAATAAATAAATATATATATATATATATATATATATATATATAAATAAATATATAAGTAAATATATAAAATTAAAAATAAAAAAAAACAAAAATAAAAAAAAATAAAAAAAATAAAAAAACCGCCGCTAAATCATTTAGAGGCGGTTTAAACCGCCGCTAAAAAACCACCGCGAAACGTTCTGTGACGGTTTTGAAAACCGCCGCGAATAGTTTCCCGAAGCACGATTTCGCGGCAGTTTTTTGAAACCGCCGCCAATCGATTTAGCGGCGGTTTAAACCGCCGCGATATTGAAAAAAACCGCCGCTAAATGCCTTTTTTGCCGTAGTGCATCCATCAGGTTCTCCCTCTTTCACTCCATTTTTGATATGGTTACTACTTAAAGATCATTTTTTCATCATTGTCTTTCCTTTTATAGGATATAAATGTTTTTCACTGGTTTTTATTTCAAACAAAATGTTTTCCAAAAGAAATCTTCTTTTAAGAACACACCTTTTACTTCTCTCTCAAAGTGGACGGTTCTTGTAACATGCATGTTATTCCCTCTTTCTTTTGTGAACCCAAAGTTTATAAATGTGTTATTATGAGATGTAAACCATTATTTTGCATGGGTTAGTTATGGTCACTTTTGATATATGTTCCATGTGGCAAGCATGATAATGATAATGTTATGATGTGACGGGTGCGCCCGGAATTATATAGCGCAATATGAATGTTTGAATGTGATAGGTGCACCCAGAATTACACAACGCTCCAATGCATTGGATAAAGTGATTAATATCATGAGTAAATGTGAAATTATGTGTGAACAATATTCTATCTTGGTTCACAAGTATGTGTTAGTTAACCACTAAGACATGATGTTTCGTTTTTATGCACTGCCACATTTCAAGTCTTTTATTTATGCTCCTCTCATGTTCATGATATTTTTCCCATGTTATGATTATGCTAACCCCATGATATATTCTTCTTATCTATCCTCTTACTGGGCATTTATATCTCCCCTTTTGATGTATATCCTCAGGTGGCTACTTGTACTAAGGATAGGACACGTGCCAATACGAAGCTAGAGAAGAATAAATTAAATAAATGTGTATGCTTGATGTTGTAATTGTTATGTACAGTCTTAGTTTTCCCAAGATGCTAAACCTTTGTATCCTCTATGTGTAATACTATTATGTTGTTTATCTTTAAAATGATATAATAGTAATGTAATAAAAGGTAGGGTTTCTATAGTTCAACAGGCTAGTGATTGTTCTCAGGATTAGTCTGATATGAGAAAACTTCATGCGGTGGATCAAGTGACAATGGTATCAGATGTAGGGCCTGTAATAGTTCTTGGTACTCTTCTTATTGAATAATATTTAGCTATTTTTAGGTTTGATAATTTTTCTTCAGTTTCATTTATTTCTATCCAAATCGTGGATGTGTTAAGGTTTCCAACTGATCATATGTCTTGTGCGGTGGAGTTGGTAATGTCTCTTGGTAAGAGGTGAGAGTAGAGTTTCTAGTGTTCATCTAGTTCACTCACCATGACAGGGGTTAAGTTAGAATGATATTTTCTTGTTTTGGAGATGTAACTCTTTTATGTGATCCTTGGTATGGATTGGATAGTGCATTTTAGACACACATCAATTGTTATAGGCAACAATGAGTTTTGTGGCACCTGATTGTAGTACCCAAGTTTTTCAAGGTGAATGGGATCATCATTCGGGACATGTTGGACCTCCACTCCCAAAAATGGGTAATATTGTTTATCATATATATTGTATTTCATTAGAGGATGATTATTGTACTCCTGTAGGTCGATTTCCTCCTATGGTGGATTAATTACCAGATGTTTTTCTAGAGGATTTTTCAGATTTTCCTCCGAAGCGGGATGTGCAGTTCACCATAGACTTTTCACTGGGAACACAACTGATATCTCTTCCCTCATACTATATGGACCTCACCGATTTGATGGGATTAAATGTATAACTAGATGATTTGGAATCAAAAGGATTCATTTTCCCAAGCGTCTCACCTTGGGCCACTCCAATGTGGTTTGATAAGAGGGTCGATGTATCTCTCTTATTGTGTTTCAATTACTGGAAGACGAATAAGGTAAAAATCAAGAACAAGTACCATTTTCTCCGTATTGATGACCATTTCTATCAGTTTAAGGGGGGAAATGTGGTTTTCCAAAATTTATTTTCATTCCAGGTATCATCAAGTTAGAGTTATAGAGATAGATGTTCTGAAAATAGCCTTCTGAAGAAGGTACGAACATTTTGAGTATTTGGTCATGCCTTTTGGATTGAAAAATGATCCAATAGTCTTTTTAGAACTCATGAACAGATAGTTCTACTAGTATCTTAGTTTATTTATTGTGGTATTCATGAAAAATATCTTGGTTTATTCTGGGACCAAAGAGAAGGATGAGAGGTATTTGAGAATTTTGATAAGCACACTTCAGGATAATCAACTCTATATAAAGCTTTCTAAATGTAAATTATAGATTAGGGAGGTGAAGTTTTTGGTCCATTTAATCTCAGAAGGAGGGGTTTTGGTGGACCCCGAGAATATTGGTGTGGTGATTTCATGGGAACAATTGAAGAATGTTTTTGAGATCAGGAGAATTTTGGTTCTGGTAGGGTATTACAAGCATTTTTTTGGTATTTCTCTTAGCTTAATTTGTCCATGAAAATGTTTACCTGAAAATTGGTAAAGTTTGAATGGATCCTAGAGTGTTAGGAATCCATTGAGGATATTAAGTGGTGGTTGACGACAACCCCTATTTTGATCTTTACATAATATAGAAAGGGATATGTGGTCTATTTTGATTCTTTAGGTACGAGTCTTGGGTGTGTGATGATGTAAGATGACCATGTGGTGGCTTATTGGTTTCTATATCTTTGACC
The DNA here is from genome assembly GCA_963277665.1 of Viscum album. Taxonomy (NCBI): domain Eukaryota; kingdom Viridiplantae; phylum Streptophyta; class Magnoliopsida; order Santalales; family Viscaceae; genus Viscum; species Viscum album. The sequence continues at coordinate 1,253,195,319 of OY728135.1, read as the reverse complement.
ATATGAAATTAATTAGTCGACCCATGACTTGGAGTTAGTAGCAAGGATTCATTCCTTAAACAATTGGTGCCATTATTTTTTTGGGGAGAAGTTTGTAGTTTATTCAGATCATAAGATCGTAGCCTACATCTTCTCCAAGAATGATCTAAATATAAGGAAACGTCATTGGTTTGAGTAACTTTAGGGGTTTGATTTTGATATAGTATATACCAAAGGTATGGTTAATGTGGTGGCAGATGCTTTGAGAATAAAAGTACCAGTGAAAGCACTGAAAAAATCTAGTGATGAGTGGTTTCTGATGGGTATTTTTTCCCAGATGTATCTGGAAACCAAGGAGCATAGTAGAGATGTATTTTTGTCTAGTATTCAGCAAAAACATTCCCTTATGAATATGACTTTACAAGATTATCCTAGTAATAATTTGTGCTAGAATTCCTAATTTTTTCTTAATGGGGGAGAGACACCTTGCAAGTGGTCATTGTCTCTAGATGAATCTTTGTGCTTTGGAGGTTTCTTTGTGGTGCCATTTTCTATGAGTAAGGTTGTGATATTGGAGAGACACCAATCTCAGCGGGTTGTTCCTCATGGTTCCACCATGAAATTCTATGATGCATTCTAGTAATTCTACTAGCCAGGTATGTGACAAGATATAACTAACTTTGTATATCAGTGTTACACATGTCAGCAGATTAAAGTATAGCACCAAAGGCCCTTTGGTTTTCTTTAGCCGCTACCTACTCCTACCTAGAAGTGGGATGAGTTCACCATGGAATTTAATTTCATATTTCCTCGTATACCATGGGGGAGGAATTCCATTTGGGTAGTGATGGATCATCTAACCAAATCATCCCATTTCATTCCAGTCAAGGATTCAACCAAGGTGGATGAGTTTGGTCAGTTGTATGTTGTGGAGGTTGTGAGGTTTCATGGTCTTCCATTAGAAATTGTTTCAGATAGGGCCCCCATTTTACCTCTCGGATTTGGAAAGAACTTTAGAAGGTGATGAGGTTTTGGTTCATGTTTATAATGACATAACATCATCAAACAGATGGTCATACGGAGCAGGCGAATCATATTTTGGAAGACATGCTTCGGGCATGTATGTTGGATTTTGGAGGATCATGGGATAAACATTTGGGATTAGTTGAGTTTTTTTATAATAGTAATTACCAATCCTTGATCCAAATGAATCCTTTTGAGGAACTTCATGGTTGATCGTGTTGGTCTCCTTTGTGTTAGGATGAGGTGGGGATAACCTCATTATTAGAACTAATATTTTTGAAAGAAAATTATAATAAATTCAAATTGATTAGGTAGTGTTTGTTGATAGATCAGAGTCACTGTAAGTATTATTTTAATTATAGGTTCTAAGCTTTGGAGTTTTCTGTGGGTGACCGGGGGTTTCTGAAAGTGTCACCCCATTTGGGCCATCAACGTTTTGGAAAGTAAGGGAATCTAACACCAAGTTATGCTAGACCTTTTAAGATTACCGAGGGGATTGGTAAGGTGTAATATAGGTTAGATTTTCCATCATAGTTAATTTAAATTCATGATGTGTTCCATGTATCTTATTTGAAAAGGTATAATCCAGATCCCTCTCATGTGTTGATATGGGATGAGTTGGAGTTAGATCCTGATATATCTGTGTTCGAGAGGCCGATAAAGATTGTAGATTCTCAAGAGAAAGTGCTTCATGGTATATCTATTCTATTGGTTTGTCTTTGGTAGCATGGTAGTGACAGGCATGAAACTTGGGATTGGAAGTCTTGGGTTGTGGAAGAGTATCCTTTTTTGTTATCTAATCAAGCCTTAGGTTGACTTTATAGGGGTAAAAAGTTTTAATGGTGGGGAGAATTTTCAAATCCACGATTCTTTTGAGTTATTACTTGGTTTATTTTTGGTCCCATGTCTATCATTTAGTTTCCACATATTTTTTAGGAAAAAATGGATATTTTGGGCTTTGATATTAGGTGTGCATGGTTAACACACACATAGGGGAAACGGTGTTCCCTTTCCTAAAAAACCATGCGTAAGATGTTGGTTTTGGATAGTGGATACCACATAGTTTTCAAATGGTTTTGAAACTATGTAGGATAACAGTGTATCTTGCACCTTTTGTATAGTTAGGGGTACATGGTTGTCTCACAATTTGAAAAATTGTTCAAGAAAACCATGTAACTTTTCTAGGTCAGTAAAAAGTTAAAAATTAATCTTCCTCCCTCCACCTATTTAACCCTAAGTCCAATATAATTCAAAACCTACTGGATTTTCATCTAGGAGAGACTCCTCTAATATTTCTTTATGCCTTTGAACCAGAATCCTTAGGTGTTTTTGACCCCTATTATTCAATAAAACATCAAGTAATCATCTTTTCTCATGATTTATCCCACATTCTACGGTTGTTCTTCCCTATTTCTTGAGTTCCTATTTTCTAGAGGATTGTTTGACCTAAATAGGTTTTGATATTGTGTTTTTGGGAAAAATATTTTTGTTTTTTGTTGGATATTTACTCTATAGGGTCTTGTGGTGGTGAAGTTGTGGTTTTTCACCAATATTCAGAAGTTTCCAAGTGATAGGTAGGTGGTTCCATGATTTTACATTATTGTATGAGTTTCTATTGCTTGATTTCTTGTTTAAATGTGTTATATGGTTTGTTTATGTGGTTTGAAAATTTTTTTGGTAAGGTTTTGTGATTCACATGTGTTGAAAATGGGTTTTTCAAAGAAAATTGGTTGTGCCTCAAATTTGCTTCATTGTGGTGTTTCTTAAATATATTATATGCCTTGTGTGAAAGGTGAAAAATGTATTTTAAAATATATTTAAGGATGAAAATGTGGTGAAAGTATATTTTCCAAGTGAAATGAGTTTTATTGCATGTTTAATTCCTTGTGGTGAACTATTAATGCGTCTTTGATTTGTGAAGCATGTTACAAATATGGTTTTTATGTGAATATGAATTTGAAAGGGGATTTTCCCATAGAAATTATTGGTTTGCACATGTTTTATTTTTTATTATGTTTACAAATAGATTTAATAATTTGTGCAAGGGGTGAAAAATGTATTTTTAAATTGTTTTGGTGAGTGTGTGAAATGAGAAGTTTTTAATGAAAAAATGGTGGTTTCCATGCGATTTTGATCATTGGATCAATGTGAAAATGTGAAAGTGGTGATTTCATTGTGTGCCTATGATGATTGGAATGTGTATGTGAAATTGATTATTTATGTGATATGTAAAATGAAATTTGAGCACAAAGGGGATCTATGGTATCTAGGTGGGAAAACTAGAAATAGTATTCTAGTTGATTCAGTAGTGGACAAGGCCCAAATTCATCTAGAATGATTTAAGATTGCAATACTAACAAAACATGTGACATGATCAGAGACCACTGAAACTTGGGATGTGTTCCACTATATTGGCTTGCGTATGGGAACAATGTTGGTTTTTTATTATGATATAAAGACCATTGTACATTAGGATGGGATCTCCTCTAATGGATCATGCATGGGAACACTAATGGTAGTTGAGTTAGAGGCTTTTTATCACCAAGGTATGAGGTTCTTAGTGTCCCACTTATGCTAGTTACCTTTAGGGATTTTCCATGGTTCTCTCCTGTGACGTGATTCTTATGTGATGTGGTGCTATCTTTCAGCATATGGTAGACCTTGTGTACATTTTTATTTCAAGAAATCTTATTTTGTGAAAGGGTATTTCTTAAAAAAGTTTTTATTGATAATTTTTTCCTTAAAATGTTTTCTTTGAAATGATTCATATATTCTTATGTGAATGTACATGTCGATTTGACTTCTAATGTTGTATAATGGAATCTTTTCCTTTGGATAGAATCCTACTGGGATTTAGCTCACAAATTGCATACACCGTTGAGTGTATATAGACATTGTTATGTATGACCCAGGTAAAGGAAATATGTATCATGATGGAAATAGAGGATCTAATTTCTAGTGTTCCACTCCTCGCAGGTGTTGTTGGTGGTGTATTGAGGGGGATGTACCTCTTGTTTCATGGAGGTTTTAGGATGGTTTTGTTGTTTCCCATCCTCTTGTAGTACTTCTGGTTTTGTTTAAAGTTGTAGACTTTGAATCTAAAAATTATTATACCTTGTTTGGTTATGGTTATTAGATATTGTGATATTTATTCTTGTTGATTGTTGATGATTATATAAATGGGTGAAATAGTTCCCAAAGATTATTTTTGATACTCAAGCACTAGTTTAAAACCTGTGGGGATCGATAACACCCTTTGGTCTATACCACAGATGAGGCTGCGTGTCTCTTAAGATGGCATCCTGGCTTGGCTCGTGACACTTTATTAGGCTGAGTACTTCAACATGGTGTTTACCTATGTTTTTTTTTCAAGAATACAGAGGGGACTCTTTGACAATGTGTTAATTTCAAGAAGTTAAACCAGGTTATGGGGAAGAATTTATATCCCTTTCTCAGGATCAATAAGATTTTTTATTAGTAAAAGGGATCTTGGTGGTTCTCCAAGATAGATCTTTGATTGGGATATCATCAGTTGTGAATTATAAATGATGACATTCTAAAGTTGAAGATTCAAAGTAGGTATGAGTTTTATGAGTACACAGTTATGCCATTTGGGATGTAGAACACACCTTAAGTGTTTATGGACCTCATGAATAATATATTTCACCCATTCATAGACTATTTTATCATAATTTTTTTTTGAAAATATAAAAATCTACTCATCAACACTAGAGAATCATTCTAAGTACCTAGATAAAATCCTAAATATGATTTTTGTGCATCATATTTAGGAAAAATTATTTAAGTGTGACTTCTGGATCAAATAGGTGAGATTCGTAGGACATGTGCTATGTGAGATGGGTATATCTATAGACCTTAAGAAAGTTTAGGCAGTCATGTCATGGACATTTCCTTAGAACATGTTCAAGATTTAGAAATTTATAAGCTTAGTAGGATATCACCAATGTTTTATGAAATATTTCTACCAAATATCATCACCCATGAAAGTGATGAAGAAAAAGGGAGTAAATTTCCCGTGTTTAGATAATTGTGAGGTTGTATTCCTTTAAATTAAGTGGAGGGTGACAATAACTCTAGTACTGATACTCACTAATCCTAGGATTGGATATGCAGTGTACTATGAATTTTCAAGCATTGGACTATAAGTGGTATAAATGTAGAAATAGTAGGGAGTATCCTATGGGTCTTATCCTCTATGACACCACATGTGGAAATACCTTACGCATGAATTGGGGTTGTTAGCTATGGTCCATTATTTAAAGCATTGGAAATAAAATCTCTTTAGTGAGAGATTTATTGTCTACACAGTCCATAAGACCCTTCACTATATAATCACATAGTTGGACCTGAAAACGAGACAAAGGTTCTGGGTTTATTATCAATTAAATTTTGACTTTGATAATGAAAATTCACCTAGTAAAGGTAAATTCATTATGTATTATCTTAGACATAAGACGCAGGATGAGTAGGTGGTTGGTGAGTGACCTTTTGAGGAGCAGTATACATTGATGAGATTTTTGGTAGATTATAGGATGGATGCTAATGAGGATAAGGTATTGATGATTTTTTATACCTTTCTAGTCACATATTATCTTATATGATAGGTGATGACTGGATAGGAGTCATATTGAGAGTTTATAGTGATGCGAGAACAACTAGTTTTAGGTGATTCTACACTTAGGCGGTCCTTGGGTGATGATGATGTGACCTTGAAACATGTATGAGTGGTGTTCCCTTATTACATATGAGAGGATATAATTAGAGACTACCATACATCTAGTTGGACAGTACATATTGGTTTTACCAAGATGAATCACATTTTCATATGCTAATTTTGGTGGACAAGAATGAAGAGTGACATTGCTTGATTGTTCACTTGATGCCTTACCTATCATAGGGTAAAGGATGAGCACCATTGATCCGGTGGGTGGATCCAGCCACTTCTAGTCCCCATGTGAATGTCAGATGACATCATGATATATGTTTTTATGAGATTACTTAGATCCCAATGTAATAGTGACACAATTTGGTTTATTGTCGATTCGTTGATGAAAGTTACACAATTTTTATTGACCAGGGAGTCACACTAACAGTAAAAGTTATATTATCACTCTGTCCATGATTTTGTAAACTTTCATGGAGTTCCCATGAGAATTTTACCAAATAGAGACACATTTTTTACATTGTGGTTTTTTAGGGATTACAGAAGAGCCTAAGGTCATAGTTGATGTTGAGAATAGTATAACATCCTTAGATAGACATGCAGTCATATCATAATACACACACATAAGAGGATATACTCTGATCTTGTTCTTAGAATTTGGTGAAGAATGGGATGATCAAATATCCTTTGTTGATTTTTCATATATCATTAGTTACCAGGAATCAATTTGGATTGAATCTTATGAGGCTCTATACAGAAGGTCATGTCTTTCATCTCACTATTGGCACGAGTTAGGTGTGGCAGCATATGTTGGACCCAACATGGTACCATAGATATTAGAGTGTAGTTGACATAGATAATGTAGGTATGTCTCCCCATTCTACTAGATCCTACTCTCATCCTCCCCTTTGGCCCTCCTTCTAGGGTTTCGAGAGTCTCCCGGTGCTGACAGATCCTACTCCTACTTCTTTGGATCCTTCTCCAACTTCTTCAGCCTTATTCACTTAAGGTTCTGTTCCTTTTATTTCCCTTCTTCCTAGCGGCACCTCCATTCCAGGGTTCCTTTCTTGATGGCTCGAGTTCTCCAACCCCAGCTTCTCCTCCATCCAGGTTTCTTTCACCTGGCGATGGCGACCATCTTCTCTCTTCCCAGATTCACATTTTTATCCTTCTATAACCAATTTGTTCATTTTTATATTTTGTGGATCGATTATCCTTCATAAATCTAGGTTTCCCCCTTTTTACTACTTCTCTATCCTCTTTTTTCGGTGCTCATTTTCTTTCAATATGCGCTGACACTCACGGTTTTCTTGGATTTCTCTTTTTCGAATCCTTCTTCGCATTTTTCTCATTCCAATTAGGTTTTTTGGTGTCTGGTTCAGCTGTGACATTTCAGTGTATTCATGATTCGGTTTCTAGTTCAATCAGATGGTCCATTGTTGGATTTTTTTTGTTTCATCCCATTGAAGACAATGTATGCTATGGTTCGACGATGAGTTTTTCGTGGGGTTGCTGGTGATGGTCATGAAATGCATCTCTGTGGAGGTAAGACTGCTCCTACACTGCTCTGGCCTCTAGATCTATTGATCCTTCCCAGGTTGGTAGGGTGAGATAGTTCTAAGGAGGCTTTGGGAGGTGTTATTGGGGGTGGTTCTTCTTCCAACACCGATTTATATGTCAAGGTGTTTCCAGTTTTTCTCTGGTGATGAAAACGGTGGTAACACAATGAGGTTCTTCAAAGATGTTCAGGATTTTCTTTTGTGAGGTTACATCTTCTTGCATTGTTCATTATCTTTTTCCAATCGAGGTGGTGTGATAGTGGTTTGTTTGATATCTTCAGTTCAAAAATTTGAATCTTAGATGGTGGTATATGGCTGGATCTTTTTGTTTTGTGGTGTCATTTTGGTATGTGTGTTTGAAATTTGAATTTGGTATTTGGAATGGTTTTTTTTTCAATTTGGATTGTGAGGTTTCCACTAACCCAAAAAGTGTTTTATTTTTAAAATGAAAAAAATGGATTCAGAGGAGGAGGATGATGTAGGTCAATTCTCTGAGTAGAAAGATATTATATGTTGACCACCCGAGGAGAGCATTAGAGGTCACTGTGGTCAAACTAGTTTTGGTATCTTGGTGAGGCCTTAACCATTTATGTAATATGAATTGACATGATACATTTATGGTATAGTTATGATATCCACCATTATGAATTCCATCATTATGATATTAGTTTTTAATGTCCATGTGATTATTAGACTAGATAAAATATCCATGGATAAGTTTTATGCTCATGTGATTACTTATATAATATTATTTGTTCATTATTTGTTACTAACATATTTTACTTCATGTTGAAGTTTTTTATTAAATTTAATGTGTTTAATTTATTTACCAATAAATATTGATTATTCCTTATTTATTCATAATAGTATATATTACACTCATACCCATTATGATCATTGTATCTTACCTCTTTATTATATCTCCTTTCAATATGATGTTAGGAAGTGTATTATGGTTGATATGTAGGGATATTCAAAAGAGAATAATGGTGTTCTCAATGAAAATTATATACTGAATTTTATGATTTCAAATGAAATGTGAGATCCATGTATGTATCTAGTTTTCAGAGAATACTAAACTATTTTATCATTTGGTAAGTAATACTTTATATCTAGTTCCAAAGTAATAAAGTAACCACCAAATCTAGGCTATAAGGGATAAGGTCATTATGGTTGGAATCCAAGAAACTTTAGTAGAATTTTTGGAAACTATAATTAGGAAAAAATTTATTATAGAACATAACCCTAGGAGGGAGTTTGAGGATATGACTATGTATAAGATAAGATCCTAATCTTTCGGTAAGATATATATTATGTGGATTTTCCCGTGATACATCCCTATCTGGATACTATAATTAGACCTGGATCTAGAATTGTCATACATAGGGGTAATATATCAGAAAAGGTTGGAATGTGTTTTGACTTGATTATCACCTGGTGCATGACAACAAGCCTTATTACACACCTAGTTTGACATTATTGGGTGATATGATTAGGTTAATTCACATTTTCATTAAAAACTATTATAAAGGATTTGAAAATGTTATTATTTGAGAATATTCACTAAGATACCGAGTTTATGATTTTGAGAATAGTTATAAATAAATATTCAATTTATGATAAATGTTTTACTAGTATTGAAATTAAACATTATGATTCATAATGTTATAATCCAATCTAGTGTAGGATGTTGTATAGAACTAGAGACTAGTGTAAAGATTTAAAACCATATCAATGTGCATATTCTATGTAGGTATTTCCCTCTTAGGTAATATAATGAAGCTAAAGATAGATCTTCAGATGGATTTGAACAAATTATAACTATGCTAGGGTAGATGACTTAGGTTATGTCAATAACCTTACTCGTATGGAGAAACCTACTGATCCACAATAAGGTGTAACAATATTATATCATTTAATGCGTCAAAAGCCTCTATCATTTAATGGGACTATAAATCCATTTATAAGCGAGTAATGGATAAGTTCCCTTTGGAAGATATTTCTCACATTGGTAAGTAGTAAAAGGGAGAGGGATGTCATGGTAGTTTATAATCTATCAGGGGATGTGGATCAATGGTGGTAATTTATTCAAAACACTAAACATTAAGAATAAATAAAAAACATGGTGTGTAAGTATTTTAAGGCACACTTCTTGGAAAAATATTTTCCCTATATGAAACGAGCATATATGGAGAGGAAATTATTAAGTTTGAGACAAAAGGAAGAGGAATATGTTTCTAAGTAGGAAGCTAACATTAGAAGTTATCAAATCATTATGGATAATATATATATAATATAAATAGCATGATTGAAAATTTCTTTAAAGGTATTAAGATAATCCTTTGAAGGGAAATAGTCAAAAAAAAACATTCTCATCTTATGAGGATATTATATCATGTGATATCAAGAAAGAGAAATAATTTTCCATGTATTGAGACATCTTAGGGAATAAATATAATAAAAGGTATTTTGAACACTTTTTAAAAGGGAATATAGTAAAATAGAATAAGGGAAGTATGAAATTTCCATCTTGTAATATACGTGGAAAGAAACACCATAGAACATGCTTTTTAGGAATAAGAGTTTTCTATAAGTGTGGAGAAAAATGCCACCATGATTATGATTTCTAGGTAATGAAATACTATTTTAATGAGCAATGATTTAATTTTAAGGAGATAGGGAACTATTAAAATTATTGTTTGATGCATCAAGGTAATTTCCCCTAGAAAATGGTAAGTGAGAAGGGCTATGCCTCTATGATCAGAACAACTAAGATTTAAGTTCATAACGATGTGGTGGAAGTTAATTTAATTATACCCTAAATTTTTTCTATTTATTTATTTGATTAGTAATATTTTAAATCTTTTATATTTTCCAAGTTTTCAATTAAAATAACACATTTCCCTAGAACCTTAAGAAGGGAGTTAACAATCAAGACTCCAAGTGCAAATCTTACTGTAATAAGGATGTGTTAGTCAGTTCGCATTACGACACATAAATGTTCCCTCTATGATGAATTAATTATTATACATATGTTTGATTTTTATATAATCATTAGAATGTGATGAATTTACAAATATGGTGAAAACATTTATTACAAAGGGAATGAAATTATTATTTTTGATGAAGATGCTGAATTCATTATCTATAGAGAATAGATTTCATCATTTGAGCTATGTATAGATATACACCCAGTAGATCTTTTAAATAAGACCCTTGGGGAAGAATATAAGACATAATATATGAATGGAAAAGGTAATATTTAAATTTTGGATGTACATATTTCACAAGAATACATTGATGTACTTATTAAGTAATTACCTGGACATCCCCCATGACATGAAGTACAATTTTCTGTTGATTTAATCTCTGATACAAGAACAATATAAAAAACATAGAATGGCCACTATGAAATTAGTGTAGTTGAAGAAAAAACTAGAGGGGTTGTGTGATAAGTGGTTTATATACCCTAATGTTTCATGTTGAGAGCCCCTGTTCTTTTCATTAAAAAGAAAGATGGATCTATGAGGTTATGAAATTATTATAGGGAAATCAATGTTATTCCAATAATGAAAAAGTATCCTATACCTTGAATTGATTACTTATTAGATCAAATTAATAGATTTAAATATTTCTCAAATATTGAGATATATTTTGGGTATCATAAATTGTAATTAAATAAGAAATATATTTAGAAGAAATTTATTTTATGAGGTATAGACATTATGAGTTCACATTAATTCCAATTAGATTGACTAATTCACCATATATCTTCATGTATATAATGAGAAAAGTATTAAAGTAGTATCTTTATTTTTTGTGTGGTATTTATTGATGATATATTGGTGTAATATAATAGATATAAGGACCATGATATTCACTTGAGAATCATCATAGAGACACCTAGAAAAAAAGTGTTATATGGTAAATTTAGAATGTGTGAATTCTGGATTCATAAAGTTTATTTATTTGACTATATTTTCTCCAAGTATGGAACATAATTTGATTCTGTAAATAAAAAGGTAGTCTAAGTATGGAATTCACTAATAAACATAACTGAGGTAAGCTGTTTTATTGGTTTGGGAGGTTATAATCAGTGATTGCTTCAAAAGTTCACACAATTGGATAACATGTTAACCAAGATTACCGAGGAGGGGGTTAAGTTCATTTTGAAAATGGAATGCGAGGAATGTTTTGAATAATTGGAGAAGATATTGGTAATTTATATGATTTTGAATCTAAATCAATAAATTATGGGGTTTTGATATATAATTATGCATCAAATAAGGGACTTGGTTGTGTTGTTATGGAGAATGATAAATTTATTGTCTATGAATCAAGGTAATTAAAGATCATAAAGAATGATATCCAACCCATGATATTGAGTTGTAAGCTACACTAATTACATTGAAGATATATTGAAATTATATATATGGATAAAAATGTGACATGTACATGAATTATAAGAGTTTGAAATACTTTCTTCATAAAAATATACCAACATGAGGCAAAGGTGTTGACTCCAGATACTCAATGACCATGATTTATCAATACACTACCACCGAGGGATGAAAAACAAGGTAGTATATATATAGAGCTATGAATACCATGAAGTTTAGAAAAAAATGATGAATAAAAGGGATCCTGTGTTTATGGACCTAGTAAAGATGAACATAGGAATTATTAAGGAAGGGGAGACATCACTATTTTTTCAAATGATTTACAAACCATCATTTTTAGAAAAGGTAAAAAAGTTATCAACTAGATGATTATAAATTTCAAAATAAAATTAATGACGTGAATGATGTAAAATTGGAATGTTTCATTTGTGAAGATGAAATTATTAAATTTGGAAAGATATTGTGTGTTCCATCTACACTTGATTTGAATAAGTAATTATTGGATGATTCACATATCTATAATTTGTCTATGTAATGCCCTCAACCTAGTTACCTAGACTTGGTGAATTATTACATAACATTTTCATGATCACAAGGGATCAAATCCATAAAGACTGATCAGTTTAGTATCCTTTGAAGTACTAGATACATGCATAAGTTTTACATTAAATTATAAAATGAAAAACAAAAACAAAATTGTCTCCATTGACTACATTCATATCCCTTAGAAAATCCCTGCAGGTCATTCATAATATACTTCTTTGCATCTTGGAAAAAATAAAACATAGAAAGGAGTGATCTTAGATGCTCAGTAAGGATAACAATATAGTAGAAACTTTCATAAATAAGCATAAACATTTAAGGCAATGTATAAGACTAAAACATAAGACTTTTAAACATAAACTTCTGTATAATATGGCCAATATAAATCAAATAATTCCATTTACATATTCACATGGATATTCTAATAGTCTAATAATCACATGCAATATCAATATCGAATTTCATAATGATGGAATGCATAATGCCAGAATTCATAACCACATAGTCAAGGCCTTGTGCCAATACTACCAAAAAGATTTCTTCAAGGCCTTGTACAAAGAAACTAGTTTGTCTCATGGGACCTACTGATACATCGAGGAGCTATAGCGGGCTCCACCTGTCACTTACTAAGTTAAATTCATTCCTCATATGAAAAGGTTTAAACATAACATAAACATTCGTATTAAAAATAGCATACGAAATGTCAATACTTTATTTATAAACCATGAATGGTATAAAAATAACACATCCATAGTCAAAAATATCACAAAACCTTCAATAAAATATGGAAGATTTGTATCATAATTAATCAATTTTAGACAAGTGTAAAATCCATCAAAGGATGTTGACATAGATGAAATCAAAACTATTTGAGAGAAATATCTCTTTCTTTTTATTGAAATCATTTAAAAGTCCCATAATTATAAAATAAAATATTTATTTTGAAAATATTCTTATAATATTTTAAGGGGATCTTCGATGATGTTATAATAGCAGAAAATAGCTGCACCCACCGTATAAGTTAAAAAAGATATTCTTACCTTAAGTTTATCAAAAGGTCATAAAGTACCTTGTTTGGAAAATGACAGAAAAATTCCTTTCAAAAAATATAAGGTCAAATAAGGGTATAAATGACTTTAACCCATATTCTATTAAATAGTATTTTTTTTTGAAATATATTTTTAAGAAAACATGGATGTGGATGATAAAGAGGCCCCAATAGATACTTAAGTATTAACAACCTCAGATAAGTAGAGATATTATAGAATTAACCCTTACCTTGTACCTTTCCTTGGTCAAGGGTACATTAAACTCTTGTATAATTGTTAAAACATTGTTATTAAATTGTAAAATAATCATATAAATAAATATGATATCATATATGATCTTCTAATATTCCTTTGTTAATAATATTTTAGTAGTATCATCATTTCGGGTGTTAACTGATTCGTTTTCCTTTAGATGATTGGTTACGTAAGCCATGTTTGTTATGGATGGGATGTATTTGATTCATATATAGAATGATATTATGTTCATAAACATTATTTTTAATCATAAAATGAAAATTGTTCTTGAATGATTATGATGGGAAATGAATCTCATCATGTTTGTGGAGACGGTAATCCGTACGTACGCACGAGCGAAAATATCATTTTATTGATGGAAAAATCATAAGTAATTGGATGGTATATCATATATAAAGAATAATTGACATGTTATATTTATTATTTGAATAATTTATACTCATTATTATACCCATCTAAATAATGAAGTGTTTGTATAACAAACTACACTACGACGTGGAGACAGTAAGTCGTACGTACACATGAATGTTGACTTTTTCATTTATAGGATGGATAGAATAAAGAATATGGTTGTAACATATTTATAATAACATCACAGTATTTAGAATGTACTGGATTAATTATTTTGGTATGGAAACACCAACAAAATAGGAAGTGGAAGAAGAAAAGAACATGAAAGAGGGTGGTGAAATTATTACCACTTCTTCAGGTGTTTCCTTTTGAGTTGATCAAAAGGTCTCCTTAGGTTAGTTTATGATAAAAGTAATAACTCTTGGTTTATGTGAGGGAATTTGGGAGGATATTTGGGTAGGGGTTGGCTGAGACAAATGGATTTGGAGGTGTGAAATTAAGAAAAGGGGAAGTACCCTTTTATAAGAGAGGTGAGGGTCACTTTTGGAAAATCTTGAAATATTATTTTATAATAAAATAATTTTGGATTTATAATAGCTCCAAAATGATTTATTTAGAGGATAAGGTGGGTATAGGTCAAAAATATTTCAAAAAATAGGTTTTATACAGGTTTATGTCACCATATTAACCTTATCTTTTAGATTTAACTCTTAGTTAAATAGTTTGACATTTACCATGTCTCTTTGTATTTTTATATTATATGGTTAATAAACTTACTATAACAAGAAAAAAGAACCCCAAGTGGTTCATTATTAATATATATAACCTTATCCAAGTCTGTTGACCGAATATTATAGTTTTATGAATATTATATCAATTAATAATATAGTATTTGTTTTAAAAACACAATTATGTCAATTTTGACACTATTTAGTATTTGATTTTTTTGAAATCCATAAAAACTTTATCACTTTGAATAAAATTTATTTAATCAACCCTAATATGTCATATTAGCCTAGAAAATTATTTTAATTCATCATAAGTCTCAATTTATATTTATTTGAATATTTATAATATAAATTATTTTAATCTTTCATTAATAAGGTAATCACTGCATCATCATTGTGTCATAAATAAATTTAATTATTTAACATCTAAATTTTTTAAATAAAATACCATTATTTATGAAATATTTGTATCTTTCTAATGAATATTTATAGTCAAATTTATCTTAAGTATAAATCTATATTAAAAATGATTTAGTTATTAAAGTTTGAATTTAACACTTTTAACTCTTCTTTAAATAAAATAATAATAAATGTCCTAGTCTAATCCGAGTTGATAAAATGAGATCATATTTTATTACTAAGGTTGTTTTTGGTAGAATTACACTTATAAAATATAATTATAACATGTTTTAGGGTAATTATAATTTCATTTTACCCTTAATTACCCTATTTACTTTTAACTGTGGTAAATAAACGTAAAAAGTTACTATTCACCAAAAAATATTTTCATCTTATTGAACTATATTTTACTTACTGATTTCAACCATGTCTCCCGGATTTTTGAAATTAAACTCACAGAAGCGGTGAAATTAATTTTTATGCGAATTTGAAAATGCTCCGAGAAGATGGGTAAAAGACGATAAAAAGTTTGATAAAATTTTGTATATCTAAACTTATTATAAAATGACTCCAATGAATTAAGTTGAAAATATATAGTTATTATGTATATATTTTGGCCTAAAATAAATTAAAATAAAATAACTAATTATTTAAATAAAAATTTGGTTTTAAATAACATCACAGTGTTTTTCACTATTCATCACAAATTAAAAGTTTTTAGAAAAATACCAAAAATTACCCCAAAGATAATTTTGATATTTTGAATCCAAAAATGAAGTCCTTTTTGAAAAATAAAATTTATAAAATTTCAAAAAGTGGGTATTACTATTCATAATGGCTAGTTTGATTGGTTGTGGTGTGTTAAAACTCCAAGTTGCATACAACACAAGCTACTGCATTATTCAAAGGGAAACGTACTGTGGAAGATTGGGGTGTTACATTCTGCCCTCCTTAAAATATTTTTTCCTCAAAATTTCTAGAATATTACTGCATAAAAATATTTTGGTGGTTCTTCATCATAAGTTCCTCGGGTTCCCAAGTTGCCTCTTCCATCTTATGATTTCTCCATAGAACTTTCACCGGACGAGTTGTCCAGTTTCTCAACACTTGTTCTTTGGTATCAAGAATTCTGATAGGCTCTTCACAATAAGACATATTGGGTTCTAGTTCTAATTCTTTATAGGGGAGTACATGCGTTGGGTCGGGCATGTATTTTCTCAACAGTGATACATGGAACACATCATGAACTTTGGAGAGACTTGGTGGTATTGCCAAATGATAAGCTACAACCCCAATTTGTTCTAGAATCTCAAATTGTCCGATGTACTTGGGACTTAATTTACCTTTCTTACCGAATTGTATAACACCCTTCCATGGAGATACCTTCAAGAAAACATGATATCCTACTTGAAATTCCAAATCCTTCATTCGTTTATTGACATATCTCTTTTGCCTACTCTGGGATGCTTTGATATGGGTTTGGATAATCTCTACTTTTTCCATTGTTTCCTCAACAAGTTCTGGGCCTACAAGTTTTCTTCCACCAACATCATCCCAACAAGTTGGTGTGAAACATCTCTTTCCATATAACGCTTCATACAGTGCCATCTGAAAACTTGGATGGAAACTATTATTATAGGAAAATTCTACCATAAATAAATACTAATCCCACATACCTATAAAGTCAAGTGAGAAATATCTCAACTTGTATTCTAAGGTTTTAATAGTCCGTTCTAATTGTCCATCGATATGAGGGTGGAAGGCAGTGCTCAAACGAAGTTCAGTATCCAAGGCCTTATGAAGACTTTTCCAATATCTTGATGTAAAACGGGGATCACGATAAAAATCAATCGATAGGGGTACACCATGGAGTCTTACAAAACCATTAATATATAGTATTTCTATATTTTCAAGTGGTAAATCTTATCTTATAACAAGAAAATGAGATGACTTGGTAAGACAATAAAAAATGACCCATATTGCATCATTCCTTCTAGGAGGATTTGGTAGCCCCATGACAAAGTCCATCGTAATATTATCCCATTTCCACTCAAGTATGGGAAGAGGTTGCATGACTCCTCCAGGATGTTTCCTTCCAGCTTTCACTTGTTGACAAACCATACATCTTGACACAAAATCAGAAATCTCCCTCTTCATGTTGTCCCACCAAAAATGCTCCTTAAAATCTATATACATCTTAGTGCTCATAGGGGGTATAGAGAAATTGGAGCTATGAGCATCATACAACAATTCCCTTTTTAGATTAGGTATGTCAGGAACACAAAGTCTCTTCCCAAATTTCAAAATTTCATTTTCATATGTAAAGTCACTCAATCTCCCATTATTCACAGCTGTAATATTCTTTTCAAACTCCTCATCATCGGTCTGAGAACTATTTATAATTTTTAGTAAAGATGGTTTGGAAACCACTTGAAAATGTATTGAGGTTTCAACTTCCATGGTTATTCCCATATCTATCTTTACTAGATCCATGAAAATAGGATCCCTTTCAACTATCATCTTGTTCAAAACCCCACGATCCTTTCATCTCAAAGAATCTTCCACCTTATTTTCCTTCCCTAGGTGGTATTTTATAGTGCAATCATAATCCTTGAGTATTTCAAGCCATCGTTTTTCCTCATGTTGAGTTCTTTATGTGAGAAAATATACTTCAAACTCTTTTGATCAGTATAAATATCACATTTTTCACCATAGCGATAGTGTATCCATATTTTTGGAGCAAAGATTACAGCTTCTAACTCAAGATCATGAGTAGGATAGTTTTGTTCATGAGTTTTTAACTGTCGTGATGCATATGAAATAACTCTATCATTCTGCATACGGACACAACCAAGTCCTTTCTTTGAAGCATCACTATAATTAACAAACCCATCATTCCCTGATGGTAGAGTCAAAATAAGAGAATTTAATAATCTTCTCTTCAGTTATTCAAAACATTCTTTACACACTTTTTTCCAAAACAAATTTAACCCCTTTACGTGTGAGCTTGGTTAATGGGTTAACAAACTGGGAAAAATTCAGGAAAAACATCAATAATAACCTACTAAACAAATAAAACTGCATACCTCAGTTATACTCGTCGGTGCTGGCCATTCTTGGATTGCATTGGTCTTTGAAGGATCAACAGAGATTCCATCCTTAGAGACAATATGTTTAAGAAAATAAATCACTTAAAGCCAAAATTCAAACTTTCTAAACTTCCCATATAATTCATTTCTTCTGAGGGTTTTCAAAATAGTGCGCAAGTGATTTTCATGATCTTCGTAGATTTTTGAGTATACCAAGATATAATCAATAAATACCACTAAAAATTCATCAAGATATTCCTTGAAAACTCTATTCATTAGATCCATGAAGATAGAGGATGCATTAGTCAATCCAAAAGGCATTACTGTAAACTCATAATGCCCATACCTGGATCTAAATGCTGTTTTCGGAATGTCTTCCTTCTTCACAAAAGACTGATGATATCCAGATCACAGGTTAATCTTTGAAAAATATTGAACTCCATGAATTTGGTTGAATAAATCATCAATGCAAGGTAGGGGATACTTGTTCTTTATTGTTATACAATTGATCTCCCTTTAGTCAATGCACAACCTCATAGATCCGTCTTTCTTCTTAACAAAAGGAAATAGGCTCCCCCTAGAGAAACACTAGGGAGAATAAATCCCTTATTACTCAATTAATTCAGTTGTTTCTTTAGTTCCACTAATTCCATAGTGGCCATTCTATAAGGGGTCTTCGATATAGGCCTTGAACGAGAAATTAAATCAATAGAAAACTCAATTTCTCGTTCTGGAGGATGTACAGGTAAATCCTCTAGAAACACATCAACACATCCTTGCATAATAGGTAAATCCTATATTTTAACATTCCTTTCCTCACACATAGTTTTTTTTATTATCTTCCTCCCTGATAATTGAATTTAGTAGAGCTACTGGGGGTGAATCTAGATAAGAATCAGATGGTGATGTTTTTGCTCCAAAAATAAGGTGATCCTTATCATCATCCAAAATTGTAAACTTCTTCTTCTTATAATAAATTTTTGCTTCATGGTCCGAAAGACAATCCATACCGAGGATTATATCAAATTCAATCATGGGTATGATGATGAGATCAGCAGATAAAGAACATTTATATTCCTTAATGAGAATTTATTCACAAAACTTTTTTGCAATGATACTTCCCTCACTACATCAAAATCGCCGTTTAGCGGTAGTTTTGTAGGGGTGGTTCTAGGAACCGCCACTAAACCTTTTTAAAAAAAGGTTTCCCGGCGGTTTATAATAAACCGCTGCGAAACAATTTTTTTTACCAGTACCGACCCTTCCCCCTCCTCTTTCTCGACCGCTCTGTCCCCCGCTTCCCCCGTGACCCCGACCTACCACGAACCCAGCCCCCCGCGACCTCAGCTTCCCCATGACCCCATCCACCTTGTGACCCTGGCCACCCCGCGACCTCAGCGACCTCGGCCCCCCGTGACCCCGGTGACCCCGCGACCCCGGCGACCCTGCTTCCCCAACGACCTATACGAACCCCAGTGTTTGATTTCTAAGTTTTTTATTGTTTTGATATTAGTTATTTCTTTATTATTATTGTTTCTTATAATAAATTGTAATGTATGCAGATGTTTATGAATCTTGAATATTGAACTAGGTTCATTGAAAGGGTAATAAAAATTTTATTATCACATCATAATAATAATGGAAACTGCACTTCAACTTTTGAATATTCTATTTGAGTCTTAATCCACATATGTTGTATTGAAGCATGGGTGGAAGGAACATATTAAAATTCAATAGTGATCATGTTTACAAAATTACACTTATCCAAATGAAAAAAAAACATATTTATCCATGAAATAATGCTCCACCAGATATCGATTTCCTATTATCAACAATCATTCCCAATCTGCATCTAAATAACCAAACAAATCATGATTCCATTTGATTTCATATTTCAATTCATAGTTCAAAGTTTCATTTATTTATTTATTTATTCTCTTTCCATCCATGAAATGAGACACTTTTGAAGCACTTTGATACTAATCATGAAGAGTAACAACATACATAATATCTGGTCTTGAAGCTATTAAGTATAATAGACTACTAATAAGATTCTAGAATTCCCTTAGATCCACATTCGTTCCTTATTCATCCTTATACAATTTAGTACCTACTAAAATTGGTGTAGAATTTGGATTCAAATCCTCCATTCTAAAAATATTCATCATTTTATTAGAATATTTCTCTAGATATAAAAATATACAATCCTTTCTTTGATACATTTTTAATTGAAGAAAGTATCTCATCTCACCAAGAATATACATTTAAAAATTATTTTTCATTTATTTGTAGAACTCTTAGAAAACACATTCTTTATTTCTAGAAAAAATAATATCATCTATATAAACAATAACAATGAGAAAAATCTCATTGTTATCAATAATGTAAAGATTTATATCCACTCTTCCTTTCTTGAATTTCAATTTGATCAAGATTATGTTAATAATAGATTAGCAGGATCTTGTAGATTTCTTTAGACCATACAAGTCCTTATTTAACCTAAAACAATTAATCTTCACTAAGAAAGAAATCATAGGGTTGTTCAATATAGAGTTTGTATTTCAATTCATCACCAAGGAAGTATGCCAAGAAATTTATTTCAAATATCTTTCAATGGATTTATACTAAAAAGTAATGGAAATTTATTATGGTTTCAAGTCTTGAAACTGGTGAAAATGTCTCATCAAAGTTAACTCTTCCAACCTATGAATAGCCTTGACACAATAATCCAGATTTATTTTTCACAACTTCCCCTTTTTCATTCATTTTTGTTTCGAAAACCCACTTTATTCTAATAATATTATTCCTTTTGGGCTTGGGTTCTAACACCAAAGTATCATTCTTTTCTATTTGATCTATCTATCTCTCTCTTAAACATTTCTACTTCATTTAATCTTGCACATCTCTTGGTTAAACATGAGGGAACAATGATATATGGGAGGTTTTCTTAAATGTTCTTCTAGTTTGAATCTATTTTCTATAATCTCCAATGGTATTTATAACTAGAAAATGAATATTAATCCATGGATAAAGTGACCAAATATTATTATTAATTACTTAATTTTTCTGAATCAACCTATTTAACTTGAAATCCCTCAGAATATTCAACATTTTCTGAAACTTCACCTTGCTGTTTCACAAAAATATATTCATCATCATCACTTATGGAACATTCTTATTCTTGAGAGTTCAAATTAATTTTGTGTTCCATCACTTTCACATGAACAGAATCAACAATATTTTCTATTTGTTTTTTATTTTTGTACCTCTCGTACCCCTCGTGGTTTAATTTTCATGATCACAATCACTCTCTTTTTTATCTAATCTTGTTTTAAGTGTTTTTGGATGATAGGCATGATTTCAGGTTGCCAAGGAATTGGGCCAAGAAAGCCAGAAGGAAAAAGTGGACTGATTTCAGTCCACCGGCCAACCGGTGGATGACCACCGGCCAGCCAGTGGAATCTTGATAGAAGGCATCCCCTCTGTCCAGACCACCGGCCAACCGGTGTCCCATCACCGGCCAGCCGGTGGAACCCATACAGAAGGGACACCTACTGTCTCACCACCGGCCAACCGGTGGCCTCCTCACCGGCCAGCCGGTGGTGCCTGGGCAGAAGGCCTCTCCTTTTTCCAAAGCACCGGCCAACCGATGGCCAAGCACCGGTCAGTCGGTGGAGCCAGTCAAACTAGCCATTGGGCTTTTACCAGCCTACTCCCAACGGCTCCGAAGACTTTTCCAACGGCCCCGAAGACCCCGAACGGCCATATGAGGGTTCCCCCTCTATAAATAAAGGACTAGGAAGCCCCGAAACGTGTGTGGAATAATAACAAAGCCAACGGAAGCCAACATACACATTTTTCATCATTTGGCAAACCTCCGGCGGATTCCTTCAAGGAACCTCAATTTCTCCAACCCACTTCGACATCCAAGGAGCACCATCAAAGAAGCTTGGGAGCGCTCTTCATCAACTTCATCAATCCTTTGGCGCCCAAGTCTTCTCCTCTTACGGTTTTTCATTCTTTATCTTTTTGAGCATCAATTTGGGTTTGTGCCTACAAACCCCTCTTTCTCTCATCTTCCTTTTGTTTGGGTTTTCACACCACCTTCAAGGTGTGAAGAGGTTAGTCAAGCCTTCCCTTTAAAAGGCTTGAGTCATAGGTGAGCTAGCCTCCACCTGTAAGAAGGCTAGTTGGTTCTTGCTCAACCATTAAAAGCAAGATGTAATAGGTTCTAGACTACCTTAAAGTCTAGTGGGTTTCTTGCTAAAACCATTAAAAAGCAAGCGGTAGTAAATCTCTCAACGGTTGAGTTGGGAGCGTAGACATAGGCTTTGGTTTAAGCCGAACTCCGTTATCAAGTTTTGTGTCTTGCCTCTTTTATTTCCGCTGCACTTTTAACTTTGTTTTTAAATTGTTAATTATTTTTTAAAAGGCAATTCACCCCCCCTCTTTCCATCACTCTCCGACCCAACAATTGGTATCAGAGGAAAAATTTGAGTAATACCCTAACCATTTTCAAATTCAAGATCCTTTGTGATGGCTTCAACTTCTTTTTCCCCCGAAGGCTATTCTTTGGGTTGTGCTCCATTCTTTGATGGAACCGACTATACTTATTGGAAAACCCGCATGACCACTTTTCTTAGAAGTATAGGTTATCCTATTTATATGTCATGCATGGTTATTCTCTTTCTTCTCCCGATGAATCCAATTGGACTCAAGCCAATATTAAAAATTTCGAGCTTGATGGCAAAGCCATGAATGCTCTTCATTGCGGCCTTGATCGTAATGAATTCAATCGAGTTTCCACATGCACTTCATCTCATGAAATCTGGAAACTATTGGAGGTTACCCATGAGGGGACCAACAAAGTTAAGGATACTCGATTGGATATGTACCATCAAGATTTTGAGTCTTTTACCATGCATCCATCTGAAAATATAACTGAAATGTTTACACGTTTTACTGATGTTTTCAATGGGAGAAAGTCCCTTGGTGATGATGTGTCTGCAGAAACGATGGTCAAGAAGATCCTTTGGATCTTACCAAGCACATGGGCACTGAAAGTCACGGCAATCCAAGAAGCAAAAGACATCAAGAACATGCCGGTCGAAGAGCTCATCAGATCCCTCATGACCTACGAGATCACCATGAGGAGGCAAGCTGAAAAGGAAGGCAAACCGATCAAATTTCCAAAGAACATCGCCTTCAAAGTTCAAAAAGAAGAAAGCTCATCCTCCTCATCGTCTTCCTCTTCAAGCGGCAATTTAGAAATGGAGAATCTTGCCCACAAAATGCACAAATTCATGAAGAAGCACAAGAAGAAGAAATCCCGCAAGGCTCAACCCAACGAAAAATCCGAGCCCGAGGTAACATGCTATGGGTGCGGCAAGAAAGGCCATTACAAGCCCGATTGTCCACTCAACAAGAAAAAGGCCAAGCAAAAGGAAAAGAAGAAGGCATTCAAGGCCACATGGAGTGATAGCTCCACATCCTCCTCCTCCTCCTCCTCAAGTGACAATGGTAAAAAATGCCTAATGGCATTTCATGAGGTATCCTCTTCTGACTCCTCATCCTATAGTTCTTCAAATTCTTTCAATCATTTATCTTATGAGGATCTCCAACATGCTAGAGATCAATTGGAGGAAGGCTTTCACGAACTTTCTTCCAAATTTTTTGCTTTAAAAAAGAATCTCAAAAAACTTTCTTCCGAAAAGGAACAACTTCTCAAAGAAAAGGAGGAGTTGTCCCTCAAGATCCAAAACCTTCCCGATGTTGATTCTATGGAATTAACAATCAAGGATTTAAGGAAATCCCTAGCTAAGTTCACCAAAGGTGAACATAACCTTTAAAAGCTCCTTGGTTCCCAATGCATATCTAGAACCACACAAGGGCTTGGCAATTCCAAGAAAGATTCCTCTTCCCATGCTCCTACTATTTTTGTAAGGGGGAGCTCCCAATATAAATTTTGCAACTATTACAAAAAGATCGGGCACTTAATTTACGAGTGCGACCTCAAAAATGCCCGGTATGGAAGGCCCAAAACCATTTCCTTTAATGATGAATTTCATAGGAGAAGACCCGCCACTAGACAAGTTTGGATTGAAAAATCCCTTTTAGAGAGTCTCACTGGACCAAAATTTGTCTCGGTTCTAAAATCCTTTCCCTGGTGATTTGTTGTTTTTATTTAGGGGGAGTTAGGATCGTTTAAGCCTTTTTGCTTTATTTTCAAAAATTTCAATTCAAAACTTTCAATTCAAATTTCAAAAATTTCAATTGGTTTAAAATCTTTATCTTGTTTTTCAATCCTTTCCCTCAATCAAGTTTTATGCCCCGTGCTATTTTGATAATCACAAAGGGGGAGAAAATCTTGGTTGATTGGGGGAGAAATCTTTCTCTCATGCTTTGCATTACTTTTCAATTTATCCTTTAAAGCATGCCTTTCATTTCAGTCTTTTACATTGCTTGTTTTGGTGATTGTGATCATCAAAATAGGGGGAGATTGTTGTACCTCTCGTACCCCTCGTGGTTTAATTTTCATGATCACAATCACTCTCTTTTTTATATAATCTTGTTTTAAGTGTTTTTGGATGATAGACATGATTTCAGGTTGCCAAGGAATTGGGCCAAGAAAGCCAGAAGGCAAAAGTGGACTGATTTCAGTCCACCGGCCAACCGGTGGATGACCACCGGCCAGCCGATGGAATCTTGACAGAAGGCATCCCCTCTGTCCAGACCACCGGCCAACCGGTGTCTCATCATCGGCCAGCCGGTGGAACCCAGACAGAAGGGACACCTACTATCTCACCACCGGCCAACCGGTGGCCTCCTCACCGGCCAGCCGGTGGTGCCTGGGCAGAAGGCCTCTCCTTTTTCCAAAGCACCGGCCAACCGATGGCCAAGCACCAGTCAGCCGGTGGAGCCAGTCAAACTAGCCGTTGGGCTTTGACCAGCCTACTCCCAACGGCTCCGAAGACTTTTCCAACGGCTCCAAAGACCCCGAACGGCCATATGAGGGTTCCCCCTCTATAAATAAAGGACTAGGAAGCCCCGAAACGTGTGTGGAATAATAACAAAGCCAACGGAAGCCAACAGACACATTTTTCATCATTTGGAAAACCTCCGGCGGATTCCTTCAAGGAACCTCAATTGCTCCAACCCACTTCGACATCTAAGGAGCACCATCAAAGAAGCTTGGGAGCGCTCTTCATCAACTTCATCAATCCTTTTGCGCCCAAGGCTTCTCCTCTTACGGTTTTTCATTCTTTATCTTTTTGATCATCAATTTGGGTTTGTGCCTACAAACCCCTCTTTCTCTCATCTTCCTTTTGTTTGGGTTTTCACACCACCTTCAAGGTGTGAAGAGGTTATTCAAGCCTTCCCTTTAAAAGGCTTGAGTCATAGGTGAGCTAGCCTTCACCTGTAAGAAGGCTAGTGGGTTCTTGCTCAACCATTAAAAGCAAGCTGTAATAGGTTCTAGACTACCTTAAAGTCTAGTGGGTTTCTTGATAAAACCATTAAAAATCAAGCGGTAGTAAATCTCTCAACGGTTGAGTTGGGAGCGGAGACGTAGGCTTTGGTTTAAGCTGAACTCCATTATCAAGTTTTGTGTCTTGCCTCTTTTATTTCCGCTGCACTTTTAACTTTGTTTTTAAATTGTTAATTATTTTTTAAAAGGCAATTCACCCCCCCTCTTGCCATCACTCTCCGACCCAACATTTATAACATTGATATTATCTTACATTTGGTGGATAACCTTGGAAGATATCATCTGCACCATTTCTTTCTAACTTTCCTATATTTTCACCTTTAACTTTTATTTCAAAAGTGCTTCTAAAATATCTTAGATAATTCAACCATGTATATTTCATGTAATAAACCTCATATAATGACATATTACAGTCTATCCTATAATGAAAATGATTTTAATATAAACAATTTATCCAATGGATTGTCTCCGGAAATAATTATATGTGTCATGCTCTAATGACATAGTTTGAGTCAGCTCGTCAAGCACTCTATTCTATCATTTAGTCACAACATTCATTCTGTCTATTTGATGCACTTATTTAATGAGGGATAAAAAGTTTCTTATAGGATTAAAATATTCCAATGGTATAATCAACACAATTATATGTTAAAATATTATTTAAAGAGTAACCACCCTTCGCCTTCTTAACCTTCGAGTTCGGCTTTCCTGAAGTTTCTCTCCTATGGCAGACCGACGAGGGATGTCCCAGCCGCTTGCAAACGGAGCAGAAATCCATCCAATTCTCATAAAAAACCTTCTTTTTTCACATGTACTCCTCACCAATGGTAATCCATATAAACTCGAATGGTAGTCGAGATACATCCAATTCAACACATATTCTGGGGTTAACAGTATGACACACAACCGCAATACGATTATCAGAACAAAGAAACCTTCCTATCATATTACCGATCAACTGAAGAATAGCAGGGTTTTGAAAAAGAAGAAAAAGTTTAGGAAAACTGACGCAAACTGCCATTGATGAAGAATTGTGCTTCATATAAAGATCGAAAGTCCATAGAAGAAGAATGAAACTCATCCCGTTGAAGCTTTGCGGCACCTTGGACCATTCCTGAATGAGGTCCACCTCCAATTCAAAGCAGATCATAATCTGGCGGCTATCAAGAAAACCAACCACCGCCCGTTCCTGCAGATCCCAAGAACCAAATACGAACCTGTCAAAAGCATCAACAGAAGGTCTCCTAAGCTTGAATCGAGCAACCAACATGAGGTTCAGAAGCGCCAAAGACTCCAAGAACTCCGAGTTCAAGATTTGAAGGTTAGGGTAACCATCGAGGAGTTCCGGTGCTTTACGGAAAACCGAAACATTTGGAAAAGGAGTGCTGAAATATTATTTATTTTTTGGAATTTGTTGATCAATAAGCTTACCTGATCCTTGATTTAGCATATTATTGAGGGTTTTCATGAGTTGGATGGATTTATTGTTCAATTCCTTCAATTATGATCTATGAGTGGTGAGAGTGGTATATTGACTATTTTTAGATTTAATTACTTGTCTCAACATGTATTTCATGGAAGGATATTGTAATTTTCCATAATGGTAGATTTTATAAGGTTTTAAATTTTATCTTTGTAATGGAGGGGTTTTGAAGGACTATTGATAAGCATGTTGGAATACTTGCTGTAATGGTGGCCTCTGTTGTTGTTGGTTCACATCTACAAATTGTTTGGAGGATAAATATTTTCATCCATATTTTCTAATTGGTTGGTTATAAAGTTTCCAGCAGGGGATCATATTTATTATATTATGTTTCTGTAATGTTACACTATCGTATATATTAATCTCTTTATCTATTTAGTAGTAACTATGTGTTTTAATTATTTTTATTATTGTGTAGGCACATTGTGATATACGATGGTTTGATGATTCTCAAGTGTGACACTGAGTGAGTGACGGACTGGTGTAGACCATCAATATCAACTGTTGGGGTGTGTTTTTTGTAATCTATATTAATGAATTCTGTTTTAGTTTTTGAATGATCATTGAGTTTGAAGAAAAAAATACCATTTGAATGCATGAAATGGAGTTGTTTTGAATAGTTTAATAGTTAGGGTGCAATGTAAGCATGAATATAACTAGTATGTTTCAGAGAATTTGTCGCATAAATTAAGGTTTAAGGACTAAATTGTTTATTGAAGAATCATGAGGATACTTATTAGGGATTATAATAGTTGTGGTGGGATTTTTGTAATGACTTGTATTCTACGGTTTTGTCAGCATATATGAAATTTGATTTTTTTAGTTCTACAATCAGGTATTCTTGGATAATTTTGTCACGAAATATGATTTCAAATGTTATAAAATCACTAGGACATGTTTTTTGGAAATGATATGATACCTGAATGGCATCTTGAATCCATGGTGGGTATTGGAGTAGGGCTTAGGAGGCCCTTCATGGAGGTGGGTGTGAACTTAGGATTTTTTATGATAGGATGGTGGGTGTTTAATTATTTAGAAAAGTGGAGGAAGAACCATAATTAAAAACTCTTATATTGGTCTTCAAATGTAAAAGTAACCATTTAAAGGGTTGGTGTGAAATAGAAAATAATCATGCATACACATACCTAAGTAAATAAGGTTCATATTTTTTGAAATTTTTTCCATTTCTGATATGTTGTGGTTACCGTATATATATTGGGGTGGTCCTATATGATATATAAATGTACTCTAGTATTTAATGTCCCTTCCATTAATAATAATAATATAATTGTTGAAGTTACAATGAATACATAATGGTAACAACATAATATATAAAGGGAACATCTTTAAAAAAGAGTGATATGTAAGGGTCATCTGGTTCACCATAGTTTATATATAGTGGTCAATCTATTCTAGAAAAATTGTAATGTAATAAATGTATAAAATTCACCCTATAAATGTAATGTTCACTCTCTTATGTGAGACTAATAATATGGATAGGTTTTGGAATACATAAGGTTTTCCCAAGGTCACTTAGTATATGTAATGATCATTTAAAAAACTTAAGATTCAGAAAATGGTAAAGTGTAGGGTCATGTAAAAGTTACTCTTGGTTACCCAATGTTATATAAACCTCACTAACATTGTCAAATATTTGTGCATAAGATTAAGAATTTTGTACATAATATTCATCCACTTATTCTAAAAAATTTATTATGTCTTGATCTACCGTATGATATATAGAAATCAACATGGGAATTCATAATGGTTAAAATAGGTAATATGCAAAGTTCATGCAGATACATAATGATAATTCATAAGGGATACAAACATTGTGAAAAAGATAGATGATATTCAAGATTAATCTTTGAGGATATGTATATGTTAAGAGTATTTCAAAAAATTTATGCCACATGGTTTTTCAAAAATTTAGAAAATAATGGAAGGATAGTCATTTTGGGTGTTTTAAATTATAAATTTTCTTCTAGATTATTCAACTTCGAGATGTACGATCAAGTAGAGGGTTAAATACTCTTCTAATCCACTTTACTCCTTAAAACACTTTGATTTTTGGTGATTAATTATGGTCTGTTTCATCATTTATGTTACAATTATTTTATAATTCCATGGTACTTATTTTATTTCGTATTCCATTGACTGTAATATCACTAAATAAGGGTATGATATAAATTCCACTAAAGAATGAAGGAATTGAGTCAATGTAATGGGTGTTTTGTTTTAATTGTTTAAAGAAGATTCAAAGAGGAAAATTTCAAAATGATATATGGGGTTTATAGATCTATGAAACTTCTTGAGTTATTTGTTATTCTTTAATGATGTGGGTGAAATTTATGGGTATGACAGAGTAAGGAATTTTTTATTTGTATACTAGATATTTGGATGCATATTAAAACTTTTGTGCACCACTTTTCTCTAGCATTTATGTTTTGGGGGATCAGTGGTAAGTAATTATTTGGTTTTATAGAGTGGGATCTATTACCCCTGGTTAGGATATATGACTTGTATTATGGGGTTAGATATATTCCACTTGATGATTTTGATATGTTAATGGTATTATCTGTGTAGATATGAAAATATATGGTATTTCTGTTTTGATTTCTCTTTTAGGGAAGTGGTGCAGCGGAAGCAATTTTTTTTATAGGGCTACATTTCGCGGTGGTTTAAACCGCCGCCAAATGTACATTGGCGGTGGTTTAAATCACCGCTAAACGGTGAAAACCACCGTGAAACGTAAAAAAAAATATGTTTAATAGAGGTTTTAACCACCACTACATAGTTTCACCAGAGGTTCTCATTTCTTGGCGGTTCTGGTGACTTTAGCGGGGGTTTTAGGAGCCCTGGATTTCAGTTTATTCGCGGCGATTATAACCGCCGTGAATAAACCGAAATCCAGGGCTCGTAAAAACCGCCGCTCAACTCAGTAAAACCGCCGCGAAATGAGGCAGTTACGACGCTTTCCAGAAACCACCTTGAACTGGAAATAACCACCGCGAATATAT
Organism: Viscum album; assembly: GCA_963277665.1. Classification (NCBI taxonomy): domain Eukaryota; kingdom Viridiplantae; phylum Streptophyta; class Magnoliopsida; order Santalales; family Viscaceae; genus Viscum; species Viscum album. The sequence goes on along the minus strand of OY728135.1, from coordinate 1,253,165,271 downwards.
TGTCGACGTCGTATTAGGCAGCGGTTTCTGTAAACCGCCACCAAACCCTTTTGAGGCAGTTTAAACCACCACTAAACGCAAAAAAAAAACAGCCGCTAAGCGGCGGTTCTCTTGTAGTGCCTTAGGAGTTTTGATTGATAAGTCCCTTGTTAAGTTAAATTGAAATTACTAATTTTCTTAGAAAACTAGGAATATATGAAATAATGCGATGATCCAAAATCAAATAAATCATTGGCTAAACTTGAGGAAACCATTAAATTACCTACCACCACATCTTTTGGAGCTTCAACCTCAGAAGTAGTGATCACATAAGCTTGGCCTTTCTCCCTTGTCCTTTCCTAAGGCAATTTCCCTTGGCACTTAGGACATTCATTTACAAAATTACCCTTTTCTATACAATTGTAACATTCAACATTGACAACCTCTTTCTTTCCCTTGCTTTCACGAGCTTGGTGGCCTTTTTAACCACACTTGTAACAGACTTCCATTACCTTCAGGAAAGCACCAGGGTGTTTCTTCCCACATTTACTGCTGGATGGATATTCAACTTTTACTTTCTTCCCCATATTTTTATTTCCAGAGTGTTGAGTAGATCTCTTCTTTTCTTTCTTTGCTTTAAAGTCATAAGACTTAAAAAATTCCTTTTCTATCTTGATAGCACACAAGACAATATCTTTGTACGATAAGAAGGATTATGAGACTAATTCTATAGGGAAAAATGGTTTTAACCTATTAAATAATCAATCAATCTTAGTCCTTGGGTTATGTATATAATCTATTGTATGCCTTACTAACCTTGTAAAGTTAGCCTCATACTTTGCGACATTCTCGTCCTCCTTTTTCCTCAGACTCAGAAATTGTCTTTCCATATCCGCTCAATGGTCAAAAGGAACGTATTTCTCAAATAAAACCTCTTTAAACTCCCTTTATTCCATGTTTGATACTTATTCATCTTATTTTGGGTTTTGGATTAATGAACACCATTGATCTGTATCTCCCATGAGGCGATAAATTGCCATGAAAACTTTTTCCCTTTCGCTACTCCACAAAGCATGAAATATTTTATCTAAAGAACTTATCCATTGCTCAGATACCAATGGATTTTTACTCCCATTGAATATTGGTAGTTTTTTCCTCATGAAGTGGTCTAACATTGATCCTCCGCGTTGTGGATTAGGGTGCTCCATACAGGTAAGGTTATTATTCATAACTTGAGTGAGTTGTCCCAGTATGGTGATAAGATGATCAACACCAATTGCATCACCAGCTCCACTATAATTATCTTAATTAGGAGAGAAATCCCTACATGGATTACGTGTGTTGATATGGTTTCCATTCCTTCCACTAGGCACCATTTCTAAAAAAATAGCATACACTAGATTAGTTTATGAATCACAATACATAATTCCAAACTTGTAAAACACTTAACATAAATTGAGTAGTTTATGGATATAATCCATAATCATAAAAATGTTTTCTTTGAGGAGGTATATACTCATAAATACTTCATAATGGTTTATAAAGAAAATGTGAATTTTCCTAAGAATGTCCCCATGAGTATCGTAACCAAGAGTACAGCAAGGCCCATTGTCATGTACCAGGATACCCCGGGTCAAGCCTGAAAGTACTTGTCGGAGTTTTCACTCCCAGGTACATCTATTCCAGAGCCACTTCTACCTACTTGTATCCATACAGGGATGTATTTCTTGTAAAATACACAAAATCTCTATATTACCAAAATTCATAGAAGTTATTCTATACTAGTCCTCAAAGTCTATCTTAGGGTAATGTGCTCTAATCAGAGTTTATCTAAATCTAGTTTCCAAGATTTTTACAAAACTTCCTATGATACCAACTATAACGCCCCTACCACAGGTACCTATATTCAGTGAATTATTACATAACATTGACATGATGATAAGTGATCAAATCCTAAAAGACCGATCAGTTTAGTATCCTTGGAAGTACTGGACACATTCATAAGTTTTACATTACATTATAAAATGAAAAACAACAACAACATTGTCTCCATTGACTACATTCATATCTATTAGACTATCCTTGAAAGTCAATCATAACATACTTCTTCACATCCTAGGAAAAATAAAACATAGAAATGGGTGATCTCAGATGCTCAGTAAAGATAACAATATAACAGAAACTTTTATAAATAAGCATAAAAATTTAAGGTAATGTATAAGACTAAAACATAAGTCTTTTAAACATAAAATTATGCATAATATGTCCAATATAAATCAAATAATTCCATTTATTTATTTACATGGATATTCTACTAATCGAATAATCACATGCAATATGAATAGCCAATTTCATAATGATGGAATACATAATGCCAGACTTCATAACCACATAGTCAAGGCCTTGTGCCAAGACTAAAAATAAGATTTTGTCAAGGCCTTGTTCCAAGACACTAGTTTTTCTCAGGAGACATACCAATGCATCGAGGATCTATAGCGGGCTCCACCCATCACTTACTAAGTCCAATGCATTCCTCATATGAAAATGTTTAAACATAACATAAACATTCATATTAAAACTAGAATATAAAATATCAATACTTTGTCCATAAACCAGTAATGGTATAAAAATAACACATCCATAGTCAAACATATCACAAAACCTTCAATACAATATGGAATATTTGTATCATAATGAATCAATTTCAAACATGTGTAAAATCCATCAAAGGATGGTGAAATAAATGAAATCAAAACTCTTTGAGAGAAATATCTCTTTCTTTTCATTGAAATAATTTAAAAGTCACATAATTATAAAAGAAAAAATTTATTTTGAAAATTTTGTTATAATCCTGTAAGGGGAGTTTCGACTATGTTATAATGGAAAAAATAGCCACACCCTCCGTATAAGTTAAGAAAAGACATTCTTACCTTAATTTTTTCGAAAAGGTCATAAAGTACCTTGTTTGGAAAACGACAGAAAGATTCCTTTCAAAACATATAAGTTCAAATAAGGTTATAAATGAATTTAACCCACATTCTAGTAAATAGTAAAATATTTTTGAAATAAATTTTTAAGAAAACACGGATGTGGATGATAAAGAGGTACCAGTAGATACTTACGTATTAACAACCTTAGATAAGTAAATAGATTGTAGAATTAACCCTTACCTTGTACTTTTCCTTGGTTGAGGGTACGTTAACCTCATGTATAATAGTTAAATAATTGTTATTAAATTTTACAAGAATCATATACATAAATATGATATCATATTTGATCTTCTAATATTACTTTGTTAATAATATTTTAGTAGTATCATCGTTTCGGGTGTTAACTGGTTCGTTTTCTTTTATATGATTGGTTATGTAAGCCATGTTTTTTATGGATAGGATGTATTTGATTCATATACAGAATGATATTATGTTTATAAATATTATTTTTAATCATAAAATGAAAATTGTTCTTGAATTATTACGATGGAGAATGAATCTCATCACGTTCGTGGAGACGGTAATCCGTATGTACACACGAACAACAATATCATTATATTGATGGTGAAATACTATGTAATTGGATGGTATATCATATATACAGAATATTTAACATGTTATATTTATTATTTACATCAGTTATACTCATCATTTTTACCCTTAATTACCCTATTTACTTTTAACCGTGGTAAATAAAATTAAAAATTAACTATTCACCAAAAATTATTTTCATCTTATTGAACCAAATTTACTTACTAATGTCAACTATGACTCTAGGATTTTTGAAATTCAACTCACAGAAGTGATAAAATTATGTTTTATGCAAATTTACACATGCTCATAGAAGGTGGGTAAAAGACGGTAAAAAGTTTGATAAAATTTTATATATCTAAACTTATTATAAAAGGAATCCAATGAATTACATTAAACATATATAAGTATTATGTATATATTTTGACCTAAATTAAATTAAAATAAAATAACTAATTATTTAAATAAAAAGTTGGTTTTAAATAATAATGTAGTGTTTTTCACTATTCATCAAAAATTGAAAGTTTTTAGAAAAATACCAAAAATTCACCCTAAACTAATTTTGATATTTCGAATCCAAAAATGAAGTCCATTTTGAAAAATAAAATTTATAAAATTTCAAAAGGTGGGTATTACTATTCATAATAACTAGTTTGATTGGTCGTGGTGTGTTAAAACTCCAAGTTGCGTATAACCCAAGCTACTGCATTATTCAAAGGGAAACGTACCATGGAAGCTTGGGGTGTTACAATCTACATATAGTAGTAGCACCAATATTTATAATTTTTTTAAGGGAAATTTTTAGTGGGATAAAATGAATAGGTAAATTTATAATTTTATGTCAAGATGTTTGGTTTGTCAATGAGTGAATGCTGAGAGACAGAATCCTAGAGGATCCATTAAAACTATACCTATTACAATGTGTAATTAGGATGACATTAATATAGAATTTTTCACTATATTTTCAAATACTCCTAGAAGGAATGATGCAATATGGGTTATTATTGATCACCTCACCAAATATGCACATTTCTACAATATATAAGAAGATATAACTCTTGAGTACCTTTCAAAACTATATGTTAAAGAATTTGTAAGACTTCATGGTTTACCTCTTTTAATTTTGTCTGATCATGATCCAATATTTACCTCAAAATTCTAGAAAAGTATTCAGAAGGCTCTTGATAGTGAGCTTTATTTGAGCACCACTTATCACCGTAAAACTAATGGATATGCAAAAAAGAATATTTAAACATTATAATAAATGTTTAGGTCATGTTCAATTGAATTTCAATTTGTGTGGGATCAATATATACCATTGGCCGAGTTTTCCTATAATAATTGCTTCGATTCATGTATTCAATTTGTGTCATATGATACATTTTATGAAAAGATATTTTATACTCCAAATTGTGTTGATGTAGTAGGTGAAAGGATTATTTTTAGTATAGAACTTATGGATGAGATAACTATAAATATAAAGGATATTCAAACTAATATAAATGTATCTCAAAGAATGAAAAAGTTCCATGCGAATAACCAGAGGAAAGATACAGAATTTGAAGTGGTAGATCATATTTTCTGAAAGTATCCCCATGGATGGGTGTTTGGAAGTTCGATAAGAAAGGTAAATAGAGCCCTATGTACATCAATTTTTTTAAATACTTGAAATAATTTAAGTTATGGATCACCTTTTGGTGATGTTACCAAATCTCTTTAAAGTAGATGATGCATTCCATACATCATTATTTAAGAAGTCCATGCCAAACCCAATACATGTAATATAATATGATGAAATAGAATTGGAACATGATATACCTTACTTTGAAGATACTATCCAAATTATAGACACTAGATAATAGGTTTTAATGAATAATACAACTCGAAATATAAAGGTACTTTAGAGAAATCAAATGATAGAAGAGGTAACGTAGGAACCTGAGGAAGTTGTGATGAAGAACTTCCCATAACTATTCATGATGTGATCTTATAGAAATTTTGAGGATGATATCTTTTGATGAATGTAATAATGTAATACCCCAATAGTTTATGATATATATTTTTTAAAATTAATTCAATCTCACCGATAGCTTGTAATACACTCAACCCTTAGTCTAAAAGAATGATAAAATGGTATAAATTTATAACCTAGCCATTAAATTGGTGGTTATGAATTATACTAAATAAATTATCAAAATTATATGGTTTAAAATGTATAAAATAAACTCAATGGTTATAAATAGATTAAAAATAAAATAATAATTATTTGAAAGAAAAAGAAATATTTTTCGGAAAAAAGATATTTTTTCCAAAAGAGGTTTCAATGTGTTTTCCATACTTATTTAAAAATTATTTATTATTATTTTTTAAAAATTTATTTAAAAAAATATATTCATTTTTAAATCATAATATTAAAATTATCTAAGATTTTATTCTTGACAATCTTCAGAAAATATTAATTTTTCAATTAATAGTGAAAAATACTAATTTTTTAAACTACCCTTTCACTTAATGAATTTATAAAGGTAAAATTTATTTTAAAATGGATTAAAATTAAAATTAATTCAATTATATTTTTATTAATCCAATTTATGTTAATATAATCAATTTCATGTTGAATTACTATATAAAAACTTTTTATACTTTAGAATTTTTTTATCTTTGGAAAATATTTTTTTCATTGCGTTTACAGGTTTAATTTTATATTAAATTATACCACATATGTGAATTTAATTTTGAATAATTAATTAAATATTTGGAATCATCATAATTAATATTATATAATATGTTAAACATAATTTTTTTTCATATTGAATAATAAGACCAATAAAAATTAATTAATGTGGTTAAGGATAAAACGGGTTTTCCGGGGGTAAAACTAACATTATAAGGCTTAAATTACATAAGAAATTATAAAATTCCTATTTTATAGACATATTTTGACCATATCACATATTATTTTCTATAATGATTCATTTTTAGCCTTTTGGATTGTATAATATTTGATTATAATTAATTGTTCTAAAACATTTAAACTCTATCCTCTCCCACACTTATAAAATGTAACCCACTGCCGTCTTCTATTTACACTTAAAAATCCATTTTAATTTTTCAAGTCCTCTCAAAATACCTTCTTTACTTCCATACCCATGATTTTGAGTCCTTGGTCTGATCAGAAATCCATCTTAGGAAGGATTTAGGTATAAACATAAAAAGGTTATCGAAAGAATATGTATAGTTCTTAACCACGTGTCTTCAAATTATTTCTTCCTATAACCCCTTCCAATATTCTCCAAATATTATTAAATAATTTTTTATCTCCTATATATTATTTTATTATTATTTTAATTTCATTTCCTTTATCCATCCTATCTTCCATCAAATGGGAAACTGAACCGTCAATAATGTGTATGATAAACTACTGCCTCATGAGTTGATGTAATTCATTTTGCATCACTGCATCTCACGAATGGATATAATTATAGAGTTAATTTATGAATATATTATTTATGAATCAATTATAATCATTAAATTATAATATCACATGAACCTTCTTACTTTCTAATCCATTGGAAAATGATAACGTTGCCCGTGCGTATGTGTAGACTATAGTATCCATGTAGTGTTGCGATATATTTTTCATTTGATATTTTCATGGATGGTAATATGTATATATTTGATGAATATATATGATTTATATGATATAATAATTATTCTTTTATGTTTAACTATTATTTACCTTTATTTTATACTATCTTTTGAAAAAAATGAAATCTATGTTCAAGCTTACTTACGACCTACCATCTCTATGAACGGTGTAACTCATTTTTCAATCTTTAAATTTTATAGAGTATTTTAAATAATTATATAATGAATATATTTATATCATTTTTAACATTATGTTGATTATTAAACAATGATAAAAGTACATAGACCGAAACTACCAAACAAAAACATACATGAAAAAGAAAGTAGTCATTACTGGAAACTATGATTTTAACAAAGAATTATTAATAAATGGATGATAAGAAGTTAAAAGTAGATCATATATGGTATGATATATATGTTTATGGTTATTTTATATATGAATAATAAATTTATATTTATTATAGTGGGGGTTTGAACACATATGAAAATAATAGGGCCTGAGGTAAGGGTTTCTCATCTCACTTTTAATTCTGTGAGACTTATGTCATATTCACCACTTATTAATTTTTTGTACTATATAAAATTCCCCATAGATATGTTATATCCTAAACCCATTTATATTAATGTTATTTAATGTTTCATTTGAATTTATTTATTTTATGGGGCTTATGATTCAAAATATACCATTGTGCTAAGGGTTTATTTCACAATCTCATCATTATTTAGATTTTTTATGTTGAAGTCTCCCTTACAGAAATTATATTATATTTCTATATTAATCCAATATATTTTATTCTTCTATATCTATTCATTAACTTTTCATATAATAGTAACATTTTTCACTTATTGGTATTTAAAATGAATTATATAATGTTTTTTATAAAAATGTGACATTATTTTTCTCTTCGGTCAAAAATCATTTTCCTTTTTATATCCTTGTTTTTCAAAAGCACATTAATTTTTTCAACATTATCAAAATGAATTATTAGATTCATTTTTAACAATGTTTAAATTTTGAAAAATATTTTTAAATGAATCTTTTTCTATTTTTTCAAATAATTTACCTTTTTTCCTTTTTAAAATACTGTGAAAATAATGCTTTGTTAATTTATATAGCCTGTATGAAATTACCTACCATCATGACCACTCATTGTTTTTAATTTTCCTTATCAATTTTAAAATTTTATTTTTATATAAATTTGTTTCCTTTTATTTTAGAAATTATTATTTTTTAAATAGAATTTTCAAAGGGAAAAGTATATTTTCCTCAAGAATGTTTTTGATGAAATTTTCATCATATTTATATTTATAAACAAAAAAAATCACCATTTTACTTATTATACATTGGTAATATATTGTAATGAAACCATAATTTTTACGTATCTAGATGGTTTATGATTAGTTTGGTTTAGGACGTACTGTTTTGATATCATTCTCCATATTGCTTTGGATAGTTTTTTATTATGCTTATTGATTGGTGAAATTATTGAAATTTTTCATGCTAGTTTATCAATATTCATTTTATGTGATAATATTTATACCCTTTCATATCTCTAATATATTAAAATTTTTAAATTATGGGAGGGGGATACTATATCCACTCAATGAATCGGTGGGTCTCATGAGACAAAATAGTTTGGGTATTTTCCCTAGGCCCTACCCATTTATATAATATTTCTCAGCCTAAGTCCAAATAGAATGATCATGATGTATGGAATTATGAACTACCTACTTATAAAATTAGTTACTAATGTCCATTTGATTATTTAATTTTTTGTAATTTTTATGGATACCTTTTAGGATCATGTGATTATTTAAATGACATTATTTGATCATCATTTATTTCTACCATATTATTATTAATGTTCATGTTTTTTACTAAATGGAATGTGTATCGGTTATTTTATGTTACATATTTATTATTCCATATTTATTAAAGTTAAATTCCACTATACACACACCATTACTAAGAATTAGGGCTCACTCTTTTCTTATGATTCCCTTCCCCAGGATTCTAGGAAGTGTATTTTGATTAATATGTAGGGTTATTCTAAATGGAATATTAGTGTTATCAAATAAATTTCTATGTTATATTTTATGTTTTTAATTTTAATGTGAGATCAAATTATGTATCTATTTTTGCAAGAATACTATACTATTTTATCCTTTAGGATAAAATATCTTGTATCCAGTGCCAACATAATAAATAAACATTGACTCTAGGCTAGTAGGGTTGGGATTTTTACCTCATTGATATCATAAAAATGATATTTACCTATTAAACCTATAATTATTACCATACATGAAAGGTGTAAATGAAATAAAAAAATGAAATTAATCATTCTAGGTAGGTGGTGGTCTACACATCCACATGGTTGATGATTTCATTTTCTATAAAATAGTAGAAATGTATAATATGTTTTTCCATTTAATAATACAAAATATTTTATAAATATAATACTTATTTATTAAATTTAAAATTAGGACCATCCATGAAAGGTGGTTAAGTAAAAATATAACTTGATGTTTTGTTGAGGTGGTAATCTGCACACATGCACGAGTATCCTATTTTTTCATAATAGAAAAGTGGAAAGGAAGTTAATGGTTATTCCCATAAAATAATATAATTTATTATATAACCAATAAAAGTTTCATTAAATAGGGATTTGGAAATTATTATTATAAAGGTAAGATATAAAGGAATAAATTTAAGGAAAAAATGATTTATCCTATTGATAACATAGAGTTTTTCTTAGATAATTTCATAGAAATTGAGAGCATAAGATAACCTATTGTGACCAGAACCTAATGTATTGGGAGTAGGAATATAGGGTAATGGGTAATGGCATAGATTTTGGGTTAAACCAAATTATAGGAGTGGTATTGAAGGGGTGACAGGGGCTCCTTTTATGAGTTAGAAGGGATGTCATTTTGGTAAATACATACAACATCATAATAAAAAGAATTCACTCTCAAGGAAAGTGTCTCAAAAAATTGAGAAATAATTTAATGAGGAATATATAAGATCAAAAAATACTTTAAAATTCTATTAAAAACATGTTTTAAACAAATTTTCAACTCTTTTACATTATATTTTTCACTTTTACCATTTCAAATTTTACCATGCTAACTAGATTTTATCTTAGTAATTTATCTTTTGTCCCTAAAATAATTTTTTTAAAAATATGGATGTAAAATTTATAATTTTATATCTATTTTATTTAATTAAGTTTCTATAATTAATAAGAATTAATTTTAATATAATAAATGTATAATTTATTAAAAAAGTTCAATAGAAAAATTATTACTTATGTTCTAAAATATCTTATACAGGTATGTAAAGTAGAATAAATATTTTTTTTGATTTATAATATAACATATAAAATAAATATTTTTTTATAAAAAATTGTTTAAAAAATTACTATGAATACTTATATGCTAAAAATTTCATCAAATTACTGTATTTTTGAAAATGATATATTTCACCATTTATCTTAAAATATTTTTTTTAGGAAAATCCAAAAAATACATCTTAATAAAATATTACTATGCTGAATTGAAAAATAATTTCCATTTTTTCAAATTTAATTTATAAAATTTATAAATTTATCTTGTAAATTAAATTATAAAATATAATGAAAAACTATTTTTATTGGGAAAATCTCAATTTAAATTTTTTTTATTAATATTTTTTTTATCATTAAAAAATTAGTGATAATAATTTATTCATATAAATATATATTACCATAAATTAATCACAAATTTTTATGATAAAAATAATGTCACATAAAAAGGCATTTTTTAACAAAATTCAATTTTAAGCATAAAATGATCATATTTTTAATTTACTCAAAAAAAAACAAAATTTCATTTATATTAAAAGTGGAATTTATTTTCACTGTGTAAAATAATTCATAAATTGATTTATTATATCACTTATTTCTAATTAAATTTATTGGTTTTAGTGGTCATACTTAAATATTTATATTTTATATAAATATACCATGATTTCATTTATGTTCTATGGTTTTTGTGGTGTATGTTATCGAACACATTGAATTATTTAAAGGCAATAATATATTAAAATCATAGGATGTCACATTCCCCCGCCCTAATAAATTGTATCCTAATAATTTGACCCATAAGATTAGAGTAATTTCTATAGAGAAATCATAATTAACTATACACTTCTAGATGATCATGTGTTTATTTATGATGTGAAGTGAGATTTATCTATATGAAGAATTCATATAATGACTTTATAAAGGGAGGCAAACAATTAAAAGTTGCACTTATAATTCTACTGTGGGATGAAGAGCTAGTTATTTAAAGAATAACTTCCCAAAAAATATGAAAATGATTTTATATCAATCATAACTATATTTTATTATTTCTATTTCAATATCAAATAGTTGATGAAAAATTTCATGACATTAGACATTAGAAAAGATAAAGTCAAAACTCACTATCTGCAATATTAGTTGTAGTTTCATAGGCTTTTCCTTATTCTCATTATTATTGATGATTATTTCCCTTATTGTAATTATATTGGGAAATTAATTCACATAATACCAAAATCCGTTGAAATTTAATTAATATATTTTGTTTCTTCAAACTTTCTCTTATTTCTGGGAGTCTGATGGATTTCATCTCCACACATATAACATCTATCTATCACTTTGAGGCAATTTTACTCAATATTTTTCTAGAGTATTTCACATAAAGGAAGTTGAATATTATTTCCTTAATCATTTTAATCCCCAAAAATTCCTTGTTACTCCTTCCTTAACTTATTTAGTGTGGTCAGTATTTAAAGTATGTTGGCATGTTTAATCATATTTCATGATAGTTGGTATTGAATATTCACTCTTTTTCTCAATTTAGCTTACATTTATATGGTTTGATTGTTGAGATAGTCACTTCATTTCCCTCACACAAATTATTTACTTAGTTAATTCTAGAAATATCCATTACTAAAATCAAAATGGGTTAACATAAGTAATGGATAATTAACATCATTATAGAATTTTAGAAATTTATCCTGAAGATATCATACTTTATCAAAATATCATGCTATCATATAATTATTTTAGTCGAATCTATATCACTCTTTGTAAAACCTATATCATCCACATATCAACCTATATAATTTCAGGTTGAATATATGTTAATCACTATTCAAGTTTTCTTAGAATCCTTAACGTAATACATTGATGTAACTAGGAAATGAATACTTCATATGGGTTTGTAAGGAGAATATTATCAACCAGTGAATATCCCCTAAGAGTGTCTATCCAGGTGTGTAGTCTTAAGCCAATTCAATTTTCACTAGAGTGATGCTTCATTCAAAGATAAATCATCTTTTTAGGGTGGTTTCACCTATATGAATTTTTTCCATTTTCACATCCACTTCATAGTATCTAGATAAGTATTCAATTTTAAAGAAATCAACATAATTAAGAATTTACCAAAACATAATGATGTAATCATATACATCGGCATATTACTTGGATTCCCACTAAATTTAATGTATCATAATCTATAAATTTACCTAAACCCCAGTCTAATACCAACCATGATGCCCTACATCCACACTATAATGGTTTGAACATTCTAGACCATTATTTTGTGGTAATTATAGTATTGTTAGCATCTGAGGGAGGTCTTGAGGAGTTAGAGAGTGAAGGATAGGTTATAGTAGTGAAATCCATTTGAGGAGGAACTCTACGGTATGAAGCATGGTCATGCACTATAGGGGTGGATGCTATATAATAGGAGGAGAATATGCATCATGGCAAGTAGTTGGACATGTTTTTGGAGCTACCCCCATTAGGGGTGTAGCTGTGAAATGGAGAATTGGATTTAACATAGCCCCTTCTTGGAAGGTGATATTCACAGAATTCAAAAATAGTTGTGGTATAGGGGGATGATCGAGTGGATTTTAGTGCTAATTAAAATTTTAGCATCATTACACTATTTAGATATGTTGTTTAATATCATTCTTCATTTTTTTGTGTCTTATGATGTAGTGGATTTGGCTCCACCACATCCCCTTTTTGGTTAATATATGACTATAATAAAGTTTCCCTAGCTATACCATGGTCATTTCCCCCTTTTATTGGATATGTGACATAGATATAGCCACACTTGTTAGAGGGTTCATTTAATAACACCACTTTATAATATTACCTAGAACTATGCCATGTTCCTCCCCATATTAAAAAATTTTATAGTGTAGTGGTTGGGGTTGTGTGATGTTATTATATTTTATAGAATACCTATAATTTACAAAATCCCCTGAAACCCAAACATTAATCTATATTTTATATCATTTGATGGGAAAACCAAGTGCATCCTAAAGTTTTATTTTATCCCCCATCCAGTTTATTTTGACCATGACCTTGGAAGATCAATCTATGGTGGTTTTTGGTAGGTCTCATCCTTGTTTTCTTTTAGTTACCTCCTTTTTATACCATGGTAATGGTTTTTGTTTGGGGAAATCAATGTTTTGATGATGTTTGAGGTAAAGTAAAGATATAATTGTTGAGTTATAGGATGGTAAGGGTGTTCTTCATTATTTTTATGCTCAGTGGTGTCCTTCAACTTGATTCAACCTTGTATAGTGAATCATAACGCTTTGTTTAAAGTAGGGGATCCTTTATTTCTCATATATTTTTTCATGTGGGATGGGTTATGATATTGTTTTTAATTGGGAATATAGTTTACAATAGACCAATGAAGACAATTAAATGGGAATTTTAAATTAAAAGGGGAGGGAATGATTCATAGTTTTTTACAGACTTTTGATATTATTGATTTTTGAGTTTATTAATGCTCATTATAATACCTTAATTCCTCTCATAAATTCATAGCCTTTTATGTCCTTTTTATGCTATTATTTTTGTGATTATGGAATCATTGTTGTGTATTATTTTTTTTAAAAAATGGAAATTTTATAACCAGTAATTTTTGGTTATTAAAATGGGTTCCCCAGAAGGTTTATGGATTATGTAAGAATGATCTTGAAATATAGAAGTAGAATGTGATGAAGTCCCAATGATAATTCTGAAAAATTTTATGTGAATGTGTGAATCATGGTCATGATGTGTGGTTGTTTTGTGTGTAAGTGATGTTATGAGATGAGGTTTATTTGTCTTATATGTGATAGGAAGTGGTTGTGATATGGTTCTTATAATGGAAAGTGTCTACGGCTGTGAAAGGGTAGTGATGTGGGCTTGTTGACATGATAATGATGTGTGTTGATGTATTGTGTTATGCTAGATGCACAAGTAGTAACATAACATTTTTTTAATGATAAATTTTAATTTCATGGGATAGAATGGTTTATATAATATTAAACTAATGTGGTATGTGTTGCTAAATATAGTTGATGTTAAATGTGAAAAAACAGGTTGAAATAATATAATGAATGGGCTAAAAATAATATAATAAATTGAACGTTTAAATTGAATTGTTTTATAATGAAAATATAAAAAATGATTTAATTTATAATGAAAGGTTGAATTTGTCTTGTGTCTTCTTCTTTGGTATGTGATGTGGTGCATATAGAAGCAGTCACTAAAGTGGTGGTGTTTCATGGTTGGGTGGTGATGTTGTGAGTTTGTTGATACCATTTTTTGTGAACAAATAGGTTGGTATTATGTGTGGATATATGTATATATATTTTATTTTACTTATGATTTATATATAAACCCCACCCATGTCAAGAAGCATATGATGATTACTATATATTTTTTTTGTGTTTTTACCAACATCCTTATGGTGAATATGGATGACTAGATACTTGCTATTCCCACCTCTCTCATCCAGGTGAGTTAGATATGCATGTATTGTGATGGCTAGAATATGAAAGTGAAATAGCGGGGTTTGTTTTTTATGCATGGGATGTGATGGAAAAATTCAAAAGTGAACTGGTAGTGATGGTTGATTGATGATATGATGAGATGTATTTTGGTGTGGGGCATGTATAGTAGGAGGATCTCATGAGGTTGATGTCCTTCACGTGCATGATACCCTACTACTATGGTTATGTGTTATGATATACCAGGTGTCTACGAGAAAGATGTTATATGATGTGATATACCAGGTTTATAAGAGTGACATATGATACAAAAGAGATGGGATTTTCAAGATATACGACATTGGGGTGTGAGAGAGGAAAATCAATGGGAATGTTTTTCAGGGTACCAATCATCCAAATTCTTTTTATTACATTATTATACTTGGATGTGTCATCTGGTGATCATTCCTTTGTGAGTATGGGTTTGTTTAGTATACCAATTTAGGTAATTTTGATTCTACTATTTACTCACAGGCACATTAGTATGAGTCTTTCACTTATATAGAAGAGAATTTGGATATCCTTTTGAGTATACATGTTTTCTCACCCAATTTATATAATAACTATTTTCAGGTTTTCTGGAGGAATTCATGCATAGTTAGGGGAATTTCAATCTTGTTCTATGGAGCTATTTTTGAGTTACTACATTTTATTTTTCTATTGTGTATTTTATTTATAGACTCTTATATTTGTATATAATATTTATGAATTATGTGATGGTTTTGGGTTTACTTTTATATTACATAATGTAGTTGATTAATCATTGATATCCTATCTCATAATACAATTTATATTATATAGTTTAGTGCCTCCAATATATGATATTTTTCTACACTTGGGGATTGTATCCATCTATGAGCCTAATGGAGGTAGGAATCATGGTTCATTATCTCTCTTCCTTCATTTCCATCCTAGGAGGTGTACCTTTGGAGGGAGGGGGTCATGATAGAGTGGTATAAGAGGTTTTGGTTGATATATATGATGGATTTTGGATTTAGACACATTAAATATTTTATGGTTTGGTTGGGCAACAACATCAGTTGATCTTGGTTCATGACATAGACTAGGGAAGGCATTCTAGGATAGGGGATTTTTGGGCCACCCCGTGAGCTGATGTAAAGACTCTAAACCTACAAAAAAAACTAGGTGAGGTGATGCTGCTGGTATTTTATATACCCAGGAGAGGAACACACATCATTATAAACTTTGGTTTTCATTTTAATTGGGTGGTTTTGGGAATGTTGAAATAACTTCAAAATGGATTAAATAAATCATAACAAAATTTCATACTATAGAGATTATGAAATATTTTTTTCTCATTAAAACTATGGATCCTGATTATTTTCCACATGTGGTACAGGTAGTGAAGGTTCAATAGGATAATCCAGTTGACTGTTGGAAGGTTGATATGGTTGGAGAGGATGATCAGTGGTAGAAAAAGCTGTGCAGATTTCAGTGGTTGGAGTTGGGGAAGTGTGTGGGAATTTTTTTGATATATAGATAATGGGATAGTTGTAGGAGCTCGAGATTGACTTTAGTTTGATCCAAATCCTGATAGATTACTATGTCTCTTTTTTACAATAGTCATATGTGAGTAGATGTTTTTTGGTGGTGGATATTGTACCTTAGTGAGTGGATAAAGGTAGATGTTTCATGGGTCAAATTTTAAAAAGAGTTCTGAGTGGAGTTCCTCTCATCGACCATGAAAGTAATAAAGAGGAATTATCTTATCTCTCTTTATAAAGGGGGTAAATTTATATGGGATATAGGGATCAAGTTCAAAGATCTTTTTTATTTTCCCTTAATCCTTTTCCTAATTAGGATTTATGTTCGAGGTGTCTTAGGGAGGCAATTTGTCCTCCAATACAGTATACAATTACTAATTTTACACTAACAATGTATTTTTAGGTTAATAAGATGGTAGAGTTGATCAAGAGTATGAAATAATAAGGAGGTTTAGCATGAGAGGGGATACAACCAGGTTTTTTGAGGAGAAGAGTTGTCAATGTAAGTTCTATGGCTCCAGGATATTCGAGGGGTTAACCAGTGTGGATTTGACCTCAGTAGATTTCTTTCTAGACATCTAGGGATAATATTTATTATTTATTTCCTTGGGTAATTGGTCTTGTGTGATTCACTTTTTTGGACCACATATGTAGTCATAATAAATGCCTCATGGTTATTTGAGACCAGTATGGTGTATGTGGTCATGTTTAGAGTTAGCCCTAGTCGTAGCTTCCAGTGAGACCATTTCAGCAACCAGGGTAGTAGGATTTTGGTCAATTGATATTAGATTCTATAGGAAGAGTTTGAACCTAATACACCTCTTTTGATCAAGGACCTCATTAGGAGTGTGTCCATTGAGGTGGCCATCAATAGATAAGTATAGAAGTTGGGCATGTTCTGTTTCATGTGGTGGAGTTGGCAGCACGAGAGGGGAAAACGATCAATAGAGGTATGATCAGTTATCATCTACCATTTTTTTATAATTGTTTTATTAAGGAAATTAACAATCCTTTTTTCACCCACTATAGTATGTGATCTAGAACTAGATATAGAGGGGATTCTTGTGCCCCTAGTGTTGACTACGCCAGTCGGAGGCCAGACCAGTTTGTTTGATGTGTGCCATAGTTGTAGATCGATGATGGGGCCCTATAAATTATGGGGAGATATGTTATTGATTATTATGTAGAAGAATTATGTTAAACTTTATATCAACTGGCTGTATTCCATTAGTTCTATTATTGACTGCTTATATAAGAGATTCATGTTCTCAGATGTGGATTGTTAGTGTGTGGTTGTTGTTGGCGAGTGGAGTTATCAGGTGGCTAGTAAACATATGGAGTCCCTTATTTTCATGGTGTCTAAGTTGAATACAGAATCACAGAATTATAGTATGGCGGAGAATCAAGGTGTTTTTAGGGTATTTTTGGATGTTTTCTTGAGGAGGATGTGACACTATCTCCTCAATGTGATGTTGAGTTTGAGATAGAATTACAACCCCATGATTCTAAAATTTCAATGTATCCATATTGGATGGAACCTTATAAGTTGTGGTAGGTGTGGATTCAAAAATATAATCTGATGTATAAGGGTTTCATGTGGGATAGTGTGTCACTATGTGGTGATTTGGTGTTATTATCCAAGAAGTTGGATAATGGCTAGAGGTTGTGTATAGAATTTTTAGAGGTTGAATCATGTGATGATTAAGAAAAATTACCCTATTATAAGGATAGATGATTTTTTGACCATTTGTGGGGATCCAGTTGGTTTCTTAAGATTGGTCTATGTTTTGGGTATTAACAGTTAAGTGTAAAGGAGAGTGATATCTGAAATACTACATTCTGATGCATGTATGGGAACTACAAGTTCATTTTCATGTTTTTCAGTGTTATAAACACACCATCTGTGTTCATGGGGATTATAAACTCTATGCTCCATGAATTCATTGACCAATTAATTATTCTATTGAATGAATAAATATTTATCTAATAAAATTTAGAGGAGTATGGGGTTAATATTAGATATTTCTTCAATGTTCTTCGATTCCACCATCTTAATAGAAATTTGTCTAAGTGTAAGTTATGTATAAGAGAGGATAATTTCCTTGGTTATGCAGTGTCTCAACAGGGTGTGAACATAGACCTGATAAAGTTCAAGGTAGTTGTTTCTTTGAAAAAACTGACGAGCATGGAAAAGATTCAAATTTTCTTTGTTATTTTGGGATATTACCATATTTTCATATCTAACTTCTCATTGATTTAGGCCCTATTGACAGCTTTGGATAAGAAGGGACATGCTTCTATCTATACTAGTTATTTTCAAGAAGCATTTAAATACCTAAATTAGATGTTGATTAGTGCTTCAGTGCTCTAATTTCTAGAGGGAAGGGTGATGTTTGAGGTGTTTTGTAACACTTACCGCCCCTAGGCATGTGATGTGTCTTGATTCATTAGAATTTTTTTATTTCTTATGGGTCTAGATAGTTAATCCCCCATAAGCATAAATATGACTTCTATGACCTGAAGATAATAATGGTTGTTATTGTATTGAATTTTTGGTGACATTAACTCATTTGTTAATTATTTATGGTCCTCAACAATCATAATAGCTTTAGGTATATCTTTTCTCAGTGTGATCTGAAACTAAGATAACAAAGGTTGATTGAGTTTTTCAAGACTTGAATTTGAGATCTCCTACACCTCTATAAAGGGGGATTTTGTGGTTGATTCTCTAAGTGAGAAGTCATGGAAGGATGTTGTTCATAAATCTAGAGATTCGTGTAGGGTGAAGGAGGATTTAGTATACCTGCACTTAGATGAAAATGTGGTCTATAATGAATGTTTCTTGTGTTATATGACAATGCAGCCTTCTCTGATGTAGTAGGTGGTTGATTCTCTATGGGGAGACTGAAAGATAGAGGTAATTCGTGATCATGTTTTCAATTTCAATGCTCAAGAGGGATGGTTTTATGATGATTAGAATTTAATTTTCATTTAAGGGAGTTTTTTTGGTTTTGATAATGATTCATGGGGGTGTTCTTTGTGAGTTTCAAAGATCTCCCTTGGTGATACAACTCGGAGTATCCAAGATGTACAATGGATTGAGGATGCAATTTTTCTTCCCTAGAATGAAATGTTAAGTATAAGTGTTTGTATCTATAAGCTTTTTTTTTCTAATAGGTATAGTTAGGGAACCATGTTCCTGGTAGTTTATTATAGACCATGGATGTTAGTTATTAGAAAATAGATAATATATACATGAAATTATTACCATGTTACCCTAAAAAGAGGGTGGTTTTAATGGTATCTAGGTAATCATGGATTAGATGAGGAAATCAAATCTCTTCCTATCAATCAGGGTTTTAGTACCAATAGGAATTTTGGATATGAGGCATGTGGATGAGTTTATACATTTCATGGAGTTCCGAGGTCCATTTTTATAGATTGAGTTTTTCATTTTTCCTCATGATTCTAGAGGATATTTCATTATAATTTGGACACTCAGTTACGCCTCTAACTGCTTTCCACCCTTATAAATATGGGTAGATAGAAGGGATTATCCACCCTCAGGCATGTATCTTAGAATTTGGAGGATCTTGGGAAAATGACTTTGTTTTTGTTGATTTTTCTTATAATAACAGTTATCACTAGTCCATTCACATGGACCCATTTTAAACTTTCTATCATCATCCATGTCCTTACATATTGTGCTAGGATGAGGATAGGGAGTAATTTTTTCCCAGTTATGATGCGGTGTAGAGAACGATAGATATGGTTCAAGTTACATGTTTGATAATGAAGGTAACTCATGATCGGTATAAGTCTTATGTCAACCATAGGAGGAGTCCCTCACTATTAGAGGTTTGGGAGTATATGAACCTAAATTTTTCTCATTTATGTGGGTAGTATAGGTATAGTAGGGGGATTAAGCTCTCACCCCAGTTCATGGGACATTTATAGGTGTTAGGGCTTATTGGGAAGGAGGATTATCGGTTAGAACTTCCACCACAAGTAGATAATATTCATGATTTATTCCACATATCTTAACTAAATTGATATATTCATGTTGAAATCCATAAAATTTACTAGGGAGAGTTGGATATTTGGGTTTATGTGTCATTCTGGGAGAAACTACTGGATATCTAGGTTAATCGAGAGAAGGTGCTGCATAGATAGACCAATCCTTTAGTCCATGTGCTTTGAATGTATGGTGGGTTGGATGAGGGTAAGTGAGAGTTTGAGAAAAAATTCATGTACAATACCCCAATTTTATTTGATTAATGTCATTTTTTGTTTTTATTGATGATGTGATGTTTAGATATTGTAGGTCTATGAAATGTGTCTTTTTTACGTGATATGTGATGTCTGTTAAATATTTAAGCATATGAGAAATGGAAAAACTATTTAATAACCAAGATTCATTATTCCATGATACGATTAAAACTATTTATAAAATTTAGTGCCACCCAAAGTGGGTAATATCTTGATATGGGAGAGATAATTCATTTATTTGTGTTCTTGGTGCTTTTTGAATGTGATGGTAGCAGAAATCATTGGTTTGGGCTATGTAGAGGTTGATACAGTTGTGTATATGTTTATGTTTAAGGGAGGTGGACTATGATTGGTATAATATAGTGTGGTTTTGTTCCTTGTGAATGATAAAGTGGTGTGGCGGTGTGGATGTGTGAAATTACTTATGTATTTCTTCATTTGGTTAGTGGGTTTTGATGGTTGTTGTGTTCGGTTGTAACAATTTCCTTAAGAGGTATATCATGGGATGGTTATTTCGACCTCCTTTACCCTTTTATTTTGGTTTGGTTTTTATTATAATGGTAAATAACATATTATTGGGTATCTGGTGTAATTTTATGTAATTTTAAATCAATTAATTTATAGGAATTACGATGGTGGAGGCATCTGGGGAAGGTCATGAGGAGTTGGAGAGTTGGAGAGTGGTTATAGATGGTGAATCTAGCTGAGGAGGATCTCATTAGTATTATATCCATGACATGGATAGATATTATGTTCTCAAAGGGTATCTTGATTAGCACCTCTAAGGCACAATACCTTTAATTGTATCTAGGTCGTCCCAATTTTTAGAAGATCTGAGGAGTAGTGGTAGGGGTTGTGATGTGGTCCTGTATTTTCAAGATTAAATATAAATTATAAAATCCCATTGGAACAAACATTTTACCTAGATTATCTATTATCTCTTAGAAAACTCAAGTGCATCCCAAGGAGTCCTTTCTACCCCCTTCCAGTGGATTTTGACCTTGACCTCGTAGGATCTATCTATAATATTTTTTTGGTAAGTCCTCTCTCTTTTTATCCATTTTTATTCCTTTTATTCACCTGTGAAAGATTTATGTAATGGTAAATCAATTTTTTGTTAATGTTTGGTGTAAGTGAATTATGTGATTCTTGTTTTCTAGGATAGTAAGTGTTTTATAATTCATTATTATTCTTGGTGGTGCCCATCATCTTTCTTTATTTTTGTGCAGCAAATCCAAAAGCTCCATTTAAGGTAAGAGATACTTCATTTATAATGTAGTGTGTCATGAAAGAGGAGCTATGGTATTTTTTATATTTGAGAAGATAGTTTTCACTTTCTTAAAAAATATAATGAAATGGATAATTAAAATTTAAGGTAAAGGAAACAATTCATTGGTTTTTATATCCTTTGTATATTGTTGATATTGAGTTTATTTTTGATTGTTGGGCAAAGTTAATTCATCACTAAAAATCACGTCCATTGAGGGATTTTTTTATACTATGATTTTTGTGAATATGGAAACTTTTGTGTGTGTTGTTTTTATCACAAAAAATAACAATTTACAACACTTATATCCAGTTAAGAGATTTATTACCCTAGGAAATTTATGTCTTGTTTTAGATTTATATTAAAATAAAGATGTGGAATGTGGTGAAATTTCAATGATAAATAAAAACAAAATATGTGAATTTTTGAATGTGTGAAGCATGGTAATGATATGTGGTTGTGTTTTGGTTTGGTAATGTGATGAGATGTGGTTAGTGTATGGTTAATGAGATAGGAATTGGTTGTTATGGGATGTGGTTGTGGTTGTGAAAGGGAGTTTATATGGATATTTTGACATAAGAAAGATGGTTTTGGTGATGTGTTGCGTTTCTCTAGATTCCTGAGTAGTAATAATATTAAATTAAAATGTCATAGGATATAATGGTTAATATAATCTTTTACTAATATGGGACATGTGGTTATATGTGATTGATGTTAAATGTAAAAAAATGAGTTGAAATAATGAAAACAGTGGTATGGAAATAATAGAAAGAATTTGATGTTTAAATAAAAGTATTTTATAATTAAAATTATCTTAATTTTTTTAAAAAAGTGTAATATGGATTTGGGCTTCTGTTTTATTGTGTGATGTGTTATATTATGTTGTGTTAGAAAAAGTGTTGGTATTGTGAGGTTGGATGGTGATTTCGTGAGTTGGTTGGTACTTTTTATTATGAACCCATAGGTTTAGATTGTGTGTGGGTATATGTATATATATATATATTATTTTATTTGGATTTCTATATGTACCCCACCCATGTTGGGAACCATTTTCCACACAACTAGATATCTTGGGGGTTCTTTTCCCAACATCCCAATGGTGAGGATGGATGGATGGCTACAAACTCTTCCATAATCACTATTATAGTAAAGTTATACATGCACAATCTATGACATCCAGAAGTGAAAAGTGAAATAGTGGTGTTTTTTTTTGTTATGCATGGAATGCAATGGATAGAATTAAAAAGTCCACTAACCATGATGGTTTATTGATGATATGGTTTATGTTTTGGGGTCATTCCTTGTAAGAGGAAGGAAAAAAGTTATTTTACTTCATGTTTATGATACCCTAATACTCTAGTGATGTGATGTGATGTCCTAGGTGTATGAGGATGAGATGTGATGTGATGTAATGACCTAGGTTTCTGTGGGTGATATGTGGTGTGATGTGATATGGAAGATATATTAGTGTCTGGACATACAATATTAGGTTGTGAGAGTTGAAAATTATTGGAAAAGTAGTACATAATACCTTTCATTGATATGCTTCATATTATGTTATTATACTTTTTTGGGTTATTTTTTGATCATTCCTTGGTGGGGATGGGTTTGGTTAATTAACCTATTTATGTGCTGTTAGTTTTCTATTTTCTCACTATTGAATTAGTATGCTACTATTACATGTATATATGTGACTTTATATTTCCTAGTGAGTATAATCATATGATCACCATATATATATATATAAAATATATTTTTAGGTTTTCTAATGGAAATCCTGAATAGTGCTAGGAATTTCTAGCACATGGTTTGAATCTTTTGCTGAGTCACAACCTTAGATTTTTCTTTTGGTTATTTTATTTGGAGACTCTTGTATTTTTTTAAAATATTCCTGAATTTTGGGATGGTTTTGGGTTTAATTTTATATTATTTCATGGAGTTTATTGATCATTTATATTCTATATCCTGGTCAAATTTATATTATATAGGGTACTTCCTCTCATATGTGAGATTTTTATATTCTCAGTGCTTGTCGCCAACCTGGGAACTACCCGAGGTGGGACTCTAGGGTCATTATCTCTCTTACTTCATTACGGAACCCAAACTGGTACCATTAGAGGGATGTGTTCATGACACCCCCCATATCTGGTTCCTAAATTACATACAACACATACTATCTTCAATACCAACTATAGATCTCCAGACATAAATATCACAATATTTCATCACATAAATCAAATATTCCATTACATAAATTCTTAAGACCTTTTAGGGTTATATAATTATAGAATTATGAAAAATCATAAAGTAATAAATCCCAAGTCTTTATCAACTAATGTAAATATTCTCCAATATGTAAGAAACAACATATTCAATTGTAAGACATCAATATCTCCCCCAAATTCTCATAATAAAGAATTTCAGTCGAAATATAACATGTAAAACTTTTATTTATAACCCAGGGAAATGGAAACATAAGAAGGTGTGATCTAAAATGCTTAATGAGGAAAAACATATGAAATGATAATAAAATATCCAAAGTGAGCATAATATGACCATAAATATTATGGAATGTACAAATAATAAAATACAATTCCATAATTATCTAAAATTATGAGAAAATATTTCCATGTATTTTAATGAAAATATATAGATCACATGAATAAAAAACTAAATTTATGGTGATGGAATTCATAATTCTAGACATATTTATCTTAACATTAAGGCCATATCCAAGACATAAATATTTATATCAAGGTTATAGACAAGAAATCATTATTATCATCATGACCCAAGTTAAGACATCCCACTAAGTTGTACAGGTATACACCAAAAACTCAAACATGTTGGTCTCATGAAACCTACCAATGCATGAAGGAGAAATATAATGTAAAACCCACCCTTACCTTGTTTAAGTCCAATGCGTTAATTATATAATATAATGTGTAAAATATACATAATTAACCTTTTCAATAATTACCTGTATTGGGGTAAAAAATATATAGGATGTTAACACATAGTACACCTGCCTTATCAGTCAATAATCATCCATATGGATCTAACAAATGTATAGAATTTCAAAAAAAATTCTTATAGATAAATGGAATCAAATGATCATAAGACATCACAAGAAAGAAGGTGGAATATTGAAGAATAATATATCTTTAGTGTAACAATGGAAACATGGATGGATGTTGACATAGAAGAAAAAATCCTTGCAAACCAATGCTTCCAATGAAATTGAACTAGAAGGGATCAAGAATAAAATTATTTTATAACAAAAGTTAAATCCTAGAAACTAAAAAAATATATAATTATCAGAGTATTGTAACATAAATCCTATAAGTGTAAAAAATTTTCATTATGAAAAAGAAAATGTAGGTGAAAACTTAGAAGATATTTTATAAAAAAAAATCATATATATATAAAAGGAAAAAAATATCACATTCGAAATTAAATTTTAAAAAGGTGAAGTGAAATATTTTGAAAATTTTTACTATTAAAAATAATTTCTAATAACATATCCTTTAAAATAGAATAATTGTTTCTATAAAAAATTTGGATCTAAATATAAAACATTTTATTATGAAAAGAACCTTTTAAAACATTAAAATTACCATTGTTGAAGACCCACATTGTAAAAAGAGTAATAAAACCTAATTTTTATTAAAAAATAATTTTCCAATAGAGGATTGTAAAATACCATATAATATAATATTAGGGTGGAAGAGACAAAGAATAAAAGCACAGAGTTTTTGATAAAACATTACAACTAAATGAAAGGATATTTGATCTATCAACATCACCTACTTAGAAAATGATAAATAAGGTAAGAATTATTAAATACAGATTTATGTGGTAATAATTTAAAAACAAATAAAAAAGTAAGATAATACCACATAATATATTAAATAGTGGAATGTACCAAACCTATATTAGTTATGATCTAGAGAAATATCATAAGTCAATGAAATAAATGTTGTGTTACAAAAAATCCTTATTATTAGGGTTAAAATTGAATAAATATTCATTTCAATAAAGGAGTATGTTTTTTTATTTTTATTTCCAATGAAATAAAAAATTTCTATTAAAATTAAATCCATGGGAACTAAATATATAATATAAGGAAAACATAGTGTAAAAAATGTATTATTTATTATTGAATCCGAATTGAGACCCATAAAACAATTACGACATTATAAACTTTCAAATGAAAACCGCATGAAATAACCAATTTAAAAGAAAAAATTCAATACCATAAATAATAAAAGTTTCATTATAAAAATTTTTTGAGGGGAAATTGATACAAAAATACAAATAAATCAAGGTTTATAATAAGAAATATGTCTAAATAATTGAATTTGATACAAGAAACCCTTACCTTTAATACTAGATTCTATGAAAACACTATAATACCCTTTATAATAAACATAGATATCTTAATAAATTATTTAATAGCCTTACTCATATCTGTTACATTTACAATTTTCATTTATAATCATTATCTATATGAAATATAGTCCGTTATTACAAATTTTAAATATTGGGTGTAAGTAATGTTGATCGTTTTGAGTTAGTTTTATTTAAATGGTGTTGGTATTCATTCTTGAGAGAATGTTCTGAATCTCAAGATCAATATAGGTACATGAATAGATGTTTCATTATAGTTATACTATTATAATTTCATTCCATCACTGTTTTGGTTAGAATCCATTAAGATGGAATTTATAATGATCATGTTTATTTGATTCTTAATGAATGAAAGATTATTTCATAATTATTAATTTTAATAACAATGTTACCTTTACAAATTATTATTATTATTATTATTTACATATTCATATAATTTTATTCAAGTAATTTTGTTCCCACTATCAATCATGATATAGATTCATATCATTGTTCAAGTAGGTGGTTAAACCAACCCAAACATGAACATGCCATGATTAATGGATGATTATTTGGTGGTTTAGTTATAATATAATTTTATCAAGAGAAAAATTATCTTATTAATTGTTTATTAGTTTTATATATCATAATTTAAATGAAGAAGATGATAATGTAATAGATATAAAAATATTACATAATATTTATAAAAATATCTTCTTCTTAGTATGCCTATTTTAAATGATTGAATTAACAAAACTTGTTTATTGATTTTATAATTAATATATTCTCAATTTTGGTATAAAAAACATTAATAATATCATAAAATTCATATTTTTCCATTAAAATGACTTTTATTAACATCTATGAATGAAGGTGATGAAATGAAAAACTGAAATCAATCGTTCTATGGAGGTGATAGTCTACAGGTACACATGGTTGATGATGTCATTTTCCATAGAAAAGGAAAATGTGTAATATTTTTTATCACATAAAAATATAATTTTATTTATAAATATATTATTTATATAAAAAAATTATTAATATTCATTTAAATTCATCACGGAAAGTGAAACATGGTCCATCACAGAGACGGTAATCCGCACACATGCATGAATGTCATTTTTGATTTATTTAATGGAAAATGGGAAAGGTGGTTAATGGTTTCTAACATAGAATAATAAAATTAAATACATATCCAATAATAAGTAAACTGAATATGTTTTTGAAAATTAGTATTGTAAAGGAAATAGAGAAATGATATAAATCAAGGTAAAATGATTACTCATATTGAGAACATTGATTTCTTGTTACAAAAATACATGGAAAATGAGTTATTGGTATAATCTATTATGACCAGAAGCACAAGGATAAGGAATAAGATTCTATAAGAATAAACAATTAAATATTTTTAGATGGATAAATTAATTGTATGATCAGAATTGAAGGGTTGGTGAGTTTCCCCTTTTATAAGTGATAACAGACAACATTTTTATAAATACCCATAATTTTTTAATAATGGGAAGTAAATATCAAGAAATTTGGATAAAAAATGAGAAATAATTGTGTGAGGAAGTGATTAGGTCATGAAATCCTCTACTAATAAATTTTAAAAATGGGTTTTTCAACTCATTACTATTAGATTGTCCAAATTCACCATTTTATCTTTTACTATGATAATTGTTTTTTACCTTAATAATTTATCCTTTATAAATAAAAATAAAACAACGTTTTAAAATCATTTAGAACTAATAATTAAAATTTTAAATCCATTTTTATTTTTTCTATTTTTAAAATTGACAAAAAGTAATTTTAAAATAATTTATTTTAATGTGTTAAAAATAATTTCATTAAAAAAATTTAAAATATATGGTTGTAAACATGAATTAATATTTTTTATTTATAATTTCAATTATAAAATACATTTTTTTATTGGAAAATGTTACAATTTTTTATGAAATATTTACATTGTAATAATATCATTAAATCATGGTATTTGTCAAAATGGTATATTACATTATTCACCTAAAAATGAATCTTTTTCAGAAAAATTATAAAAATTTATCTTAAGAAAATGATACTATGATGAATCCAAATATAATTTTATGTTATTAAAATTTAAATTAAAATATTTTTAAATGTAACTTTTATATAAAATTTTAAAATAAAATGAGTAATGTTTTTTATTAGGAAAACAACTCTTTAGAAAACATACTATTATTTTTAGTATTTTGTATCATTAACTAATTAGTGATAACCAATTATTCATATCAAAATATATTACCATCAGTAAATCATATGTTTATTGTGATAAAAAATAAAAACATATAAAATTGATTCTATTTTACAAAAATAAAATTATATGATTGAAATGATGTTATTATTCATTTTGGACATACCAATTTAATTTCATTCATATTAAATGTAGCCTTTCTTTTAATTATATAAACATTTCATAAATTAGTAACTCATATTCATTACCACTAATTCATCATATAGGTTTTAATGATCATACTTAAATATTTATATTTCATCTAAATATATCATAGTCTCATTTATGTTTAGTGTTGCGTGTGAAGAAAGCTATTGAAAAAATAAACTTATTTAATGGTAGTAATATATTAAAATCTTAGAGTGTTATATCCACCCATGTGTAAATTTCGTACTTGTTATTTGGATCCTAGGATGAGAATAATTTCTATAGGGAAATCATAATTAAGTATACATTTCTAGATGATCATGGTTTTATTTGGATGTAGAGTGAGATTAACTATATAATAAATTGATATAATCCATTTATAAAGAGTGATAAAGAATTTTTAATTTCATATATAATTATACAGTGGGAAGAAGAGGTAGTTTTATTAGAAAACATTCCCACAAACTATTAATTTTTTTTAATAATAATCATACCACTATGTGTTTTTATTTTAATCTAAATATATAAAAGTTGGTGAAATACCTCATGAAAGAAGACATCAAAAAATCAAGAGTGATAAATCACTATATGCAACATTAGTAGTAGTCACATAGTATTTTCCTTATTTTCATGGTTTTTGGTGACTATTTCCCTCATTTACCATTGGATTGGGACATTGAGTTTCCACATACCAAAATCCATTACAATTGGAGAATTTTTTTTATAGCTTCTCTCTTTTCCTTACATATGTGGGTTTGATAAATTTTATCTCCAAACATAAATTGTTTTTTTCTATCCCTTTAAGGTAATTTCCCACATGATTCATTCCACATAATTAATATAATATAAGTTGAATATTCATTCCTTCACTATCTCCACACACTAAACTTCCTTGAGACTCCATCATTCATTTATTTGGTTTGTTCAGGATTTCATCAATATTCATGTGGTTAATCATATTTTGTGATTTTTGGTCTGACATAATCACTAATTTTATCATTCCCACTCTCATTTATATATATTGATCATTAATATAGTCACTACATTGTCCTCCTAACCATTATTTACTTATTTCCTTATAGCTCAATCTATTAGTAAAAACCGAGGGGGTTAATGTAAGTGATGAAAATTAACATAATAAAAGAAATATAAAAATTTGACCCATGATACACTAATTTAAAAAACTATCAAGTTATATTATATTTCTTTTAGTCTAGCCTATATCACTCATAGTTCAACCTATATCATCTATAGATCAAACTACATTAGTCTAGGTTCAACCTATATTATTCTTTGTTTTTTATCATACACCTTAACCTAATAACTTGAAATAAAAATGAAATACATTTATCATATTGTATCTTAAAGTGCATATGATCAACCAAATAATTCCCCTTAGGTATGTTCATAAAGTTGTATTATCTTAGTCCCATTCACTATGCACTAGAGTGAAGACCGAGTCAACACTGAATCATCATTTTTAAGGTTAGTACCCCTAGATTAATATGTGTTATATCTGAATCCAATTTATATTATCCATAAAATCATTTAATTTCTACAAAA
This sequence comes from Viscum album, assembly GCA_963277665.1. NCBI lineage: Eukaryota > Viridiplantae > Streptophyta > Magnoliopsida > Santalales > Viscaceae > Viscum > Viscum album. The sequence continues at coordinate 1,253,134,853 of OY728135.1, read as the reverse complement.
AATACATACAAAATACTTTAGCAAAAAATTTATATCTCATCTAATACATAACATTATTCCAAGTATTTTCACTAATGTTCTTTTACCCTAATCCCCAATTTTATCTAAATCCTCCTATGATACCAAATATAATTCCCTATACCTATATATCTAGATCTAGTTCCTAACAAACCTAATTTATATACAATATTCAATACAAACTATAGATACCTAGACAAAACTATTTCAAAATTACATGAACTAATGAAAATATTTCATTACAAACATTCCAAAGTCCTTTTAGGTTTAGAGCCTTAGAAAATGAATAATCATTAACTAATAATTCCCATGTATTTTTCAACTAATGATATTTTTTATACTATATATGAAACTAATTAATCCATAATAAGTCTTCAAAATATCCTAAAATTTTTCTTGACAAGCTATCTTATTATACATATCATGTGTGTTTATTTTTATTATAACCTTGGTAAAGGGAATCTTAGGAAGGGGTGATCTTAAATTCTTAGTAAGAGTAAACATAATTGATGACAATCAAAGATCATAAGTGATCATAATATGAGAATAAATATTATGTTCATAATAAATAATTAAAAATAATTCCTTAATTAATTTAAACTGAGAGAATAATATATCTATGAATAAAAATGAAAATAAATAGTTTATATGGATGAAAATATATTTATTTATGGTGATGGAATTCATATTTTGAGACATCCTAATCTTATAATGAAGACATCAAACAAGAAATAATTCCTTTATTCAGGTTTATAGCTAAGAAATATATTTTTTTTCAATAAGATCACAGTCATGATATCTCACCTAATTGGATAGGTATACACCCAATACCCAAACATGTTTGAATCATGAGACATATCGATGCATCAAGGGGACATAAAATATCAAGCCCCACCCACAACTTATTTAGGTCTAATTAATTTATCATATGAGATAATTAGTAAATAATGCATTATAAATTTTTTAAATAATCACCCTTTATGGATTTTTTTATAGGATATGAATACATTATCCACATACCTTATCTCTTAATAATCACCAGTAAGAAACTAATTTTTTTTAAAAATCTCTAAAAAATCAATAATAGATAAATGTAATCAAATGATCATAATCCATCCAAAGAAATATGGTGGATTATTGAAAAAGAAAATATCAATAGTGTAACAATGGAAACTCAGAAATATTTATAAATAAATGCAAAAATACTTCAAAAATAATACATTGAACTACATTACACATGAAGGGATCAAGAGTAATATTTTTTGATACCATGAGTTCAATACCCAAAATTGTATATATATATATATATATATATATTAGAGTATAAATCATGTAACATAAGTCCCATGAGTGTAGATCCTTTTGAATATGATTACTAAAATGGAGGTAAAAATTTAAAATCCCTTTTAGAATAAATTGTTACCATAAATATAAAATACAAACATATATGTAAAACAAAAAAATTAACTTTTGAAAAAGAGAATTGACAGAATTTGAAAAATTTTATAATAAAAAACAATCTCTAAAAATAGAACCTTTGAAGATGGAATATTGTTTTCTCCAATAGAATTCACCCCATTCACCCCGATTTTTTTAAATTCTTCTAGTTTCCACCTACTATGACTAAGGAGGATCCTCCTCCTCTTCTTTCTGATGAATCTCTTCCTCCTACACATTCCTTCTCTTTAATTGTTCTCTCACTTGGTATGGTCTGACTTCATCCCTCAACGATTTCTTCAACTTTCCCCTCGATGAAAGACATCATCCTTGGTGTGACCTATTAATCATTCCTTTAAGATATTCCTAAAATCCATATGTTAGTTCTTCATTAGTTCTCTTTGGAAGTATTTCCTGCGATTTACATTCATACTAATTCCTTCTAAGTGGTAGTATATTTCCACTTATGGACTCTAGTATCTTTCTTTTGGTTGAATTTCCCTTCCCTCATGGGATTTTTGTCAATTATTAGTTCCTAGGGTTTATTTCCTTTGTCTTGGGTGTTTATCATACATAGGAAGAAATTTTTTGTGCTACTTGGTTTGAGGGTCGATTTTGTGCATGCTAGGTCCCTATCCCCTTGTGTTCTTGGAAATCAAAACTTATCCATCTCTAGGTGGTCGTTAGATGTGAACTCTGGTGGGGACTCCCCTCAGGTGTCGGTATAGCTTGCTCTCCTTAGGCTCCCATTATATTTCTCAACCTATCCTTCTTACGAGGTATTAGTGATATAATTAGCTCTTTTATGTGTGCTTATAAAGGTTCTATAAGTATTATATATTCCATAGTAGTGTAGATATATGAAGATATGAATTTATTCAAGACCCTTCCATCTCATATTTTCCTATGTGCTGGTATCTCTTCTCCTGGTGGAAATATATTCTCTATTCTTCTCTACATCACTTTTTCTGGGTATCCCACCAATAAAAGAACACCCTATTAGTTTTTAGGAGGTGTCCGTTTGGATTCAAGGATTCATCTCCTGGGTTCTCATCTTTTATTACTTCAGTGAATTTGGTTTTTGAGTAGGGATTACAGGTTTCCTCGAGTTTGGTTTCTTTACCACCACCAACTTCGGATAGTTGGTCTGCTTTATCTCAGATATCTCCCTAGATGGTTCTTCATTATATTCATTCAAACCATCCTCAAGTTATACTTAAATTCTCCCCAGGGAAGGTATGTTCATGCATGGATTTTTTGGTGTTTAAACTGTGGTGGTGTTCTGACCTTCTAGCACCTATGGCTTCTACTTATTTGACTTCCTCTTCTCCTTCTATAAACTCTTTATGGCATAGTAAGGTGGTTTTTTTCATTTGTTCATCCATAGGCTTCAAGCCTCTGGATATAGGTTCTTCTCACATACCTCCCCCCCATCCAATGTATTCGAGGTATTATTAAATATCCATCCCATAGTAGAAAATTTAGTGGACCCTTCCATTCCTTCCCATTCTAGTGGTTCTCCCCCTAGTGGAGTTTTTAATCATTCCCATCTTAGGAATAGGTTGGAGGGACTTCAATCCCCAGTTGATGGTTCCTCAAAATTAGGATCCTCTACTTGACATCAACTTCTCCAATGGTTTCATTCATTATATGGAATGAACAGGGCTTAGTCACTCAAGTGAAGATGAATTTCCTTATATATAATTTTTGTTGAAGTCACATTTCATTTATTATTATTTTGGATCCAAAACAGGATCCTTCTAGAATATTATAGTTTTTCAATAAGATGTGAGTTAGGGATTTCATGCATGAGGCCTCAAAAAATTATCACATTTGGGTTTTTTGGAAGGGTTTTATCTCTTTAAATTTGGTTAGGGATTCATATCAGTTTCTTACCATCCAGCTTAGGTCCAGTTCCTTGTCTAGTCTATTTTATTTTGTGTATTCCAGGTGTGAAAATTCAGAAAGGGAAAGGTTGTGGCATGAGCTTGGATCATTCGATGCAGTTCCATGTTATGGTTCATAATAGGATATTTCAATGCCATTTTGGATGTCTCAGAAAAGATAAGAGTTATATCAATTAAAAGAAGGATAGGTTGGAATTTTCCAGATTTGTCTCTTGAGATGGACTTGTAGACTTAGGCTACACGGGTGATCCAATCACCTAGTATAATAATCAAAGGGGGTATAGATGAATGTTGTGTCACCTTTAAAGTTTGCTTTATAACATTATTTGTCTTTATATATTTTTGAATTCATCTGTTCATTATCTATTTCAAGCTCTATTCAATCATTTTCTACTTCTCATCAACCTGGAAGCTCAAAATAATGGGTTCTAGTGATTCTTCTCCACCAATAGTTAGACCATAGAACCTATCTTTCTTACAAAGGTGAAGGATTCATGGGATCATCCCATTCAAGGTAGACTTTGGTTTTGGTAGCACAAAACATATCACTTCATGAAAGGAGCCTTTATGACATGGAATAATAGGGAACCCTTGCATTGGAATGACCTGAAGTTGATCTTTGGTGACATTTCTCTCTTTGAGTCTCATCTTGAGGAAATATAAAATGATGTCCTTGCTGAATCTCTGGTGCAAAAAAAAGATCAACCTTTTAGTGTTACTATTTGATCAAGAAAGCTAGGCTAGGGATAAGTTTAGGACCACATGGCTAAAGGAGGGAGATCACAATATAGAATATTTACATGCTTACATCAAAGAGAATCTTTGTAACAGTATCCAAAATATCCAATTGGAGGATGGCTAGTATACTAGTGATCATTCAATTGTTGGAGCTATGGTTGTGGAATATTTTAATTCTCTTTTTTTGATATTAACTGATGCATGTAGAATGGTTATATGAGTGGACATGCCAATATTTTCAATGTCATCCCATATTTGGTGTTGGATATTAATAATGATATGTTTGGTGGTGTTCTTCTTGAAAGAAAGGTATGGGATGTGGTAAGTTTTTAGACCCAAGGAGCTATCTAGGGCAAGATGGATTCCAGAGTTACTTTTATGTGGCTACATGGGATCTGGTGAAGGAGGATCTCATTGAGGCTATCCATGTTTTCTTTCACAAAGGAGTTCTTCCCCGCATTGTCTGCACCACCGCCTTGGTTCTTGTACCAAAATTTAAAGATACTTCAGCACTCAATTAGTTTCAACCCATCAGTATATGGAATTTCACTTATAAAATCTTGGCCATCATTCTTAAAAAAAGTTTGTCTGTTCATCTACCCAGTTGGATCTTAGGGTAGCAACATGATTTTATTAAGGGTCATTCCATTCTAGGTGCCAGTAATATTTCTCAAGAAATGTGTGGGGACATCATTGCGAAGAATCCATATTTCAACATTTTCATAAAAATTTTGGATAAATAGTATAATATGCTGAAAATGAATTTCATCTTCAAAGTTATAAGTTGTATGGGATTCTCTCATTAGGTTTTTTATCTACTATCCTGGTGATTCAGATCCACATGGATGTTCATATCTCTTATGGGAAGGAAATATGGTTTCATGAGGATGGTTAGGGGGTTATGGTAGGGGGACCCTCTCTCCCCTCATATTTTTATTTTGGTTTAGGACTCATTCAAAAACAATAAAATTAGAGAATCCTTAATGGTATTATTCATTCTTTTCAGATTAGGGGTGTGTATACTGAAATTTCTCATCTACTCATTATGGACAATATGGTATCTTTTTGAATGGAAATAGGAGATCTCACTATGGATTTAATAAATTTAAATAGGTGTTATGTACAAGATGGGTCTAGATACCCTAGGGGGTGGGTGAATCAGGGTATGGATATTCTTTTCTAAATTCTTCCTACCCTAGTATATATTGACCTATTTATTATAAGGGTCACTTTGTTTTCACTTAAGTGTTAATTCTGATATTATTCTTTTCTTTTTTATCTGATGATGATTCTTTTAATGTAATGTAGGAAAGAAAGTAGAAGGGCCCAACAATATTTACTTGGTTCACCCTCACTGGACTACATCCAAGGAGCATACAACGTAGATGTGCCAATTGTACCAAATTCACTAAAACTCACTTCCAATAATGATGATTTGGGATAGATCTTATCTATACCTAGGATCACTACCTTTACAAGGTTTATATCCTACTAACTGTATTTCCAAGGGTCACTCCTTATGTCTCTTTCTCTGGCTCACTGACGGTAAAAAGGATCACCTTCTTCTTCTTCCTTCACTCACTGCACATGGAAGGGACTCACCCATAGTTTATGAACATAGAGGTCCCTTCATTATCTCTAATTATTAAATAATTAGTTTTATATGGATGATTTATTGAAGTTACAATTTCATCAAATAGATGAATACAACTTTACCATAGATGCACTGGGAAATTCTTTCTGAACAACTTTTGCGATGCTTACTACCTTTGGGAATCACCTCTTTAGTGAAGCTCACTTAGCCTTCATGAAGAACATGTTCCTTTTTCAAAGATAACCCAGCCTTTGAGAAGCACACCTTTTTCATGAATCTCATCTTGCCTTCATGAAGCTCCTTCCTTTCAAGAAGCTTACTTAGCCTTCATTAATTCCTTTACTTTCAAGATTCTCAGAACATTCAGTTGGCTATCATTGCCTTCAGAAACTTATTCACATGAAAATTATTCATGAACCACATCTGGGAACCACCTTCATGAACCACCTTTTCAATTATAGAGCCTTAAGATTTTCATTAAGTCTATCTATATTTTTGAAGGGGGAAGAGGTCTATTTATAGGTGTTTCTACAAATTCCAGAACCTTTCAGCCACATCATCACCATTTTGCGATGCTCCCACTTTTCCATCACGATGTTACCTTTTTCCCAAAGCTCCATGGAAATTTCCCATTTGTGATGCTTGTCATAATTACGAAGATCACTATCAAACTCTTCATGTTTCCATGATGCTCCACTCACGATGCTTCTCACCTTCACCATTTGTGATGCTCATCGTATTTGCAGAGATCACCATCATAATCTTCACACCTTCATGAAATAACCTTTAAAAAGACAATTCTTCATGAAATTCATGCATTTTACTTATTTTAATAATGAATTTAAAGAAATCTACTTCTCGCGATGCTATCTAAACTCCAAATTTTGGACCCAAAAACTTTGGCAAACACTAGAAAATGACATCACCTTATGTACACAATTTCATGTATCACTTCTAGGTAATCTATTCCTATTCCCTATATCTTTATTGACACTACGAGCCACTAAAATCTTGGGACTCCACAACTTTAATTAGAAACCCACTTTTTCAACAAACACAATCAACCCAAAATATTGAAATGGTACCTTGAGAGATTTTTTCCAACAATCTCCTCCTTTGGGTTTGTTGAAAACTATTCACATTTGGATACTCCATTTAAGATTTTTTCATATCCTATTATTCTTTACTTCTTGCGATTCAGATAGTGATCAATGATTTACTGAACACATACTCTAAGCCCTCATGAGATATGCTCGACATGAGAAACAAGAGTATTATGAAAATTTCATCAATGAATGACTTATTTCCAAAACCTTTCAACTGATTTTATAATGAAATCTATCTATTGTGATTTATAGTCTTTGATCAATCACTTTTAGTATCGTCTGATTTAATAATCCCCCTAAATCATTGCTCTATTTTTCATATTTAACTACCCCTATTTCATTAATCCACCAAAAAACTTCTCCCCTATCTTCATTAAGACATTTTCTACCTCTAAATAGCCACTCTTTCTCCCCCTTTTTCAATGAAGCTGAATGCCACATCATTATTGTCTACAATAGGGGATAGAACACATATCAGTACATTAGGAAAAAAACCCCTTACCTTTGGGAGAGGGGGTCCCGTATCCACACTTTTTTCATGTTTAGGGAGTCAAATGAACTCCCAGAGCCAGTTTATTCCACTCAAATGCTTTATTTGGTAAGGCCTTTGTGAGAATTTTTGCAACCTATAGTTCTGGTTGCACATAATCCAACTTCACTAGACCTTTCTCCACCTTATCCTTGATAAAATGATATTTAATATCAATGTTATTTGTCCTTGAGTGATGGACTATAATCCAACTCTCATGTCATAAAGTTGTTGCTTTATCCACAATAACTACGTGCATGCTTGAGTAGCCACAATATATTCAGCTTTTGCGATGCTCAATTAAATTCAATAATGTTTGTTTATAAGCCAAGAAATAAATATTCCACAAAGATAAAAATCAGATCTTGATGTTTATTTCCTATCATCAGTTGAACCAACCTAATCTACATCTATATAAACCAATAACCCTTTTTGAGATTTGTTAGTATACAGCAAGACGAAGCCCACTGCATCCTTGATATATTGAATTATTCTTTTCACTAAAATAATGTGTCTTTATTTGGTATTAATTTAATACCATTATTCTTTTCATGTGGAAAAAATAATATCAGGTCTTATCGCTATCAAGTACAGTAGACTACCAATTATTTAATTGTATTCTGTAAAATTAACTACATTGCCTTTATCATCTCTTGACAGTTTCATCCTGGTAGTCACTGGAGTCATCATAACCTTGGAATTATCTATTCCAAATATTCTCAAGATATCCTTATCAAATTTATATTGAGAAATGAATGTTCCATTATTTTCTTGTGTTACCTGTATACTAAGAAAAAATGCCAGTTCGCCAATCATTGACAGTTCGAGATCACTTTTCATGAATTCATAAAATTTTCTACACTGAGATTAATTTGATCCTATAAATATTATTTCATCGACATATACCAGAACCATAATCCTTTGATTACTATCATATTTTACATATAGATTTCAATCAACTCCACCATGCTAAAAATCAATCTTATTCAAAAATTGATATAGTCTTGAATACCATTCTCTTGGTGTCTGGTTCAAACCACAAACTTCATTTCTTAGTATAAAAAATATGTTCTCATATTCCTGAATGATAAAACCATCTGAATTATCTATATAAACCTATTATTTCATAACCCCATTTAGAATTGATGACTTTACATTCATCTGGAAAACCGTGAACTTTCTTTTCACTGTTATGGTCAAGAATAATCTGACTGTCTCTAGACTTACAATAGGTGAAAATGTTTTATCAAAATCGATACCCTCTATCTATGAGTACCCTTTTCACAATATTTGTTCTTTGTTTTGAATTAAAACACCATATTCATTCATTTTTTATAGAATACCCATTCAGTCCCGATGGCGTTATTATATTTTTGTCCTAGAAACACTCCCCCATGTCTGATTCTTCTCAATTTGGCCAAGCTCTTCATTCATATCCTGAACCCAATTCTCATTTCCTACTGATTCTACTTTCTCATCATTAGTATATTCTTATAAATCATTATTTTCCACTTCAACTCCATTTGAGTTTCTTACCTCCTTATCACTATCATCAGGAAATTGTTCACTGTTTTGTTCAAGATTTTGATCATTCTCTACTACAGTGACATCATTTCATTCAACTACTTTCCCAACATCTTGCTGAACCGTTTCCAATATTCTCTCGTAGATTTTTAGTATCCTAAAAAAATCCAGATAATACCATATTGTTAGAAAAAAATAAATAGTCATGAAATACATGATTTTTGATGATTTTCCCCCAATCGATCTTCTTGATGTCAGAAAACATAAAATTTTATCATTTTTATCCCATTGAGATATTTCATATGATCAGAAGATAGAATTCTCCCTTTATGATGTGAAAATATTCCTATTGTTGGACCCACTATTTAGACCCCCAAACATTCTTATTCTCCCAAATCATTTATTCTCATGTGGCACATTACATTGGGATATCAATAGAAACTCTAGGCCTACTAAGTTAGAACTCTATGTAGGAAACAAGAGATAAAGTTAAAGCATAATCACTATCTATTGTGATCAATTACTTGCATACATTTCAAGAATCCATAAACCATATATCCTTTCAAGGAATCCTTCTAGATTAATTCTTCAGCTCTTCTAACTAATTTGAATTAGTTGTAATTCTGGAGCACATCACATCACTATTTTTCATCTTTTGATGAACTTACCCTTGGATTGTATCTCTCTAACACCTGAAACACTTGAATCATTAGTTAATAACACTTATACACATAGAGAGAGGGGGGACTATGAAATCATCAAGATGAGGATTGTGTTTGATCCTGAGGGATCATCCCTTTGATACTTTATTGCAAAGCAGTCTTCTATTTTTAGTCTTGTTCCAACTGCCCATCCAACTTCAACTATTCTCGCCATATGACTAAGAATTCGCTACCCACATATTGAGTCTTCTCCTGATATTTTGATTCTTTAGGCTTGGTCTTTCCAAAATTTGGGTTTTACACCCAATATTATAAATTTCATTCTTTGATGCTCCATGAGTATGACATTTTTCATGACTCTTTCTTTGAAAAGGGATCATTCTACTTGTTGTATTCCATTTCCCTCCATCTATTGAAGTGGTCTTCCTCTTTCCTTCACTTAATTCCATGGGGAATGACATGAGAATGTTTCAAAACATTCTTTATTCATTTTTATTGTATTATTTATCTGAGTCACCACACTGTTTTGTGCTAATGGTGGGTTCTCCACTAAATGTATATTCTCCTTACCCAAAATTTGAGAAGATACTACCTTTTTATTCTAGGTTTATTCACATTATTTCAAAGAGAGTTATTGTCATTGTAATAGATGAATTTCTTGATACACCTTTTGTTGATCCCCTTGTGTTTCCTATGAGACTTTAAACTTATTTTTTTCAACTTATGACTTTGACTTACAGTTTAGGATTTCTCATTGTAAACCATTGGAGTTAGGGATCCATTTTGGAGTTCATTTTGCCTCCCTAATTTCTTCCTGCTAAAATATCTTTCTGAATTCCCATGATTATAACATATAAAACATCTCCTATTAAAAACATACCTTATGTAATAATTTCTTGTTTGAGATGACGATACAACTTGAGTTTTTATTCTGACATTGAGCTCCTATACATCTTTACACATACACATGGTGTGTCCCATGCTTCCATAATAGTAGCATTTCATGGATACTTTCTTATGAGGGACTCTTCTTTCAGATATCTCAAGATGCTTCTTATTATTCTCAGATTAAGAAATATTTCTATCTTCACAACATGAAATATATTCCCAGGCCTATGAAAAAAACTTGATGTATGAACATAAATCCCATACAAATAGCATATTCTATCATTAATTCACATAAAAATATTTTTAGGTCTGTTTCTGATATCTATAGGAGTTTTTCTATTTTCAGAACTATTCACAACTCTCATCTTTTCATGTATAGGAGAGGGTTCTTCATATCTAATATTGGGTTTTCCCAAACTGTATGACCTTTGAGATGATAAAAAGTGTTTCTGTTTCTCCTCAAAAATGGAATATTTTTTTTCATTTCATCATCACCTTCCAAAGGATAATAAAATAGTAAATGAAAATAATCCCTCAATTTAGTCTTACCATTGGATTTATATTTGTCCACTTATTTCTTCACTAATTTTAAATATTCCCCTAGTTGTTGAATCTTCATATCCCTTGATTCAAGTTTAGCATTAAGTTATCTCTTGATATTATTCCTACTACTCATCTCATTTTCCAATTCTTGGGGGCGCTTATCCACAATTCCACTTTTATCCTTTATTTTAATTTTTTCCAGAGAAATATAATCAACACAATATTTATTCTCTTTTTGTACCCTTTGGTTCTTCTGAACTAGTTTAGATAGATGCACAAAAATATTATCATTTATAGATTTGAGATTATGAATTTATTTTGAGATTATATTATTCCCTTTGTCATTAGCTTTGAATTTTTCTATCTTTATAGACATATTTTATAGTTATTTAGATTGGGAATCATTCTTCTCCCTCAGATCAGTATTCAATTATAGAATTATTTTATTTAAACCTTTCAACTTTTTGACTTCAATCTTTTTCACTTGGATCTGAATATCTTTTGATTTATTTTCTTTATCCAGTTTTTGATCCAATTCCTTTATTTTGTGGATAACTTACACTTTTGGTCTTCTTTCAATTTTTTCACCATAAGTAGTACCAACATCACTTGGAATGCCAGGTTCTTTTCTCATTCACTTAGCATCATTAAATAGGTGAATAACTTCACTGTTTTATTCATCTAGGTCTTTATTTAGTATGTTGTTGGTTTTCTTCAACCGAATCACACTCTTTCCATATTCACTTCTACACTGAGTAATTCCACAAAACTTATTATTCCTCTTTTAAGTTCTCCCATTTTCCATGTAACACCAAGATAAGAGCATAATGAATCTTTAATTTCAATAATCGACTGAACTAAGTAAGAGAAAAAAAACTTGATAAAAGAAACCTATGATCTGATACCAATTGTTATGTCCAAGAGGTTCCTAGATACCCTGAGGGGGGGGGGGGGGGGGTGAATCAGGGTATGTATATTCTTTTATAAATTCTTTCTTCCCTAATAGATTTTGACCTCCTTATTATAATAGTCACTTTGTTTTCACTTATGTGTTAATGTTGATCTTATTCTTTCCTTCTTTATATGGTGATTATTCCTTCAATGTAATACAGTAAAGAAAGTGGAAGGATTCATTAATTTTTAATTAGTTCACCCTCATTGGGATACATCCAAGGAGCATACAATAGAGATGTTCCGATTATACCAAATTCACTAAGGCTCACTGCCAATAATTATGGTTTGGGATAGATCTTCTCTATACCCATGATTACTGCCTTTAAAAGGTTTGGGGTATGGTCACTACATTCCCAAGGGTCACTCCCTATGTCTCTTTCTCTAGATCACTGTCAGTGGAAAGGATCACCTTCTTACTCTTCCTTCACTCACTACTCTTGGAAGGGATTCAACCATATTTTTTGGAATTGTAGGTCCCTTAATTATCTATAATGAATACATCCTCAGTTTTATATGGATGATCTATTGAAGTTACACTTTCATCCAATAGATGAATACCAATTTACCATAGATGTACTAGGAAATGCCTTCTTAATAACATTTGCGATGCTCATTACCTTCATGAATTTCCCCTTTAGTGAAAATCACTTATCCTTCACAAAGCACACGTTCTTTTCTTGAATATCACTTAGAATTTTAGAATAAAACCTCCTTCATAAAGCTCAACTATCCTTTGTGAAGATCCTTCCTTTAATGAAGCTTACTTAGGCTTTGTGAATTCCTTTACTTTCACGACACTTAGAAAATTCAATTAGCTATCGTAGCCTTCGCGAACTTCTTCACATGAAACTCCTTCACACTCCACCTTCATGAGCCACCAATGCAATTCTGGAGCCTTAAAATCTTTTTTTAGTCTCTATACATTTATTAAGGGGATAGATCCCTATTTAAAAGCATTTCCACTAACTGCAAAACATTCTAGATACATCACCACCATTTCTTGATGCTCCCAATTTACCACCATGATTATCCCTTTGTCAATAATCTCCATAGAAATTTCCCATTCATGAAACTCATCATAATCATAGATATCACCATCAAACTCTTCGTGCCACCGCGATGCTCCACTCGTGATGGTTCTCACCTTCACAGTTTGTGATGATCATCTTACTCATGGAGCTCACTATTATAATCTTCAAACATTATCAAAACATCCTTTGCGAATACCATTCTTCATGAAATTAATTCCTTTTCCATATTTTAATAAGGCCTTAAAGGAAATACCCTTATTGATATGCTAGACAAACTCTAAATTTTGGACCCCCAAAATTTAGCAACCAATGGAAAATGACGTCACCTTATGTACGTAATTTTCTGTACTACTTCTAGGGAATCCATTTATATTTAATGGATATTTTTTGACATTCCAACCCACCCAAATCTATTTTATCCACAACATTCCTTAGAAACCCACTTTTTCAATAAACATTATCAACCCAAAAATACTGTAATGTTATCTTGAGGGATTTTTTCCCAATAATAGGAGTATTTTAAATGTAGTGGAAAACTGATTAACTATGATGAAATAAATATATAACTCCCAACTTTATAATCCCAAATACGTGTTATATTTATTAGGGAATGAATGGGTATCTATATGAGTAAATTTCAAATTGAGTATCTGGGATCCCCCATTTACCCTTAGTGTATTCACATCCATTAATCTGATGGGTTAGTCGGTAGGATTTATAATCTTATTATTAATTGGAAGAATTTATTTCTTTATTTTGGTGGGAGGATTAATTTGGTTAATAATGTTTTTTCCTTAATTACTATTCATTTTCTCTTGGTATGTGAATATTTCTAAAGAGGTGATCAAGGAAATTGAAAATATTATGTTGTCTTTCATCCGAGATGCTCACTTCAACAACCTTTGTCGTTGGGCCTCATGGGGAAGGTTTTCCAGGTCTCGGGATGATGGTGGTATTCACCTTAGGGACATTTTAGGTATGATTCATATTATGAAAATGATGTTGGCATGGGAAGAAGTTAAAGGGTTGTCTCTTTGGTGCATCATCATTCACAAGATATATGGGATGAATTTGAGTCACCCAAGGGGTAATGTATCTAGATTTTTGAATTCTATTCATTTTCATATTCTATTTATCTTGGATAATTCTCATTGGATCATTAGATGAGGGGAGACCAGTTTCTGGAGTCACAATTGGGATGGTGACTTGCATGTATTTCCAAAGTCTATGATTCCAGATGTTTCTTCTAGGAAAGCTAGAATATTTTCTTCCTCTATAAATCTGTTTTTGAACCACCGCCAGTGTTTAATTTTTAAATAATTTACACTAATGAAGATCCCAAAGTATGTATATTCACGATCTCTTCTTATGATGTATTTTTGGATAAGGATTATCATAGTGCTATTCATGAAAACTTATTTCATGATGAATGGGGATCTATACATTTGTGTAAAGATATTACTTGAAATTATAACTTCTTGGTGGGGTGGATATGGAACTGCACTCTTCCAATAGATGACCAAATCATGTGTAAGGGTGTCCAACTCATTTTTAAGTGAACCTATTATGGGAACCCTCATGAGAAATCAGTTTATCACCTATTTTTTGAAGGCTAAGGGTAATTTTCAGTTTGGAAAGTGTTCTATGATTTTATCTATATTTATCATCTCGATTTTAATGGTCATGATTTTATCCATATTTGGTTTAATAGTGTTATGGGTGAAAATCCTGAAATAAACACGATGGTTCTTATCCCAGTGGATGGCTATTAGAGTCTATGAGATTCTAGGAATAAAGATCACAAGAGGAGGTTACTACTTAAAAATGGTTCTTGGTGGTCAGAATAAGATGTCTAATGATAGAGTTGAAACATCTTTTTCAATAGTGTGAGGATGCCCCATCCTACAGAAGTATCATGAATGTTGGTGTCTCATCCTTCCCCAGGCAGTGCATTTCAGCTAAGGGTCATTCTATATGCTAGATCCCTCCATAAAGTGGAATCAAAATCAATGTGTATTGGTCTTTATACTCCAGGTATATGTGTGGATATTGAATTGTCTTGGATCCATGTGGCTACATAATCTTTTATTTCAATGCTTCCTATGGTTTGGGTGACTTCATTATGGTAGTGGCTTTTGAAATGAAAGATGATCTAGAAATGTGTAGCTACAATTTTTTTTTATTATCATATGTGAAGGCTGACTCGATGATAATTTTTCACTCTATATAGGGTCATATAACTATTCCATGGTTTATTAATAATATAATTTGAAGATGCTAGACACTAATTAATGACTACACTATCATACTTCACACTTGGCATGAAGGGAACCAAGTTGAAATTGTTTGGCTTCTCAGGTAATCTTAGAGAGTTATTATATGTGATTTACTAGATTTATCTCTCTTTATATTGGTTTTCATGACATTTTGTGGGTTGATTCCCTCAGGTTCACCATTTTAGTCCCCCTATGATCCGGTTACCCCTCTTTTTTTCCCTAAATTAATAAAAAAATTAATTTGAAGTCAATTCAAGTAATAAAATATATTTTTTTAAATTAAAACATAGTTTTACCAAAGGGGATTATAAAATAATATATTATAAAATATTAGTGTGGTAAAACCCAAGAATGGAAGAACAAATTTTTGGATAAAATGTTATAACTCAAAGAAAGAATATTTGAGCTATCAATATCCATTACGAGAAACACACTTGATAAGGTAATAAATATTCAATAATTATTTTTTATGTAGGAAATTCAATCCATATAAAAAATGATAGAATAATACATAATAAAATAAAGAATAGAATTTAACCAACCTGTATGAAATAAGTTTGAGAAAGTGATCATAGCTAAATAAAATAAAATTTGAGTAAATGAGAATACCTACTACTGGGGTAAAAATTGAATTAATATTCATTTAAAGAAGGTAATATTATTAGGATTATTATATCATATTAATTAAAAAATATTTATTATAAAATTAAATCTATGAGTAAAAAATCACCATATAAGGAAAACATGACGAATAAAATGTATTATGTGTTAAATGATCATAATTGAGACAAAGAAAAAATTTATTACCTTAGAAAAATTTGAATTAATACCACTTGAAGGATATGATTTTAGTTGTAACATTAACTACCAGGAATAATGTGATGATCATCATACAAAGTATTTAAGTGTAAATAGATTCAAAGTTCCCAAAAAAACATGATGTATACTAATGAATATGTCCCAAATAATTAAATTTGAGACAATAAATCATTTCCATTCTTCATGTCATCAAAAAAAGGAATATAACCTCTTATATAACACTCATTTATATTATAAAAACATATTGGAGGACCTTAATAATATATATTTCATTTATAATCATTCTCTTTATGAATTACATATAGATATTTTCTATTTTTAATATCAGGTGTATGGGATCTTGATCATTTTCAATGACATTGGTTTTCTGTGTTTATATAATATTTATTATCCCAATAAAAATAATGCTATTTGAATATAAGTTCAATGATATATATGTTGGAATAATTTCATCCTTTGGTAGTTTTGGTTATAATAAAAAATGGAATCGATAATGATCATTTTTCAGTTACTATTAATGAAAAGTCATTTTCTTAAATAATGATTTTTATGTTAATGTTATAATTTCAAAACAAAAAATAATTATTTACACATTCATATCTTTTTATTCCAGAAATTATGTTCCCTTATTCATCCATGTTATAAATTCATAGAATTGTTGAAGTTGGTGGTTATTCCCACCCAAACATGAAAATACAATGATTAATAGATTATTATGTGGTGTTTTATTTTTAATATCATTATTCCAAAATCATAATAATATAATTTAGTGTTTTTAGTGTTATATATTAGAATTGTATGCAATTTTATGAAAAATTAATGAATACAAAAATATTACAAAGTATAAATAAAATTGTTTTCCTTGCGTTATAATTTTATAAAAATGATTGAATTAATGATAATTTTTTGTTGATGAAATCACTAGTAGGTTAAATAAAATTCATAAATAAACCAAAATGATATCATAAAATACTATTTATCTATTAAAACCACTATTATAACTAGCCATTAAAGGGGAAATGAAATGAAAAATTAAAATCAATCATTCTATATAGGCGGTAGTCGACACATACAAATGGTTTATGATTTAATTTTACATAAAATGAAAAAAATGTATAATATATCTATTAATTTTTTAGTCTGAAACATGGTAAAAATGTCATACAAATTTATTAAATTTTACATTTAGATTAGTCCAGTATTGTGGGTAATTAAAATAAAACCAATGCTTTATTAAGGTAGAAATCAACACACAGACACACATATCACTTTTTTTCTATAAGAGAAAATGGGAAAAGTGGTAATGGTTATTAAATTAAAATAATAACATGAATTATATAACCAATACTAATTTTATTTTATAGGAATCTGAAAATTATAATTGAAAACCTATGATATAATATAATGAAGTTAAGGAAAAACAATCACTCGCGTTGAGAACATTTATTTTCTATGGATAATTCCTTGAAAAAAGAGGGCTTAAGATAATATATTATGGCCATATTCTCATTGAAGAGTAAGATGATTCTATGGGAATGTAAAAAAGTCATGTTTAGGTATAAAACCAAATTTTTGGAGTGGTATTTATGGAGTGGTGATATGCCCATTTTATAGGTGAGAATGGAATACATTATTGTAAATACTTATATCTTTTTAACAGTATAAAATCACTCACAAGAAAAGTTTCTAAAAAATTGAGAAATAATGGAATGGGGAATAAATAAGGTCATTAAATTCTTTACCATTCAATCAAAACCATTTTTTTAAAAATGTTTTCAAATTGTTACTATGAGATGTTTTACTTTTACTATTTTAACTTTTACTATGGTAATTATTATTTACCATAGTAATTTATCCTTCATGCCGAAAAATAAAATCATCCTATTTACATAATTTGAAACTACCAATTACAAATTTTAATTCCTTTTATTTTATTCACCTTATAAAAGCGATAAAAAATATTTTTAAAATAAAAATTATAAAAATTAATAAAAAATTTATTAAGAGAAATATACCTTATGTTCTAAAATATAAGATATTGGTTTATAAAGTTGAATTAATATTTTTAAACTTATAATGTCACAAATAAAATAATTTGTTTTGGAAAATTTTTGGAAACATTTATAGGACATACATATACAATAATAATTTCATTAAAACCATGTATTTGTAAAAAAATGTATGTTAAAATATTCACATTAAAATAAATATTTCTAAAAAAATCCCATAAAAACAATGTTATGAAAATATTACTATGATGAATCAAAAAATTAAATTCATTTTTTTTAAATTCAGATACAAAAATTTAAAATTTTATCTTTTTAAAAAAATTATAAAATATAATGAACAACATTTTTTATATGGAAATCAACTCTTTATAATGTAATATTTTTTTATTTTTATTTCATATATTTTCCTAATTAGTGTTTTGAAAATTATTCATATAAATATATATTACCATCAAGTAATCCTAATATTAATGTGATAAAAAATCACAGTTCCTAAAAATGTAAGTTTTTAGAAAAATTCAATTATATGATTAAAAAGATATTTTTAGTCATTTTGGATATAAAAAATGAATTTCATTTATATTATAAGTAGCCTTTATTTACTTTTAAATTTTTTTTAAAGGTTGGGGCCGAAGCCTCAATTTATTATTAAAGCAAAGTCCTCTTTAAACTGTGTAAAGGGTGACCCATTACATAGCCTGAAGGCCCAAGGCCAAGTGGCCTGCATACAGGGCTAAAAAGCCCTTTTTATAGCCCAAAGGACCCCTCGGTGAACAGTACTGCTACAGTACCCACGCAGCTACAATACCTGCTACAGTACCCATGCAGCTACAGTACCCTGCTACAGTCCCTCCGCTACTATAGTCCGCTGCTGCAACAGTCCGCCGCTGCTACAGTATTGCTACAGTGACCTGCTATAGTACCCTGCTACAGTACTCGGGAATTCTCCCCTGCCCTGATTTGATCCTGGGTCTTTTGGATGCCAAGAAGAAGCTTGAACCACTAGGGTACAGGCTCTTTGGCTTATTTACTTTTAATATATATTACATAAATTAGTTTATCATTTTCAATACTACTAATTCAATGGATATATTCTAATAGTCATACTTAAATATTAATATTTTTTCTAAATATATCATGGTTTCGATTTAAGTTTGTTGTTATGTGTGGAGAAAGCTATCAAACACAATGAATTATCTAATGATAATCATATATTAAAATCTCAATGTGTCACATTACCCCTTTAATAAATCGACTCCTTAAAATCTGATTCATAATATTTGAGTAATTTTCACTAGGAACTCATATTTAACAATACACTACTAGATGATCATATTTTTATTTTCTATGTTGGGTGAGAGTTATAAATATGAAAAATTGTCATAAGACATTTATAAAGGGAGACAAGTCATTCTTAATTTCATATAATATCCTATAATGAGAACAAGATATATTTCTTTAAGAAATAACTTCCCAGAAACCATGAAAATGATTAAATAAAAACCAATAAACAAGGTGTTTTTACTTTTATCTGAATATCTAATAGTTTTTGAAAATATTCAGGACCTATGAAATCAGAAAATGTAGGTAAAAAACCCCCTTTACACTAAGTTAGTAATAGTTTTTTATGATTTACATTTTCCATATGGTTTTTGGTGACTATTTCCCTCATTATCCCATTGATTAGGATATTGAGTCACATAATTTCAAACTCCCTTGTAATTAAAGAATCATATTTCTATATATTATCTCTTCCCCATGCATCTGTGAGTCTAATGGACTTTATCTCTACACTTATAGAATTAATCTATTACTTGAGTTAATTTCCAAAATTATTTAGTTAGTAGAATTTACATGAATTAAATGGAATATTTTCTCATTCAATATCTCCATACCCTAAAAATAATTGTGACTCCTTCCTCTTATTCATTTTTATTTTAAGGATTTCAATTATGTTCACATGTTTAATCAAATATCATGATAGTTTGTCTGAAATAATAACAAAATTTATCATTTATGTTTCCATTTATATTATTTGAACAATGATATAATCAATGAATTTTCCTCACACCCATTGGTAACTTTATTCCTTCAAGATCTATCCAATGCTAAATCCAAAAGGGGTAAATGATCGTACCACGATTCTCTGTGTTATTTTCACCCTTACACCATTGTATTAAACTGAATTTGTATTATAAATTCCAAATATAATAAAAAAATTTACTTTATGTTTGATTCAGTTATTTTATGTTTATCACTATTAAAAAGGGAAATGTTACTTGTTTTGATAATATCATTGAAGGTGGAGGTGATTTGGAGGACCCATGAAAAAGTCCAAGAAATATGGGCCAAACTGCGCAGGATTCAAGCACACCAGTGGATTAATATGAACACTTCTACTTGAATGTGCATCCAAATGGGCTTACATTTTGTGGACTGGTCTAGTATTTAATATGATGCATTTCATATCAAGGAACCCAATCCCAATTCGGCTTCTATGGAGCCCATCCAAACTCATCTGTCCAAGACATCGAATATACACAAAGTCAAATGTGGAGTTCTTTAATATGTTAATATCTTGAGATGTAATTGTCCAAATGATTACAAACTTTTGGTGGTGATAGTCAAGACATCGGGATACAACTCTCCAATTTTTTCAAAAGGGATATTCAACTATCTAGTAGCCGCAAACCATCCTCCAAATGGTTTATCATAATCTGGGTTCCCAAAACCACTTCCCATTTTGGCTTTAAAATGGAACCTTGGGTACCCCATTTTGGGGTTGGAACCAGAAGTGAATCTATGCCATTTTGGAGTCCTATAGAAGTTTCCCCCTCATCCTTGAAGTTTTGGAGTCCTCTATCCTCATAGGGGGATCAATAATGAAGAAGGAGTTCCACTCGAGCTTCCTCCTCCTCCCGATGTCGAGCTAAACGGTGGGTGATCATTGTGAGGGAATTACACACTTGAAGATAGAGTTACATCACCATATATTCTACTAGTTTTGTGTAATTTTTGTTTGAATTATTTCACTTATGTTTAATCTTTATATGCTTCTTCTATGAATTCATTTATTTGGTTTAATTAAGTGAAACATTTCTCATTTCAATACCGATTGGGTTGAGATTCAAGTGGGAATCTTGATTTGATCAGATTGGACATCACAGGAATCCTTTTTATCTCACACATACATGAAATTTCAGTATGCTTCGGAATACCCCACTTTATGCTTGAGGTCCAAACCTTGACATCACAATTTTTGTGTTAAGGGGTGGTTCTTTGTGCGTTATTTTAAGTGGAATGAGGGGAACCAAGATCTTGGTCATCCCTCAACCAAAGGATTAAAACAAAACCTAATAACCAATTGAGAACATGGTACTCTTCAAGTGATGTAGTAACTTAACAATGATCACTATTTATCTCATATTTTTCAAAATACACTTTCTCTTTCAACTTTACAACTCTTTACGTTAAGTTACTTTTTAAAATTGTTTTCAAACCACCCCCTCTTTTGTTCTTCTAATTAAAAATTCACATTATAAAACCACAAATGATCCTTGATATATGACTTAGGGTCTTCCCTAGACTACAAAATATTCTTTAAATCACTATCAACTTGACATTTCATGATAATGCGATCAAATTTTGGCACTGTTTTCGGGGGTCGCTTTGGTTTTTAGTGTGTGTTTTTTATAAGATTTCTGTAAATTTTGTGAATATTAATTTGTTTTATCTTATACCTTTACCTATATCTTTGTGTTATGATTTATTTCTTGTGTAGGTTTTGTGCACGACACGTTCAAATATGGGAGATTTACCAACTTACGAACCTGAACCGAAGAGGATCTTACGTCAGCGACCCCAAGATGCACAAGACAACTCTTTGAAGGAGGACACACCACAACTTGAGACTTTTCTAAACCCCTCTTCTTATAGAACCAAATTAGAACCTGAAATTAAAGAGTATAAAATGGATGAAAACAATCTAACACTAAAATAACTAACCTCACCTGATGTTGACATCTAAACCACAAATATTCAAATGCAAGGTCAGGCACCCCAATTTTGAATTAAAATCTGGTCTAATTCACTTGTTTCTAAGATTTCATGGACTCATAGAAGAAGACCCACATAAACATTTAAAAGAATTTCCTACTGTTTGTTCAACATTAAAACCTGAAAATGTGGATGAAGAACAAGTAAAGCTCAAATCATTCCTATTTTCATTAGAATACACTACAAAATACTAGCTTAACTAAATTAATTCACCAATTAGAGGATGGGAAGACAAGAAACGCCTTTAAAAAAAAAATTTCACAGCCTCTTGAACTACAATAATAAGGAAATAAATTTGTGGGATAAGAAAATCTCAAGAGGAAACACTACATGAATATTGGGAAAGATTTGAAAGATTATGTTCAAGTTTTCCACACCACCAAATAAGTGATGAAATTTTAATTCGGTATTTTTATGATGGTTTAATTCCAATTTATCATAACATGATTGATGCTGCTATAGGTGATGCACTAGTGTATAAAAACCCAATCGCTATAAGAACCCTAATTGAGAACATGGAATAGAACACTCAAAAATCCCATACAAGGTCCAGTGTACCCATTCGAGGTGTCCATGAGGTGAAAAGTACTGAATTCGAGAATAAGGTGGACATAAAGTTTGAGGAGGTAAGTACCCTTATACGAAAACTTTCTCTCTCCCATGGTAAAACTCAATATCCTCCTCCCATCCATTGTGGAATCTTCTCTTCTAACACCCATTATTCTGACCAATGCCCCCAATTGAGAGAAAATTCTTAAATTTGTGAGGCAATCTTCCCAAGATGCCCCTATAACCAAACCATTTAGGAAAGAACCATATTATCCATCCAAATATGGGTGGAAAGAAAACCAAGCTTATAGGAAGGGGTATTCAAACTAGTCTCATCAACCATGGAACCAACAAGGTTAGAGTAGTCATCGACCACCACCACCCAGAAATCCTCAACCACCCCAAAGGCCTTTCCAACAAACCCATCCAAAACCTGAGCCTAGCCTAGAAGATATAATGAAACAAATGGATGACAACAATATCCAATTCTAGAAAACCACCCAGACAGCCATAAAAGGCCTCAAAACCCAATTATGCCAATTAAATAACTCAATGGGGAAAATTCAAAGTCACGGTTCGGGTAAACTACCTTCTCAACCAGTAGTTATCCCTATATATAAGGGAAATGTTCGTTCCATAACCCTTATAAGTGGAAAAAAACATAAAAACCAAATTAATACACCATTAGAGTCATCTCCTCCTGAGGAAACCTCCATACCAACCATTGAAAATGTTCCAAATGTTGAAAAACCCATGTCTTGAGAGAAGCCCATCTAAAGGAAATAGTGTGTCAATTGATGAGACCCATAGCCCAAAATTCTCTCTTACATTTCTACAAAGGTCCACCCAACCTAGAAAAAAAAATAAACTGAACTTGATAAGTAAATATTGGAAACTTTCAAAAAAAGTACAGGTTAACATTCCTTTGATTGATACCATGAAGCAAATTCCAAGATACGCCAAGTTTCTAAAAGAGATGTGTACACACCAAAGGAGACTTCAAAGTGATGAGAAGGTAATACTGGGGAGGAATGTATTAGCATTGATAGAACCATCACTACCTACCAAATTCAATGATCCTAGAACCTTCTCGATTCCATGTACCATAGGGGAGTATTCATTTTCCAAAGCTATGATTGATTTAGGTGCTTCTATAAATGTGATGTGTCACTCAATTTAATCTTAATTACATGTTGGAGAATTGAAGACAACTGGGATTTTTGTTCAAGTGGCCAACCAGAGTACTGCACACCCCTTTGGTGTGTTAGAGGATGTTCTTTTGTGTGTGGAAAATTTAAATTTTCCTGCTGTTTTTTATGTGCTTAAAATGGAAGATGATTGGATGAATGGACATGCCCCGATTATATTGGGGAGGCCCTTCTTGAAAACTTCCAAAACCATAATTAATGTATATAATGGTACATTATCTATGGAGTTTGGTGGTGACATTGTACACTTAAACATCCTTGATGCTATGAAGAACCCCTCAGAAGAACATTCCTCTCTCTACTAATTCAATTGATGTACTTCCTTCCCCTAAACAAACAACATTTATTTCCCCTGATCCCCTTCCTGAGTTTTCTTCATTGATTGAAATTATAGGTAATGAATATTTAATTGATTATTATAGTGGTCTAGAAAAGTGTCATGCATGTTTATTAATTGATAATTTCTTGAGCACTGAGGATCCAATGACCATCGATGATACTGTTAAGCTTGTAAAATCTTATTCCTCATCTGAGGATGATACCATTGATCATTTAGATGAGATCAGTGACCTCTTAATTTCACACACTCTCCCATCAATCCAAAATACACCTAAATTAGAACTAAAACAACTGCCTAAAGATTTAAAATATTCATATCTTGAGAATGGAAACAAGTTTCCTGTCATCATTGCTAGTTCACTCCTTCCTGAGCATGAATTGTGACTTCTTGAACTTTTAAGGGAGTATAAAAAAGCTTTGGGATGGAAAATTTCTCACATTCTTGGTATTAGCCCATCAATTTGTACACATCATATTTTATTAAATGATGATGCTAAACCAGTGAGACAGGCACAATGTCGACTGAACCCAAACCTCCTAGAACATGTGAAAAAATGAGGTAACAAAATTATTAGCTATTGGAATAATTTACCCCATATCTGATAGCCAATGGGTCAGTCCTGTACAATTAGTTCCTAAATAAGTTGGCCTTGCAGTAATCAAAAATGAAAACAATGAATTGGTTCCAAATGATGTGCAGAATAGTTGGTGTGTTAGTATAGACTATCGACGGCTAAACCAACAGACTAGGAAAAACCATTTCACTTCTCCATTCATTGACCAAATTCTATAGAGGCTAGCTGGTAAGTCCCACTACTGTTTCCTTGATGGGTATTCTGGATACTTTCAGATCCATATTTCCCCTGAGGATCAGGAAAAGAAAACATTCACTTGACCCTTTAGCACATTTGCATATAGGTGGATGCCATTTGGTCTGTGCAATGATCTGGGTACTTTCCAGTGATGCATGGTTAGTATTTTTTTGTATTACTCAGAGAATTTCATAGAAGTTTTAATTTATGATTTCAATGTTTATGGATCCCCTTTTGATGAATGCTTGAGTAGTCTTGGTTTAGTCCTACATCGCTGTATTGAAAATAATATTGTACTAAAATATGAGAAATTCCATTTTATGGTGTGACAAGGTATAGTTTTGGGGCATGTCATTTCTGTGGATGGAATCCAAGTAGATAAATAAAAAGTGGATTTCATTTCATCCATACAATTCAACAAAAATGTACAGGATGTGCAGTCCTTCCTAGGTCATGGTGGATTTTACAGTCATTTCATTCGTGACTATAGTAATATTGCACTACCCCTCTCTCGGTTACTCTAAAAATAAAAAGAATTTTTTTGATAAATAATGTGAGGAATCTTTTAATAAGTTAAAATGGAGTCTCAAGTCACCACCGGTAATCCAAAAACCTTGGTGGGATTTACCATTTGTGCTCATGTGTGATGCCTCTAACTATGCAATTGGGGTAGTCTTGTCACAAAGGGTCGATAGAGCTCCACATGTAATTAACTATGCCTCATGTACTTTGGACCCTACCCAGGAAAACTACACCACAACTGAAAAATAATTTCTTGACATTGTGTTTGCCTTGGATAAATTTATTTCATATCTTTTGGGGTCAAAAGTCATTGTGTTCTCCGACCTTGAAGCCCTCTGATATCTCCTTAAGAAACCAGAAGACAAACTATGCCTCATTCTCTAGATTCTCCTCTTTCATGAATTCAATCTAGAAATTAGAGATAAAGAAGGATTAGAGAATGTGGTTTCTGACCATATCAGTAAGATCCTCCAATCCTTAGACATTGACTCATCTCCCTGTATTCCTATAAATTAAATGTTTCCTGATGAGAAATTGTACCGAGTGCAAGATGATATTCCTTGGTATGATGAAATTTTAAATTATTTGGTAGCATCTTTCATTCTTACTGATTTCAACAAAAACTAGGCCAACCGTCTAAAACATGAGCCCCGTTGGTACATTTGGGATGACTCGTACCTTTGGCTCATTTGTAGTGATCATGTACTCAGGTGTTGTGTTCCTGAGAGCGAGTTTCAGTCCATCCTTAGGTTCTGCCACACTCTTTCTTGTGGGGGCCACTTTATTCCCCAATGGACTGCTCACAAGGTCCTCGATTCTAGTCTCTTTTGGCACACATTGTTTCTAGATACCCGTGAATTTTGTAAATCTTGTCCTCATTTTCAAAGAATGGGTAATGTATCTAAAATAAATGATATTCCCCAAAACCCTTGCTCTTACATGACATTTTTTATGTTTAGGGAATTGAATTTATAGGGCTATTCGCTAATTCATTTGGTAACCTATACATTATTTTGATAGTGGATTATGTTTCCAAATGGGTAGAGGCACAACTACAAGGACTGATGATTCTAAGGTAGTTCTAGAATTTTTGAGAACCCATATTTTCTATAGGTTTGGCTTACCTAGGTTCATCATCAGTGACTAGTGTTTTCATTTCTCCAACTGAACAATGAAATAACTTTTGTGTTGGTATGGGGTTGGGAATAGAGTGTCTACTGCATATCACTCATGGACCAATGGCCAAGCTGAGGTGTCAAATAGAGAGGTAAAATAGATTCTTGAGAAAATAGTTCAACCCAATAGAAAATATTGGAGTCTTAGACTCTATGATTCCTTATGATCTTACCGTACTATTTTCAAAACTCCCATTGGAATGTCACCCTATCAGCCTGTGTTTGGAAAGAGTTGTCGCATGCCTATTGAGATTGAGCATTGGGCCTATTGGGCCATAAAAAATGAAACTCTAATCTTTCTGGTTCAGGTGCTCAAAGGGAGTTGCAGATTCAGGAGATGGAGGAAATGAGAATAGATTCATATGAGAACTCCATGATTTACAAGGAGAGAACCAAGGTTTCCCACCACCGTCTCATCCTTCTTCTTCAGTTCCACATTGGGAAGAAGGTCCTCCTTTATAATGAAAGGATGAAGTGACATCTAGGTAAGATTATTTCTTGCTAGTTTGGACCATAAACTGTTACTAATGTCTCTCCATTTGGTGTTGTCCAGGTTCAAAATGAAGAAACCAAGAAAATTTTCACTGTCAATGGGAAACTAAAACACTTCTATGAATCCATTTTAGAGTACCCCATGGAGGAACTCCATGTTCAAGAAGCAATATATGAATGAAAATCACCAGGTTTTTTCTTTCCTTCCCATATTCTCTACTATTACAGTGAGGAAACATCACACTTTAGGTGTGAGGAGAAGGGTACATTCCTGGGTTAGATAAGATTTTTCATTGTCTTTTTTCTTTCTTCTATTTTTTCCTTCTTTATGATATTTTCACTTTTCCCTGTATTGTTTAGTTTATTAGAATTTTAATCATCTTTTTTTTATTTCTTCTATTTTTCTCCTTCTTTATGGTATTTTTACTCCCCCCCTTTTGGTCACAAAATCATGGAACTTAATAAAAATACATGTTGAAATTTTTTCCATGTTGATTTAACATTTGATGAAAATCTGAAGCTGTTATGGAATGGATGTTTGTATGAATTTAACATTAGGAAGTAATTTTTAGTGAATTGGTTTTCTGTCAATGATATAAATAGTTGTATCTCTGTGAAACCTCTAAGATGATTGATGTCCCTGGTGTGAGTAGTTTTTGGGAAAACTGTGTCACTAGTACCTCCACACATTTTTACACCAAACCCCAAAGTGTGAATATTTCTTAATTAATAGAAGTTAAATATATTTTATGTTAATATCTTTCATCTTAAAGTGATATTTACATACATTAATTCCTTATCCGATCTATTTCATTATTGTACTAGATTGACCTATGTATGTGTACCTGAAATTTGACTGTTATATGCCTTAAAAAAGATCAAAATCAGAATAAAATTGGGTTATGTCTTGGGAAGGTCAAAAACCACTCCTCCTCACCTTTGATCTTGTTATGAATATTACAATTAGTGTCATGTGGAGATCAAACAAGGGTTGAGAGATGAGTATGAGATTTGTTTCAAATGGAACTTCTGAAAAAAAAACAAAATTAATAAATGGGGGGAGTGATGAAATGTTCAACGTATGGGGATATCTAGGTCAGGAGCTTATGGTTTGACTTTTGGGAATGCATAAGTGAGTGGGTCTTGAAATATGATTGTAAAGGATGTAGTGAAGGTTCGGTGGACAAAATATTTTAAGCTAAAAAATGTTAAAATAACCTACATTTATTGGATAGAATGTGGAAAGAATAACATGGAATGGTTTTCACACACACACATGGAGAGTTAGTGACATGGTTGACTTCTGAATTCCTTTCTCAATTTGGTATCATGAATCTCTTTGAATTTCACTATGATATGATTTAGGAGACATATTTTTCCATTTTCACTAGGAAGAAATCCTTAGCATGGTTTGTGCATTGATCACATTACTTTAATGAATTAAAATTTCCTCATATGTTAAATCTTTATGATGTTTTTAATATATATGTGCATAATTTCTAAAAATGTAACTTTGACAAGGAGTGCAATTGTTTAGGTGTGTGAGTGTGATCATACCACGATTCACTGCGTTATTTTCACTCTTACACCATTGTATTAAACTGAATTTGTATTATAAATTCTGAATATAATAACAAAATGAAATTCATATTTGATTCATTTATTTTATGTTTATCACTATTAAAAAGGGTAATGTTACTTGTTTTGATAATATCATTGAAGGTGGAGGTGATTTGGAGGACCCATGATGAAGTCCAAGAAATATGGGCCAAACTATATAGGATCCAAACACACCAGTGGATTAATACGCACATTGCTACTATACCGTGCATCCAAATGAGCTTAAATTTTGTGGGATGGTCTAGAATTTAATAATATACGTTTCATATCAAGGAACACAATCCCTATTCTGCTTCTATAGGGCCAATCCAAACTGATCTGTCCAAGCCACCGAATATTCACAAAGTCAAAAGTGTCATTCTATAATATGTCAATATCTCCAGCTTTTATTCTCCAAATGATTCCAAACATTAATTGGTGATAGTTAATATAAGGAGATACAACTTTACAGTTTTGTAAAAAGGGATATCTGACTGTCTAGTAGCCTCAAACCATCCTCAAAGTGGTTTATTAAAATATGGGTTCCCAAAACCACTTCCCATTTTGGCTATAAAAAGGCACCCTGGGCACCCCATTTGGGAGTCAGAACCAAAAGTGAAGCTCAATAATTTTGGAGTCCTATAGGAGTCTCCCCCTCATCCTTGATGTTTTTGAGGCCCCTATCATCATAGGGGGATCAATAATGAAGAAGGAGTTCTACCCGAGCTTCCTCCTCCTCCCAATGTCAAGCGAAATGGTGGGTGATCATTGCGAGGGAGATACACACTTGAAGGGGTCGTTCCATCACCTTATATTCTACTGGTTTTGCGTAATTTTTGTGTGAATTATTTAAGTTATGTTTAATCTTTATATGCTTCTTATCTGAATGAATTTATTTAGTTTAATTAAGAGAAACATTTCTCATTTCAATACTTGTAACACCCCAAACTTCCACGGTACGTTTCCCTTCGAATAATCGATAGCGTGTGTTGTACGCAACCTCGAGTTCTAACACACACCACAACTAATTAAACTAGCCGTTGTGAATAGTAATACCTACTTTTTGAAATCATATATATTTTATATTTCAAAATGGACTTCATTTTTGGATTTGGAATATTGAAATTATCCTAGGGTGAAATTTTGGTACTTTTCGGATAACTTTTATATTTTGATGAATAGTGAAAATTACTAAATTTTAATTAAAAACAACTTTTTTAATCAAAATAATTAATAGTGATAAATTGTGAATTTGAGTGGTTTTAAAGTATATTTATAATATATTTTTACCATTTAATTTAATTTTTGTCATTGGACATAATTTTACAATTAAACCGAACATAAACAAGTGTCAATCTTTTGATAGTTATTACCTCTTAAAAACACGCTTTTTGTTTTGACAGCGGGAATTAATTTTAAATTAATTTCTGCCACTTCTGTGTTTTGAATTTAGAAAAATGGATTCCATATTTGGAATCAGGATGTCCAAATTGTGTAAATAGGTAACTTTTATTTTTAGACATTTTGAATAATTACTGTGGTAAATATTTTATTTACCATGGTTAAGGGTAAATCCGGTAAATAAGGGTTAAAAAATAATATTATAATAATAAACAATTACCCTAAAACGTGTCCTAACCTTATTGGTGGACACATACCCGACCATGATCATCCTTGGGTCAATTTGGGGACCCCTTGGAGCCACTTGTATGTGGTAGGGACACTTTATATTAATAAAGTTAAAATAAAAATAAAAATGGCAGAAGCTTACATCTTTTAGAAGAACAATTTTTACATAGGGTTATACATGTTGGATTTTCGATTATAAATATTCATTAGAAAGCTAAAAAGATTTCCTACATAATGATATTTTATTTATAATTTTTATACATCAAATAAGTTAAATTATTAATGACACAATAATGATGCAATGTTTACCTCATTAATAAATCATTTAAATAAATAAGATTATAATGATTAAAATATTATCTAAAACCTGTCCAATTCTTATTGGTTGATGTTATTTAGAATATGAGTCATCTTATCTTCGACCTCAATGATTTTTGGACCATTATAAACCGAATATAATTATATTATAAAGTAATACTTTCACTCTTTCCTAAAGAGCCCCTCCTCTCCCTTATAAAAGGAGACCACTTCTACTCATTCCTCACACCTCTCAAGCCACTTGGCTCGTCCAAACCCTGACAAAATAAGCTCCCCACATCCCTCTACTCCTCCTTGAAGCTTCCCCTTAGGCAGAAATCATTTCAAGAAGTCCTTTGGTTCCAACCAAAGCGAGTTACCTAAATTAAAGGTAACGATTTCTCTTAAATTATTTTCATTTATTTTGCTTCTCCAACCCCCAAAATCTTTTTATTTCCTTTCTTTTGTAACAACACCAGTATCCAAAATATACTAGGATTTTGTTATAAGAAGGATTCAAACTAAAAATACACACAACTCCATATAATGGATGATGAACATAATGTTTCTGTGGATGGCAAACTAACGCCTCACGAAACAATGATTGTTCAAATACATCTTACCGCCTCTCATGGTGGCCATTATGATGGAACTGTAATTAAATATGATATTAATGATATATATTTTATATATAATCTTCTGTAATTCCATTTTATTTCATACCATTATTCGTTTCATGTTGTATATACATACGATAATTTCATTTGAGGAAGTGCGGACTACCGCCCCCTTAAAATGATATGACTCGTTCATACCACACATGGAACGTATAAAGGATGGTGTTAATGAACTTAAGTAACATATATAAAATATTATATTATACTGTAATAGTAATATACCTATGTATCATTTGGATTCAATTCTTTTAAAATAAAAATTAAATGGAAGTAGCGTTCGTGCGTACGTACGGACTACCGTCTCCACGAACGCGGTGAGATCCATCCTCCATCGTATCCATTCAAGTATTATTCTAATTTTAGGGTTAAAAATAATGTTAATATCATTCTGATTATGAATAATATTTAACCTATCCATTACAAACATGTCTTACGTAACCAAACATTTAAGAAGAACGAATCGATTATCACCTGAAACGACGATAATACTAAGATATTACTAATAAAGCAATGTTAAAAGATCATATATGATATCATATTAATGTAAATGATTCTTGTATAATTTAATAACAATTATTTAACCATTATACAGGATGTTAACCTACCCCAACAAAGGAAAAGTACAAGGTAAGGGTTATTTCACAATCTCTTCATTATCCGAGGTTGTTTATACGTAATAATCTACTGGGATCTCGTTATCATCCACATCCATGTTTCTTCAAAATGTATTTCAAAACATTTTTAATATTTAAAAGAATATGGGTTAAAGTCATTTATACCCTTGTTTGACTTTTTATAAGAGTTTTATAAGAGAATCTTTCCGTCGTTTTCTAAACAAGGTGCTTTTTAACCTTTTCGACAGAATTAAGATAAAAATGTTTTTTTAAACTTATACGGCGGGTGCGGTTATTTTCCGCCGTTATAAAATCGTCAAACCTTCCTTTACAAGCTTATAAGAATATTTTCAAGAAAATGTTTTATTTTATATGACTCTTAAATGATTTCAAAAATAGAAAGAGATATTTCTCTAAAAAGTGTTTTGATTTCATCTATGTCAACATCCTTCGACGGATTTTACTCTTATTTGAAGTTGATTTATTATGATACAAAACTTCTATATTGTATTGAAGGTTTTGTGATATGTTTGACTGTGGATGTGCTATTTTTATACCATTCATAGTTTATGGTGAAATTATTGACATTTCGTATGCTAGTTTTAATACGAATGTTTATGTTATGTTTAAACCTTTTCATATGGGAATGCATTGGACTTAATATGTGATGGGTGGAGCCCGCTATAGCTCCTCGATGCATCGGTAGGTCTCATGAGACAAACTAGTGTCTTGGCACAAGGCCTTGGAAAAATCTTATTTGTAGTCTTGGCACGAGGCCTTGGCTATGTGGTTATGATAGTCTGGCATTATGCATTCCAACATTATGAAAGTGGTTATTGATATTGCATGTGATTATTAGATTAGTAGAATATCCATGTGAACAAGTAAATGGCATTATTTCATTTTTCTTTTGCCATACTATGTTGAAGTTCAAGTTTAAAAGGCTTTTGTTTTAGTAATTCATTGCCTAAAATGTTTATGCTTATTTTTTAATGTTCCGCTATATTGTTATCCTTACTGGGCATTTGAGCTCACCCCTTTTCTATGTTTTATTTTTCCCAGGATGTGAAGATGTAAGTTATGAATGACCTGCAGGGATATTATGAGGGGATTATAGTGTGGACTGTGGAAACATTATGTTGTTGTAGTAGTTTTTCATTTTATGATGTAATGTAAAACTTATGAATATATCTAGTGTTTCCAAGGATACTAAACCAATCGGTCTTTCGAGATTTGATCTTTCTTGTGATCATGCCAATGTTATGTAATAATGCACCGACTCTGGGTAACTGGGGTCGGGGCGTTACAATACTGATTGGGTTGATATTCAAGTGGGAATATTATTTTTATTATAAAATCCCATGAAATAAAAAAAATTATTATAAAACTACATACATGGGATATAAATACAACATACAAAGAAAATAAGGTGAACAAAGTGTATTTTGTCACAAAGAATCAGAATTAAATCCATGTAAACCCTTACAACATTAGAATATTTATAATAAAAACCCATTGAAGGATATTATTTAAAATGATAACTTAAATTCCATGAAAAATGAGAGAATCATGATCAAAATTATTAAAGAGTAAATGATAAAACATTATAATGAGAAAAATGTGTACAATAAGATGCACGTCCCAAGGAATTACATTTGATACAAGAAACAGTTAAATTTAATCTTGGATTCCGCAAATACACTCAATCCTCATTATAATAAACATAGTTATATTAATTAATTATTTAATAAACGTAATAATATATTTTCCATTTATAAAATTTATTTATAATCATTCTCTATATGAATTATATTTATTTATTACCTATTTTTAATATCAGGAGTAAGTAAACTTGATTCTTTTGAACCAGTATCATAAAAACGGTGAAAGAGTTAATTATAATTACAATGTTTATAATCATATTATCACTAAAGTTACTGTAATATATATTAATGAATTTTATTAATCTATATTTTCATTAATTTTCTATTTTGGATATAATCTATGAAGATAGAATTGATGATGATCTTGTTTTAGTGATTCTTAAGGAAAAAATTATATTTTCTTAATCAATCAGTTTATTAATAATGTTACAATTATAGAAATATAAACAAATAATTATTTTCATATTCATATAATATTATACAATTAATTATGTTCTCATTTTCATTAGAGATATAAATTTGTATCATTTTTAATTAGGTGGATAAACCCACCTAAACATGAACACACCATGATTATGTATGAATATGTGGGGGTTTATTTGTAACATCATTATACAAATAACATAATGATATAATTTATTGTTTATTAGTGTGATATATAATAATTAAAACTATGTATAATATAAATTATTTGATATGAAAATATTAAAAAATATGAATAAAAATATTTTCCACTTAGCATGGATATATTAAATGATTAAATTAACGATGATTTTTTGTTGATCATACCATTGATAGTTTCTCTAAATTTTCTTACCAGAATAATAATTATATCATTAAAATCATATTTATCTATTAAAACCTTTATTTAAAAAATAAATGAATGGTGTTAATGAAACTAACAACAGAAATCAATCATTCCATGGAGGTGGTAGTCCACACATATACATGCATACAGATTTCATTTTCCATAGAATGAGAGAAATGTATTATAAGTTTTATCATTCTAAAAAATATGATATCAATATCATACTTATTTTTCAATTAAAAATTAGTACATTACATGTAATAAGGTTAAGTAAAATTAAACATCATTCTTTGTGGTGGTGGTAATTTGGACACATGCATGAATGTCATTTTTTGTTTTCATCGAGGGAAAAATGGAAAGGTGGTTAATGGTTATTCCATTAGAATAATAAAATCTAGGATATATTATTGATTTAATTAAATATGTTTTTTAAAATTACAATTGTATGGGTAATATTGAAAGGAATTAATTTAAGGAAGAACGATTGCTCGCACTGAGAATTTTGAGTTTTTTTGGAGAAATCCTTAGAAAAGGAGGTCTCGGGATAATATTTTATGAAAAGAATCTCAAGAAGGTGGAAGGTAATTTTTGGGGAAGTAATAATGGTTGTATTTTCAGATCAAACCACTTTTTATGAGTGGTATTGAATTGGATGTGAGAGTCCCCATTTAAAAGTGAGAAGGAATCACTTTTTTTTAAATAAGTGTAACTTTTTAATAATGTGAAGTCACTCCCAATTCATGTGGCTAAAAAATAAGAGATAATAGAGTGAAGATGATATAAGAACTATAAATCCTATAAAACAAAATTTTACAGATGTTTTAAATAGGTTTTCAAATCTTTACCATTATATTTTCCACTTCATCCATTTTAACTTTTTTAAAGAAAAATATTTTTCTCCATTTCAATTTATTATTTATGATTAATAATAAAATTATAATTCTTATATAATTTTTACTTACAAGATCAAAAATTGACATCTATTTTATTTGATTCAATTTCTAAAAGTGATAAAATGTAGATTTGAATAAATAATTTTATAATGTATAAAAGATGATTTCTTGAGAAATATTTTACTTCAGTTCTAAAATATCACATATAGGTTTGTAAAATATAATAAATACTTTAATATTTTAAATTTAAATTATTAAATTCATATTTTTGGTAGAAAAATATTCTTTAATTTTTATGTCATAATTACATATTAAATCACTAAACCACGGTATTTGTAAAATCACCAATATAATATCAAAATATTATGAAAAATACAAACAATTAATCTTTAGAAAACATTACTAAGATGAAATAAAAAATAATGATCATTTTTTAAAATAAATATTCTAAAATATATAAATTTAATTTTTAAATAAAATTATAAAATATAATGAAAAAATATTTTAGTAGTGAATCTTACTATTTAGAACACAATATATTCTTATAATTATTTTGTATAATTAACTTATGAGTTCTAATTAATTATTCCTATCAATATATTTTACTAGTAATGAATTATAATATAATTTTTATAAAAATTAATAGTGCATAAAAAGTTAGTTTTATAGAAAATTACAACTATATTCTTAAAATGTTCTTACTAAACATTTTAGATATACCAATAAAATTTTATTCATATTAAAAGTGGTATTAATTTTATTTTTAAAAATATTTATAGACATGTTACTCCTATTAATTTCATCAAATTCTATTACTAAGATTTAAAAGTCACTCTTAAAAATTTATATATTATATAATTATATCATATGTTTGTTTATATTTGATGTCATCTGAGAATAAAGTTATAAAAAAAATTACATATTTAAAAGTAAAAGTATACTAAAATCTCAAGTTGTTATAATTATTTAAAAGTATTAACCTTTAGCTACTCCTCTTTAGAAGATTCAATTGATTACAGGAGATCCATTAACAATGATAAATTTTTTTAATAATTTTTAAGGACGGTTGACACTTGTTTGAGAAATTAATTTGAGAAGAAATACCTTTCTAATATAGTAGGACAAAATACCATATAATTATAATAAATGGTTTAAATATATCCAACTTCAATTAAAATTTCCTACATTTGATTTTACCAAAGAAACATTGTCACATCAAGATGTTTTATATAAGTAATATTTAATGTTTCTCTATGAAATGAATCCATATTGATTAATAGTAATTATATTTTAGAAAATATTACAAAATCTAGTCCCTAATATTTTTATTATTATTTTATTAATAATATCAACAATTTGAATGGGTCAGAGGTCTATAATTTTTTGGCCATGTTCATTTTTTTTAAGGAGGAATATGAATAGATAATTCAAACCATAAGATCTAAAAATCGTATTGAAAAAATAATTAGTAGCATTAAAAACATAATTATGAAAAATGACATAGTAAAACATAAATAAACATATTAGATATTTCATTTGGCCCGGATGTATCACCAATATTCAAAGAGAAATATATTGATTTTGTATCTTCCCTTATGGGTTCAAAAAACAAGTTTCTATTATGATGAATTTCCTCTTATTCAGTGATGAAAATTTAAAAAACAAATCCACTAAAAGAATACATTGTATGATTTAAAAAATATTTAATTAAATAAATAACCAAATCACTAATATCCCAATCTATATTAAAAACAACTACATTAACTGAGATTTAAGTTATGTGTTTTTGGTGTTTTTTTCATTATATAAGTAGTTAAATATGTATAATTCATGTCACAAATAATGTTCCACTTGAAACCCCTTGATTATTATATATTTTCTCCATGATAGTAATAATTTCATCTAGTTTGGGAACCCGATGACTTCCTCATTTGGGAACCTGCTCCAAATGGTATCCTGGATTCTAAAAACTTCTACAAAAACAATTTTAGTAACTCTGATTCTAGATTTGTTTGGTTGAAAGCCTTTAGCAAGCCTTGGATCAAGCCCTCGCGGCTCTCTCTCATTTGGCGTGTTGCACATGATAGGGTCCCCACCGATGTGTGTATTCAATCTTTTGGGATCTATCTTTGTTCTAGATGTCACCTGTGCAACCAACATCATGAAGATGCTAATCATTTGTTCTTGTCTTGTGCTACAGATGCTGCTCTTTGGAATTACATTTCTAACATTTTTGGTTGTAGATGGTCTCTCCTTGTTGCTATTAGCTCTCAACTTCAATACTGTGTGAATTGGGACGCTTCTAAGCAAATCAAGACTCTATTTCTGGCTGCGGTGGCAGAGCTCCTGCATGTGATCTGGTATGATAGAAATAATTTCATTCATAATAACTATTCTATCAATCTCAATGCAGGTAAAGAGCGTATTTTCATTGCCATCAAAGATGCTGCCTCTCTTGAGAAGGATCATTGTGACAACTCTGTTGGTGATTTTGAGATTCTCCGCCGACTTCGAATTGCGGGCTCTTATAGGCCACCCCGACGTACCTTTGAGGTCTTCTGGAAAGCCCCGATTCCAGGATGGATCAAAGTGAATGTTGACGGCGCCTCCAGAGGAAACCCAGGCCCGGTAGGCTGTGGTGCCATTTTCAGAGATTTTCTTGGAAAATGCCTTGGTTGATTCTTCGGTGGATGTGACATAGTCTCGGCTTTGGAAGCCGAAATGCTGGGAGTCATTCATGCGGTTGACTTCGCCAAGCAAAAGGGTTGGCACAACCTATGGATTGAATGTGATTCAACCACTATTGTCCAAGCTATCTGGAAAGGGGTGGTTCACCTTGCTTGGCCGCTTACCTCTCGTTGGATGAAATGTCTTGACTAGCTCAGGGATCTCAACTACATTGAAACTCATATCTTCCGAGAAGCGAACATGGTTACCGATAGTCTTGCCAATAAGGGAGTCAATCAGGTTTTTACTTGGTTGGATGATTTGCCTGACGAATCCCTCCCTTTCTTCCACAAGGATTGTAATACGATTCCGTCCTTCAGACTTTTATTGCTCCTTTTCTTTTAATCAATAAATTGTGCCTTGGTCTTTGACTGAGGCACCACCTCATAAAAAAAATCATTAACTCATGATTTACTCCACACCCAAAAATAAAGACTACCACTTTTTTCCCTATGATATATTATTGATATTTTTTACATAGTGATTTTTAGTCTATAAAATCATCAAAATATCCTAAGAATTTTGGATTATAAGTTGATTCATATTTAATTTAAATGGATTTATAATAATTCATGATTTTTTTTGGATGAGATAAAAGGTGGTTAGTTATTTTAATTAAATTGTTTAATATCCATACAAAAAAAGGATAAAAACCCTTCCATGTAATTCCATTGATATAAAATTTCTATAAATTTTAATAAATTTTATAACCTTTTCTTATTACACACCTAGATATATTCAGATATGAACATCATAACCACAAAAGAAAATTAAAAATTATGAAATTTCCTATATTATTTAAAATAATTTTTGTAAAAAGTGATTTAGTTATTTTCACTATGACATATAATATACTCAATGTTTCAAAACATTATCGAATTATTGTTGTTTGTATTTGATAGACGAATTAAATCCTATAATAATTTTATTCTTTAAATATAATAACTTCAATAATAAATAATTAAGTCAAAAAAGGGAATATTGTTATGATAAATAGAAATAGTGTAAATTTATATATAAAATATAATAGATAGGACATAAATACCTTAATAAAATATATAAAAACATTTTTTTTGTAATTAATCATAGGCTCATATATGTCTAGCTAAAAAGGTTTCATCATTTAATTAAGTTTCTTATGGAAAATAATGTTTAAAAATTTATTATCATTAAAAATTTACAAAGAGAAAGTTTATTTAATATAGCAGTAAGAGGCCCCTCATGTATTAAAAAT
This sequence comes from Viscum album, assembly GCA_963277665.1. Taxonomy (NCBI): domain Eukaryota; kingdom Viridiplantae; phylum Streptophyta; class Magnoliopsida; order Santalales; family Viscaceae; genus Viscum; species Viscum album. The sequence goes on along the minus strand of OY728135.1, from coordinate 1,253,095,523 downwards.
TCTTAGTTTGAGAAATAGTGAACTAAATACTCATTCTTGTAGTTTTAATTCTTGTGAAGGAATAATTATATAAAAACATCCTTGGTTTATTAGATTCATTCATCAATCTATAAACCATAGATATTAGATATTATTTCAAATAGACAATTAAACTTATTATGTTTTTTCCTTTTGTAATTATAACCCTAGAACTATCAAATTCATACAGAAAAAAATTATTTCAGATATTACTTTTTAGTTTTCATAAATGTGTATAATTATTACTTTTTTACAAGTCATTCTGTATAAATTTATTTCACTATATTAAAATATATATTATTATTTAAAATTTAAAATATTTATTCTATAAAATAATTACATTCATTATTTTATTTATTTAGAAATTCTAACTTTTTAGTAGTTTTTATGGTGTATTAAATGTAAATAGATCCTTATGAAGAATGATTTTAACTTATTTTCTCATGAAATTTGAATTAGAAGTGGTATTCTATTCATGAATACAATCACTAACTCCAAAAATCTCTTGATCCATCTCACCAATTTTAATAATAAAAATGAAAATTTAATAATACAAATAATAATTTAATAGGTTTTCATTAAACTATGGGAAAATTCCTTTACATATGAAATCCATTTTTATTTGAAACAAAATAAAATTAAAAAAAAATATTTTTTAATAAAAATAAGGATGTTATGATATCTCCCTATAAAAAGTGATTTTTTGTGTGGACAAGATAAAATCATCAATCACATTGAATCCAAATGAGGTGTAGTAATTAGAGTGGGTATAGATTCCATTGTGAATGAATAGCTTTTAATTGAGGTAATATTAGATGATTATTTAAATAAAAAAATTTATAATCATCTTGAAAAAAGGGTTTTGATTGAATTGAATGAAAACCTAATCTATTAATTCAAAACTAAATGTAATGGGGGTTGTTTTAACTTATATAGATGAGACTAATTAGTGTTTTAAATTTCAATAAAGTTACTGTAGTAATTTAATATGAATTATACTTGTTTTTATCAATTCACGTTTACCATCAAAATATAAAAATTTTAATAACTCCTTATCCCAATGTAATTTTAATATTTTATTCAACTCAACACATAAGTCAATTAGTTAAATTTAAAATATTTTATATGAAAAATACACTAGTCTATGAAAATGAACTTATATGATGGGTATGGATTTTCTCATTATAATTTCACTGAATATCCCAAAAATTGATCATTATTGGTCCAAAAGAATAATTATATATAATTAAAAATAATTTTATTTATATTTTATTAAATATAATTTAATAATTAATAAAATTTAAAATTTAATTTCTAATTTAATGAAATAAGCCACATTTTCAATCACTTATCCAATGAAATATAGGTTTATCTTGACATAGAGTGATGGATGAATAAGGTAAAAAAAATAATCCATATAATACGATTGATTAAATAGTAAAAAATTAAAAAAAATTATTCTTATATAAATGATTCATAGCCAATGCCTCTTTAAAAGTTCCCCTAAAAGTATAATTTTGTTTAAAAATTTTCCCCTCATAATTTTTATTACCCCCAACTTAATTAGAAATCATTAATTAGTTTTAATGGTGAAATTTATATGTGGGAAGTGTTTGAGGGATGTTTTACTAATTTCTTGGTTATTATACTAGGTTTTTAGATAATGTATCAAACTATGAATTTAACACTTGAATAGTTTATGTATTGGATAGTTAGGATACGCAGTTTGAGAGATTTTCAAACTAACTATAATTTTTTATGAATATTAAAAAATATCATTTTCATTATTCTTGGACTCTTTATACTTTTTTATATTAATAATATAATAATTAAATATCTAAAAAGGTGGCAAACAATTTCATTTTACATATAAATCACTTATTTTAGGATCATTATAAATAAAAACTTGATATAAATTCATTATTATTCTATCAGATGATATCAAGTCAATAATTAGATGTAAATTGATGAAGAATACACATATGTTGAATTTAAGTACTCATGAAAATCATGCATAATCTATGTATATTAACATCCCCTATACATATTCATTTTCTTGACCATAAGAAATACCTAAAAAAATATTACTAGAATCGATAAAATAATAGAATGAGTATTAATAAAATGTTTAATTATACATATAATTATATTATATTAACAAACATACAAAAATTTGTACACTCTTTATAGTTAAATTTTTATTTAGTCAAATAATAAAGGTTATTTTAATTAATTTCCATTAAATTTTCCAAAATTATTATTTTTATGTAATCAAAGAAACATCCTTATATATTTTTAAAAATATATTTTTAATATCAATTTTCCTATACATTTCAAAAAATATTTTAAACTAATAATTGGTTCGAAATGGTGGGTTAGTCAGTCTTATAGGTAAAAAAACTATTAAGAAATGAAATATGTAGATCTATGAGGTTTTTTCTTTTAATATAAATTTTTTTACTTCATCCATTTTTAAAAAGTTATTTTATAATTCATTTTAAATTGATATCCTATATTTCTTATGACTGAACACTATTTAATAAATACAAATAAAAAATTAAAAAAATAAGATCATTTATTAACAACATGTATAGAACCAAAAGGCTAAATGCATCACTTTCTAAATAATAAACAAAAACTTCATAATCCAAGGTTTATTCAATTTTAAATAATCCTTTGAAATTCAATATATAAATAAAAATTTAAAGAGAAATTTTAAAAATATTTCCATGAAATTTTCCAAGTAAATATACTAATGATTTGATCACATCAATAAAATATCATGTTTTTTCTAAATTATTCTCCAAAATTTATTATAAATACAATTAATAGTGTTTTGATCCTAAAAACTAATATTCAAATATTCTTTTAGAATACTCATGATATTTTAGTTAAGAAATAGTCTATATAATTGATGATAATGAACAGGGTTCCCTTTAACATGTTCAATATTTCACATGGTTCACACTGTTTTGAATTGAATTGGAACAAAATAAGTTGATTTATGTAAGATGAATAGGGGATAATTAAAAACTTGTGATCCAAAAAAACCAAAGTGAAATGAAAATAAATACTATTTACATGAATAAAAATAATATAGTGGACTATAAAGCTAATGTGTGAGATCCCTACTTGAGGATGTGTATATCCTTGTTTTTTATTATAATAAATAATAATTTCTTTCATTTTAAATTAAGAAATAGAAAAATTTATATAATATACCAAATATAGCAGTAGGTAATCAATGAAAATAAATATAACATTGATATAATTTCATCAATATTATTTTTAAAGGATACATAACCATTGAATGAATTTGAGTCAAAAAGGATAAAAACAATAATAATTTATAACAAAAGTGAATAATTTGTCAAAAAATTATCAATGACATCTCAATAAATTATATTCATGGAAAATATTCCACACATGTGTTAAAAGGTCAAATCAGAGTGCAACCAAGTTATATTAAAAAAAAATTAAAAGGAAAAATACATTCATCTTAGTTTCCTTTAATAGAATTGGAATTATTGAACCTACCTCCCCATCTTGTATCATCATCATTTCTCCATCCAACATCCTTACTACCTCCCCTTGTAGAAATATATCTATCATTAATGTGTCCATTAATAATAAAATCATGAACCTCACCCTCACTATTTGTAGCATCCATCTATATGTCCTTGTAACCACATATCCTCAAGGATCCACTATTTAAATAATAATATCATTGTTATTAGGGTGGAAGTAGGTGGATAGATTTGGGAGATATGCAATCATCTATTTTGGTATTATGAAATATTTTATAGGATTGTTTTACTACTAATAAATACACATATAAAAGTATTTGATATAATTATATGATATGTTTAACATTATATCTTGCCTACTATATGGTGGTAGTGTAGTGTTAGTATATATAGGTGGAAATAATTGGGGATTTTTCATGGTTCTTTATGGTGATATAATATCCAAAAGTTATGGAAGGATATTACCAAAATATATTTAATGAAATTATTCTTAATCTCCCTCCTCCATATGAACCCCAAAAATATATGATGGTACTCATCATTAGTAAACATAATCATGTTCATAATAATAGAAATTTTTAAGGGATGTTTATGAATATATACTACCTAACATAGAAGCATATATTATTGGCTAATAATTTGATATACAAGACCCCAAGGAGTCTACATTTTTTATTTCTAACCATATAAAGTATAGAATAGATAGAAAATGAATTTTTAGTTTATGAGATCAAAAAAACCATGCAATAGACCATAAGGAGTTCATGTTTTGAAATCCAAATATAGTTATAATGACACAAAATGAAAAAATTAATAATTTTATTAATAATAAATATGGAAGATGAGATTTAGTAATTTAGAGGAATCAGTGGTAAAGGAATTGTAAATTTTCATAGGGTGTTCCATAAATCAAAAAAATATTATATTCATTATAGTGTCTTTATCAATGTAGAATTTATTTTAAGTTTGGTATTGATTGTATTACTCTATATAAATATTTATAGGAACATTAAATTGTTTATGTGGGAGGTAAAATAGATGGTTTAATAATATTTAATAAATACCCCATATTATTCTTGATTTTATAGGCTATGTATACATGGATAATCCTCATATATATTAATAGTGGCTATGAATTGAAGGATAAACTCCTTAAAAGTGGGTATTGAGACATAAAAAACAAGGGTATGATAACCCATAATAACATGGACTTAGATGGAAAACTCAATTCCTAATTGAGTAATGAAACCAATATCAATGTTCTATAGGAAGGATATTTCCCATTTCACTAATTTTCAAATTTTATAAGCTTCTTCCATATAGGAATAACATAAGTGACTACAGGAATGAGTTTTGGGATTGTAATTAATCTAGAGAGTTCTTGAAATAGATATACAAGTTTATTTATATAATACTTTTGTCATGGTTATGGGAAGGTTTAAAAGGGATCCTCTATTGTATGGATCATTAAAAACAATATGAATTACAATAAAAAGATATGAAATAACAACATATAATGAAAATTAGATAATTTTTATAACATTAAAATTCATGTATGTTTGAACACCTTCCTTGTTTTGTGAAATTCATTACAGAATTAAAATAAGGGATCATTGTGCATGTATTAAAAAACATAGAAAAAAACTAAGTAATCTTAACAAAATAATGAAAAAATTAATGGTTTTGAAAATTTAAAAGGAAAATTGATGATTTTTATGGAAACTTTAAAATTGTTTTAATAATATTAAATAAATTCATTGGAACACATACTTCCATTTGGATACAATAACTAAAGAAAGAAAATAACCTCTAGATCTGAAGGTTTTTGAGTTTAAATGAGTATAAAATAAGTGTTTAGGATTGTATATGGGGGTATAAAAACTAGGTTTTGGAGGTGAGAATCATAAAATTTAAAAGATGATATAAGGGGATTTATTTACATAACCCTCCATTTTTTATTTTTCTAGTGGTGAGGGAATCTAGGGTTGTTTGGAAGTATTATTGTGGATATAGGAATGTTTTTGGATGTTTTCCAAGGAGTTCAAGACCTAGTAGTTGTGTTGTAGCATGATGGTTGTGTTGTGACTTGAGGTTTCATGTTTTGATGTCTAGTTATTGTGTCACTAGCTTGGGTCATGACATGAAGGGTCTGGAGATAAATTTTGAAAAGATAAAAAAATTATGTCTTAGAGTGAAAAAATATGTATAGAATTATTAGTCTCATGTATTTAATTTTATATTAGTTAATCATGGAATAATGTATGTTTATTACACTATGACAATGAAGAGTTTGAGTTCCTTAATTCTATCTTTTTAAGAATCAATGCATCTTTCTACATTAGACATGCCATGATTTTGGTTTTAGGATAGTTGGGATATAGAAGAAGGCTGATACTCAAGTTCTAATTTCTTAGTTGACACCATTATACATAATGTGAACCTTATATTTTTACATTGAATAAATTTTTTATGACTGCAAGAGAAAGGTGTATTTACTTAGGGAGGTCACAACATGATCCTTGAATCTAGGATCATTACTGAGTAATGAATCCTTATAACAACGTGAATCCATGTTTTATAAAGGTTTATATAAATTTGTGGTTCCACTTGAATAAATTTCATTTCATCCTTCTCCAATCAAACCCTTTGTGGTTCTGAGGGAATTTTGTATGAACCTATGAATTTATGATTGATCCTTAGGATTTTTTTTGCTTTGTGAAATGACTATCATTGATAAAAGATATCTTATTCTACCCATTCCTTTTAATTTTTGTTCTCTCTCTATTTCCATACAATAAATGTATGTTTTATCCACATTATTTTTATATATTCCATAGTGATCATTTTTGTAGGATTGAGATGTGTTTATGTATTTAGGTTCCATGGGTTTTTCATGAGGTTTTGTTCTAGTTTTCTTCATCCATTATTCTAATATATATAATGAATATTTGTATCGAGGTCAAGTATTTGAGAATATGTTTAAATATGGGATTATCATTCTTCTATTTTAAAGGGTAAAATAGATGAGATTGACATAAATAAGGTAATAATCCATAATTAAATAATTTAAAAGGATGGTGTAGCTTCTCATTTGATTATGTTATTATTTATTTATATTTCATCATTCAATTTTATTAATAGTATGATATTGTATTTCAATTAATATTTATTCCTTACATTACTTATTTTACATGCCTAAAACTAGAAAAATAAATTAAATATACTATGATAAAGAGGTTATTAAATTAGAAATTTGAGAGGTTTTCATTCTTCCATATAATTACTTAACATGATAAATCATTCCTGTGAGAATATTATTTAAATGATTATTGTTTATTTTGTTATTTTTATATTAGGTTTCATTTCATTTTTAACATTCTCATAATTAATTACTATAATCAATATTTTAAAGTATTTTTTAGAATGATGAAATTATTGTTTTGGGCTGTGAATACCAATTCTAGATCACTCTATGATAGTTTTCCAGGAATGAAGACATGGGTGGTAGTTTTTATTTATTTATTATTAATATAAGCATTATATTGTGCCTTATTTTTTATTATCATATTTCCCATGCTGTGATTTTGTTATATTATAATTCTAGGTCAGTTGGAAGGTGAGTGTTTAACTATATTGATATTACTATGGAAACATGATGTGGTTGATAATGGGATGTCATAGATGGGGTGTAAATGTGTTGGGATTGATGATTGGGTGGTTGGATTAGGCTTATATCCTTTCTTCATTGTTGTTTTATCATTAAATTTTATTGATTGATTGTTCATTGTAAGTATGTGATTATTTTAATTAGTTCTAGTTGTGTAACAAACAAACTTGGGTGAAGATGAAAAATAACTTGAGATAGATCCCCATAATAATGAAGATCATCCAAATTAAAAAACTAGTATCATGAATAACCAAAAGAAGAAAAACCAACTGAGTACAATGTGGAAGAAAAGTACACATCCATGAGTCATATAACATCAATCCAAAAAGGATAACCCTAAAAATAAAATACAACTAGACAAAATCAATGTATCAATATGACTATCCATCACCATTAATCTATCCCACTAAGAAGGTGATGAAACCCATTGAAGTTGGTGAACTAAAGGATGAACTTCTCTTTATATGAACCCTACAAAATTGCATCTAAAAACATCCAATGGATAAATTAGGGTATGATTTCTAGGACTTTTTGAATTCGATTAAGAATCAATATAATGTATAAACCCAATATACCATTAATTACGACTTTAAAACCAAACATGCTGATAAATAAATTTCAAATTGATTTTTTAATAAAATAATCCATTGGTTTTTAATAATCATTTCATATTCTCATAAACTAGAAATTTGAAAATTATTTTAAATACATTATAGAGTCATTATCATAATTTTCCATGGAGATAAAATAATATAAACTTATGAGAAATCAATCATTAAAAAATAAAATCATGTTTAAAACTAAGAACAAGTGGGACCAAGCCTATTTGAATACGTACTATGAAATGAAAAAAAATAGATTGAATAATGTGATTCCTATGAAACCGAGTCCTTCTATAGTATATTAGTATCAAGATACCCATTAGTTTCCATAACATAATTAGATCCTATTCATAATCCATAGTGGTGTCACACTGATTATAAAATTACATATATTTATAAACCGATGTACTTAAGCTTCTTAATGTGATTTGTTTATGAAAACCATTAAAAGAAACAAGATCAATTTTTTAAAACATTTTCTCAGTAAATACTCCTAATTTTGTGCTTAAAAATGATTTTTTGTCAAAAACACCGTTAGGGAATTTCTTTAAACACATAAAATGAATAAAACATTTTAAAGAAAACCCCCCTTTATGCCATGATAAAAATAAATTCATAAAATTCTAAAAAAAATAATGAAAATTTATAAGAACCTTATCGGATTTTTGGTTTATCATTGTTTCAAGAAACTTACCCCGTAAAAAGATGAAAACTTTTCACCATTGAGAATGGATAAGAGAAGCAAGGTGATCTTGTCCACACAAGCTTATATACATAAGAAACATAATCAATTCCCCATAAAACCCTCAATATTTTTTTACCAAAGCCCAATGCATTCCATCTAGACAATGGGAGAGGAGATATTTCAATGATCAAATAAGAGAAGATAAAATTGGATTGATATAAGAACATAACTTATAGATATCCACACAAAAATGAAGGGAGATCGCTAAGGAAGCAGTAAGAGATGCCTTTGGAGCCTTGGGGGTAGTTTATTTCAAGTATAATGGAGATTATGAGGTGATTAGATATGAATGAATTTTGAGATAAATGAGGTAAATTCCCAATTTTAAGTGATTTAGATTTCTGTTCATGATTAAGAAACAAATTTTAACAAATAGTGTGCTGACCATGCGTAGCCTATGTCACATTGAAAATAAAGGTGCATGATCACCTATGGAAGAGCTTCATGTTTTGAAAAACCACCCACAATCCATGAAACACATCTATAAAACCAAGAAGAAAATCACACAATTTTATTATGAAGTCTCAAGTCTTTAAAAACCATTCTCAAATAATTTTAAATTCCAATCAATCCTCATAGTTAAATACCACTCAGTTTCCACATGATACGTACTAAATTTATTCTTAAACCATGCACTTAGACTATTTCCTAAAAATATCATGATTTTAAAATCCAACTTCGAGAATATAACTGAACTATCCAAATGATAAAACATTCTAAAAATAAATATTACATGTGATCTATATGGTGTCACAATTCTTCCAACCATAATATATTTCTATGCCCAGAAAGTACTCAAGATTTTGAACTTGAAAAAAAGGGAAGGCCTTTACTCCAATATAAATAATCCCTCTCAAAAATATCATGGATACTCATTTTTACTTCTATAGTATAGAGACTAATTTACTTTTTTAACCATGAAATACCTATTCTTAATGATCCATAATCTAGACCAGTTTTCAACAACATACCTATTGGTCTCAATATCAAAAAATTCCCATTCAATCACATGAGAAGAGTCCAATTGACGCCTCAGCTACAAAACATGAAACATATCTTGATTCGACATCAATATTGATGGAAATTTCAATAGATAATGAACCTTTATATGTAATTAAATTATATGAAAATGGAAAACTAACCAAAGTTATGACCTACCCTGCTTACCTAATCTATGGTGTTCTGATTTAGGTGAAACATTGAGAATGACCCAATCAACAATGAAGATATCTAGATGGTAATGATGATAGTCCACACAAGTTTTTAGATGATTTTGTTAATCCACTAACCTCTTATGAATCAGTTATACTTTCTTCATTATCTCCTGAATAGGGCTCGGTCCAACCAAAGAAATCTCTCCCAACTCTGCCTTGCTCAAGGGAGATCTATATAAACACCCATAAAACACTTTGAATGGTTTTATTTTAATTGAAGTATGATAACAAATGTTATAGTTAAATTAAACCACATGAATATAATTTTATCACAAACCACCAAAATCATGAATGCATTTATAAAGTATATAATCAATGATTCGAATAGATCACTTAGTCTTAAAATCCATTTGAGGATGATAATCCATGCTCAATTTCAACTGGGAACCCATCACCTCTTGATATTTTTCCAAAAAAATAGATGAAAAACCATGGATTCGTATAAAAAAGTTACATAAGTAACTCCATGAAGCTTTAAAATCTCTCATTCATATAATTAGTTGATTTTATCCACCTTAATTATCTATTTGATAGGGAGAAAATGGTCTTATTTCATAAGTCAGTCAATAGTCACCCAATTCACATCTTTACTGATAATTGTCTATAGTAAACTATTTATAAGTTCAATAGAAATATCTTCCATATTCCACACCTGAATGGATATTTTTGAAATAATCTTGAAGGACTATGGTGATCCAATTTAATTCTTTAGAAAGTAAGGCACTAAAACATAAATCATGTGATTGATGACCAATACTGATGTCTTAGATTATGATACATATTTGTAGTCCTAGAGTGTATAGAGTAACAAATCCAGTGCCCACTTTCTAAAAATTCCTATCTCAGAGATAAAGGGATGACCATCCTATCTTAGAAACAAAAAGTGTAAATGGGTGACTAAGACCAACCAACCAAGGTCTCCCTACTATTTAGGATGTTACTAAAATACTGGTAATATGTTACTGAAACCTTACTGTCTTAACCCACTCATAAAATGACGAGTCAACCTTGACCAATGATAATAACATTTTTACAATAACCTCTTCCACTACTAAGTTCATGTTATTGAATAAACTAATCAAATACAATTCATCCACTGATTTCTTTAACTCTTGAGTTGGTAATTTCTTAATCAATGAATCAATGGCCACATTATTATTCCTTTCAGTAGAAGAAATATATAAATTTAATTTTTGAATATACTCAACCCACTTTCTATATCAGAAATTCAAATACCTATGAATATAAATTTACTTAGGCATCCTATGATCAAAATATACCTTAAACTACATCCAAAATAGATAGCGGTTAATTGTTTTTGAGAGAATACATAATAGATGATAATTTATGATCATGGTTAGGGTATTTCTTTTCATGAGGGAGTAATTTGAGAGGTCCATAGTCTACCACATACTTTAATTCCATTAAGAAACACCCCAATCCCATACACAATGAATCAAAAAATAACATCATAACTTGAATATGGTCATGAAATAAATAGTACTCAAGATAAAGAAATCCTATTATTTAGTTCCTCAAAATATATTTGAAATTTGTATTTCAACTAAAATATCACAACCTTTCATGTTAAATATATCAACGAATATGCAATATTGGAGAATTATTTAACAAAACTCCTATAATAACTAACTAAGACCAAGATGATCTGAATATCAAACTAATTTTTAGGCTACTTCGATGAGTTTTTTTCCTAAGTCTTTTCAATATATACTGAGATACCACTCACATGTATAACATGCCAGAGTAACTTCACTTATGGAATTTTAAAATCAAATTTATAAATCATACCATATAAGTGATTCTATTTCATGATTCAATAGATGATATACAAATGATTCATGTGATCCTCCTCTGACTTATAGTATACCAAAATATCATCCACAAACATGATGATGAAAGAGTAAAAAACCAATGAATTATCTAGTTTATCAACACCATAAATACTATGAGTGTGTTAGTGATAATGAATGGTATAATATGAAACATGAAATTCCCATACTTGATCGTAAAATTTTTCTTAGGTATGTTCTATTCCCATACTAACTAGAGGTACCCCAACCATAGGTCATTTTTAGAAAAACAACAAGCACCTCTAAGTTGATCAAAGTTATCATAAATTCTTGGTAAGGGGAACTTGATCATATCATTGACCAGATTTTGATTTCAATAATCAATTTCATGTCTAATTATTTTTTTCTACCTACTTAGAAAATATAAATGGTGATATCCATGGTGATATTCTAGGACGAAAAAATCCCTTGGAATTAAGATCCGAAAAATGATCTTTAAGATCCATTAACTGAGAGGGTTTTATAATATAATATGGAATATAAATGTGTATCATTCCAGGGAGTATCATGATAGTGGAATCAACCTATATTTGTGCTAGTAACACAAAAAAATCATCATTAAAGTCCATGGGGTATGTAATCACCACTATAAGAATCAATATTCTCAAACAAGGACCAACATCATCAAGGAAAATATATGACATATGATGTGATATAATTCCATCAAAAGAAAAAACCGGTCCACCCTCTCTTATATAGAATCCCACTCACCCGGAAATACATGAGGGACTCCATATTGAGATTGAAACTAAACTCATCATTATTAATAATCTCTATAGTCCCTAGCATTGATTTCTAACCCATTTAAATAATAAGGTAAAATATATAAAGATTATGAACTGTGAAATCTCACAACACTTTGATGTCAACCACCATCACCTGGAAAATGGGAAATTTAAAACCTTATTAGGACCTCTTTCTAAAGGGAATGGAAATATCCAACATGAAATATAGAAGCTCATAATTTAATACCAACGCATCAATCAACATCGATGATATAAATGTATGATATGAACCTACATAAATGTAATCCATAACCTTAAATTATGTAAGAAACACCATACCTATAATAATTGATTACCCCACTTTTGATTCCTTTAGTGCACACTTTATTACATAGAGAGATCTGATGACATATCCTCATTGATCTTTATTCATCGCTTGAGTATCATCCTAGCATAAGAATAATATCTGAAACACATTGATTCATCATATGAAACCTCCAAGTCTTTGGTAAGAGTATTCCCCACTCTATAGCATTGGGAAATTATCCCACAAAACACATAATATGTTTAGATTATCCATAATAATAAAATTTTATGGGAGATTCCTTATAGTTAGTCTTGGTAAGACCCAACCTCCCACATTGGTAGAAAATAACCTAACGTTATCCCAAATATACCCTAGAAACAAGTCTTGATTAAACATAAGCACCCTTAAATTTAATTTTATGGACAAAATTTACACTATTGATACCTTTTTCAGTGATTAAAGATCAACCTAAGCTTCTTTTCCTAGCTATTTTTTACTCAACCATAGATTCTTTATCGACTACTATAAAAATGTCAGTAGGAATAAGTGAATTAACATCAACTAAATATCTACCCTTGGACCCATCTCAATCATCTAATCATTAAGATAATAATTAATAGAAAACTTGGGTGCTAGGTGAACCAACTCAGTGAAACCAGTGGCATACTCTATAACCAAATTCTCCCCTTGATCCATGCTTAGAAATTACTAAGTCTTTTTAACATATAATGACTCTTGATAGAAATCCTAGTTGAATATTTTCTTAAAATAAGTGAAGGTTAGATCATTATATAAATTTTCTCTCATTATAGTGTCCCATAATTTCCTTTCAATAATATGAATCATGTTAGTTAAAAACTAATCATTGAGTCCTCTAGAGTTCTTATAAAATGGATTATATTTTTAATCTTATCAAGCCACTCTTTAGATTATTATGGTCCTTTATCACCACAAGACTTGATTTAATTCTTCTTGGTAAATTACAAGACAATATCCACCATTAATTCTTGATTTACAACACCTTTATAATGTATAGTTTGAATATTTATGATTACTACTTCAACCAAACAAGGGTAAATCAAAGTGTTTTCCAATAAAACATGTCTCATGGATTCCTCTCCAAGATTATAAAGAGATCATCAATGTTGAATTTTATAATAAAAAAAAATTCAAAATCCAATTATGTGAATATAAAATCCCAGAATCAAAATTCAAACTTCAATAATCTTAACAATGTTTTTTAAATTATAAAAACTTAATGAGAACACGAATTCTTGGATTTGGTCCATCTATGGATGAAGGGACAATGGATTGACATCTTCACTAAAACATTCCTAAACATAAAATGGTCCAAAAATTCAGGGAGAAAACTCTCCCATAAAACCAAACCTATACTACCCATGATTGGGAGATACCTTTAAGAACACATAATCTCCAATATAAAACTCTATTGGCCTCCTCTCATGATCAACATAGAACATTTTTTCATCATGTTCTTCATTAATCTAATCACAAATAACCTATAACTTCTCTATCATGCACTACACAAATTCAAATCTATGAATTATTGAATCTTCATCCTCACTCCAACAAAAAAAATATCCACTTTTTTGGTCATATGTTACTTTGAATGTGGCCATAAAAATACTGGAGTAATAGTTGTTTTTATAAGAAAACCCAACCAAGGGTAGTTTATTCATCCATGATCCCTCAAAATCCATAACACATGTATACAACATATCTTCCTTGGTAAAGATATCATGAAATATATAACCATCCTTTTGTGGATGAAAATATGTGATAAGGAATAATTTATAATCAAAACAACATTATAGTACTTTTAGCACCTGATAGGTAATAATGTGATCAATGTTAGAGAAAATCATACTCAAAACTACATAGATCCTCAAAATCCACTCCAAATACTACCTCAATATGACATCCACTTTTCTAACCTTCTTTATCATTGGTAAGTGAGATTAATTCATCAAAGAGTACTAAATCACCGTAATAACATTATATAAATGAAAATATTGAGAAAAAATGATCATGAAATCAATCAAAATGTCCTCCCACTTCCACTGAATAACATCCTATGGCTGAAGCAACCCATGACGAACACGATTTTTATCGTTCACCTATAGGCATACCAAACATCATTATGAAAAATCTATGAAATATTTCATGATCCCTAGACACAAAAATGTACCCCTCTAGGAATGATACATCATAGATACACTATGATACATTGATAAGGGTGAGTTGTGAAACTACTAAAGAACCAAATCCCACATTACCAAACGAACTAATAAACAAGATCCTCTCTTGAAACAACACCAAATACTAATCATCCTAATACCATCCATTATGGGAATCACCATAAAAATATGATCCTTCTAACCTTCCACTCCAGAATCACCGAACTAATATTCTTCCACTTGTTTCACAAATGATGACTGCACTATCATTTAGTATAAACACCCTATATCATTAACATCCTTTATATTAAGTTTCATCACTACAATCTCCACCATCATTCTTTAGGTATACATAAACTCACTGATATCAATACCATGTTACTTCTTATCACATTAGAAACAAAATTATCTTTATTAGGTTTATAGAAATTCATGATTTATTATTGCATTAATAATTTCATCCACCACCATTGTCACAAGTTTAAATTAAGATAGGATAAGATATATATCAAAATATTATGATTTTTATGATAGTAAATACCAGACTTTTGTTATACTATCTCCAAACAATCTAGGAAGACAAAAGTATAATATTTTCTATTTTATGGTTAGCATAGTGAAATTTATTTGGTCATTATTTTTGAGACACATAAAAAATTATTGAAATTTACTACATCTAAAAAAAACCAACACAAGGAATGAAACATAAAAAAACTCAAACATATATCCTATATAAAAAAATGAGAATGATATAACTGAAATTTTTTTCCATCAAATTCCCTTTATCTACGAACAAAAAAAACCACATCTAAAAATTCTAAAATGAAACATCTAGGGTGTGAGTTCAAGGCTTGGTTGGATACCACCAAGAATCTATACAATGTATAAAACCATAAACCATTAATGCCTATTTTAAAATAAATACATTATATACTATAATAATTTAATATTATCATAAACTGAAAATATTAAAAGTACATTCAATAAATTATAGATGAATAAGAATACTTTTCCATGGAGATACCATAATACAAAAATGTGAGCAATAAACCATTGAAAAATACCATCATGTATAAAAATATGAAAATGTGGGTCCAATCCATAGGGAATTCATACTAGGACACATGAAGAAACACTAGTGACATAACATGATTCCTATGACTTTGAGCTCTATCATAATATATTTGTATCAGGCTACCAATTTACTAAAAATATATAATTATCACCTATTCATAATCTCTAGTGGTACTACATTGAAAGTAAATGTAAATATTTCTATAACCTAAAATACCTAAGGTTTGAAATGTTCTATTTTTTGAAAAACTATTAAAAAAATTTGGATCACATTTTTTAAAAAAATTTATCAGTGAGGCGTCACCACTCTAATACTTGGAAACTCATTTAAGAGTCAAATATTCCATTGATGTATTTTATCAAACACATAAATTACATAAACTTTTTTAAGAGAAAAAACATTAAAAACCATTTTTATTCCATGATAAAATTCAATAAATAAAATTCTTCAGATAAAAAAATAAATTTATAAGAACATTAAGGAATTCATTGTTTATCACCATTATATAGTGACACCTACCTTACCACATAGGGAAACTAGTCACCTTCAAGAACATAGATGATAAGTGAGGAGATCTAGTCCTTACAAACCTAGATCAATAAGAAACATTTTCAATTCCCTATAAACTATCTATATTCTACAACCTCAACATAATCCGGATCAATCATGATAAGAGGAGAATAGATCATGTGAGGATATAAGAAGAGAAGATAAAAATAAATAAAAAATGAAACATATCATGAAGATATCCACTAATAAGGAAGTATGATCAATAATTATGTATTAGTAGAATCATCTAGAGTATATGGGGAAGTTTAGTGGAATAATAATGTTGATTTGGAGGTGATTAGATATAAATATAATTAAGGGTAATGAGGTAAATTACCAATTTTAAGTGATTCAGATTGGGGCACATAGTTAGGTTACACCATTTAAATACTATTTTATAACCATGCATGGACACTATCCATTTGTAAAATGTGGTGCAAAGTTACATGGGAAAGAGACATATAGCTTAAAAGACCATGATTAAGAAATGAAACACCTCTGTTCAACCACCTAAACACCCGCATGGTTTTCTTGGTGAGTCTCATGGTTTGAAAAACCATACTCAAACTGTATGAAATGACACTGGATCCTCATACTGATATATTACATGGTTTCCACATAATTATTACTAACCATGTGAATAAACCATGTATCTGACATGTTTTCTAAAAAAATCAATATTTTAACCCCTAACTCGCAAATACCTCTAGATCAACAAAAAAGACAAACCATGCTCAAACTAATGAATACATTTGAACCAAAGGGAATAAATTGTTGGGTATTATTGTCTTAAATAATAAATGGGAATAATTTAAGAAATAAATAAATAGGTATTGTTCTTGAAAATGGATGATATATGGTAAATTATATATGATTAAATGATGGAATATAATTAATGATGAGTTTAGAGCAATGTTTATATTTAAAAAATATGAATCTATGGGTTGGGGTAAATAAATATAATTAATGGTTATAAAAACTAGAATTATATTGTTGTTTTTTAATAAACATGGCCTCAAATGATCAATTTTAACTTTTAAACCATAATTTATAATAATATATTATAAAAGAATAATAAATGATTATTGATAGTATAGAACCTTTTATGCTTGAGTGTTTAGGAAAGTATTAGATTCTTAGTATATAGTGATGGTAGTTTGGTTTTCATGTGGGATGTTATCAAAGGTATTAGTCTTAGGATAATACACATATATTGATTGTATACTATTATATATATTATCATAAATTATTCATTATGCTTCACCACCCAAGTAAAATAGGGAAATCGACACCTGTATATGGAACATGATTCTAGGTGTTTTCATAATATCTAGGTTTTTGAGAATATGGATAGCTGACTAATCCTGCTTCCCCACTATCTATAGTGTCTCATATATATGGCATGCATGTATATTCATGATGGGACATCTTAGGTTATAGTGTGTTCATCTATCCAGGGTGTGATGGAATATGGTTATAACATTTTTATTCACACATGGCATATAATGGATTAAAGTGTATTGTTCATTTACATGGAGTGTAATGGATATTGGTATTATTATAAGATTTTTGGGATCTCATGGGGATATAGAAGTTATTTTATGGAATGAATATGAACTATGACTTACATAGGGGATGTGAGAATTAGGAAACAAAATGTTGGGGTTTAGGGAGATTGGTTCAGTGGGAAAGTGGACATGGTGGTTGTTCATGAATAACAATTATTTATGGTAACCGCCATAGGATTTTCTGTGATATATTTTTTTTCTTTTTTATTTTATTAAATTATATTTACTTGTATTAATTTATTCATTATTTTTTATTTTATTAGTGGTTATTTATCTTTTACATGGAATCCTTAAGGCAATGGATCCCATATTACTGTGTATATACCGTTGGTTCTAATCACTAACCCATATCCTATTAGAGGTGAGATTTGGGGGTCTATCCTATCATCACTACCACCCAAGAAAGAGAAATGGTGGGGGTGGGTCATGAAAAAGTCATACAAGAGATTTTTATACAAAGATAATATGGATCATGTTTATAGGAGGTAGTTATGATTTCTTGAGTTATAAGGTAAACAATATTAATTTAACTTTGTATATAATGCAATCAAGGGAAACCAGATATGGCATAGGAAATTATAGACCCTTATGATTCGATATGATGACCATATGTTTTCTAAACGAGCTAATATAAATGGTATTTCTCACTAGGTAGAGGAAAAATAAAGGATCAAGAATCATGATTGTTATTTCTTGAGATTTAATTTAGAATATAAGGGGAACTATGATGCACTATTATGAATAAATATAAAATATTTCATATTAAAATTCCATAAATCCTATATCATTTATTATATTTAGTATGTATAACTTCTATTCGACATACCTATATAGATCATGTCAGTTATATTCATTAGGATACTCCAATATATCATTATAGAGTTTAAGTTAACAAATAAAAATCATGGATGAAGGATCTTCGTGAGTTATAGTGATAGGTTCTCTTGATGTATGAGGCATTTATTTATAATTAGGAGACTGAATATTTTTTTTGAGAAGTTGGAGATTTATTTTTAGAGAATGTTTTCTATGAGGGGGGACTAGATTTAATTGGATACAAGTATGTTGTGAAGGGATGCTCAACAATAGTGGTTTTTATTTCTTAAGGATCACAAAGAGTCAAATATTTCATTGGATAAGTCCCAAGATTAGTCCTAGGATAAGTTTCCTTAATAATAAATTAATGTTACCCATTAGTGGGTGGTTCATACAATTTAAGGGGGGGGGGATTAGTAAATTTTTGAGGTTATCATTCAAATTATTAATATCTTATGTTATACTTTTGATACTTTTTCTAATAAAGAGGCTACTATAAGGCATTTCAATTAGATGTTTCATATAGATATCCAATACTAGGTCACCCAATTCATGTTATAAAATTTATTTGAGGTTTTGGATAAGGAATATTTTATTGATATGATTATATCATTGACTAAATTTTCAATGGAGGGATGTATTTAGGACTTCCCATGGAGTATATATGTGACAAGGGAATCTTTGTTTTATGGTTAGTCAATGTTTGAAAAAGTGGATAGTCGAATTCAACTACCTTTATCTTGTTTCCCCATAGATATTAGTTCTTAGTCTAGCAGCTATATATCACACATTTTTTTTCTTATTTAGTGGAAAATAAAATATTTAGTGTTTTAAATTCAATGACATTAAACATAAATCTAGTGGACCACTTTAGGTTTATCAATTATAGTAGTATATTTTTTGGCAGTATAAGAAGTTGGGTGATCTAGGTTTTGGACCTCCATGGGGAGATAGAGTGGAAGGAAGATATCCCCGTAATATCCCTCATTATTTGGGAAATATAGTATAACAAAAACAATGAGTAACTAAAAATCATGGTTTGTGAGTTTGAGGTGTATGAAGTGATCAGATATATTCTCTAGAGTTGCCTACACTAGGTGATATTTATTTCATGTGAGGTTCTATCTATCTATTTCTATGTAGATGTATGATTTATTTAAAAAAGGAACTACATAGTCCTTCATTTCACCAACCATAGTCCATACATTAGGACTTTTTATAGAGAGGATTCCATTACAATTTTTATTAACTACACGAGTTGGAGGTGGAGTCACTTGTATGATGTATTTAGAGATTATGAGATTATGTTAGTGAAACATCCATCATCAAATAAATTCCAATATTTATGGATTCAACCGTATGATTTCATCCTCAACATAGACTAGATGTATTTTTTGTAGGCTATCATTGATAACTTCAGAAGGATAGTTGAATTATTTAATTATTATTATGAGTGTAAATTGGTCATTTTTAGTAATACTATCTGATGATTCATAGGGATATCCATGCCTTATCTTTATGATGGATGAGATGATATTGAGTTCAGTGTAAGTTCAACTTGTGGTTATTCCTAGGCTTGTAGAATATTACCCTAATGTTTTCCCTGGATAGGTTATAATGCTACCCCTCTACATTTTATTGAGTATGAGATATATTTATGGAATGATATTTCATATATTGATGTTTCTATATAGGATGAAACACTATAATTTAGAAGTATTTTAGTTTTTGATTGACGAAATTATAATGAGAGGTTTTATTTATTCTAGTGTGTTTACATGGGTTGCTCCAATCTTGTTAATAAAGAGGGTTAATGGTAGTTTATGACTGTTTATTGATTATCATTACTTTAATTAAGTGTTAATGAAGACCCACTACCTAATTCCTTAGATAGATGATTTATTAGACTAATTAAAGAAGATATATAGTTGTCAAAGATCGATTTATGGTTAAGTTATCATCAGATTCAATTCAAGGATGAAGATATTTTAAAGAACACCATTATTTTTCATTATTGGAACTCTGAGTTTATGATAATACTCTTTAGTGTCATGAAATCACTAACCTTTTTAATAGAAATAATGAAATTTTTGTTCAATAAGTTTCTTAACAAGTTTTTATGGTGTTTAATAATGGGATGTTTATTTTAATGTGTTACGAGTATAAGAAGGATCCAATGAAACATATATGAGGTTTTTTAGAGGTTCATTAGTATTATAAGTTATTTTAAATATTTTTCAAGTGCATGTTTTGAGATTATGAGTTGTATTTATTTGAAAATCATGTGTCTTAGTAGGAAGTATCCGTGGATATTTTAGAGATTTGAGTATTGTTTTGTGGGTATCCCCTAAGAATGTTGTAGATTTTGGATGTTTCCTTAATTTGGAAATATATTATAGGAGTTTTGTTCCCCATTTATCTTAGGTTATGACACCCTTTATATCCTTTTCAAGGAAGGACATGAACATTGTGTGGATTAACGAGTGTTATTCCTCTTTTGAGTATTTTATGGAGAAGTTGTTTAGTTATATCATTCTCAATTTTTTTAATTAAGGATATATGTTTGAGTTTTTTTATGTTTCATGCCTTGTATTGGTTTATTTTTTGATGCAGAAAAGTTCAATCATATATGATGTGTCTCAAAATTAATGACCACATATATTTCACTATGCTACCCATCAAATTGAGAATACTATAATTTTTTCTTCCTTGAAGTTTGGTATTTATTATCCTAAAAAATCATAAGATTTTGATATATATCTTCTCCCAACATGATTTAAACTAAAGAAAATGGTGGTGGAAGAAATTATTAATGTAATAACACATCATGAATTATTATAAACCTAGGAAAGGGAATGTTGTTTTTGATACGCTAAGAAAGAAGTAACCTGGTAATGCTATTAGGGAGTTTGGGGATACTTAGAGATTGATGGTGGAGATTGTATTGATGTACCTTGATAGATATAATGTTAATGATATAGGGTGTCTATACTATATTTTCATGCAGTCATCATTGGTGAAACGAATGGAAGAATCCTCGTTGGGTGATTCAGAAGTGTATGGTTGGAACGATTATATTTTTATGGTGATTACCGTAAGGGAAGGTATGAGTATGATTAGTATTTGGTATTTTTTAAAGAGGGTATCTTGGTTATTTGTTCATTTTGTTATGTGGGAGTTTTTTATTCACAATTTTTAAAACTCAACCTTATCTATGTATCATAGTGTAGATATGATGTATCATTCCTGAAGGGGTACATTTTAGTGTCTAGGGATCAAAAAAAATCATAGAGTTTGTGTCAGGGTGTTTGGTATGACTATAGGTGAATGATGAACATCATGTTCATCATGGGTTACTTCATCCACACGATGTTATTTAGTGTAAGTGGGGGGAAATTTTGATTGATTTTATGATTATTTTTTTCTCAATATCATCATTTATATAATGTTATCATGATGATTGAGTACTCTTTTATAAAGTCATATCACGAACCAAATCTGGTCGCCATCAAACCAGCACCAAACCTGGCTCATGGAAAGGCCCAAAGGGATTTCCCTATCCCCAAGGGCTGGAAAAAGTGTTCGGGTATCATAAAAATTCATTTGGTAATGATTTACCTGAGTTTAGATTCATAAAATAACCAAAACCAAACAACAAACCAAATCTGAAAAATTATGCCAAACCAGACTTAATAAAAATTTAGAACTGAGTATATGGGTTTAAAAAAGACAAATGAGGTACAAAGGTTTATAAAAGTAGCAGAAAAAATATCCCATGATACTCCACACGATAATGGGTCATCACCCATGAGCCGTCTCCACAACACCGCACCATTGAGAGAAACTAGCAACCAGAACCGTCATCACCCAAGGCCTTGCCTTTGCCTGTGTCAAACATGATCAAGTATACTTACACCCAAAGGTGTAAGTAGGGCGTGAGACTAATACCAATAGTATATCAACCAAGTATTCCAAGTTATAGGCATTATAAAATAAAAATCTTGCAAGATTTATAAATAGAAAATGGTAGAATTTATTTCTAAAAGTTAAAATTTGAAATGAAAATAAATTTCAATGGGGATAACATTAAATAATGATTGAATTTTAATAAAAAATGCAAGATACTGGTTTTCACATCCAAAAATACCATAATGAAAGGATAAATTCCAAAAAGGCCACGAACACCAAGCATAGGAACACCCCTAGGTACTAGTTAGTTGTGAGACCCAAGTACCTCGTACCACAGTGAAAGTAACCATAATAAAATTTGTTCTCATGCACGATCCACTAGTAGGGAGCATACCAATAACCTAGTGGTATCCAATCATCTCCATTATAGTTTTGTTCATCTTATCCATGTCAAACTTGCTAAGTGAACCATGTCAAAACCCCTTCGTTCACTAGCGCACTAGTACACGTTAGCCCACTTAGTTACCCGGGATTCCCCTCTTGTGATCAAACAATTTACTCATGTTATTAAAATCCATTTTAAAATATAATCATCAGTTCTGGTCACACAAATTTCAAACAGTAGATGCACATGCTTTTCACCTTTTATATAACCAAATAAACCACTTATAATTTCCATAGAACAATTTCAAGAAAAGTAACCAAACTTTGCACATAAAATTTATCTAAAATCCCAATTTTAAAACCCAATGGAAACCAATATTATATGAAACCATAAATTTCAGCATCAAAATATTTTTATAAATTCATTCCATGACTTATAAAACAACACAAAAAGGCACAACATAGGTTGCACATGTAAAACACCATTTTTTTCACAAAATTGGTACTTAAAAATCAACCGCTTTGAAAATGCTACCCAAATCAATTTTTGAAGTAACAAAAATGAAATAGGAACATAAAGGAAACAAAAATATAGCAATACAAATTATTCTAAAATACCTACATATGTAATCACCAACCAAAAGAGTCAAAACCCCCAAATCCTTGTGTGTCACTTCAACCGCACCTCCGCCGCACCACAATGAAGTAATATTGAACCTAAAACCATAGTATTGGACCAATAAACTCAAAACTATATCCTAGGTACGAATACCTAGCTTCTGGACATTTGGGTATTCAATAAAAAAAGAAGAAACCCTAAGAAAAAGGGAGGAAGAAGGAAGGGAACCAACTTAATTGAGAAATCTGGACGTTTTTTGGAGATCGAGAAGTTCGGCCCTTATTTGTGATTAATCGGAGCTCCAAAGAGGGTTAAACAAATATGTGGGTGTGTCTAGGTTCAGTGGTAACATGTGAGAGGTGGAATCACCGAAACAGGATAAAAAATGAATATTTTATGAAATAATTAAAAAACAATTTTAAAACTAGAAATGAGCTTTCGGGTTGGCCCAATGCCTAATTTGATCACCCAAATCCAAGGTGCTAATTTAATTTTTAAGGGGCCCAAATTTCTTTGGTAGTTTGAATAGTTAAATGAAGGTAATTTGGGAAATTGAATGGGTGAAAAAGGTTAAAAACTAATGAGTTATTAAAGAAACAAAATTTATTTTTAAGACTGGAAATGGGCTCTCGGGTTGGACCAAATTTTCAAAACCCACCATTTCCTTCAAAAATGAATTGAAACCCCTAAAAAAACCAATAATGTAAATTAAATGAAAAATACCTTTAATATATTTCATGTATGTGACAATTCTCCCCACCATGAAGGACTTTCCGCCCCGGAAAGTCAACCCGATGCTTGATCAGAAAACAGGCTCGGGTACTCTTCCTCAACCCATGACTTTTTCTCCCATGTCTCGTCTGTATCACTCCCATGCTGCCAAAGAACTCAGACTAGTGGTATATAATTTACCCTAAGCCCATTTTCTTGGAAGTACACTATTCGCATTGGCCACTCAAAAACAGATAAATTAGGCTCTATATCCAACTCCTCCCAATTCAGCACATGGGACAGATTCGAGTTGTATTTCTTCAACTAGGAGACATGGAAAACATCATGGATGAATGTCAACTAAGAAGGAAAATCCAACCTATATTCCACCTTACCAATACACTCTATGATCAAAAAATGTCTGACATACCTCAGTGTCAACTTTCCCTGCTTCCCCAAGCATCGGTGACCCAGACGAGGGGCCAATTTCAGAAATACCCGATCACCCACAGAAAACTCTAGATATCGACGCCTCTTATTAGCATATGATTTCTAGAGACTCTGAGCTATCAATAAACTCTTCCTGATCAAACTGACCTTCTCAAATGTCTCTTTCACAAGACTCGATCCCAAAAACGATGTCTCACCTACCTCAGCCCAACACAGAGGGGACCAGTAAGGCTGACCGTAGAGTGCCTCAAAGGGATCCATTCAAATCGATGATTGGTAGCTGTTATTATAAGAAAACTCAACCAATCCCAAATGGCTATCCCACAAACTACCAAAGTACAAGACATGTGCACGAAACATTTCTTCCAGGATCTGATTTTCCCACTCTGTCTGACCATTTGTCTGAGGATGGTATGCTATTCTCATCTTAATTTGGGACCCCAAAGACTTCTAAAGGCTTCCCCAAAACCGAGAGGTGAAGCGGGGGTATCTATCTAAGACAACTGTTGATGGAACACCATGAATCCTTACCACCTCTTGAATATATAACTGGCCCGACTAATCTACTTTAGACGTATCTTTGATAGGAGTGAAGTTGGATGATTTGGTCAGACGATCAATCACCACCCAAATAGTATTTTTACCTCGAGTTGTATGAGGTAATCCAATAATGAAATACATGGAAACCTCATCCCAGTTCCAGGTAAGAACAGGTAATGGCTGAAGCAAACCAGAGGGCTTCTGATGTTCTACTTTCACCTGCTGACAAGTATAGCATCTTGATACAAAGTCAGCAATGTCCTGTGTCATACCTGGCCACCAGAACTGTCGACGAACATCATCGTACATCTTGGTGGCACAGAGGTGGACGGACCACTGTGACTGGTTGCTATCCTGCATTACCACCTTCCTCAAAGATAGAGGCACCACTGAATGGCCCTTGAAACACAAGATACCCTCTGGGGAAGAAGACCAATCAGAAGATATCTCCCCACCATGAATAATCTGTCTCGATCACTAGAATAACTCATCACTGGGCTGCTTTTGCTGAATAAATTCTAAAAGAGATGGGGTCAATTGAACACTTTCCAAGAATACACTCCCACTGTGCTCCATGGTCTCTACATGCATTTGAGAAAAGAGTCCCAGTAGATTCCACTCATCACTGGACTTCCTCAAATCCTACACCGGTACTCTTCTGCTCAAGGCATCTGCTACAACATTACCCTTCCCTGAGGTATAGATGATATCAAAGTCAAACCCCTACAGGTATTCAATCCAGTGACGCTGCCTAAAATTGAGATCTTTCTGTGAGAATATGTATGGAAAACTTTTATGATCAGAGTAGACCACAATCCTCTCCCCAAAGAAATAGTGGAGCCAAGTCTTTAAAGCATGCATTACCGCCGCTAGATCTAGGTCAGGGTCGGATAATTATTTTCATGTGGTCGGAGCTAGCGAGAGCCATACACTACCACATGATCATCCTACATAAGCACGCACCCGATACCCATACCTGAAGCATCACAATACACCACATAGCATTTCCCAGACTCTGGAAGTATCATGATTGGGGAGGTAGTCAATCTCCGCTTCAACTCTTCAAAGGATGCCTGATATTCTGGGATCCACACAAACTTCACCCCCTTACGGGTGAGCGTGGTCATGGGTGAAGCAAGTTGAGATAAATCTAGAACAAACCACCTGTAGTAACCTTTCGGGCCAAGGAGCTCCTGATCTCAAACACGTTCTTCAGTTGCTCCCATGACAGAACTACACTGATCATCTCGGGATCCACCGAAACTCCCTTCTTCGAGATCACATGCCCCAAAAACTTCACCTCCCTAATCCATAAGGTACACTTGGATATCTTTTCATAAAGGTGGTGATCCCACAGAGTACCCAACATGATCTGCAAATGGTGCTCATGCTCCTCATCAGATCCAGAGTAAACCAAGATGTCATCCACGAACACCACGATGAATAAGTCGAGATACTAGTGGAAAACCCTATTCATGAGTTCCATAAAGACCACTGGAGCATTGGTCAATACAAAGGGAATGACCAAATACTCATAGTGGTCGTATCAACTTCGGAAGGCTGTCTTTGAGATATCATCCTCTTTCACCCTGAGTTGGTGATAACCCGAACGCAAGTATATCATAGAAAACCACTTTTCCCCCTTAAACTGATCAAATAAGTCATCTATTCAGAGAAAATGATATTTTTTCTTGATGGTTACCATATTCAGATTCCATTCATATATACACAACCGGAGGGAGCTGTTAGCCTTCTTTGCAAAAAGAATAGGAGCGGCCCAAGGAGAGACGCTCGGGCGAATGAATCATTTGGATTCTAAATCATCCAGCTATATCTTTAATTCCCTCATCTCGATGGGGGCCATACGGTATGAGGGAAGAGATATATGATGTGTCCCTGTCACCAAATCAATCGAGAACTCCATGTTCCGCTCTAGGGGCAAGCCTGAAAAATCATTTAGAAATACCTCTGGAAACTCATCCACCACATGAGGTAATCCACCCTAAAGAGCATGAAAATTATCCTCTAGCATGAGCGATGATATCTGGAAGATAAGATTCCCTAACTTTGGGAGTGGAGGTCCTGCACGACCTGACTGAGGGTCCCATTACTGAAGAAAAACCTGTGGACTATCATCAGGTGCCACGAAACACACCCGACACCTATAGCGATAAATGTGCACCTAAAAGTGTACCATCCAGTCTATGCTCAGGATTACATAAAAAATGTCCATATCCAAGACCAGTAGGTCCCACACCATCCCCACCCCCGACACGGAGAGCGCACATGAGGGGCACCCGAGACCCTGCTCCTTTCCTAATGGCTTCACCAACTCCATCGTGAAAGATAAAAGCTCAGTTGGAAAGTTCAGTGTGCTCACAGTACATACAGATATAAATGAAACTAAATCACTAGTATCAAAAAGAGTAGAAGATAAAGAATATGCAATCAAAACTATACCTCAGATAGTCGATGGCACTACATCCGATCTTGCTGGTGCCTGCTCCACAGCATGAAGATGCCTCATCTCTGCCTGAGAACGACCACCCGCCTGTAGCTCTGACCTAAACTAGATCTGCCAAAAATATGATCCATCCCTACCACCATGGCCACCGAACTGAGATCCCCTTGTACTTGATGGCTATGAATGAGCTGGATCTCCTCTGGGAGCTATGGATCCTGTCCCACTTTGAAGTGGACGCGCTATCCCGCAAAAGAGTTACACGTGTCCCATACCTCCACATTGGAAACGGGTCTTCAGAGGATGAAGGCATGCTGGATGGATGGTCCCTGTCTTCCCACACTGGTGGAACATGAAAGACCTCGAATTTGAATCAACCAATGAAAACTGCCTGTAAGAGTGGCCCGAACTGCCACCCCTCTTCTTTCCCTACTCTTCCCGCTTCCTCTTATTTTTAAATGAGATACTAGTTCCCAAAGAAAATACCACTCCAAAGATCCCAGACTTCCCCTTCTTCTCAATCTATACCATTCAAGAACGATCGAACACCTCAGAATAAGTTCCCAACTTAAATAGGAAGACCTGTGAGTAAATTTCTGGTCGCATCCCTTTCTCAAACTTCCGAGTTTTAAAGCTCTCATTAGAAACAATGTCAGGCACCTACCACACTAGTTCAGAAAAACGGTTATCATATTCCACTACTGAACGATCTCCCTAGGAAAGATCCATGAATTCTCAAGATCTATCATATGATAGAACCTCTGGACAATATTGCTTGTTGAATATGGCCTTAAAATCTCTCCAACTCATGTTTTCATGCTTCTCAGATTGAAGTATCGATTTCCACAACCTACGGCTAGGACCCTCTAGCTGAAAAGAGGCACATTTCACCCTGACCTCCTTAGTTGTGTCCAGGAACTTGAACATACACTCTATCTTCTCGATCCATTCCTCTGCCTCTTGAGGTTCTGAGCTACCTCAAAAACAAGGGGGTTTATTTTTCATGAACTCCTGGGCCTTATCCTTCCTGGGGACTGACTCATATTTTCTGGCTGGAGTAGGAGCCAAAATCACTCCCTATCCTAGAGCCTGGATATCCCGTACCACAGCTTCTATCATCCTTTGATCAAGTGGTGTGGGAGAACTCTCTCCATCTTCCTCTCGTGGGTGTGTGGGAGCTTTCCGAGGAGGCATGTTGCTACAAAAGGCAACAGTCACAAGAACAAAAATAAGTATAATAGTTCAGAAAATTTTAGGAATTACATCAAATATAAATAATCCAAACACATTAAAATAGTAAAATAAATAACTACTTTACCACACTCGTTGTCCATGTGTAGTCTACAGCCCACATGTCTCACCTGGAAGTGATGATAAACAAACAATTCAGACATCCTGTGGTGACTCACGGTCTTCCATGAGGGGTGAGGGCCAAGAACCCTACTCATTACCAAAATTTGATCCCCTAAAGTTCTAGCTCCTATCTAGCATGACTCATCCCAAAATAATAATATAACTCAAAAACATTAACCTCCTTTGATACAATTTTGTCACGAACTAAATCTGGTCGACATCAAACTGGCACCAAACCCTACTCATGGAAAGGCCCGAAGGGCGTTCCCTATCCCCACGGGCTGTAACAAGTGACCGGGTATCATAAAAATTCATTTGGGAACGATTTACCCAAGTTTGGATTCATAAAATCGCCAAAAACAAACAACAAACAAATCTGAAAAATTATGCCAAACAAGACTTAATAAAAATTTAGAACAGAGTATATGGGTTTAAACAAGACACAAGAGGTACAAAGGTGTATAAAAGTTATAGAGAAAAATATCCCATTATACTCCACATGAAAAGGGGTCATCACTCACGAGCCGTCTCCACAACACAACACCATTGAGAGAAACTAGCAACCCGATCCGCCATCGGCCAAGGCCTTGCCTTTTCCTATGTCAAATATGATCAAGTATACTTAAACCCAAATGTATAAGTATGGTGTGAGACTAAGCCCAATAGGATATCACCCAAGGATTCCAAGTGATAGGCATTATAAAATAAAAATCTTGCAAGAGTTATAAACAGAAAATTGCAGCATTTATTTCTAAAAGTGAAACTTTGAAATGAAAATAAATTTTAGTGGGGATAACTTTAAAGAATGAGTGAATTTGAAAAAAACATGCAAGATACTGGTTTTCACATCCAAAAATACCATAAGGCAAGGAAAAATTCCAAAAAATCCACGAGCACAAAGCATAGGAACACCCCTAGGTACTAGTTAGTTGTGAGCCCCAAGTACCTCATACCTCGGTGAAAGTAACCATAATAAAATTTGTTCTCATGCACGATCCAATACTAGGGAGCATACCCATAACATAGTGGTCTCCAATCATCTCCATTATAGAATTGTTAGTGTTATCCATGTCAAACTTGCTAAGTGAATCATGGTCAAAACCCCTCCGTTCACTAGCGCACTAGTACACGTTAGCCCACCTAGTTACCCAGGCTTCCCCTCTTGTGCTCAAAAAATTTCCTCATGTTATGAAAATTCATTTTAACATATAATAATCAGTTTTGTTCACACACATTTCAAACAGTAGCTCCACATGCTTTTCACCTTTTATATAACCAATTAAACCACTTATAATTTCCATAGAACAATTTCAAGAAAAGTAACCAAACTTTGCACATACAAATCATCTAAAATACCACTTTTAAAACCCAATGGATGTAGAGACCCAAAGCTTGAAGTACATTGACATTACATTACATTTGTGGAAAACTTAGTACATAACAAAAACACACACACAAGGATCGTAATAGTTTAGTGTCTTTGGAAACTCAGAACGTAATCTTCTAATCATGGTGAAAGATCTTCAACATCTCCCTTAAAGATCTTCCCTTTTTTTTTCTTACCTAAAACCTTTCTTTATATCCTGGGGAAAAGAAAACATAAAAGGGTGAGCTCAAATGCTCAGTAAGGGTAAACAAAAGAAAAATCAATCACATCATATTCATAAGAACATAAAATTTTGGAAATCTTAGCCTGCAAAAGAGATCATAATATCATAACATGGGATAAATCATAGTAGTGAAATGTAATCACAATAATCATAACTTAAAACATGAAACTTTGTGGCATACACACATAATCATAGAGAATCATTTCTTGTTAGTCAAGACTCATTGCCAAGACTATCTTAGTGGACAAAGTCCCTTTCTGAACCGAGTCACCCTCGTTTCAGTCCTGTATCACTGAACTGGTATAACCTACCGTTCCAGCCATGTCTATATCATAAGATATAAAATCTTTACCCAATTCATTGAAGGGAGATATAGGTCCCACCCATATCATAATTATACCATTCTTATGTGTGCCACAAAATCATAAACCATACATCATAGCATAACCCATGTAATAAAAATGGGATTCTTAAACATTGTGACATCATAAAACAATTCATATAAGATAAAGGAATTCATAAAAATAATTCCATCACAACATAATCAAATCAATGTAATAATAGGTATAAAAACAGAACCCTTTATTATCTTAGATGGAAAATAATTTTGATAAAACACTTGAACTCCATTCTTGAGGAAAATATCCTTTCTACTTCAAAAACATTTTCTTTTCTTAACATGTCATACAATTTTAAACTAAAAGAAGTTTATTAAAAATAAACTTGAAAACTTGTAAAGGAAGCTTCTTGGAAATAATTTTTTAAAAATCCATTCATGCCGTATAAGTTAAAAAAAACATTCTTCTCATACTTTTGTCAGAAAAGTCAAAAAGTACCTTGTATGAAAAAACGACAAAAGATTCCTTTCATATCCTTTACTAAAAACTAACCGAAGGGTAAAATTGGATTTAAAAAATTGTAGGTGGATGGAAATAATATTAAATATTGAGGAAACATGGATGTGGATGATAAAATGCACCCCAGTAAATTTCAAAGTATAAACAATCTCGGATAAAAACTAGATTGTGATATTTCCCTTACCTTAGGTCCGATTTGCTTCGTAAGTGTCCGAACCTCCTGTATAATGATTTAAATAATGTCATTTACTTATTAAAGAATCATATTAATTGTTATGATATCATATATGGTTCACTTATGACTTTGTATTACCCTTTCTTTTGTAAATTCCATGTTAAAGAGCGTTTTGGGTAAAATTGTTTCATTTGTCGTCCGTGTTTTGACTTGTAATTATTCATATGATTACTTAGATCATGATTAATTAATTCCAGAATATAAAACATGATTTATATGTATATATATTCAGAATATACATATATATAATAAATCAGTAAATGGAAAGAAATACACCATTCATGGAGACGGTAGGCCGTACGTACGCATGAACGCTGTTTTCGTTTCCTTATTGAGTTGAACGGAATTAAGTAGATGACATTAATATATATACACATAAATCCAGTATCATTATTATGTCAAATATTTCATGATTACTTATTATATATACTTTATAATCATTCATGAATGGTTTAAAGTGGAGAATGAATCTCATCGCGTCGTGGAGACGGTAGTCCGTACGTACGCACGAGCGATGATATCGTTCTCATGATCGTGGGACTGTATTGGAGTGTATGTATACTATTTCAGAATCAATATCACTTTAAAATAATAATATATAGTTATTATTTACACCATTATACCTATCCAAGTAAGGTGGTGGTGGAAAATAGATTTCACCACGGCGTGGAGACGGTATTCCCTACGTACGCATGCGCGGTGATTTCATTTTCCGTAGGATGGATAGATGGTGAAATAGGATTGTTTCATACATATAATAACATATCAGTATATGATTGATACTGATGTTATTACTTCATAATGAAACAACCTAAGAAGAAGAAGTGGAAGAAGAAATAAAGGTGAAAGAATCGGTAACGGAAATTACCTCTTCTTTGAAGCGCCTCTTTGAGACCTCCTCTTAGGGCACTAAAATTGGTCTTTGAGGAAGACCAGAACCTCTAGGATGTTTCTAGGGAAGTGGAGAAGAGAATGTTTCAGGGGTTGGCCGAGCTTGAAGGCTTAAATTTGTGTGAGGAAGAGAGGGAGGATGTGCCCTTTTATAAGGGAGGAGAGGGGCACCTTTGGAAAAACTAAAACAATTATTTTATTATAAAGTCAAGTTCGGTTTTAAATAGCTCCAAATTGATTTATTTCAAGGCTAAGGTGGGTATGGGTCGAAATAATCTCATCCAATAGAATTTAGACAAGTTTAGGTTCCTATTTTAACCTTATCATTTAGATTTAACATTAAGTTAAATAATTTTACTTTTACCGTGTCTTCTTGTGTTCTTACACTATAAGGTTAATAAACTTACTATAAGAAGCCAAAAGAACCCCAAATTGTTTATTATTAATATATATAACCTTATATAAGTCATTTGGACGAACCTTATATTTTTAGTAATAAAATAACAATTAATAATATAATATTTGTTTTAAAAAACTATTTTATGTCAATTTTGACACTATTTAGTAATTGATTTTTTTGAAAATCATAACAGAATGATAAGTTAGAAAAAAGTTAATTAAATCAACAATAACATGTCATATTAACCTATAAAATTAGTTTAAATCATAAAAAGTCTCAAATTATATTTATTTGGTTATTTATAACATCAATTATGTCAATATTTCATTAATAAGATAATTACTGCATCATCGTTGTGTCATAAGTAAATTAAATTATTTAATGTCTAAAAATTACAAATAAAATACAATTATGTAGGAAATCTTTTTATCTTTCTAATTAATATTTATAGTCGAATTTATCTTATATATAACCCCATATTAAAAATGTTTTAGTAAACAAACTTTGATTTTAACTCTTTTAACCCTTCTTTAAATAAATTAATAATAAATGTCATAATCTAAGCCAAGTGGGCCTAAATGGTCATATTTTATTCCTATGTTTGTTTTTGGTCGAATTACACTTGTACAATAGAATTAGGACATGTGTTAGGGTAATAATAATATCATTTCTACCCTTAATTACCCTATTTACTTTTAACCGTGGTAAATAAAAGTAAAAAGTTACTATTCACCAAAAATTATTTTCATCTCATTGAACCACATTTTACTTACTGACATCAACCGTGTCTCTCGGATTTTTGAAATTCCACTCACAGAAGTGGTGAAATTAAGTTTTATGAAAAAATCAGTTTTTTTTAACTACCACTTAGTGGTTTCACTATTCATCAAAAATTGAAAGTTTTCAGAAAAATACCAAAAATTAGGCCTAAGCTATATTTGATATTATGAACTCAAAAATGATTTCTATTTTACCAAATTCAAAACATATCAGTTGAATTAATTGATTTAAAAATTAATTCCCGTCGTCAAAACAAATAGCGTGTTCTTAAGAGATAATAACTATCAAAAGATTGACACTTGTTTATGTCTGGTTTAAATGTGAAATTACATCCAATGACCAACATTGTATTAAATTGTAAAAATATATTCTAAATATACTTTAAAACCACTAAAATTAATAATTTATCACTATTAATTATTTCGATTGAAAAAGTTGTTTTTAATTAAAATTTAGTAATTTTCACTATTCATCAAAATATGAAAGTTATCCGAAAATCACCAAAATTTCACCCTAAGCTAATTTCAATATTCCGAATCCAAAAATGAAGTCCATTTTGAAAAATAAAATTTTCAAAAATTTCAAAAAGTGGTTATTACTATTCATAACTACTAGTTTTAATAATATTTTAATAGCATATCGTTGTTTAGCGGAACTTGGTATTGCGTACAACACACGCTATCGTGGAAGGTCGCGATTGCGTGTAATTCAAGCCAGGTCAGAGATGTGTGTTGTGAAAGCTCCTTTTAGTGTAGCGTATAACACAAGACATTAATGAAATTAAAAAGAATATTTTTCATAAAATCTCAGGGTGTTACATTCTACCTCCCTTAAAATGAATTTCGCCCTCGAAATTCATCAGGGTTATAAATGGTTTACTACTCGAAAGTTTCTTTAATAGAAACCCACATCGTAAAAAGGAATACCAAAACCAATCTTTAAAAACAAAAGTATGAAATGTAACAGTTACCCAAATAAACTAATCACTGGGTTTCCACATAGGTGAAAATATGGATATAGAAGAAAAATCTAACCATCATGTTCTGAAGGAGAGTGGTAGAGAACATGGCTATGGAAAAGCCAACAATCACAAATCCATAAATTTGTGACGATCTAAGGTACCATCTGATTAATCAGATATAAGAGCACTAGGACAACATTTTTGGTTTTCAAGATCATTTCCCTAAAGTTGAAGAATTTGAATTAGAATAAATACTTACTTTATTTTGGTACAATCTCACTATTGTTCGTGCCTTGAACAATTTATACTTCATCTCTTAAATAAATGAAGTTGAATTTGTTATTCGTGAAGTGTTAGCAGATCATGTGATAGAATGACGGGTCATTCAATCTATCTCAAACAAAAGGTTAGAAAAAGTTATTAAATATACATAAGTCATTCTATAGTGAGATTAATCATATATGGTTCCTAAAATGGACTTATACTTCATATATCATACTGATTAATATAATAAAACTAGTTTCTACTAAACAGAGACTTCTTGTAGGCCAGTGGTAGGTGATAAAGGCCAGTCGCACTTCGGTTGTGGGTTCGATTCCCACAGCCTTGTCCGACACGATGGGCTCTCGCCCGTCCTGCAGGTTGTCCTTTTTCTAAAGCTATATTACTATAACATCCCATCAATAATATCGAAAAAAGTTTTATCCTAACTTATGTCTAACATAATCCATTCTAATCTTTAGGCTTATCTAAAATACTTCGGTCCAAGCTCATAGTATAAAGAAAATGATTACTTGAAATGTCACAGAACAATCACGTGAATGCCATCATTTATCCCCCATAAATCATAAGATATATCTTGTTGGTCAAATTATAAACATGTGAATACCTTAATCATGTATTCTCTTAAAGAATGAATACCCATTGAACCTTAGTGAAAACATGAATGCAGTTAAAAGTTAACACCTTCCACATACCAAAATCCTCAAAATTCTATATACTCAAACCATGATATCACTTAGTCCTTATATCAATCATGAGCTCATGAATAATGTTAAACATTTCATTTTCTCGTTTTCCCTTCATTATGTGCATATCATCTTATTTCCAAAAATATCTCAATCACTTTGAATACCACATTAGACCAATACATAAATATTCCAATACTCCATGATACAACATTATTTTGGAATCCCATTACATAAACACTTAATCATTCCACGACATCATTTTCATATTCAACATCGCCAATAGTGATCGCATGTGACTTCCCTTTGTCCTTTTCCTTAAGCGGTTTCTCATGTAGATCATCACTAACCCTTGGATTAGGGCATTTATTAGCATAATGCCCCATTTCCTTGCACTTGAAGCATTGAAGTGTTGGTGGTGCGTTCTCTGCAGTGTTTGCTTTATTCACATCATTAGAAACCCTTTTTCCATTACTTCGACACTCAGCTTCTTGATGACCTTCTTTTCCACACTTAAAAAATGTTCTAGTCCCTTTAAGACAATCTCCACCATTCTTCTTTCCACACTTTGTGCATAAGGAAACATTCATCTTCTTTTCACCATTATTCTGAGATTTCTCCTAGAACTCCATCTTTCGTTTTTGTCAAAACCATGAGATTGATATGTAACACTAAATTCCATTTCTACCTTGATAGCACAACGCACAATTTCTTCATAGCTACTGAAGTCTCTTATAGCTAATGCCCTTCGAAGACATGGTTTTAAGCCACTGAAAAATCGATCAACTTTACTTTCAGGTTGGATGATAATGCCAGATGCATACCTTGTAAGTCTTGTAAAATTCGCTTCGTATATACCAACAGATTAATCATCCTTCTTCTTCAGCTCAAGAAACTCATTTTCCATCTTTGTTCGAAGAATACGAGGGAAGTACTTACTGAAAAACAAGTTCTTGAACTCGTCCCATTCCATGGACTCAATTTCATCTCTTGGCCTCGTATTCTTGATAAGATTCCACCATTGATCAGCTTCACCTTCCAAATGATATACTGCTAAGATGACTTTATCATGTTCAGAACATTGAAGAACTGAAAATATCTTTTCAGTGGTACTGATCCATTGTTCAGCAACAAGTGGATCGGAAGTCCCACTGAAAGAAGGTGGACGTTGCCTCATAAAGGACTCAATAGAATATTGTTCCCTTCTCTGCTCATTTGGAAGTCCAGAATGATTCATAGCTTGTGTAAGTATAGCAATAAGATTTTGTACTCCATCTCCCATAACATTTGTTTGTTCAGGAGGGCAATCATTGCATTGTCCATTACATTGATCAACATGGTTCCTTCGGGTTCCAGCCATCGTCTAAAACCCAAAAAGAATAGTGTGAGAGGCAAAAATCATGCTAGGGAAAACAACATAATAAAGGGGGAGTACCTTCAATATCTAACATCTTAGGTTTAATTCTATGATCGTTAGCATAATTCTAGTACTATAACCTATACGTATACTTAACCTTAGGGACATCCCTAGACATACCTTATAAATATCTCTAGGGATCTCACTAACGTTTTCGCATCCTAGTTTCCAAAGGTTGACTAAACCTTTCCTCTGATACCAACTGTAGAGACCCGAAGCTTGACGTACATTAACATTACATTACATTTGCGGAATACTTAGTACATAACAAAAACACACACAAAAGGATTGTAATAGTTTAGTGTCTTTGGAAACTCGGAACGTAATATTCAAATCATGGTGAAAGATCTTCAACATCTCCCTTAAAGATCTTCCCTTTTTTTTTCTTACCTAAAACCTTTCTTTATATCCTGGGGAAAAGAAAACATAAAAGGGTGAGCTCAAATGCTCAGTAAGGGTAAACAAAAGAAAAATCAATCACATCATATTCATAAGAACATAACATTTTGGAAATCTTAACCTGCAAAAGAGATCATAATATCATAACATGGGATAAATCATAGTAGTGAAATGTAATCACAATAATCATAACTTAAAACATGAAACTTTGTGGCATACACACATAATCATAGAGAATCATTTCTTGTTAGTCAAGACTCATTGCCAAGACTATCTTAGTGGACAAAGTCCCTTTCTGAACCGAGTCACCCTCGTTTCAGTCCTCTATCACTGAACCGGTATAACCTACCGTTCCAGCCATGTCTATCTCATGAGATATAAAATCATTACCCAATGCATTGGAGGGAGATATAGGTCCCACCCATCTCATAATGATACCATTCTTATGTGTGCCACAAAATCATAAACCATACATCATAGCATAACCCATTTAATAAAAATGGAATTCTTAAACATTGTGACATCATAAAACAATTCATATAAGATAAAGGAATTCATAAAAATAATTCCATCACAACATAATCAAATCAATGTAATAATAGGTATAAAAACAGAACCCTTTATTATCTTAGATGGAAAATAATTTTGATAAAACACTTGAACTCCATTCTTGAGGAAAATATCCTTTCTACTTCAAAAACATTTTCTTTTCTTAACATGTCATACAATTTTAAACTAAAAGAAGTTTATTAAAAATAAACTTGAAAACTTGTAAAGTAAGATTCTTGGAAATAATGTTTTAAAAATCCATTCATGCCGTATAAGTTATAAAAAACATTCTTCTCGTACTTTTGTCGGAAAAGTCAAAAAGTACCTTGTACGAAAAAACGACAAAAGATTCCTTTCATATCCTTTACTAAAAACTCACCTAAGGGTAAAATTGGATTTAAAAAATTGTAGGTGGATGGAAATAATATTACATATTGAGTAAACATGTATGTGGATGATAAAATACACCCCAGTAAATTTCAAAGTATAAACAATCTTGGATAAAAACGAGATTGTGATATTTCCCTTACCTTAGGTCTGATTTGCTTCATAAGTGTCCAAACCTCCTGTATAATGATTTAAATAATGTCATTTACTTATTACAGAATCATATTCATTGTTATGATATAATATATGGTTCACTTATGACTTTATATTACCCGTTCTTTTGTAAATTCCTTGTTAAAGAGCGTTTTGGGTAAAATTGTTTCATTTGTCATCCGTGTTTTGACTTGTAATTATTCATATGATTACTTAGATCATGATTACATAATTCCAGAATATAAAACATGATTTATATATATATATTCAGAATATACATATATATAATAAATCAGTAAATGGAAAGAAATACACCGTTCATGGAGACGGTAGGTCGTACGTACGCATGAACGCTGTTTTCGTTTCCTTATTGAGTTGAACAGAATTAAGTAGATGACATTCATATATATACACATAAATACAGTATCATTATTTTGTCATATATTTCATGATTACTTATTATATATACTTTATAATCATTCATGAATTGTTTAAAGTGGAGAATGAATCTCATCGCGTCGTGGAGACGGTAGTCCGTACGTACGCACGAGCGATGATATCGTTCTCATGATCGTGGGACTGTATTGGAGTGTATGTATACTATTTCAGAATCAATATCACTTTAAAATAATAATATATAGTTATTATTTACACCATTATACCCATCCAAGTAAGGTGGTGGTGGAAAATAGATTTCACCACGGCGTGGAGACGGTATTCCGTACGTACGCACGCGCGGTGATTTCGTTTTCCGTAGGATGGATAGATGGTGAAATAGGATTATTTCATACTTATAATAACATATCGGTATATGATTGATAATGATGTTATTACTTCATAATGAAAAAACCTAAGAAGAAGAAGTGGAAGAAGAAATAAAGGTGAAAGAATCGGTAACAGAAATTACCTCTTCTTTGAAGCGCCTCTTTGAGACCTCCTCTTAGGGCACTAAAATTGGTCTTTGAGGAAGACCAGAACCTCTAGGATGTTTCTAGGGAAGTGGAGAAGAGAATTTGGCAGGGTTTGGCCGAGCTTCAATGCTTAAAGTTGTGTGATGAAGAGAGGGAGGAGGTGCCCTTTTATAAGGGAGGAGAGGGGCACCTTTGGAAAAACTAAACAAATTATTTTATTATAAAGTCAAGTTCGGTTTTAAATAGCTCCAAATTGATTTATTTCGAGGCTAAGGTGGGTATGGGTCGAAATACTCTCATCCAATAAAATTTATACATGTTTAGGTTCCTATTTTAACCTTATCATTTAGATTTAACATTAAGTTAAATAATTTTACTTTTACCGTGTCTTCTTGTGTTCTTACACTATAAGGTTAATAAACTTACTATAAGAAGCCAAAAGAACCCCAAATTGTTTATTATTAATATATATAACATTATCTAAGTCATTTGGCCAAGCCTTAGATTTTTATTAATAAAATAACAATTAATAATATAATATTTTGTTTAAACAACTATTTTATGTCAATTTTGACACTATTTAGTAATTTATTTTTGTGAAAATCATAACAAAATGATAAGTTCGAAAAAAGTTACTTAAATCAACAATAAAATGTCATATTAAACTAGAAAATTAGTTTAAATCATAAAAAGTCTCAAATTATATTTATTTGAGTATTTATAACATCAATTATGTCAAAATTTCATTAATAAGATAATTACTGCATCATGGTTGTGTCATAAATAAATTAACTTATTTAATGTCTAAAAATTACAAATAAAATAAAATTATGTAGGAAATATTTTTATCTTTCTACTGAATATTTATAGTCGAATTTATCTTATGTATAACCCCATATTAAAATGTTTTAGTAAACAAACTTTGATTTTAACTCTTTTAACCCTTCTTTAAATAAATTAATAATAAATGTCCTAATCTAATCCAAGTGGGCCGAAATGGTCATATTTTATTCCTAAGTTTGTTTTTGGTCGAAGTACACTTGTCCAATAGAATTAGGACATGTGTTAGGATAATAATAATATCATTTCTACCCTTAATTACCCTATTTACTTTTAACCGCGGTAAATAAAAGTAAAAAGTTACTATTCACGAAAAATTATTTTCATCTCATTGAACCAAATTTTACTTACTGACATCAACCGTGTGTCTCAGATTTTTGAAATTCCACTCACAGAAGCTGTAAAATTAAGTTTT
The DNA here is from genome assembly GCA_963277665.1 of Viscum album. Lineage (NCBI taxonomy): Eukaryota > Viridiplantae > Streptophyta > Magnoliopsida > Santalales > Viscaceae > Viscum > Viscum album. The sequence continues at coordinate 1,253,054,441 of OY728135.1, read as the reverse complement.
ATGAAAAATTCAGTTTTTTTAACTACCACTTAGTGGTTTCACTATTCATCAAAAATTGAAAGTTTTCAGAAAAATACCAAAAATTAGGCCTAAGCTATATTTGATATTATGAACTCAAAAATGATTTCTATTTTACAAAATTCGAAACATATCAGTTACATTAATTAATTTAAAAATTAATTCCCGTCGTCAAAACAAATAGCGTGTTCTTAAGAGATAAAAACTATCGAAAGATTGACACTTGTTTATGTCTGGTTTAAATGTGAAATTACATCCAATGACCAACATTGTATTAAATTGTAAAAATAAATTCTAAATATACTTTAAAACCACTCAAATTAATAATTTATCACTATTAATTATTTCGATTGAAAAAGTTGTTTTTAATTAAAATTTAGTAATTTTCACTATTCATCAAAATATGAAAGTTATCCGAAAATCACCAAAAATTCACCCTAAGCTAATTTTGATATTCCGAATCCAAAAATGAAGTCCATTTTGAAAAATAAAATTTAAAAAAAATTCAAAAAGTGGTTATTACTATTCATAACGGCTAGTTTTAATAATATTTTAATAGCATATCGTTGTTTAGCGAAACTTGGTCTTGCGTACAACACACGCTATCGTGGAAGGTCGCGATTGCGTGTAATTCAAGCCAGGTCAGAGATGTGTGTTGTGAAAGCTCATTTTGGTGTAGCGTATAACAGAAGACATTAATGAAATTAAAAAGAATATTTTTTATAAAATCTCGGGGTGTTACAATGGAAACCAATATTATATGAAACTAGAAATTTCAACATCAAAATATTTTTATAAATCCATTCCATGACTTATAAAACAATACAAAAATGCACAATATTGGTTGCACACGTAAAACACCATATTTTCACAAAATTGGAACTTAAAAATCAACCACTTTTAAAATTCTACCCAAATCAATTTTCGCTGTAAAAACAATGAAATAGGAACATAAAGGAAACAAAAATACAGCAAGACAACTCATTCTAAAATACCTACATTTGTAATCACCTACCAAAAGAGTCAAAACCCCCAAATCCTTGTGTGTTACTTCAACCGCACCTCCGCCGCACCACAAGGGAGTAAGATTGAACCTAAAAACTGAGGATTAGACCAAAAAACTCAAAACTAAACCCTAAGTACGAAGCCCTTGCTTCTGGAAATTTGGGGATTCAATTAAAAATGAAGAAACCCTAAGAAAAATGGCGGAGGAAGGAAGGGAACCAACTTACTTGAGAAATATGGACGTTTTTTGGAGCTTAATAAGTTCGGTCCTAATTAGCGACGAATATGAGCTCCAAAGAGGGGAAAACGAAGATGGGGGTGCGTCTGAGTTCAATGGGAATATGTGAGATGTGGAATCACCGAAAAAGTATAAAAAATGAATTTTTTATGAAAGAATTAATTTTTTTAAAACTGGAAATGGGATTTTGGGTTGGCCCAATAACTAATTTTATCACCCAAATCCAAGATGCTAATGAATTTTTCAGGGGCCCAAATTTCTTTGGTGGTTTGAATAGTTAAATGAAGGTAATTTTGGAAGTTGAATGGGTGAGAAAGGTTGAAAAATGAAGGAGTTATTAAAGAAACATAATTTATTTTTAAAATTGGAAATGGGCTCTCTGGTTGGGCCAAATTTTGAAAACCCACCATTTCCTTCAAAAATGCATGGAAAACCCCCAAAACAAAGAAATAATGTAAATTAAATGAAACATACCTTTAAAATATGTCATGTATATGACAATTCATCTCACTTACCCTTGATAAATAATTTTATCATAGATGATGTCATATCAAGGTAGTATTTGGAGGGGATTTTGAGGATCTGTGGAGTTTGGAGTATGATTTTCTCTAAAAATGATCCCATTATTACCTATAGGGTGATAAAATGACTCCAATGTTATTTTGATTATGAATTATTCCTTATAACATATTTTCATCTACAAAAGGATAGTTATAAATTACATTCTATCCTGACCAAAGAAGATATGTTGTATTCATGTGTTATGGATATTGGGGGATCATGGGTGAATAACCTACCCTTGGTTGGGTTATATTATGAAAAAAATTGTTACTCCACTATTGGGATGAATACATTCAAAGTGTCATATGACCAAACATGTGGATATTTTTGGTGATAGAGTGAGGATGGATATTCAATAATAAATAGATGTGAATTTTTATAGTGCATGATAAAGAAGTTATATGTTATTCACGATTAGATGATGTAAGATAATGATGAAAAAACGTTCTATGTTGAACATGAGAGGAGGATAATATATTTTTACATTGGAGATTATTTTTTCTTGAAGGTATATCCCAATCATGGGTAGTAGAGGTTTGTTCATATGGGTGAGTTTTCTCCCTGATTTGCTAGACCATTTTATGTTTAAGAATGTTTTAATGAAGATGTTTATTGATTTTCCCTTCATTCATAGATGGACCAGATCCAATAATTCTTCCATACATCACAGATTCATCATAATCTACATAATGAGTCCCATATGATTGACTGGAGTGAGTTAGATGATTAATATGATGGTACATTCATTGAATGACCTATTAAGATTTAGGACTATTAGAATAAGGTGTTGGGATGGAATAATATTCTATTTGTTCATGTATTGTGGAAATGTTGTGGTTTGGAAGGGTTTATTTTGGAACATAAGTCATATATTCTTACTCAATATCCAATTTTATTTGGTGATTTATCTTTTTGGAGATGATATATATGATCTTGGCTTGATTCATGGGTTGATTGATAATGCTATTATATTTTATTTCATTCTCATGGATCAGTTGGATTTGTTCTTATTATAGAGAGTTCTCTTTTTGAGAGGTATCTAATGGGTGTTTACTTTATAATGAATACTTTTTTATTTCCTTATTTTTCTAGGTTTTGGTTCTCAAGGAAGAGAATCGTTGTCGAGGTATCTATTATAAGGGACCACATTTTTATAAACCCTTTCTTTTTCTTTCCTCAATTTATAAAGGATTTCGGGGTTGTTTGTAGCTAGTCTTATGGGTGAGAAAATGAGTTTGGCTAATTTTATTGGAAATCACATTGGGGGTTTGTTTTATTGTTTGATAATTATATCATAGATTAGGGGTTAAATATGTGAGTTTTTTTAATGGTGTGACCATCATTGGTCTTGATGACAGTGGTATTGAGATACTTTTAGAAAAATTAAAAGACCTTCCAAATAAAATGAATACCTCATGTAAGGATATTTTACCCTTATATATTTTCTTTTTAATTTTTTTAGTCATTTCATGGAGTATATCTATCCTATTTTTTTCACTTTGAGGAAAATTTACTTGGTTTTAACCATGACATGGTTTTGGTATGAGGTTGGTCAGGATGTTTAAGAAGGTTAGATATCACACTTTAATTTATAGGGGCTAATTTTTGTGGTGTGAAACCATTACCATCATTATGAACTTTTTCATTATCATTAAAAAAATATTCAGTAACAAGGAAAGATATGGGAGCTATTTGGAATATTCAATACATAATCCTCAAATCTAATCTCATTATGATGTGATTAATCCTTATCACACCATAAAAATACATTTTCATTTTTTTTCTATAAATTAAGGAAAAATATTCAGTTAATTCTAATTCCAACTTCTCCTCTAAAACCCTTGGTAGTTCTGGGAGAATTTTTGTTTAACCTAGGATAAAATTAGATATCCTTAAGAATTTTGTTTATGCAATGACTAAATTCAATAAAATGTATCTCATTATACATATTCCTTCTCTTTTTTCTTCTCTCATACCTTCTTTCAAGGACATAAAAGTTTTATCCTGTCATTTTCTATGGGGTAATTATCAATTTATTTTGGGTTCCATATTGATTCAAATCACGGTAATGACTTTAATATGATATGAGGAAATACTGAATCTGCCTAATGTAACATTCAAAGATAATGTTTGGGATTTTCTTATTCATTCCTCACTTCCAAAGAGATACAATTCAATGGTAAAAATAGTGATAAAATCCAATGGGATAGAAGATCTTGTGTTTTATGACATTCATAACATGGTCATGAATGATGAGTTGATGATGAATAATGTTCATACATAATTCAGAAATTCACTTATTGAAACTATATTGGGATGGCCATTTCATCAGAAAAACCATCATAAAAAGAAATCTACTAAAGATATGTTTCAGATAAAAAAGTTGAAATAACTCAATAGTTTAAGGTCCTATATATTGGACTAGATGGAAAAGAGGTATTATTAAGAAATATTATCAAAAACAGTCTAAGGCTTCCTCTTCTAGACATAAAAACTCTGTTAGTTCAATGGATGGAGGGCCCAAATTGATACTAAGGAAGATCATTCTAGTGGATTAATGGTTTATTTACTTTGGGTTATCATTTCATTAACCTTGTGATCAAGTGTGAATGGTTGATTATGTATGATGAATCTTGGGAAGAGTAAATCAATAAAATGGTAAAGCCCTAGATATAGTTGTAAAGGGTGATGTAATCATTTGAATGAAAAGTAGAAATATCCTAGAACAAAATGATGTTATTACATTACATATCTCTCAAAGAATGTCATATCAGTAGGGATTCTAGATAATGTAGGTTTTAAAATGAATTTTTTAAGGGATTTTTGAAGACCATAAAATTTTCCATGGTTATTGCTCATGGAGTGAAAAAATGGTACCCTGTATCTTACCAAAGAGAGTAATGAAGTTGAAAATATCAGAATGAATTCATCAGATGGTCCCCAAAAATGGAACTATTGGTTTGATGACCATAGTGAAAATAATATTAATATTTGATAGGTGAATGGAATACTCAAACTCGATGAAACAAACCTTGGAGGATGTGATTGTTTTATGCGAAGAATAAAAAGTTTTATTCAACTTTGATGGAAAAAATACATGGAATAAAATGTTATAACTTGTTGATTTTGATTTTTGGGGTCCATCTATTGTTCACTCATATGGAGGATAAATATATTTTTTGACCTTAATTTTTGATGAAACTCACAAGTTATGTATATAATTATTGAAGTACAAATCAAATATATTTCAGGAATATATTCAGTTGAATATTTTGGAAGAGAAAGAGTTTGAAAGAAAGTTAAAATGTATCTGTATAAAAAATAGAGGTGGATATAAAAGACACAACATTCATAACTTCTATAAAAATAATGGAATCAAACATGAGAATAATGTTCCGTGAACTCCAAAAAAAGGGATTAACTTATAGAATTAATCATATAATTAATGATACATATTGGACTATAAGGAAACACATGGGACTGACTAAGGTAATTTTTATAGAGCCCTATAGTACATCAATATACACGGTGAAGAGAAGTACAACTTCATCTATAGTGTGGCAACATCCAATGGAAATTTTTCTTGTAAAATACTAGAGGTCTACAATCTAAAGATCTTTAAAAGTGTAACATACGTTCTTATTGATTCTAAATATAGAGATAAGTTTGAGGAATGATCCAAATTTTGTTGTCATATTGTATTTAGTGATAAGAACTTTGGTTATTGCCTATGGTATGATGAAAAGAAACAATTCATTTAAATATGAGATGTTTTTTAGTAAATAACCTATATGTAATGACCAAAACCCAGATCAAAAGGGTGTTTAAGAAAGATCATCAATTGAAGTTAAATGTGATTGGAAAGAGGATACCAAAAAACAATCATTCTAGAAAGTTCATGTAAAACATCAGAGGTAAGAAATATGATAGTCAGGGTATAAAACAAAGGTATATTGGAATGAATATTTTTACATGGTTAAGGTTTAAATGAACAAGTGATTGATTGATAAATATTAAACAAACCTTCACCATATATAAGAAAATAAGAAAAAATTGTCTCAAAAAAACAAACATAAGTTTGTGTTATGGGAAAAAAATCATATCTATAAACCTATTAAAAACATTGGGGATGATATAAAATTCCTACATCTAACAGATGATGGAGAACCAGATATTCTTTAGTAAGTAACTACTTGTAGAGGTTAAAAAATGGGATTCATCCATAGAGGAAGAAATGAGTTCTTTAAATCTAAAAAATACTTGTGAGTGGGTTCAACTAATTTAAATAAAGAGATCCCTATAAAACAAAATGTAATTTCATTTGAAAAAGGAAGATGATGGATGTAAGAGATACCAATCACACTTGGTGGTTAATGGTTTTACAAAACATGGTCATTGAATTTTTTGAAATTTTATCACTAGTAGTGAAACACAAAACTATTTATACAATTTTTGGCATAGTTTCATCTTATGATCTAAACATGGAGAATATGGTTGTAAAAATAGATTTTATTCATGGATATTTGGAGTAATAAAGATACAACGTTCATCCTAAGGTTTATGAAGTTAATATGAAAAATTGTTCGGACTCTATATTGAATCAAAGTCTTTATAGATTGAAGAAAGATATAATACATGGGGATAGGATGTCCAATACTTTCATAATTTATGAATGTTGTAGATAATGTGAGGCTGATGATTGTTATTGAATAATGAAATAGGAGGTTGGAACATACCTCATACTTTTGTTTTATGTGTTTGATATATTGATTGTTGGTCAATAGTTACAACATATTGAGGAACATAAGATAAAACTATCAATAAGGTTTCTTATGAAGAACCATGGGAAAGAAAATAAAATCATAGGGATGAGAATTTAGAGTGATAAGAAATCTAGTTCATTGATTTTATCCCAAACAAAATATATTTGGAAATAAATATAATGATTCATAATGACTATTTTTAAAACTATATCAACCCCTCTCAGTAGACATATCAAACATAGACAATCTCAATTAGTATCAATTGATGAAGAAGTTTGGGACATGTAGAATGTTCCTTATGTTTTAGGTGTAGGGAGTTTGATGAATGAAATGGTTTTTACTTGACCATATATTAATTTTTTGTAAGTAGTTATTAGTTGATTCATGTCAAATCATAAATGGAATCATTGGGAAATATTAAAATATAACTTACAAAACTTGAAAGGGTTAAAGGATACAAATTAATTTTTCAGGGATGATGATTAGTTGAAAGGTTTTCTAGATGCATATATTTTTGAAGACATAGATTTATAAAAAATGACTATAGGCTTTTTATTTTAATTTTGGTGGAACATTTGTATGGTTTATGTCTCATTTGAAACAAATTGATACTTTATCCACAACAGAAGCAATGTACATTTCTATAATTGTGGCCAATAAATAACTGATATGGTTGATTCACTTGTTCAATGAAATCAAAAATCAATTATATAGAGTAATGTTATTCTATGGTAGTTATAGTGAAATTCACCTTTATAATTACCCATTATTTCATATAAGAACTAAACACATTGACCTTAAGTATCACTTCATTTGAAATCTGGTTGATGATACTTTTTTTGGATATTCAGAGGATTTTTGGGAAGAAAAATCATATTGGAATATTTAAAAATTTTATAGTCCATGAATTTATGAGGTAAAATTTTTCCTTATTGGTATTTGGGTGATCCATTAGAGAGGAGAGGAAAAATTAAATTTGACATATGAAGAGATCTAGTTAATGAAAGGTGAATAAGGTTGAAAATCCTAATTTAATTTTTGAGTGAGATATTTTTTGGGGGTTTTGGAAGTTTTCATTATGTTTCATTAGAAATATTTTTCCATATAGACATGTTCAATTACAATTCATTGGACAGAACAAATGGTTGGTTTCCAATAATGATGGTACCAAGTTTAAGAGGATTTTTTTATCATGTGATTGAACTTAAAATAGAAAATTTTAATAAGAGAGTGTTTTTATTAGAAAAAACTTCTTAAAAAAGAGGGTCTTATATAGTTAGGATTTGATGTTCTGACCGATATCGTCAAATAGAGCAGTCACTATGTTATTTTTGTAGGTTACCCTTATTCAGGTGAAGGGATTTACCTGGTACCTTTACCCAGTGAGGTGAATATCTTTATATAATTATTGACCATTTCTTGGAGATTATATGTTGATGGTTTGAATAAGTGTTTTCTATAGTTTATCATAAGTTTCTCAGGTCATTAAGAGGATGGGCATGAAACATAGATGTTTATTAAAAATTTTTGATCGGATTAATACCACTATAAAGAGGCGTGCTATCCTTGTAAAAACACAAACTTCTCATACATTTATATTACATATTTCTAGTTGAATATTCATTATGTTACACAAACTCATGATCAAGGATCATAAATGTATAGTTCCACTAGATACTATACAAAAAATATTTTTAATTATTTATATATCTTCAACATCACCCATAAATATCTTACCACATAGCACTCTTCTTGAACACACCCTACTTAAAACCTCTCTTCATAACATAGAGAAAGGAAACATAAGAAAGGGTGAGCTCAAATTCTCAATAAGGTTAAAAATGAGAGATATATAAGAATAAAATGAGAATAAGGGTATGAGAATGAGATAATAACATCTAAAAACTATAATCTACTTATCAAATATCATAAAATTGATTCATAGTATAATTATTGACAGTTCATAATATGTGAATCATAAGGAAATCAATGAACATGAACCATGAAAACATAACATTGGTATAAGAGATAGATTTGTGGAATACACAGAATTATAAAACATAATTTCCTTAGTAGTAAATGCACACTTAAAATGATATCATAGTGTAATGGTTTTAATCCCCAAACCATCATAGAAGTTAAAGTTCACTCCCAAGATTATCATAGTAGAAAAAGTCCCTTACTAAACTAGGTTCATTCCCTATTCTATTCCTATTTATTTCATGATATTTCAATCATTACCCAATGAATTGGAGAGTGATATAGTTCCAAACCATCACATAATTGAAATCATATATATCTATTCCACAAGATCATAAAATAATAACAATATTTGATCCCAAGAAAATAAATAGGATTTATAAAAGAATCATCTTATCAGAACCTATGAAAAGAAATATATTTCATAAAAAAATTATCATACTAGAACCCATGAAAATAAATAGGTCTCAGAAAAATTTAATCACAGAAAAACCTATGGAAGTGAAATGGGTTTCATATAATTTTCATCATTTCATCATAGCATAACCTATAGAAAAAAAATCAGTTTTCATAAGCATGTTATAATGGTATAAGCCATAGAAAATAATCACGTTTCATAAACTTCATGTAATCATAAACATAAAACAATCAAATAAATAATAATAATGGTATCATTGGATCATATCCACAATAAATAAAAAGTAACATCAAATGATATCATCTTAGAGGGAAAATTATTTTGAAAAGACACTTGGAACATTTCTTGAGGAAAATAACTTTTCCTTGAAAATCACTTATTAAAATTAAAAATTCATAAAATACTTTTGAAATAATTTTCTTTTATTTTTTTGAAATGTATTTAATAATATTTAGAAATAATTTATAACATTTCACGAGTAAGATATTATTTCCACTTTGAAAACACTTTTTAAAAAATAAATCATTTTAAAAAAAATATTTGAAAATAAATTTGTAAAATTACAAGAAATTCTTTAAAACAATTGGTATTCATGATGGTGGAAAATACCATTCATGGCATACACTTTAAAAAATATTTTCCTTTCAAATTTTCACTAAAATACAAAAAGGAATTTTTTTGTAAAAAGACATGAAAATTAATGTACTTTTTTTTGTGAAAAAGTAAAACATGGTTAATAATGTCTTTAATAAGTCATTTGGAGAATGATAATAACATTATTAAAATCATTTTTTTGAAAAAATGGGTTTGGAAGAAAAACTGGTTTTCAATCGAAGAGAGAAATAATGAAAAAATTTCATAAAAAAACTACTCTAAATTCATTTGTACATAAAGAGAGGGAAATAAAGGGAAAATGTGTATTCTCCTAAAATAACCATAGGTGATGAAAATTCATGAGTTTCTTGAGATACATATCATAATATTTCATCATCAGAAGCATAAATATAATTTTTTTGACAAACAATGAGATTGTATCATAAAACTGTTACCACTTAGGTAAAATTGAATCATAAGCCCCATGAAATGATAAAATTAAATGATACATAAAATATTATGAGAATAATTAAATTCATGATATTACATGTCAAAGGGTATGTATACACACCTCATAAAATAAGATAGGTGCAGAATATAACATATGCCTCAAAGAAGTCAAATTGAGACAAAAACACCTTACTGAATTGGTAACATTTAAAATGGATATGTAAATAACCATAATTTTCAAGAGAAGTTTCATAAAATACATTCATTGGTACTATATACACCACATTAAAGTAATAGATAGTGAATATGGGAGGTGTATCATAGAAGTAAAAATTGAGACATAAATCCCATTCTATAAGTCTCATATTCCTTCATACACATTTGAACCTAATTTATAATAAAGATATGTTTATTATAAATATATTATAGAACCATAATTATATACATCATACCATATATTATTTACATATGTCCTTTTATTATCCATTTATTAACAATTAATGTTAAAGTCATGTTCCAGTTAACAACTACTTTGTTTTTTCATGTATGTTTTGATTTGGTATCTTCATTCCTATTAAATTGATCATCATTCCATAATATTCAGAATTTTAAGAATGATATAAATAACATATATATTCTGTATATATTTAATTATAGTAGTCTATAAAAGTTAGATTTAGAAAGTGGAAGTCATTGTTCATGGAAACGGTAGATTGTATGTACTCATGAATAATATTTCTATTTTATCAATGTATTGAAATAAAGAAATATAAATAATATATTTACATTAAAGAATAATTTTTATTTAATATATTTCACAAATTTTTTTAACCAATCCTTATTACCTTTCATGTAAAGCATATGTGAAGAATGAATCACATCATTTCGCAAGACAATAGTTTTTCGTACACACAAACAACGTTATCGTATCACCATGGAATGAAATGTAAGAAGTAATATGTGATGTAATTATTATATAATCAAATTAATAACATAAATATAATATATAAATAATAATTCCATCATTATATCCATCATTGGGAGGTGGTGATGGAAAATGAATAACATGTGTCTGTGAGGTGGTAGTCCGTTGTACACATTAATGATGATTTTGTAACCCATGTGATGGAAGAAGAGATAGATATAAGTATTTACCTTAACTTAAAAACGTCTATGTATATGAAATACACTGATGTAATTATATCATCTAGGTTTAATTATAATTTATGTTTGTAGAAGAAGAGATAAAATAAAATGTGTGGTTAGGGATATTACCTCTTCTTCGAAAAACACATTTTGTTTTTTTAGAAAAATGATTATTAAGTTTAATTATGAAAAAACTAAGATATATACGATGAGAGGATTAAAGTTATTAATTTATTTTTTAGGTACTGGATTAACTAAGGGGTTTTGGAAGTATAAATAAGAGAAGAGAGGGGGTAGCCCTTTATAAACGAGGTGAGTGGAATACTTGTAATTTTTGAAAAGAAAATGGTATTCCACATTACAAAAGGCTCACAAATAGGCCATTATAGATCCTAGAGGAAATATGGTCAAAATATTTCTATTAAATTGGTGTTTGAAACGTTTTGGGTCATTTTTAAACCTTATATTTTTATTCTAACCCATGACAAACAAATTTTTACCTTAACTGCGGTAATAATTTTCAGTATTTTCACTATTCATTATAGTAATAAATTATGTTGAACTAATTAGATAATATAGATTATTATAATTAAAAATATGGAATCCATTTTTCTAAATTTAATTCAATTTAGTGGGAGAATATAATTTAAAATTTATCTCGTAGACATGATTATAAAGTAGGTTTTCAAAGAGAAAATGTTTAAAAGTTTATAATGTTTTTATATCAAAACTCAACATAAAAATGATTAAAATTAGATTAATTGTATTAATAGACCTATATTTGAATTAATTTTTCTTTTAAAACCATATTAAAATAATTTATATGTTTTTAAATTAATTAAAATTAATGAAAATTATTAATAAAAACCAGTATTTGTATCAATTCATCGAAAAATTTATAATTTTAGAAAATTATAAAATATTCTCCAAAGGTTAATTTTTTAATTTATATTTCAAAAATTATTTTCATTTTATAAAATAAATTTCCTAAAAGTGTTAAAAATTATATTTATTATTTTCCCACAAAACGTAATCAAAACTTATTTTTTGAGAAAATGGTATTTTTGAAACATATAATGATTTTGTATAAAAATTAATTACTTTTTCATTAATGTGTTATATTTATGTAAAAAAATTATAATTAATATTTGAAAAGTATTTATTACCATTCATGTATCTATGTTTAACATATAGGTTATAAGGGCCATTACTAAATAATAATATTAATAATATATTGTATTTTTTCAAAACTCCGTGTCATGTATAACACAAGATAAACTTAGTGTTGCGTGTAAAAAATGATTAAATCAGTTTTGTATATACTGAAAAATATAAAAATGAAAAAATTTATTTTGAATTTTTGTTTACAGAACATTGACAAGGTGAGTGGTATTGTTTCATTGATCCTTTTTTATATGATCCATAATCTTTACTAGTTGTTCCTCATATGAAATATCATGCTTTAGTTGATTAACCTCTAGGTTTAGTAGATATGACAGATCTGATATATACATCATCATGGGAGATACATGGAACACACAATGAACCTATAGTGGTTTGTTGGAATCACCAAGTGATAAGCTATATTCTTGAGATGACTTATAATTTCTAAGGGACCAATATACCTAGGGAATAATTTTGCCTTATTTCTTCCCTGTAGAAATTAAAAGAAACACCTTCTCATATAAATCCAATTATATATCTTGTCGATGATTATCCACAAAACATTTCTATCAAATTTATGATTCCCATACGTGTTATCAATGTCTCTAGACTTATCTACCATTTAATCATCCAAATAATATTCGAATAGCATTCTTTCGTTAACTTAATTCCAATACATTGGATTTCTACCCTCTTTTCCATAAAGGGATTCATAAGGAGCCATATAAATTCTTAATTGAACTATATTATCATATTAATGTTAAAATAGAGGAAGTTGTTTATCACAACCACCGTTTAATTCCATAGAACAAGATCTTAGCATATCCTCTAGGGTTTGAATTAATCTTTCAGATTGACCATCTGTCCTAGGATGATACATAGTTATGAAACATAACTCTACATCAAGATCTTTCTGAATATTTCTCCAAAAAAATGAGGTAAACATTGGATCAAAATATGATAAAATTGAATGTTATACTCTATGTAAAAATATGACTTCCATAATGTATATTCTGGTAAGCATATCCTAAGATAAATATTCCTTAATATTAACAAAGTGTGCTAACTTCGTTAGGTGGTCGACTACTTCCTATAATTACCTTATCATCAGAGTTAAGATAAACCCTAATGGTTACTAGTACCTTTAATAATATGTCCAAAAAGTGTAAAATAATTCCTCCTGAAATATATTATTCATAAAAAAATTTATAAAACCAAAGTGTTTTTCCATAAATGTCTTATAAATTACACCTAATCTTGATAAACTCCCATCCCATAAAACTACAAAATGGGTGTTAGTGAATTTTAACATATTATCAAACTTAAACTCATAATCCAATGATGGTATCAATATCACTTATGTTAATATTACATTGAGACATATACACTTATAAATTTTAATTCACCCTTTATTCCTTATATAAGATCTTATCTTATAAAAATAATTTCATTGTAATCGTAGATTAATCCTTGTAATGATAGAATATAAAATATGATTTCCCTATTCCAAAATATATGTAGAGGGAGATAATAAATGCTCAAAATTACCTGAAATTTCACTAATGGATGAACAATAAGATTTTAATATGTCTTATTCACACCAAATCAAACTTCAAATCCCAAACTAAGGAGGGGAGAATAATGCCCCCCAATCAAGATGATTAACTTAATCCATTATGATTGTATAATATTTCCCATTTTCCTTGCCTTAAAATGCTTTTTTGGCTTATCATCCACATTATTCCTTAGATTAGGTTGATTCTAATAATTCCCAAACTCCTTGCATATAAAGTGATGAAGTGTGAGTGGTACATTTTGTTGATTTCCCTCTCTATTCATTTCAGTTATTGACCTCTTCACATCACTTCTACATTAGTTTTATCAATTTTAAGGCTTCCCATACTTATAACACCATCTCTTTCCCCTTAGGGATTAACTTGAGTGATTTATACCATATTTTCACATATAGGTCACTAAAGATTATTTATACCATTTGACTTATTTTAGTTCCCATGATAATCGGTCTTCCTTTTCTTATCAAGATCATGTGACTATTTAGAATCACTAATTTAAAATTCTACCTTTGGTGAACATCAAGTGAATTTTTTATATTTAAGAATGTCTCTCATAGCCAATTTCTTTTAAATAAATGGTCTTAAGCCCCCAATGAATCTATTAAATTTTCTTTCTATAATGATGATTAAACTAGAAGCGTACCATGAAAATATTAAAAAGAAAATTTTTAGTTACCAATAGATTTATCATCCATCCTATTTTATATCAATAAAATCTTTATCAATCATTATTCATAGAATATTAAGAATGTACGTATCATAAAATAACCTCTTAAACTAATCCTATTCCATGGAGTCAATTACCTCCTATTGACTCGTATTCTTAAGAAGGTTGCAATATTTATCTTCTTCAACTTCTAAAAAATATAAATCCAAAATGATTTTTTCATGATCCAAACCCTAGAGGATGGAAATTAACTTTTAAATAGTACTAATCCTTTTCTAAATGATTATTAGATTTTTAGACCCATTAAAAGAGGATGTACATTTCCTCATGGAGGACTCAACAGAGTGTTGTTCCATATTTTTCTCTTTTTAAATTTCAGTATGATTCATAGATTTAGAATGTTTTGTGAGTATAGAAACAATGATTTTAATTCCAAATCCCAAAAAATTAGTTAATTAGGTAAAAGATCATTGAATTTTACATTTCATTCAGCATTAACATGGTTCCTTCGTGTTTCATTTATTGAATAAAACCAGAAATCATAATCTGAAAGACACTAATCATATTGGAAAACCTCATAATATTAAAAATTCATTTTTAGGATGTCTAAATCATGAAACCTTATTTTCAATAAATGAAAACATAGGTTTAAAATAGTTCATTCAAGATCATTATTCCAATCCTTTACAATTAATCATAATTATTTGGTGAATTTCCAAAGCATATCCCCTAGGAGGGTTGAACTAGGTGTGTAGAGAGACCCGTTATTGTGCACCGGGTGATGATTGAGTCCATCGCAATATAAAATTTTCAGAGTAATTAACCTTAAATACCTTTGTTTTAAATTCATATCCATATGTAGTATCTATAAAGAGATATAATTTCTTGGAAAAAACATTCTCTATCCTTTATAAAAATTATAGGAAATTTTCTTATGTTTGACTCATTCTTATACTTATCCTTATAATTATCCCTATAGATCTCACTAAAGTCATATCATCCACATTTCCAAAGATTAAATAAACATATCCTCTAATAATAATTGTAAAGACACAAACATATCATACATTTATATTATATCCTTTTAGAAGAATATTCATTAAATTACAAAAGCACATGCCTGAGGATAGTAAAGTTATAATGCCTTTGGATATGAGATATAAAATATTCATATTTCATGAAAGATATTCAACATATCCTATATATAAGTTTCAGAATATTAATATCCTTAAAAATAACCTAAATAAAACCTTTATTCATAACATGGGGAATGTAAACATAAGAAATTGTGATATCAGATGCTCAGTAAGGGTAAAAAATGAAGATAGATACGTATAATATGAGCATAAGGGTACGAGAACATGTGTAACATTTGAAAACCATACCCATCATACTGAATATTATAATATTAAGTCATGGAATATTTATTGGAAGTTTATTATCCATTGATCATAATGAAATCAAGAACATGAACTATGAGAACATAATATTAGAATAATATATAGTTTTTTGGAATAAACATAAGCATAAAACATCATTGCTTTAGTAGTTAATGTTAATTTCAAAGGATATAATAGTGGAATGTGTTAAATCACCAAACCTTCATAATATTAAAGGTTCACTCCCAATAATACCATATTAGAAAAATTCTATTATTGAACTAGGTTCACTCTATAACACCCCGACTTTTTTTGAATTATTTTTTTCAATTAAATTAAAATTCATTGATGGCATGCATTACATATTAAACCAAGTTATGATTGCTTCATACATAAAAATAATTTATGATTACACTATATAAAACATATATCTTACCTTTCGTTACGAAAAAATTAAGATTGTCTTGTGTTACACACAACACCAAGTTCATTTGACGACTTACGTTACACACAATACTGAGTTTTACTGAACTACAATATACTTTTAATATTTAAATATTAATATAGTTATCACCAAGATATTGTAATGGATGTTATGAATACGATTAAATATACTATAAAAATAAGTTTTATACATTTAAATAAAATTTATCCTTCCAAATTAATTAGAAATGGGAGTTCAAACAATTTGAAAAATAAAGAAGTTCCTTTTTGGAAAAATGATTTTCCATTCACAAACATATTTTATATCAATAAATTTTAATTTATTTTTATGAATAATTATAATTAAAATTATATTTTATATATTCAATCAACTATTTACCATTCATTTTATGTTTTTTATAGATAAGGGAAATGAAAAAAATCCAATTTTAGTCATAAAAAGATATATTTTTCGAAAAGATAGTTTTACCGCCTTTTAATGGTGCACATATTTAAATTTTTTTTTGACACTTTTATAAATATTATTTTAAAAAATAAGCTTCATTTTTGAAATATTAATGTCAAAAATATCTTTTGGTGAATTTTTGGTATTTTTATGAGAAGTTTCATTTTTTTGATGAATAGTGAAAAATACTAAATTTTAATTGAAAACTGACTTTTCAGATAATTTATTTATATAGTTAAATTATATTTTAGTTGGGTTTTAGAGAATAATTTATTCAATTATATATCATCAAATTAAATTTAGGTAACTGTAATCAGTTTTACATTGAAATTTTATACAAAAATATTTCAAACTTTTGAACATTTTCACATCAAAAACTCTTTGTTTCATCCCATATGTGGGGTTATTTTTAAATTAATTTCTTCCAATTTTTTGATTGGAATTTATTAAAATGGATTAAATTTTTTTAATCATAATAATTTATAATTTCTAATAAGGTAAAATTAATTTTTTCCAAAATTTCTAGTGAAAATAGTTAAAATTAATTACATCGATTAAGAGAAAAATGAGTTTACCAATGGACTAAACTTTAACTTAAGGGGTAAAATGAATAAGAAAATTTTCCAAAACTCATTGGATGGAAATATTTTTACCATATCCATTATTTTCTCATTTTTGTCATTATTTAAGGCACATGATGTAAGGGAGACCTGATGAAGGAATTTTGTTTATATATTTTATTATATAATTCAATATTTATAATACCACAATAGTGTTATTTAATGGGAAATTGTAACATTTTTATTTTTTTGAATTAATTTGAGATTAAATGAAAAAATATCATAATTATGGAATTTTAACTATTTTAAATAGCTTCTGTATTTTAGGGTGTAGCTAAAAGACACTTCCCACTACTTCGCTTTGCTCATGGCAAGACACCGAATTTTTGAGGATGTTGCGGAGCTGGAAAATTAGTGTAGGATGATTACACGACATGTAACTAAATTCCACATCATGATTTTTAAAAAATGTATTTTCCATGTAGGAAAATTCATGACTTCATTTCACAATGTGAAACACCATTACACATCATGTAACTACATTACACAACATGACATTTTCCGATATGTGTTTAGGGAGAAGATTGCGCTAAGATTTGTGACACCTAAAATTTTATGAATTACACATCATGTAACCCAGTTACACATCATATTTAAAAAGGTGAGAAGAATAATAAATGAATATGAATATGTGGTTTGATGTGATTTTCCTTTAAATAGATCCCCTCTGCCACCCTTTCAAGACATTATAGGGGAGTCGGGGACCAGAGGCAGCATCACAACACCAATAGAGTGATGCATAGCGATTAGATCGTAGGAGTGGGATATCCCCGAGAAGAAATGATAGAGAATATAAGTTTCATTTATGATAATCAAGGCATGGAGTTCTAAAATCCATGTGGTGTTGGCATTAGAGATTCTAGGATTCTTCCCTTTTGAGCTTGATACGTCAATATATTCTTATTATATTTTTCTGGAAACTATTTTCATGATTGAAAGAGGGAACTTTTCTTTATTTAATTAAATTTTTTATATATTTTTATATACTATTTATCATATTATGAATGTAAAATAATTTCCTTTTTGTTAAAATTTCTTTGAGTGAGGTCTCCCCATTGAGCACAACTAGTCCAGTTAGATTCGATTGATCATAGGCCTTTTGGTAATCAAATCACTTTCATAAAGGTATAAACACCCATATTTTAGGTATCAATATGGTTTCTAGGAAATATATATATCCAATTAGATATCATTGAGTGATCATTGAGAAATATAATTTGATAATTTAATTAAACACAGATAAATGGAGTGTCTGAGGATTTAATATTCTCCATCCCTATCTTCTTTGGTTTGTTTTCTTCACTCCGATTTTCTTATGATTTTAAATAAATAACATAGATTTATTGTTGAAATTTGATTTTGTTTTATTTAACATAGCTTAAATCACTTAAAAACCCTATTAATAATTCTTAAATCTAGCAAAACCAAATTAACATAGTGAAAGTTTGATAACTTTGCCTTCAACCTCCTCGTGAGACAACCCCATGGTCACCACTGTGTTACTTTTTTAACGAAAAAATTATTAATTGGGGTAACATGACTAAAAATAACAATGTCAATTTTGAACCATTACTATAGAGGTTTCTTGAGTTGTTTTTAATTTTTTTTTGAATTTATAGGATTTTTAACCACTAATTTAGAGTCATAAAAACTGGATTTTCATAGAAACTACTCCCATTCTTGTCCTGATTATCAACAATATGAGGTGCCCAATCATAAAGAATTTTTAAAATTTCAACTCTAAAAAATTTCTTTCCAAATTAAAAAAAATATTAGGAGATTCATCATCAATATTCCATGATTAAATAATTAATAAAAAAATGGGTATTATTTCCAATGAATTAAAATAATTGAAATAATTTAATGCTAAAAAAATTCTCATGAAATAAAAAATCATGCCCCACAAACTTTTGATGCTGATGAACTCTTTTTGGATATTTGGAAAAATTATTTTGAATATTCTTTTACAAATTTTAAGGAAGAAATCATCACTAATCCAATAACTGATGTGTCTTAGAGAAATCAAGTCTCATTGAAAAATAATTGGGTTAAATTGGTTGAAAATTAAATTTAATATGAAATCCATTATTTTTACATTTAAAATTCATCACCAATGTATGAATCTTTATCCAAGGAGGATGAAACACTTGAGACAATCGTTTTTGAAGACCATAGGAAGGAACCTGAGATACTTCACACTTTCAATACAACTATTTTCCACTCCCAGAAAGAGATGGAACATGAGAAGCCATTGGGATATGTCTCAAATATTGATCAAATTTTTCTCGATTATTTTGATAATAAATTTATAACTTCTTATCCTTGTCCATATTTATTTTCCACTTATTTTTAGTGGACTAATGTTTCATATAAAAATGATTTCATGGTTGAAATTTATTAAATATTGGAGTTCCCATTTGAGTACATTGGTTTAGAAGATAATGATGGTACCAAGATGTTTTTTAATGAAGAAATTATTTTTGAAGATAAAAAATATCATATAATTGAATTTCAACAAATAGTGGAAGTTTTCTATGAGGATAAAGTTTTTGGAAGTTTCTTATATATTTTGTTCCATCTTTCACTTCATAATTATAACCATAAAGTCATGGAGGGGAAACTAAAGAAATATTATTTTGGGAGCTTCTAAAATTTTAGCGTGTTGAAGAATATTGGATAGATTTAATTTTTCTGGTTCATAAGAAAAAAACCTCACTCACATTCATATTGGGAATGATCAACTGGAACTACCTGACTAGGGGTAGTGAAATCCTAACACCCACTTGGGGGATCAAACCAAGACACTTTTACCTGCTATTTTTTTATTTTTTCTTTCATTTATTTTAATAAAATTTTGATGCTTTGTTTTTTTTCATGTTGGCTTCCAAGATTAATCATATAGTATACTAGCTCAAGGATGATATATCTCAATAAAAACTTGGTTGTGTTGTTTCTCTCAACCTTTTTTTTCATGTCTTATCATTTTGATATTAATATTTCATATAATCTATGCATAATGAGAACATTGTAAAAAATAAGTGTGCGGGGAGGAACATGTTGGGAATATAAATATTTTTGTGTTTTCTTTACAAATTTGTCTCTTAAAAAAACTTGTGAGGTTCAAAGTAATATCCTTTGTGAAATGAAAATTTTTGATGAGGAAAATAACCAACTTGATTCATAAATCTAAACTTAAATGATTACTTAAATATGCTTTGTTCATGATTCAACTTGTGATAATTCATAGAAATAACATTGAATGTTAAATTACATTCCATGAATGCTATAAAATATTAAAAACCAATTACCTATAATGATTTTGAACTGATTTTATATCTTTTTCACATTCGACCTAATTCTTGGGTGAATAAGAAAAGGCTTATTTTAACCAGAACATTCATTTGTTTTATCAAATCCTATGATATTTAAAGAAATTGTGTACAAAATTATTAAATAAATTCATTTTCTATTGAAATAAAATTATCATGATAATACTTTTATATTCTAGCCTAATATATACATTTGAACTTTGTGAGACCTTAGTAGCCATGTACTGAATTTTTCATAGCCACATTATAATCCAATTTCCCTTTCCAACCCACTCTTGAAGTACATTGCATGATTTTAGTAAACATTTAGTGTAGGGGAGATTCTTTGTGGTGTGATACATCATTTTTTTCTTTGTTGGGAGGAAATTCATATTATCAAGATATCTTCTTGATGATAAATATACTTTACTAAAAGTTGTTCCCATCTTAATATTTCATGAAAAATTGAGTGGTGCCTTTATAGACCTCCCCAATAACTAAAGATGTGCCTATCCTGAGCTTTGAAATATATATATGAAATTTTGAGAAGAAATTATTGTGCCATTTCTAATGATTTAAGGAATTTGTGTGATTCCCATGAAAGAAATTTTGATGTATTTTTGGAGCTGATTTTATTCCATGAAGAAGGATTAGAACACCATGCTTAAGTAAAAAACCAGAATCATTAAAATTTTCTTTAATAAAGATCCAAGACATCTCTTTCTACCTCAAAATTTTTCATATTTGAAAACCCAAAAATCGTCATCCTCAAAGAAAACCTTTCTATGTCCTCATGATGGATACAATTATTTGACGCAATTGGGTGTATATTTAGAAATTATTTAAGCCTATGATGACCCTTGAATTTATTTCGATAAGGAAACCTTTACTCAAAAATCAAAATCAAGTTTTGAGAGAAAAAAATTGAGGTTGGCATAAGTTATTAAAGATGAATGAATTAAATGGGAATGTAATGAATGAAAAAAATGAATAATTTGGAATTGATGCCTTTGAATAGGCATTATGGGCTTGGTTCCTTGATTTTGAGATTGATAATTTTCATTGACGTGTTTTTAATTTTCATTGGCAATTTATTTTAAGTTCGTACTTGTCTAAGAGACTAATTGCTATGTGTGAAGGAATTGATAGAGATAATATTTCCAATAATTATCATGTATAATTAAA
This sequence comes from Viscum album, assembly GCA_963277665.1. Lineage (NCBI taxonomy): Eukaryota > Viridiplantae > Streptophyta > Magnoliopsida > Santalales > Viscaceae > Viscum > Viscum album. Next base: position 1,253,032,482 of record OY728135.1, on the reverse strand, counting down.
TGATTGAAACCCCACTAATTTAAAATTTTGTGCTGAATTGGATATTTTTTGGATTTTAGGGATGTTTTGAGCTTTAAATTGAAAATTGCACAATTCTAAAATTTTAACTATTTTAAATATATTTTATATTTTGAGAATATATTTTGAATTATTGATTTAAACCAAGTGATTACTTTTTTTAGTATTCCTAATTTTTTTTTCAACTGGATAAGATCTTGATTCGAATAGTTGGATTCCCAAATAAATCCTTCTTTATGGAATGTTTTTTTGGAAGGCAACATTATACCCACTTTATTAATTGAGTTATAAATCAGTATACACAATTCCAATTAAGTATATTTCAACTTTATTCAAAATATAATTGAATGATTAATTTGATAAATAAATATCATTGAGATATTATATCACTAATGCAACTTTTGGATGCTCAAAATTGGGGGGGAAATTATGAAACATTCGGTAAAAGAAGTTGTATTCAGTAGTTAATTCATAACTATCGCACCAAATTTCCAAATAATATGAATTTTTTTAGGTTAAGAAAAATATTTAATTATTAACAGTTTTCTTTTAGAGTTGAGAAGACTATTCCACCATTAAAGGGAATAAAATCTAGACAACTTTACATGAACCAGATTATGTATAGAAGATTTCCAACCCTCTTATCTATATATTCTCATATACTATTGATTTCAAAAGAGGGTTGGAAGGAGGAATCTTGCTAATATGGTGAATAAATGATATATAATAGGAGTATTCCATAATTTAATGAAGCCATGAAGGGCTAAAATCTGAGTAGTGGTGGGCTGTGAAGATTTAAAGGCATTTCCCCTTTTGAGTTTGTGTTATTCATTGCAAACTCATTTATTTTAAATTATTTTAGAATTAGTTTTCACGAATGAAGTAGGTATCTTTATATCTTGTTTTAAATTCATTTTAATTTTTTATATGTTTTTTATCATCTTATTAATGTAAAATATTTGGCTTGTTATTTAAACTTTTTTGGGAAAGGTCTCCCTATTGAGCACAACAAGTTCAGCTAGTTTTGATTGTTTGTAGGTATTTGGGCAATCATATTAAATTATTATGTGGATAAAAACCCATGTTTGAGGTCTTAATATGGTTTATGGTAAAAATATGTGTGTAACATTAGGTCTTGAGGTATAAATTATATAATTTAATTGGAATACATTTGTCAACAATACTTAAGGGAGTGGCTGAGGATCTTAGTTTGTCTACCACTACCTTCTTTATCATATCCTTTTTAGTACAGGTTTTTTATGATTTTCAATCAAAAACATATATTTATTTTTGGATTCTTATTTTTTTCATTTAACATAGTTTAACTCATTCCAAATCCCCATTTCTTGTTCTAATATTAACAAAATCAAATTAATAAAGTGACAGCTTGATAGCTTAGTCTGTAGCGTCCCCATGAGACATCCCCGTGGTCACCACTATATTGAATTATAAGGGAAAAATATTTAATTGGGTAATGTTACTGAAGAACCCAGTTTCAAGACCTCCAAATTATGTTTACCTTTTAGTATTTACAAGAATTCTAGTTCTCCCCCACTATAAAAGGTCATTCAACCCCCTCACTTCGGAACACATATCAAGCTATTTAGATAATCCAAACCCTAAAAAAATAAGTTACCAAATTCAATGATGTAAACATAAAATCCTCAATTTGGGTATATATCCATCCAAGGATGTCCTTTTTTGAAATCTAAAAAGAGTTACCCAAAAAAGTGACAATGTTCATCAACATGAATTTTTATTTTGTTTCCTTATCCACATACTTAAATTATTATTATATGATGATTATATAATAACCTAAGCATATTAAATAAACCGATATGTTGTTATTTTAATGGTATTACCTACCCATTCACACACTTCCATCAAATGGGATACACAATCATCGTTCGTGTGTACGTCGAACTACCATCTTGCGAACCGACATCGTTTGTTCTTCCAATACCACCTTTCATGGTTGATAATAATGAAATATTTATAGTTTATATATGATATGTATTATTTTTATGATGTATTAATGTTTCTTGAATTATTATATAACACATACTTTCAAGATTTCCATTTTTTGAGAATACGATAACATCGTTCGTGTGTACAGAAGACTACCACCTCACGAAGTGATGTGATTCGTTTATGATTAACATATAATGTATTAAGGATGTGATTAATAGAAATATGTGATATATATTAAATATTAATTAGAATATAATGATAATATATATATATCATTTATTTTATTTCTTTCAATATGATAAGAAAATGGAAAGGACATTCAGAGTACATATGACCTACCATCTCTAGGAATGATGTATTTCATTTCCTATCTATATCTTTTATATATTATTATAAATAAATATATACTAAATATAAATTATATTTTTATCATAGTTTACATTCTCGAAATAAGGAAATCATGTCAATGTAATAGGACCAATAATAACAAGTCAAAATATACTTGAAAAATAGTGTATGTTAAAACCTGAAATGATGTAAAAAATGAAATATTATTAACAAAAAATTAATAATATTATATAAATAGTTAATATATGAAATAATAAATATTAATATAGTTCTTTTATAATTTAATAACATGTTTAAAACCACTATACATTAGGTTAAATAAAGTACAAACAAAAGGAAAGCGCGAGGTAGGGAAATTTATAGTCTCATTTTTTTTCTACGAGACTTATTCCATATTCACCAATCATTTATTTTGTGGGGTGTATATACTACCCTGTGGAATTTAATATCTTGTATTTAATTTATTTAAATTTATTAAATGTTTCATTTTCTTTTATTCCTTCACATATCTCATGATTTAGAAGTTAATCAAGTAGTAAAGGATTTCGGTCTCACTTTTTTACTTTATTGAGAAGCATACTATATTCAACACCTCTTTCTTCTGTATGGTGTATATAATTAACATGAATTTATTTTATTATTCTTATACTAAAACTTATTATAATTTTAATATCCATTTTATTATCTATAGTTCATGGGTTTTATGGTTAAAATGATACCAATGTGGTAAATGAATTTTTGTCTCAATTTTCCTTCTTTGAGACGTACAAAATGTTGTGCACCTATATTATTTTAACAAGTGTATATACCAACCATTTTGAAATGTTTATCATTAATATTATTCTTTTAGTGATATTATAAGCTTTAGGTAATGTTATTATTTCATGGGGATCAGGATTCAAAGTCACCAAAATGGTATAATTTTGTTTTCACAATCTCATCATTTATTGTGATTGTTTATGAGTATGCTTCCATTGATGAAATATTATGATCAATATTAGAATAATTCTAATAAATTTTATTCTAATCTAGTTATTCATTATATCATCAAGTAATGGTACTATTTTTTCACTCTTTTTTACTTTAGATAATTATGAACATGTTTTTATGAAAATATTACCTTATCTCTCTCTTTGGTCAGAATTTCTTTTATTAAAAAACCATGGTTTATAAAAATGTTTTTAAATTAAATTTTAAGCTAATTTTCAAGGAAAAATATTTTATAAATATTTTATTTTTTAAAAAAAAGTGTTTACAACACTTTTCAAATTTTCCTTTATATGTTTTCATCGTTGTTTTCAAAAAAAGAGGTTTTAAAAAAAAATATGTTTTAAAAATATTTTTTCAAAGTGAAAATGATATTGTCCTCATGAATTTTTAATTGATATTTCAAAATTATTTTCCATATAATATGACATGATTTAATATATTTTATGATTTATTGAGGGTATTATCCAATAACACCATTCTTATTCATTCTTTGAATAGTTTATGTTTAAGATTAAAAGTTGCTTATGAATCCTATTTTCTTCAATGGGTTATACCATGATAAAATACTTACAAAACCCACTTCCTTTAATGGGTTATTATATTTTTAAATGATAATTAAACCTTTATATTTTATATAGGTTATGATATAATGAATGGTTATGATCTTTTGGAACACATATGTATGATTTTATTATGTGCCGGGTGGGACCTATATCTACCTCTAATAAATTGGTTAATTATAAATGGTAAATTGTCTTAGAGGGAACATTGGTTATATCCCAATCCTAAAAAAAAGATGATAAATAATTTGTATCCCAATACTGAAAAAATAGGGTATATATGATGTATCATAATCATTAAAATAATAGGGTACATGAGTTGTAGCTTAAAACAGAAAGCTAGAGGGTACATGGGTTGTATCCTAACCCTAAAAACAAGAGGGTACATAGGTTTTAGACCAATCCTGAAAATAAGAGGGTAAATGGGTTGTATCCAAAACAAAAAATAAGTGGTTACATGAGTTGTAGTCAAATCCCAAAAAACAAGAGGGTACATAGGTTGTTAGCTCAGTCACGATGTAGGTAACCAAGTGATTTTCCTAATATTAACATGTTATGAAGGTCTTGGTAGGTATCCTTGACATAAGATTTTCTATGCTTATGTGTATGAAATAATTCTATGTATTATTCCTATTATGATATCATTTATTATGATCTTAACTCTCATATGATTAATTTATTATGAAATGCCGATCTTTATACCATGACTCATGATTGTGATCACTAATATGCAGGATATGGTTTTGAAATGTAATGATTTTGTTCTCATACCACTATATTCATGTTGTGATTATGTATCTCTATTTTTTAACCTTAATGATCATATGAACTCACCCCTTTATTATGTTTCCTTTACCCTAGTAATAAAGAAATATTTTATGTAGGAGTAAAAAGGGAAAGATCTTTTTAGGAACCATTGAATATCTTACACTATACTAGAAGACTGTGTTCTGTGTTTCCAAAGTCACTAAAACATTATGGTCCTCATAAATGTATTTGTGTAATGTAATTAATATTCATCTAAAAATATTCACTATCCATGCATGCTAATCCTGGGTTGATATAGTTTTTATCAATGGAACGTTTTAGTTAATCTTTGGAAACTAGAATGAGAAAATAATAGTGATATCCCTAGGGATATTTCTAAGGATATATCTTGTGATGTATCTAAGGATAAGTCTAAGGATGGTTTAAAGTATATAAAAATGTCCAAGAATTTTGGTAAAGGATGTATTAAGTGTATTTCTAACAATACATCCATTTTTGTAATGTTTTTACCTTCATTCGATAAATTTAAAAGGCTTAAAATGAGAATAAATCCAATTTTAAGCATAAAATACTCTAATATTTTTTAAAAGGTAGTTTTACCACCTCTTGATGTTGAACCCTTTTTAAATATAGTTTTTGTAGTACCCCAAACATTTTATGTTATGTTTCTCTATTCATCATAGAGCTACATTCTATTCATCACTGTGTTCCTTTGAAACAACACTAGGTTATTTAGAAGATAGTTAAAACCTCGCTATTAAACAATAAATTTCTCACTTCTATGTTTTGAATTTCGAAAAATGGTCATCTAGAGTTGTGTTCAGTTAGTCATTTGGAGTCTGATAGAACAAACTTGATTTTTTTGTGAATAGAAACATACCCATATGAATAGTAATATGAATAGTAACATACACTTATGAATAGTAAATAATATTATTATTTTATTTTCTTAAGGAAATAAGATAATGATATCTTAATGTCACATAAAACTAACTGCACTTCAAGATTGTTATTTTTTGAATTAACTATGACCGTATTTTAAAATTAAATTAATAATATTTAGAAAATTATTTTTGAAAAATGTATTTCACTTTTTAATTCTACACGTCGAAAAATGGTAGGGGTGAATTTTTGGGATTTTTCTGAAAATCTGGAATTTTTGATGAATAGTGAAATACGGTAAAATACCGTATATTCAATTTGTTAGTTAAATACACTATTCATGACATCACAAGTGATGCAAGGCCACTTGGTTCGAACTCACATGCACTTATTACTATTAGGGGTCACATGCAACAACACTATTTGGTTGTCTTGAGAGAAATAATAAAATAATGAATTTAATATTCAAATTATACCCCTCTCCTCCACTATAAAACCCCCCACCACTACCTCTTCTCTTCAATCCTTTAATACTTTCAGACCCTCAAAGTTCTGACCAATTACCCTTCCCTAGTCACTACCCACGACCAGGAAGCTCTTAGTCTTTCCAAAAGACCAAAATCCCTTCCCTTAAGGAGGTTCTCAAGGAAGTCATTTCAAGAGGTAAAACGCCATTCTATTTCTTTTAGTTTTATTTGAATTTATCTTCATTTGTTATCCTCTCCTCAACTCCACTATCAAAATTATCATGTTAAATCTATTATCATATACATACTAGATTTATATCATTTGAATGGAAGAACCATCATCAATATTCTTACTCCCTCCCTTTTTATTTTTATAAACGAAATCAACGTCCATGAGGTTCCAATTTATAACCTTCGTGGACGATGAAGTTTTTTTCTTCAATATTTGATTTATTAATGGTCATGAAACCATATTTATGGTTGAAACAGGTCATAATATATGTATTTTATCTTGATTAATGTTCTTGAATCTTTATACATACATAATATGGAATAATAATACGAAACAAGTTTATTGAGCACAAAACTGCCAAGCCAAATTCAAGCATTTATTTTTTTACTCATAGAATGAGTCATCCTCATGGTGTATAACCAGAATAATTATAATATAATTTATATCTATTTAATGTCACTAATAATTTATATTAACAATTCTGGATGTTTAACCATTTTTCAAACCAACTTCCATTCTTGAATACAAGTAAACAAGTCATGAAACCAAGTAAGAAAATGCTTCCAAAACAATAAGATTTAATCTCTTAAACCCATTAAAAATGCCATTAATGAAATTAATAAGGTTATATCATATCAATTACATGTTTATTAGGATCTGGAATTATTAATTAATGAATCTAAATTGGATTATTCAGGTCTTTATGAACAATCAAGAACACACTAGAGCAAAAGGTAAGGGGTTTCTCATCTCACTTTCATTTCTGTGAGATTTTCATTATTCGCCACTTATTTCTTGTATGTGGTATATGTGTACTGCCATTTGATATATAATAACATGATTCTATTTATATTAATTTTATTCAATGATTCACTTGATATTTATTAAGTTCTGGTCATATGATTCGACCGATCACATTATTGTAAGGGACTTTGTCTCAACTACCTTTTCGTCGTGACTAACTTTGTATTGTGCACCTAATAATCCTTATGTGGTGTACCTACTTCTCATTTGAGATCACTATTAATTTGAAATTATATTTATATTAAATATCCATAATTTCATATCATGGATATTTTTTTGTCTAAACCGTATACCATTTTACATACGGTGTTTATTTGGAAAGTTATTTTAATTATGGAAATATTGATGAATCTGTATACTCTACTCTATATAGATATTGAAAAGGAATATTGATCTTGTATTTAATCAATTTATAAATAATTATTTGGACATTCGGTGGCATGTGGGGCCTGCTATATCCCCTTGATGCATCCGTAGGTCTCATGAGACAAAACAGTTTGGCGAAAAACCCTTCGAGTTTGTTTCCAAAAATCAGAAGGGTTTCTACCCACAGAACTAAACCGTTTTACGGTAATATGGTTTCATGTTCCAAATACATTATGTCCAATTAATAATCATTCCCTTTATTCATTTTCAGTTATTATTATTATCCATGAGATTTTTACTATGACAAAATCTATGGATGCAGTTTCATTTTTAGTTATTAATGGCATTAGTTATTCATTTATTCACTTTTCCATTTTGATTATGTCAGATTGTTTGTGATTCACTTATTATTGTACTCATGATTCCGCTATTTGTAACCCTTACTGATCATTTGAGCTCACCCATTTCATTTTCTACCTTCAATAGGTGATGAAGATAAGATCTTTTATTGAGTTCCTGGGGATGCCGTTTTTTAGTTTTTGTTATGTATTGTATTTTGTAAACTTATACAATGTAATTTGAGTAACATCTATGTATCTAGTTTCTTCAAGACTACTAAACTGATCATTGCTTTGGTATTTTCATTTCTTTTAACCATGCTAATATCATAAGTAATGCACCGGCTCCAGCCTAGAGGGGTCGGGGGGTTACAGTTGGTATCAAAGGAAGTTTAGTAGAAAACTTGGAAACTAGAGTAGGAAATGTATAGTAGGGAACAAATAGCTAAGGCAGTATCTGAGGATTAACATACAAGAACGTCCTAGTATTTTGGTAAGGAATAGATTATGTGGATATTTTATGAAATACATCCCTGTCTGTATACGAGCAGGTAGAGGTAGCTCTGGCACAGATGTATCTAGGGGTAAAACCTAAAAACACCGCTTTGAGCTAGAATCGAAAGGGAACTGGTGCACAAAAATGGGACTTGATGCACTCTTGGTTATGACACTCCCGAGGGATATTCTTAGGATAATTCATGTTTTCTTTACAAGCCATTATGAATGAGTTAATGTAAATTTTTCATTAGAGGAACCATGTTTATAAGATTAGCTATGCATAGAATTTCAATCCATGTTGAGTGATTTTCTATTTTAGTTTCATAAACTAATCTACTGTATCCCATTATTTAGAAATGGCATCTAATGGAAGAAGGGGAATCAATACTCATGGGAAAGGTAGGGATCTCCCTACTGAGCAATTCAACACAGTCAACAATGGAGTAGATCAGTTCATGAACATATTGGGACAACTTACTCAAGTTGTAACGAATAACCATTCAACACCTGTGTTGGACCGTTTCATGCGGCAGAAGCCCCCATATTTCAGTGGGACAACTAATCTAGTGGTTTCTAAGTAATGGATCAATTCCCTTGAAAAGATATTCATGGCATTAAGATGCAATGAAAATGAGAAGATAGTACTGGCAGTATATTGTCTCAAGGGCGAAGCTGATCAATGGTGGTCCTTGATTCAAAATACCATAGAGGAAGAAGAGATAGAGTATATGTAATGGAGGACTTTTAAGGAAATATTCTACGAAAAATATTTCCCTCGTGAGCAACGAACTGAAATGAAGAGGAAATTACTTGGCTTGAAACAAAGGGAAGAAGATAGTGTTGCAGAGTATGAGGCTACCTTCACAAGGCTATCCAGGTATGCTGTGGATTACGTTCATGAATCAGCGGACAAGATTGATCATATCTTTGAAGGTCTTAAGCCAAGTCTTCGAAGGGAACTAGCTTCTCAATCATTTTCATCATATGATGAAATTTTATCAAGTGCCATCAGAACAGAGAAAGAATTTTCTAGATCAAATTTTTTTCAAAGGAAACCAAGATAAGAAGTAGCATTATGATAACAGAGGAAAAGGTGAAGCACCAAAGAAGTGCAAGGGAACAAATAGTTTCCCATTATGCGAGAACTGTGGAAATAATCATCCCATGAAATGCTTGAAAGGCAAGGGAGTCTACTATAACTGCAAAGAAAAGGGTCATCGATTTGATGAATGTAAGGGGAAGAAACAATTCAATGATGTTCAATGTTAAAATTGCATAAATATGGGACACTATGAAAATGAGTGTCCTAAGAACCAATGAAACATGCCTCAGAAAAATCCAAGAGAGCAAGGGAGATCCTATGTTATTACAACTGTGGAGGTTGAAGTTCCTAGTGACGTGGTGGCAGGTACTTTAATTATTTAATCAAATTTAGACAAAAATTTATTTGATTCTAGATCATCGCATTCATTTATATCCTCTCAGTTTTCCAAGAAAATTAGATATGTCTAATTTAATTTAAGAAAGGAGTTGTCAGTCAAAACTCCCATGGGATGAATCATTTCAACAAAGGCATGTCGACTAGTCCCCCTCCAAACACCAAAACGTGCTTTAGTTTCTAGCCTTATCATCATAACCATGAATGAATTTTATATAATTCTCAGTATGGACTAGCTATCAAATTATGATGCGAGTATTTATTGCAAGAAAAAGGAAGTTATAATTTTTGGAAATGGTATAGAATCCCTTGTCTTTAGGGAAGAAAATTTGCCACCTGATTCTTATCTAGAACCACCCCAATTAGATCTATTTAATTCAATACATAGAGAAGAAGATAAAACAATATATATGGGAGAAGAAATAAATCTTCAAATTGAAGATGTGCAGATAGTGAAAGAGTACATTGATGTATTTCCAAAGGATTTACCTGGACATCCTCCAGAGTGGGAAGTTGAGTTCTCTATTGATTTAATTCCTGATGCAAGAACTATATCAAAGACTCCCTATAGAATGGCTATTGTAGAAATAGTTGAGCTAAAGAAACAACTAGAGTATTTGAGTGAAAAGGGGTTTATTCAACCTAGTGTTTCTCTATGGGGATCCCCTATTCTCTTTGTCAAGAAGAAAGATGGATCCATGAGGATTTGCATTGATTACAGGGAAATCAATGCTATTACAATAAAGAATAAGTATCCTATGCCCCTGATTGATGATTTATTTTACCAAATTTATAGAGATCAATACTTTTCAAAGATTGGCCTTCGATCCAGATATCATCAACTATGTGTGAGGAAGGAAGATATTCCGAAGACAACATTTCAAACCAGGTATGGGCATTATGAGTTTACAGTGATTCCTTTTGGACTAAAGAATGCACCATATGTTTTCATAGATTTAATGAATAGAGTTTTCAAGGAATATCTTGATAACTTTATTGTGGTATTCATCAATGATATCCTAGTATACTAAAAAATCTATGAAGACCATGAGGATCATTTACGAACTATTCTGAAAACTCTTAGACGAAATCAATTGTATGGGAAGTTTAGAAAGTGCCAATTCTGGATTCAGTCAGTTCCTTTTCATGGCCATATTGTCTCTAAGGATAGAATCCTAGTTGATCCTGAAAAAACAAAGACAATCCAATAATGGACCACTCCAACAAACATAACTGAGGTACATAGTTTTATTGTCTTATTAGGATATTATCAGCGTTTCGTGCAGAATTTTGCCTGACTGGAAAATCCACTAACGAAGCTCACACGTAAAGGGGTTAAATTTGTTTGGAAAAAAGATTGTGAAGAATGTTTCAAAAGACTAAAGAGAAGATTAGTCAATGTTCCTATATTGACTCTACCATAAGGGAATGACAAGTTTTTATTTATAGTCATGCTTTAGAGAAAGGACTTGGTTGTGTCCTTATGAAAAATGATAGGGTTATTGCTTATGCATCACGATATCTAAAAGTTCATGAGAAAAACTATCCTACTCATGATCTTGAGTTAGATGTTGTAATATTTTCTTTGAAGATATGAAGACATTATCTTTATGGTGAAAAATGTGAGATTTATACTGATCACAAGAGTTTGAAGTATATTTTCTCATAGAAAGAACTCAACATGAGGCAAAGGAGATAGCTTAAACTACTCAAGGATTATGATTGCACGATACACTACCACATGGGGAAGCCAAATAAGGTGGAATATGCTTTTAGCAGAAAGGATCATGGAGTTTTGAACAAGATGAGAGTTGAAAGGTATCCTATTTTCATGGATCTAGTAAAGATGGATATGGGAATAACCATGGAAGGTGAAACATCAATGCTTTTTTGAATGTTTTCCAAACCATATTTACTAGAATGGATAAAAATTTCTCTAGCTAATTATGAGGAGTTTCAAAAGAAGATTAAAGCTGTGAATGATGGGAGATTGAGTGACTTCGTATATGAAGATGAAATTCTGAAATTTGGGAAGTGACTTTGTGTTCCCAATATACCTGATCTAAAAAGGGAATAGTTGGATGATGGTCATAGTTCCAATTTCTCTATACACCTTGGTAGCACTAAGATGTATAGATATTTGAAGGAACATTTTTGGTGGGACAACATGAAGAGGGAGATTGCTGATTTTGTGTCAAGATGTATGGTTTGTAAACAAGTGAAAGATGGAAGGAAATAGCCTGTAAGAGTATTACAACCTCTTCCCATACCTGAGTGGAAATGGGATAATATCACGATGGGCTTTGTCATGGGACTACCAAAGACTCCTAGAAGGAATGATGAAATATGGGTCATTGTTGATCGTCTTACCAAGTCAGCACATTTTCTTGATATAAAAGAAGATCTACCACTTGAACGTCTAACAAGACTATATATTAATGAAGTTGTGAGACTTCATGGTGTACCCCTATTGATTGTTTCTGATCGTGATCCACGTTTTACATCAAGATTCTAGAAAAGTCTCCAGAAGGCCCTAGATATTGATCTTCATTTGAGCACTGCCTACCACCCACAAACTGATGGACAATCATAATGGACTATTTAAACATTGGAAGACATGTTGAGGTCTTGTTCACTTGATTTTCAAGGCATGTGGGATCAATATTTAACTCTCGTAGAATTTTACTACAACAATAGCTTCCATTCAAGTATACAGATGGCACCCTATGAAGTATTATATGGGAGGCGATGTCGTACACCCACTTGCTGGGATGATGTTGGTGAAAGAAAGGTCGTGGGCCCAGAACTTGTTGAAGAAACAATGGAAAAGGTAAAGATTATCTAGAACCATATCAAAATAGCTCAAAGTAGGCAAAAGAGATATGCAGATAACCGAAGGAAGGATTTGGAGTTCAGGAAGGTGATCACGGTTTCTTAAAGGTATCTCCTTGGAAGGGTATTTTACGATTCGGTAAGAAGGGAAAGTTAAGTCCCAGGTACATCGGACCTTTTGAAATTCTGGACTGAATTGGAGCCGTAGCTTACCGTTTAGAAATTCAGAAAGTCTCTCCAAGGTTCACAATGTGTTCCACGTGTCAATGTTAAGAAATTACATGCTAGACCCAACACATGTACTCACTTATGAAGAAGTAGAACTTGAGACAGATCTATCTTATTGTGAAGAGCCTATCAAGATTCTTGATACTAGAGAACAAGTATTGAGAAATTAGACGACTCATCTGGTAAAGGTTCTATGGAGTAACCATAAGATGGAGGAAGCAACACGGGATCCTGAGGAGATTATGTTAAAGACATACCCGAATCTTTTTAGGTAATATTTTGTAATTTTTGAGGACGAAATTTTCTGAAGGAGGGAATAATGTAGTACCCCAAACACTTTATGTTATGTTTATCTATTCATCATTGAGCTACATTCTATTCATCACTATGTTCCTTTGAAACAACACTATGTTATTTAGGAGATAGTTAAAACCTCTCCATTAAAAAATAAATTTCTCACTTCTATGTTTTGAATTTCGAAAAATGGTTATCTAGAGTTGTGTTCAATAAGTCATTTGGAGTCTGATAGAACAAACTTGATTTTTGGTGAATAGTAACATACCCATATGAATATTAATATGAATAGTAACATACCCTTATGAATAGTAAATAATAATATTATTTTATTTTCTTAAGGAAATAATATAATGAGATCTTAATGTCACATAAACCTAACTGCACTTCAAGATTGTTATTTTTCAAATTAACTATAACCTTATTTAAAAATTAAATTAATAATATTTAGAAAATTATTTATGAAAAATAGATTTCACTTTTGAATTCTACATGTTTTAAAATAGTGGGGGTGAATTTTTAGGATTTTTTTGAAAATCTAGAATTTTTGATGAATAGTGAAATACGGTAAAATACCGTATATTCAATTTATCAGTTAAATAAACTATTCATGACATCACAAGTGATGAAAGTCCACTTGGTTAGAACTCACATGCACTTATTACTGTTAGGGGTCACATGAAACAACACTATTTGGTTGTCTTGAGAGAAATAATAAAATAATGAATTTAATATTCAAATTATACCCCTCTCCTCCACTATAAAACCCCCCACCACTACCTCTTCTATTCACTCCTCTAAGCCATGAAGCTCCTCAAATTTCTACCCAATTACCCTTCCCTAGTCAATCCCCACGTCCAGGAAGCTCTTAGTCTTTCCAAAAGACAAAAATACCTTCCCTTAATGAGGTTCTCAAGGAAGTTGTTTCAAGAGGTAAAATACCTTTCTATTTCTTTTAGTTTCATTTGAATTTATCTTCATTTATTATCATCTCCTCACCTCCTCTATCCAAACGATCATGATAAATCTAGTATCATCTAGATATTGTATTTATATCATGTTAATGGAAGAAACATCATCAATATTCTTACTCCCTCCCTTTTATTTTTATAAACGAAATCAAAGTCTATGAGGTTCCAATTTATAACCTTCGTGGACGACAAAGTTTTGTTCTTCAATATTTCTTTCATTAATGGTCATGAAACCATATTTATGGTTTAACCAGGTCATAAAATATGTATTTTATTTTTATTAATGTTCTGGAATCTTTATAAGTACATAATATGGAATAATAATACGAAACAAGTTTATTGAGGACAAAACTGCCAAGCCAAATTCAAGCGTTTATTTTTTAACTCATCGAATGAGTCATCCTCATGGTATATAACCAGAATAATTATAAGATCATTTATATATCTTTAATGTCCCTAATAATGTATATTAACAATTCTGGATGTTTAACCATATTTGAAACTAACTTCCATTCATGAATACAAGTAAACAAATCATTAAACCAAGTAAGAAAATGCTTCCAAAACAATAAGATTTATTATCTTAAACCCATAAAAAAGGCCATTAATGAACTTAATAAGGTTATATCATATCAATTAAATATTTATTAGGTTCTGGAATTATTAATTAATGAATCTAAATTTGATTATTCAGGTCGTTAAGAACAATCAAGAACACACTAGAGCAAAAGGTAAGGGGTTTCTCATCTCACTTTCATTTCTGTGAGATTTTCATTATTCACCACTTATTTCTTGTATGTGGTATATGTGTACTGCCATTTGATATATAATAACATGATTTTATTTATATTCATGTTATTAAATGATTCACTTGATATTTATTAAGTTCTGGTCATATGATTCGACCGATCACATTGTTGTAATGGACTTTATCTCAACTACCTTTTCGTTGTGACTAACTTTGTATTATGCACCTAATAATCCTTATGTGGTGTACGTACTGACCATTTGAGATCACTATTTATTTGAAATTATATTAATATTAAATATCCATAATCTCATATCATGGATATGTTTGTTGTCTAAACCGTATATCATTTTACATACAATGTTTATTTGGAAAGTTATTTTAATTATGGAAATATTGATGAATCTGTATACTCTACTCTATACGAATATTGAAAAGGAATATTGATCTTGTATTGAATCAATGTATAATGAATTATTTGGACATGCAGTAGCGGGTGGGGCCCACTATATCCCCTCGATGCATCAGTAGGTATCATGAGACAAAAACAGTTTGGCGACAAACCCTTCGAGTTTGTTTCCAAAAATCAGAAGGGTTTCTACCCACATAACTAAACTGTTTTAAAGTAATATGGTTTCATGTTCCAGATACATGACATCCAATTAATAATCATTCTCGTTATTCATTATCTATTATTATTATTATCCATGATATTTTCACTATGAAAAAATCTATGGATGCAGTTTCATTTTTAGTTATTAATGGCATTAGTTATTCATTTATTTACTTTTCCATTTTTATTATGTCATATTGTTTGTGATTCACTTATTATTGTACTCATGCTTCCTCTATTTTTAACCCTTACTGAGCGTTTGAACTCACACCTTTCATTGTCTACCTTCAACAAGTGATGAAGATAAGATCTTTTATTGAGTTCCTGGGGATTCTGTTTTTTAGTTTTTGTTATGTATTGTATTTTGTAAACTTATCCAATGTAATTTGAGTAACATCTATGTATTTAGTTTCTTCAAGACTACTAAACTGATCATTCCTTCGGGATTTTCATTCCTTTTAACCATGCCAATGTCACATGTAATGCACTGGCACCGGCCTAGAGGGGTTGGGGCGTTACTATTTTGGAAAATTTTATATGTTTTGTTTTAAAAAATAAACTTTTTATTTATAATTGGGACATAAAAATTTACTCTGGTTGAATTTTGGTATTTTTCGGATAAAATTCATTTTTAATGAATAGTAAAAAATAAGGCATTTTAATTCAAAATTTCCATTTCATCCAATTTTTTATATGGATAGATTGTAATTTTAATTGTTTTTAAAGTGTAATTGGATTAAGTTTTTATCATTTAATCCAATTTTAGTTAATTTCACATTGAAATTTAATATAAACACATGTTAATCTTTTAGTGGTTTTTACTTTTAAAAAACTTGTTTTCTCGTTTTGATAATGGAAATTCATTTTAAATTATTTGCTGAATATTATGTGTTTTGAATTTGGAAAAATTGATTACATATTATTAATATAAAGGTCCAAATTTTTTAAATATGTCCCTTTTATTTTTGGATATGATGAATTGTAACTTTTGTAATTATTTTTATTTACCACGGTTAACAGCTAAATCAAGTAAATAAGCACAAAAATAATATTATAATTATATAAAACTATCCTAAAACTTGGAATAATCATATTGGATGAGATAGTTTCGACCAATACAACCCTTGGGGTGAAAATTTGGCCTTTGGAAGACACTTGGGTGTTATTATGACACTTATAAATTTTAATTTAAAGTAAAGGAAAATATGTTATAAACATATATATTCATACTATTTTTTTAATATAGATCTATATAAGTGGTATATTCTACTATAAATATAAATTAGAAATTTAAAAATATTTCCTACATCATGGTATTTTATTTACAATTTTTAGATATTAAATAATTAAATTTAATTATGACACAATGATGATGGAATAATAGACTTATTACTGATGGAATCAACTAAATGATATTATAAATATTAAAATAAATATTCAATGAAATAATATATGACATAAAATATTTTTATTTGTGAATATGACATGTTATAATACTATTAATTGGTTTTTTGAAGTTATCTCTATGTCTGGATTTTATTTAAAATCAATAAAATGAATAGTGTAAAAATTGACATAATTGATATTTTATAAAAATAATAATTTTTTAAATTATTTAAAAATACTAAAAATATTTTAAAATCACCAAGTGAATATTATAAGGTATAAAAGTTAATTAAGTTTCTATTTATGTGAAAGTTACCCCATATAAGTAAAATAATAGCCTCTTAATAATTAAAATGTTGTTACCACACTTAATATTAAAAGAGAATAATTAAGGGTAAACCAAAAATATAAGGTTTAAAATAAAATAAATTCATGTGTAAAAATTATTGTATGATAGGATTTTAAACTATACTCATCTTATCTTCTACATATATAAATTTGGATCCATTTTAATTAAAAAATAAGTTTATATTAATTTAATAATTTAAGAGTTTCCAAGGGTGCCCCTTCCATTTCCTATAAAAATGTACCCTCTATTCCCTCATGCTCACAATTAAAGAACATTTTGGTTTATCCAATCCTACCCAAACCTCTTCCTAGAATCCATACCCTCATCCTAGAATCCACCTTATGGAATAAATCCTCCCAAGGAATCCTTTTGGTATAAACCAAGAGAAGTTACCTGATTAAAAGGTAACACATTCTCTCATGATTTTTAGTTTAATTTCCTTTATACACTCACTAAATGATTCTTATTCCATGAATAGATAAAAAAATTATCAGAAATTTACTATTATTTTTTATATGGTTTCTATCTAAACTTATACAAACCTCCATTTAATGGGTTATAAACAAACTGTTTCTTTGTACGATGAACTACTGTCTCACAAAATGATTATTGTTCAATGTTCCCCTACCACCTCTCATGGTGGCCATTATAATGAATTTTTTTTAAATATGATATATATTATATTTATAATGTATCTATAGTTCTGTAATATTTATTTAGAACATAACTTTATGCTTTCTATATTGTAAAAATATGATAATTGTTTTTTGAGGAACTGTGGACAACCGCCCCCTCAAAATGACATGAGTCGTTCCCACTATACATCGAATCTATAAAGGATTGTTTTATTAAATATATGAGACATATATTAAATTAATATAGTTATGGTTTTATATTATATATTTAGACCATTTCATTATTATACTTTTAATATGAAAAATAAATGAAAACAATGTTCATGAGAATTTACGGCCTACCGTCTCCATGAACGGTGTATTAAATTTCTTATCTCCAAATATTATGGAACATTATAAATACATATATAATGTATATATATGATAATTAAATCATTAATACTATTATGGTGATGATGGAATTTGGACCACATGGAATGTTTTTTAACGTACGTGGCGACAATGACTTTTTCCGCCGCTACAACCATTATTTGATATTTGGATTTATCTAAAAGTCATAAGGTTTTTGAAAGAAAAATAAATACCATATAACCTTTTTATATATTTTGGTATTGAAAATGGTTTTGATAAAGGATTTATTATGTAAATATCTTGATATGATTTATTGTTATTGCAATGAAGAAATGTTATTATTCCATTATACTTGTTTTATGTGTTATGATTATGTTATGGTTCTTGAGCATTGTTTATGTATACTGATGAATCTATGATAAAATGAGGGTGGGTGAGCCTATTATATCTATCCAATGCATTGAATAATGAGAAATAGTTAAACATTAAGTTTCTCCTAAGAGATTTAGGGAATATACTGTGATGGGTATTCCAAACGTAACCATGAAGGTTACTCCCTATATAGTTGTGAAAGCTAAAATGTAAGTATTATATGGATTTCGTAAGTTAAGTTTATGATTTATGATTTCTAAATTATTTTTTAGGAATATTATTATTTCATGATGTTTGTTAAAAAGATTATGTTTTATGGTTGAAAATTATTATTTTCTGAAAAAAAATCATGGGTTTAAATTAAATTATTCACGGACCAATGGTTTTATTCATTATTCTATATTCCTTAATGATATTTTTATGGTCATACAAAGTTTTTGAAACGTTTTCCATAGAGTATAAGGATGGGTAAGAGAAAGAAAGAAGTTAAGAATAATTTTATCAAAAAAATAAATCATGTTTAATTTTAAAAAGTTTTATATTGTGGAATAAATGTATACTATTTTAGTTGTATATAATTTGTATAAATTTGAGTTTTTATGTAATAGTTATGGCTTAATTCTTTAAAACACTAAACCTAAAAATATCCCCAATGTGAATTCTTGACTTAACTCAAGATTAAGTAATTTTTAAGGCTAGGACCTAATAGTTGGTATGAGAGGGATGTTTTAGACAAATTTAGGTATTAGGAGTTTTTTTAAACATATGGTAACATTATATGTATATTATTTTGGTTAAATCCTTGTTCTTTAACATTTTGAGATCATGGAAAGTTGATTACAAATGGAAGGAGGATGATTGCAAACAACATTCTTATCTCTTCCTGTTGACTTGCTTGCATTAATTATTGAAAATTAATCTCCAGATGATTCTGAAACTTTTAATAACATAGAACTCACTTGAAAGTGGTTTTTTAGGATATCAAAAAACTCCACTATACATCGATATCATCGTGGATCATGGGTTTATTTTAATAAAATACTATTTTATCAATATTCTCATAATTTTAAGAAATGTAAATATTATCAAGTCATTTTCAGATATTTTACCTTTTCAAAAACTTTTGAAGCATATTATGATTTTGAAAAAACTACTTAAGAAGGATACCCATGCACAAACTATTTATATATGCTTTAAAATTATATTCTTTCATCACATAATCATAGAATTTTAAAAGGACCCTTGATTGAATGTTTCAAAACAAACTCAGTCTGAAGGTTTTATAAAAATCATGTATTATATGATGTTTTGATATTATATTTCATATAAGATTATTTTTCAAAACTATTTCTATGAAAACACCCATACGACCCAAGTTGTATAAGGTGTATTTGGAAAAAGGAAGCAAGTGACTTAGAAGAATCTCTAAATCATTGTTTCAATGTATGGACCTTCTATCTATATGAAAAAAATGACTATGAAACCCAATGGACACCATGATCAAGGTAAAATATTATTTCTTTTGGGAATAAATTTATTAAATCATATCAAGGTGAAATAAAAAAAATATGTCAAAATATATAAGACTTCAAGAATTAATATGGTGAGGTAATTATAAGTTGGGACGAAAATTATAGGTATAAGAAATCCTTTAAGGTTAAAACATGTTATGGTCATTTTTGAGGATTTCATCTAATTTTGGTAATTTTATAAGAACTATATAGTTTTAGAAAAAAATACAAACCATAGGAAGAGTGACAACCCATCGCGCCAGACAAGGCCGTGGGAATCGATCCCATAATTAAAATGCGAGAAGGCTTTATCACATACAACTATCCTATATGAAGTCCCTGGGTAGAAAGACTTTTTATTTTTAGTTAAAATAGTTTATGGAATAAGATAAAGTTTATTTTTGGAAATAATGTTTTATCAAATGGATATACTTGGTATTGAAAAATGATTTTTGGATTAATTGATAAATGTTATTTTGGAAGACATTCACTATTTTGAGAAATTTATATGATTAAAATAATTATAATACTATGGGATTTTAATTGAGGAGTAATGTTTAAATTATATTATAGAAGAATATATGATTTTTATTGTGGAATTAAGGGAATTAGGTTATTTATGGAATTGATTGACCTATCTTGTAGGAAATGTGATTAGGATAATTACTTTTTTGGTATAAGAAATTAAGCGTGGTAGATGTTATTTGGAGATAAATGTTAATATTTATCTTGGAAAACTTTGTGATAAAATCCTTATGAGTTTTGGGTTTCAATCATAGTTTGGATTAATTTGAGTAATTTTAAGGACATTTATTTATTGAAAGGTATTTGTTGAACTTTGGATATTACTATTGAATTTTAGAGATTAAAAGTATTTTTTCACCATAAAATGGTTTATTATTTTTAAAGAATTATCTGATATTTTACTAACCATTTTGGTTTTGGTTAATGTTTAAAGGTATGAGAAATAGATAGTTAAACTTTTGGGGATGATATGTGTTTTTATAAGCTGATTATAGTGCTTTGGGAATGAAAAATTCATCTTATATACTCATCATTTGGAGAAAAAGATAAGTTTGTGGTGGAAATTGATTAATGGATGAAACTCTTCATGTCAAGTAAGTATATTTCCTTATGTTATTATTCTATGTAGTAAAATAATTCCTTAAATTTATAAAAATGATCTTAAAACAAAAAAAAATCTGTTTAATTTTCCTACAATGAAATGAAAGACCATTTAACCCATCATAAGTTTCATGTTTTCCGATTGTTAACTTTCTCCTGATCAAGTTTTCTATCACTCTCCATCAGAACATGATGTTTAGTTTTTCTTTTATATCCATGTTTTCTTATATGGAATCCTAGAATGTATTTTCTCGAGTGACCTTTGTACTTCAGTTTATTTCTTTTAACATGGAATATTTATTGACACTTTTTTAGATGTATGGTTTTAATGAAGTAATTTTGAAAAGTCATACCTTAGTTACTGACCCCGAATTAAAATTACTTGGACACAAATTCCAGGGGGAGAATGTAATATCCCAGGTAATTATAGAATAATACTTTTCTATATATATTAATATTTATTAATTATATATTAATTTTAGTTCAAAGGGGACACTATGTGAGATAGAATACATACCATGCAACAATGGGTTTCTTTGAAATCTTTTGTTTCATACAATACTGAGTTATATTGAAAAATAATTCAATATTAAAAATATTATATTAAATTGTAGTTAATGCCTAACTTTTGTATTGATGGGAATGAACAGAACTAACTATATTCTAGTTAAACAAATTTATTAAATGTTTTCACTTTCATCCAATAACTTTAAAATACATAAAATGAGAATAAATCCAATTTTAAGCATAAAATACTCTAATATTTTTTTAAAGGTAGTTTTACCACCTTTTGATGGATAAACCTTTTTAAATATAGTTTTTGACAGTTTTATACATTCTATTTTAAAAAATAAATTTCTTCTTTATAAGTGGGATATAAAAATTTACTTTGTTTGAATTTCAGAATTTTTCTGATAAAATTCAATTTTTAATGAATTGTAAAAAATACTGCATTTTAATTCAAAATTGCCTTTTCATATAATTTTTTAAATAGTTTCATTGTAATTTTAATTATTTTTATAGTGTAATTATATTATTTTTTTATTATTTAATAAATTTTTGGTCATTGGAGGTAATTTCACATTTAAATTTGATATAAACACATGTCAATCTTTTGATGGTTTTTACTTTTAAAAAACACGTTTTCTCATTTTGACAATAGGAATTAATTTTGAATTAAATAATGAAAATTCTATGTATTGAATTTGGAAAAATGGATTCCATATTTGGAATCAGAAGGTCTAAATTATTTAAAAAGGTCTCTTTTTATTTTTGGACACGATGAATAACAACTTTAGTAATTATTTTTATTTACCACAGTTAAAGGGTAAATTAGGTAAATAAGGTTAAAAATAATATTATAATAATATAAAACCACACTAAAACTTGTCATAATCCTATTTAATGAGATATTTATAACCTAGAAAACCATTGGGATTAAAATATTTCCATTGGAAGCCACTTGGGTGTGATTATGACACTTATAACTTTTAATTAAAATTAAAGAGAAATATGTTATAATCATATATCTTCTTACTATTTTTTATATAGGTATATATATTTTATATCTATAACTATAACTATTAATTAGAATGAAAAAAATATTTCCTATATCATGGTATTTTATTTATTATTTTTATACATTATATAATTAAATTTAATTATGACACAATGATGATGGAATAATAAACTTATTAATGAATGAATCTAATAAATGATATTATAAATATTAAAATAAATATTTTTTGACATAATTTATGCCATCCAAAATTTTTATAGGTGAATATTAAATGTTATAATACTATTAAAAAGTTTTTTTGAAGTTATTTTTTTGTTTATATTTTATTTATATTCAATAAAATGAATAGTGTAAAATTGATATAATCGATGCTTTATAAAAATAGTAATTTATTAAGTTATTTAAAAATAATAAAAATATTTTTAAATAAAAAATTGAATATTATAAGGTCAAAAGGTTCATTAAGTATATAATTATTGGAAATTTAACCTATATATGTAAAATTAATATCCTCTTAATAATTAAAATGTTGCTACCATAATTAAAATTAAAAGAGAGTAATTAAGGGTAAACCAAAAAGATAAGGTCTAAAATTAATTAAATACATCTATAAAAATTATTTGATGATAGGATTTATTTATATACTCATATTAAATTTTACATATCTCATGTTTGATCTATTTGAGTTAAAAATAATAATTTATAATAATTTAATAATTAAAGAGTTTCTAAGGGTGCCCCTTCCCTCTTTTATAAAAAGGTACCCCTTCTTCTCTAATACTCACACTTCCAGAACCCATTGGTTTGGAAAATAACTACCCAAACATATTATTAGAATCCCTACCCTCATATTATAATCCTACCTTATGGAAAAGATCCTCCCAAGCAATCTTTTTGGTATAAACCAAAAGAAGTTACCCGCCTAGGAGGTAACGCCTTCTCTCATGCTTTTTAGTTTCATTTCCATTCTCCACTCCCTAAACTATTATTATTATATTATTACATATAAATAGTATCCTAAATATACTAGGATGTTTTTTATATGGTTTTTATATATTATTACACTCAACTTCATTTAATGGGTAACGAACATACAATTTCTGTGTACGGTGAACTACTGCCTCACGAAACGATGATTGTTCAATTTTACCCAACCACCTCTCATGGTGGCCATTTAAATGGAAACTATTTTTACATATGATATATATTATATTTATATTTTCTTTATTATTATGTAGTTTTTATTTATAACATACCTTTATTCTTTCCATGTTGTGTAAATTTGATAATTTTTTTTGAGGAAGTGTAGACTACTGACCCATCAAAGCGACATGGCTCATTCACACTATACATGGAACATATAAAGTATCATTTTATTATACCTATGAGACATATATGACATTAATATATTAATGGTATTATTATATATATTTATATCATTTAATTATTAGTCTTTTAATATGACAAAGAAATGAAAGTAGCGTTCATGCATATGTACGACCTACCACCTCCATGAACGATGCATTTCATTACTTATATCCATATATTATGGATTATTATAAATATATATATATACTGGATATATATTATATTTCAATCATTAATACTATTCTTTTTATGATGCAATTTTAACCATATTGACAATTTACATCAAAACAAGTTCTTTTTTGACTCAAGTACCAAATATTGACAAAACATTCGATATGAACTTAAATAGTTATGTAATTTTTATAGCATGTTAATAAGTAATATAAATTGAATAATAAACTTGAAAAAGGTTATCAAGAAAGTATAAATTAACCTAAGTTTTATATTTAGGAAAATAAAGAATGTACAAGAAAAGTCAGGCTCAAGGTAAGAGACTTTGTCTCAATCTTCTTTCATTGAGGTAAAATTTGATATTATACCCCAATTTATTTTATACGGTGTATAATACACCCATATGACTTTTAATTTCATAATCTTTTTTTTAAAAGGAATATTTTTCTATGAATAATTTTACTAAATTACAAAAATAATTCTTTTCAATGTACGTGGTGACTATGAATTTTTCCTCCACTGAAACCATTATTTGATATTTGGATTCCTCTACAAGCTATAATTTTTTTAAAAGAAAAATAAATACCATATACCATTTTCATATATTTTGGAATTTAAAAGGGTTTTGATAAATTATTTTTATGTAAATATATTGAAATGAACTCTTATGATTTCAATGTGGAAATATAATTTTTCTTTTATGATTGTTTTATTTGTTATGATTATGTTATGGTTCTTGGGCATTGTTTATGTATATGGGTGGTTTCGTGATAAAATGAGTGTCGGTGAGACCTTGATATCTTTCTAATGAATTGGCTAACAAGATGGAGGTAAACATTAAGGTTTATCCTACCAGATTTAAGGAATATACTGTGATGGGTATTACAAAAAAAACTATGAAGGTTACTACCTATGTAACTGTGAAATCTATAATGTAATTATAAAATGGATGCCATAAGTCACATTTATGATTTATGATTTCTAGAAGTATTTCAGGAATCCTATGATTTCATGAGTTATGTTAAGAATGTTATTTTTTATGGGTTAAAAGTATGATTTTGGGAAAATGATTTCAGGGGTTGAAAATATTCATGGAATAATAGTTTTATTACTTATTTGATATTAATTACTGAGATTTTTTATGCTCATCCCAAGTTTTTGAATAATTTTTCAATAGGGTATACTGATGTGTAAGAGAAAGAATGAAGTCAAGAATAATTTTATCAAGAAAATAAATCATGTTTATTTTAAAAAAGTTTTATATTGTGGAAGAAATAGATACTATTTTAGTTATATCCACTTTGTATAAATTTGAGTTTTCATATAATAGTTGTGGCCTAATTTTCTAAAACTCTAAACCTGAAAAGATCCCTAATGCGAATTATTGACATAACTCAATATAAATTAATGTTTTAATAAAGAGGCCTTATAATTTTGATGACTATGAGCAATGAATTTGGATAATTAAAGGAGAGAAAGATATTATGTTTTTTCCAAATCAGTTATCGCGATATATTATTAACAATGTGAAATTATGTGATATTCCTAACACATAAAATAAGAGGAAGATGAAAATTTATGAATTTTGAAATCATAATGAATATATTGGATATAATATTTGGCTTCTTACATTCCAGAAATAAGGGAAGAATAACCTATATGAATACCTCAAATAGAGGGTAAGATGTTATCTATGTGGAGAATGGGTCATAGAGTGAAAAATTATTGAGGAGTTCAATGTATTATCTAGGGTGAACATGGGAATTACCCAACTCAATTCTGTGAACCAAGAATTTACTTATATACCAATGAAGTACTTATTCCATGCAAATAGTTGAAGTGGAAGGATTGAAGTATTTATGTATTTGGATTAAAAAATTACGAATTGTGAAATATATAAGGATTTTGAGTATAAGTTTTATGTTAATGATCTGAAATAGCATGTTGAGTGGTACTGATGAAATATAAAATTTATTTAATGGAAAGGATATATTTTATGGAATAAAAATGACTAATTGAAGGCAACCCTTAATATATTATTAATATTGAGAAAATGATGTTTAGTTCAGAAAAAGAGATATTGGATAAGAATAATATAAATTGGATATTACTAATTACATTGGAAATAGATTAATGATTGGTTAAAAAGGTGGTTTATTCTATCATGGATGGAGTTTAATACATTTTGTATTTAAGGAAGATATCCAATCATCTTTAGAATAAGGAATCATTCATGTTTTTAATAAGGATTTATGGTAATTCAGGTTATTACCATGTTTCAAGAAATTACATGATGAAGGTAATCACATGATTAGTATGTGACAAACAAGAGATAATTTATGATATATATGGGATAAATGTTTAGTTTATTTTGAGAAATTTAGTGACATTATTTCTAAAGTTTTGGATTTTCATCTTTCAAAAGGGTTATAAGGTTAACCATTT
This sequence comes from Viscum album, assembly GCA_963277665.1. Lineage (NCBI taxonomy): Eukaryota > Viridiplantae > Streptophyta > Magnoliopsida > Santalales > Viscaceae > Viscum > Viscum album. The sequence goes on along the minus strand of OY728135.1, from coordinate 1,253,005,884 downwards.
TTGGAATGATTTAAGTTAAAATTAAAATGAGGTTTTAGAGATAAAATTATTATCTCACCATATGAGGATTTATGAATATTGTATAACATGTGCAATCCATTTTTTCTGTGATGTTAACCAAATACATATGGAATGACTTATCATTCTCTTTATGGAGCTCATGATCTGTTAGTGCTTTAGGAATGAAAAATTCACCTTCATTCCATGTATTAAGAGATGAAGTGATAATTGATTAACACACAACAAAAGGGTGATATTGTGCATATGGAATGGAAAGAAATCAAGTAAGTATATATTATTTTTCAAATTATTCAATTTTAGGCAAAAGGCCTTAAATTAAAATGTTATTATATTATCAATAATTTAAGGATATAAACGACCACTTAACACTTAATTGTGTTATGATTTTATAGACACTATACTTCTATAGATAATATACTTTATTATTATTAGTGATATTTATCACTCTCTATAATTATTTATTCTTTTCTTTCATGTGTAAATATTCACCTCCCACCTATGTTCTCCTACGTGGAAACTTAGTTATGAGTTAACTTGGGTAACTGTTATATTTACACCATTATTTTTTAAGGGATGATTTATTATTAATTTTCAATTTGTGGGTTTATATAAGAGGAACATAAAATTAGTAAAACATTTATGACCCATAAAAACATCAAGGGTGAAAATGTAACCCCCTCAGTTTTTTATGAATTATTATTTTTTCAAATAAATTAAAATTATTTAATCGATTTCATTTCATGCTAAACCATGTTATTATTGATTCATATGCAACATCAAGTTAATATTTCACTATATTAAATATTGATATTATAATTAATTACATGAAAAACTATGTTTGGATTGTGTTACATACAACAAACAGTTCCATCGATAGCTTGCATTATATGCAAGACTTAGTTTTAATAAACTACAATATATTATTAATATAAAAATATTATTTTAGTTATCACCTAGATGATGTAATAGGTGTTAATAATTAGATTATACTAATTATTAAAATATAATTAACACAAGTATATAAAATTAATTCTTACTAATTAATTATAAATGGGATTAAGAACTATTTGAAAATAAAGAATGTCCTTTTCTAATTTTTTTTCTATCCACAAACAAGTTTTATATCAATAAATTAAAAAAAAACCAATTTTGATGAATTATTTTTATTAAAAGTATATATTTTATATTAAATAAAATATTTGAAATTCATATTATGTGTTTTCTTGAAAAAATATTAGAATGAATCCAATTTTAGGAATAAAAATATTTATTTTTCTAAAAGTCAGTTTAACCTCCTTTTAAAGGCAAACTTGTTTTAAAACCAAATTTGTACACATTAAAAAAATTATTTTTACAAATAAAATGAATTTTTTAAATTTTAATATCAAAATTAAATTATGGTGAATTTTTTTATTTTTATGAGAAGTTTATTTTTTTATGAAAAAAATAAAATACCAAATTTTAAATGAAAACTGATTTTCAACTAATTTATTTATATAGTTAAATTATATTTTAATTATTTTAAAGTATAATTAGTTAAATAAAACATTAATAAATCAAATATAGGTCATTTTAATCAATTTCACATTGAAATTGGATATACAAACATTTCAAACTTTTGAACATTTTCAAATTAAAAACCTATGATTTTGTCTCATCTACGAGATTATTTTTATATTAATTTATTCCACTTATGGAATTGGAATTTGGAAAAATGGAATATTTATTTTGAATCAGAATAAATTATAATATATAATATGTTAACTTTTTTACCAATATTTTTAGTGAAAATAGTTAAAATTAAGTATAGTAATTAAGAGAAAACTGAGTTTACCGATGGACTAAAGATTAACTTAAGGAAAAAAGATACCTAGAAACGAGTTAAAAATTAATTGGATGGATATATTTGGACAATATAACCTATTTTATAAAACATTTTTCATTATTTTAGGCACATTACTTAAGGGATACCTCCCAATCATATTTACCTTTTGGTATTTACAAGAATTTCACTTCTCCTCCACTATAAAAGGGCACTCACCCCTCAAATTTCAACACCTATCAAGACATTTTTATTATATAAAACCTACCCAAATAAGATCCAAAATTACCTCCTATCATACTGTAACAATCTTTAGGAATAAATCTCTAAAATAATGTCATTTGGAGAAAAACAAAAGGAGTTACTTGAAGAATAGGTAACGTTCATCATTCTGTATTTTTGTTTTGTTTCCTTCTCCTCCCACATAAATTATTAATATATAATTAGTATATAATAACCTTGGTATATTAAATATACTGATATTTTATTATGTTAAGGGTAAAAACTAAAAATTCAAACACTTCCATCAAATGGGATACACAATCATCATTTGTGTATACGGAGGACTACAACCTCGCGAACTGATATCGTTTTTTCTTCAATTAACAATTTTAAAGGCTAGTAATAATGATGTATTTATAATTTATATATTATATATATTCTATTTATTATATATCTATGTTTTTATAATTTTTATATAACACATACATTTATGCTTTCTATTTTGTTAGAACACGATAACGTCGTTCGTGTGTGCGGCAAACATCAGTATCACGAAGCAATGTGATTCATTAACGTTTTACATGGAATGTATTATGGATGGGTTTGATAGATTTATGTGATTTATATGACATAAAAATACAAATTTAATTATAATACAAATATATATTATTTACTTTTCTTTCTTTAAATATGGAATGAAAATGAAACAACATTCACACGTACGTATGACCTTCCATCTCCATGAACTGTGTATTTCATTACCCATTTCTATGTTTTATAGATTATTATAAATAAATATATAATTAAAATATTTGATATTTATATCATGTTTTACATTCAAGAAGTATAGAAATATTGATCAATGTAATAGTTCTAATAATAGTAAGTTAAAACATACTCAAAAAGCAAAGAGAGTTAATAACCCAAAAGATGAAAATAATGAAAAATTACTAATGAATGGGTAATAATTTTTTATAAAAAGATCGTATATGATATCATAAATATTAATATGGTTTGTTTATAAGTTAATAACTTGTTTAAAACCAATATATTGGATGTTAAATAAAGTACAACCGAAATGAAAGAATGTGGTAAGGGGATTTCTAGTCTCACTTTTATTTCTGCAAGACTTATTCCATATTCACAATTTATTTATTTTATGTGGTGTATATAATTTTCTATCAAATTTTATATCATTAATTTAATTTATTTAATGACATTAAAAGTTTCAATTTATGTTATTCTTTAATGGATCTCATGATTCAAAAGTCACTCAAGTTGTATATGATTTTCGTGTCACTTTTAAATTTTGTGAGACACATGCGATATTCTCCACCTCTTTATTCTATGTAGTGTATATAATGAACATGAATTAATTTTATGATGATTATCATAAAAATTACTGGTATTTAAATTCTTTAATTTTAGGATATCTATTTCATTTGGTTTATGATAAAATCATTACAACATGGTAAGGTAATTTTTGTCTCAATTTTCCTTATTGGAGACGTACGCTAAGTTATGAACCTATATTATTTTACGATATTTATATACTACCCCTTTGAAATTTTATATATGTAACATCCTTTTTAATTATATTTTAACCTTTATTTAATTTTATTATTTCATGTGGATCATGATTCAAATTTACCAAAGTGGTAATATTTTATTATTAGAATCACATCGTTATCGGTATTGTTTATGATTATACTTCTATTAATGAAATATTATGATCCATATCTCAATAATTCTCATGAATATTATTATCCAATGGTTATTTAATATATATTCAAGTAATGGTACTATTTTTATTATCTTTGGTACATAATAAAATTAGGAAAGTGTTTTTAATAAAATCCCACCTTATCACTCTCTTCAGTTAGAAATCATTTTTATTCAAAAAACATATTTTCTAAAAATATTTTTAAAATTTTTAATGATATTTTCAGATAATTTTCAAGGAAAATTATTTTAGAAAATTTTTATGTTTTAAAAAGTGTTTAAAATGGTTTTCATTTCTTCCTTTATATGTTTTTAATGTTTAATTAAAAATGGGTTTCAAGATGTTTTCTATTTTATAAATAATTTTTCTAAAAGGAAAGGATATTTTACTCGAGAAATGATTTTAAATGATATTTTAAAATTATTTTCAATCTAATATGACATAATTTGTTATAGTTTATAATTTATTGGGTGTATTATCCAAGTAAACCCTTCTTATTATTTCTTTTAATGGTTTATGTTTAATATGACAAGTTTTTTTGAAAACTATTCATCTTCCATAGGGTATATCCTAAAAAAGTCTTTGAAGAATTGATTCCTTTCATAGGTAATTCTATGATGAAATGATTATGAATCTTGTATCTTTTACATTGGATAGATTATGATAAATGTTTATTCTCTTGTGAAACACATATATATGATTTCATTATGTGATAATTGGGACCTATATCACCCTCTAATGAATTAAGAAATGATAAACTGTATATGATCATAGAGGGTACATGGGTTATAGAACAAGTCTAAAAAATGTGGGTACATGGTTTGGAGTACATCCCTAAAAATAAAAGTGCACCAAAGTAATATTTTAAGCCCGAAAATAAGATGGTACACAAGTTGTATCGCAAACTTGAAAACAAGAGGGTACATAGTGTGTATCCCAATCCTGGAAACAATAGGGTACATGGGTTATAACCCAAGATCGAAAACTAAAGGGTTCATATTGTATCCCAAGCCTGAAAAAATAGGTACATAGGTTATAGACAATCACTAAAAAAAGGGAACTCATGTTTTTAGACCAAGCCCAAAGTAGGTACACAAGTGATTAAAACAATCCTAACATGTTATAAAAGTATTTTTAGGTATACCTAAAATAATATTTTCTATGCTTATAAGTATTACAAAATAATAAATCTTATTCTTATACTATGATATCATGGATTATTCTGTTCATTCCCTTATTATTCATGTCTTAGGAGATGATAATCTTTATTCCATGACTCATGATTGTGATCTCTTATATGTAGGATATTGTTTCTAAATGTTATTATCATGTTATCACGCCCTTATTTTCATGTTATGATTATGTGTATCCATTTTTTACCCTTGCTGAATTTCCAAGATCAACCCTTTCTTATGTTTACTTTCCCTAGGTTATGAAGAGATGTTATAAGTAATAGTACTAAAGGGTAATATCATTTTGGGAATCATTGAAGATCTTTCAACAGGTGAGAAGATTATGTTCCAAGATTTCAAATGTACTAAACTATTATGGTCATCCAACATGTATTTATGAAATGTAAATAATATTCATATAAAAAGATGTAATATTAATTTATTTTAAGCCTGGTTCACTATTAAATCCCCATTCCAATCCTATTTATCTCATGATATTTCAATATTTACCCAATTAATTAGTGGGATATATATGTCCCATTAGTCACATAATGAAAATCATATATATGTGTGGCAGAAGATCATAATAAATTCATTATATTATAACCCATGAAAATAAATTATCTTCATAAAATATTCATCATATAATAACCCATGAAAATAAATGTGTTTCATAAAACAATAATCACATTATAACCCATACAAAGGAATGGGTTTCATAAAAAACTTAATCATAGAATAACCCATGGAAATGAATTGGCTTTCGTATACATTTCATCATTTTATAATTGCATAATCCATGGAAAAGAAGTGTGTTTCATAAGAATTTCTTCATGTTATAAAGCATAGAAAAGAAAATTATTTCATAAAATTATTTCCAAAATAAACATAAACCATTTTGATAAATAATATGAATGGTTTACTTTAGTGATATCCCTAGTAAAGAAAAATTAAAATCAAATTATGTAATCTTAGAAGGAAAAGGATTTGGAAATGGAAGTTGGGAAATTTCTTTTTGGAAAATAACCTTTATTTTAAAATCAAATTTTAAAACTAAAAAATCACAAAACATTTTGAAAAAAATTTCTTTGAAAATAAAAATTGAAATATATAATAAAAGATTCAAAAACCACTTAAAAAATTTCCGAAATAAAATATACTTAAAAATTCTAAAACACATTTTAAAACAGTTTTTTTATAATAATTTTATATGAAAATAAACATAGAAACTTGTAATGGAGGCTATAAAACAATGAGTTTCCATGATGGTTGAAAATTATTTTCATGATGTACAATTTAAAAAATATTCCTTTTATACTTTTATTAAAATTTAAATTGTCATTTCATAGTAAATGACATGAATATTCCATTCAAACAATTTCATAAAAATTAAAACTTTGTAATTTTTTTAATAAATCATTTACAGAATATTAAATAAAAAAAATTCCAAACATTTTTATAAAACATTTTCTTAGAATAAAAAAAATTTCGATTGAAAAGTGACGTAAACATGATTTTTATAAAAACAATTGCTTTGAATTTTTGAGTACCCAATGTGAGTAAAATGAAGGAAATATATGTATTCTCATGATATAAACATAGGATAATAAAATTCATGAGTTTATTTATAGATAGATTATAATATTTTATCATTAGAATCATACAGATAAACAATCTTGATAAATACTGAGATTGCATTATAAAATAATTACCACTTTTGTAACTTTGAATCGTAAGCGCCATGAAATAATAATATTAAATGAAAATTATAATATAATTATATTAATTATATTAAATTTAATTGTGGAATTATATACACCTCCTCAAATAATATTGGTACATAACATAACATATGTCTCAAAGAATTAAAATTGAGACAAAAACACTTACTGATTTGGTAACTTTTGAACTGTAAACCCTATAAAAGAGAGATATTAAAATGGTTATGTAAATCTCAATTATTTTCCGGGGAATAATATTATACTAAAATATTGGGAATTATATTAAACACATAAATGAAATTGGTGGTGAATATAACAAGCGTCTCATAGAAGAAAAAATTGAGATTGAAATTACTTAACCATACGTATCAAATACATTCATACAAATTTGAACATCCTGTATAATAAATATGATTTTACTATAAATATATTATAGAACCATACTTAACTATATCATACCATATATGATTTACTTATTACCTTTAATTAACTATTTATTAAAAATTCCATGTTAAAGTCATGTTTTGTGTAATAATTTCTTTACCTTTTGTGTATGTTTTGATTTGGTATTTTCAGTCCCATTAATTCAATCATGGTTAAATTGTCTGAATAATTTTAAAAATTATATAAATAACATATATATTCATTATATATGTATTTATAATAATCCATAAATGTTAGAGGTAAAAAGTGAAATACATTGTTCATGGAGATGATATGCCATACTTATGAATGAACGTTGTTTCCATTTTATCGATGGAATGAAAAAATAAAGGTAAATAATATATTCACATTATAAAATAATTTTTATTTCATATATATCATATATTTTTATTTAAAATATTCATTTCTAACTTCCATGTAAAGTGTGTGTGAAGAAAAAATCACAACACTTCACGACACGGTAGTTCCCTGTACACACAAGCAATGTTATCTCATTACCAAGGAATAGAAATTAAGAAAGAATATGTGATATAATGATTATAAAATAATATTAAAATTTTAAATATCATATATAAACATTAAATCCAGAATTATATCCTATAATTATATGTGGTGATGGAAAACTAAAAACATCAGTTTGCGAGTTGGTAGTCCACCGTACCCATGAATAATGATTTCGTAACCCATTTGATAGAAGATGAGACTGATATAAGTCATGAAATTAAAATAAAATCATTTATGTATATTTAATATAATTATGTTATTATATTATAATATTCTATTAATAATTTATATATAATGAGGATGAAGTAAAATAAAAAGATCGGTTAGGGATGTTACCTCTTCTTCAGATAACTTCTTTTGGATTTCACCAAAAGGTTTCTTAGTTTGATTTTATGAAAAAAATAAGGATTATATGATGATATAAGGAAATTAAGGAAGCTATTTGTGCAGGCTTAGGAAGAAACAAATGTTTTTTGATGCGTTAAGAGGATAAGATAGGGGTGACCTTTTATAAGTGTAGTGTGTGGCTGACATGTAATTTTTGAAAATAAAAAAGTGTAAGCATGTTATTCACATTAAAAATAACCAAAAATTGGCCATTATCTAAATTAGAGTATAAAATTTCAAAATATTGTAATAAAATAGGCTCTGGATATGTTTTGGGTTATTTTCAAACCTTATCTTTTTAATTTAACCCCATAGTAAACCCATTTTTACTATAAATGCAGTAGGTAATTTTTTCTATTTTTACTATTATTTATGGAAAAAAAATTATGGTTACATTAATAGTGAATATAAATTATTAAAATTCCAAATATTTAATATATTTTTTAAATTTTTATTTACATAGTTATAAAATTTTAATTTATAATTAATCTCATAGACATGATGAGAAAATGTACCTTCTTTCAAGGAGAAAATGTTAAAAAGTTCACAGAGTATTTATATAAAAGTTAACTATGAAAATTATTCCAATGAACTAAATTTTATTATTAGATATACAATTCAACTAATTTTTCTTTTAAACTAATTTATAATTTTTTTTTATTTTTTAAAATCTCTAAGAGTAATGAAAACCCTTAATAATAACTAGAAATTTTTTACTATTCTTCCAAAAATTTATCATTTCATAAAATTATAAATAAATAACCTTAAGTAAATTTTGATATCTATATTTCAAAAATTAAAGTAAAATTTTCAAAAAAAAATCTAATAGTGTTAAACATTACTTCTATTTTTTACAAAATTAAATTAAAACATTTTTTTTGAAAAAATAATATTTTCGTAACATAAAAATAATTTTATAAAAATTAAGATTTCTCTTTCCCCTACAACATAAATTCTCAATAGTTTTAACCAAAAAATTATTTTTTTAATAATATTCAACTCTTGAGTAATGTGCACTGTAATAAAGAATATTTAACTAAATCATCGCCTAAGAATACTTGATTTGTACATCACACAAAATAGCCAAATGAATTGTTCAAACAATATTAAAAGTTATTTTAATAAAGTCTTATATAGATGATAGAACACTACAAACAACATTCCGTTTAGGAGGTACAAAAAATAAAAAAATATTCACTCACTTCCTCTCTAATGTTGGGTCTCCAAAAATTAAGTATGAAATGCACAATATCCATATAGGTGTCTCTTATAAACAGAGTATAGCCTATAACACCCCGATATTTTTGGAAAAAATTCAAACAAATTTAATCATTTCAATATTTTTCAATACATCAAACACTGATTTATGAATGTGTTATATTAAACACTGTCTTTCTTTACACATGACACTGAGTATTAAAAAAATGAGTTATATTATTAATATTATTATTTAAATGTGATCATTATAACCAATTCATTAAACATAGCGATATGAATAGTATTAAATAATTTTACAATATTTATTATAATAGTTTTATATAAATAAATGAATTGATAAAACAAAAGTTTATTACTTCTAAAAAATACACTAAATCATATTAACCTATAATATTTGTGAATGGAATCAAAACATTCAATTTACATTTATTTTGATATTTATAATATTAATTATTTTAATCTTTTATTACTAAGGTAATTAATGCATCATCATTGTTTCAAAAATAAATTTAATTATTTAATGTATAAAAATTATAAATAAAATACCATGATGTAGGAAATATATTTTATCTTTATAACGAATATTTATAGTTGAAATTATCTTATGTATAACCCCATATTAAAAATGTTTTAGTTATTAAAATTTGAATTTAATACTTTTAACTCTTCTTTAAATAAAATAATAATAAATGTCCTAATCTAATCCATGTGGATAAAAAATGATCATATTTTATTCCTAAGGTTTATTTTGGTCAAAATACACTTATCCAATAGAATTATGACAAGTGTTAGGGTAATTATAATATCATTTTTAGCTTTAATTTCCATATTTACTTCTAACCATGGTAAATAAATTCAAACATTACTATTCACCAAAAAATACTTTCATCCTATTAAACCACATTTTACTTACTGATGTCAACTTTTTCTATTGTAGTTTTGAAATTCAATTCACAGAAGCGGTAAAATTATGTTTTATGCAAATTTGCAAATGTGCCTAGAAGGTAGGTAAAAGACGTTAAAAAGTTCAATAAAATATTATATGTTTAATCTTATTATAAAATGACCCCAATGAATTAAATTGGAATAATATAGGTATTATTTATCTATTTTTAGTTTAAAATAAATTTTAATTAAAAATAATTATTTAAATAACATGTCGGTTTTAAACAATAATGCAGTGTTTTTCACTATTCATCAAAAATTGAATGTTTTAAGAAAAATACCAAAACCTTTCCCTAAACTATTTTTGATATTTCAAATTCAAAATTTATTTCTCTTTTACAAAATTCAAAACATAAAAGATGCATTAATTAATTTAAAATTAATTGTCATTATCAAAACTAGAAAGCAGGTTTTTGAGAAGTAAAAACTATCAAAAGATTAATATGTGTTTATGTCTAATTTAAATGTAAAATTAATTAAAATGAGAAACATTGGATTAATTGATAAAAATAAAATCTAATTATACTTAAAAAACCAGTGAAATGCATAATTTAACAATATAAATTATTTTTATTAAAATATTTGTTTTCAATTAAAATTTAATATTTTCCACTATTCATCAAAATATGAAAGTTACCAGAAAAACACCAAAAATTTAGCCAAACTAAATTTTTATGTCCTAATTCTGAAGAAAAAGTTTATTTTGTCAAATTAAATATATGAAAGTGTCAAATATTGGATTTAAAAATCGTTCTCCATTAAAAGGCGGTAAAATTTCATTTTTTTTGAAAAATACTTATTTTATCTGAAAAAAGAATTTTTTCGTATGTTATGTCTAAGAAATACATAATATGGATTGTAAAATTATAGGGAGTATATAAAAATTAAAATTTAGTTAACACTATTCATAACCGCTTTTTGAATGGCTAATCTAGTAAGACATGGTGTGCTCGAACTTGGTGTTGCATGTAGTGAAAGCTATTGAATTACTTTAATGAGATATCGTACCATGCTATCTTGGGGTGTTACAAAAAATTTGTCACAATGTACTTCCTACAAATTTTTTATTCTTCTTCTAGTTAATTTTTACTTGATTTTGTGCAAGGATTTCCTCTATAAATAGACCCCATATCAATTTATATGGAATGGAATTCATGTTTTCTATTCTAAATCAAACTATGATCATATATTAGTATAAGGATGAACATGAACTTCCAATTGAAATTACTTATATTATATGAGTCTTACGACCTATTCATAATGGGTATTTATCTCTAATAGTTAGGGCTAAACTCAACATTAAATATATACCTATTGTGAGGGAATATGATAATGTAATTTAAGTAGACTTTCCTAGTATTCCCTTAAATCATGAACTTAATTTTTAAATATAATTACTATATACTTCTATGCTTATTTCAAATAATCTTTATAGAGTGTACCTAATTTAGTTGTAATAATTGAAGACGAAACTCGATAAAAATTTAAAAAAGTGATTCATATGACTTAGTTTCTCACCATGGGTTTCACATATTATTTTTTTAAGATTAAAGATGGCTCAATTCATCTTTTATTTGAATATTAAGAGAAACATTTCATTGATTGTAAAGAACGTGACAAGATCACTATGAAGAACAATTTTCATTTACCCCATATTTATGACTTGTTTGATCATCTATGGAAATCTCAATACATTTGAAAGATTAGACTTCAAAATAAATATCATAAATTAAGGGTCAAAATAGAGAATATACCCAAGAAAACCATTTTTATGTTGTATAGACACTATAAATTTATAGTAATTCTATTTTTACATTCCAATTCCACCTTTATCTTCATAGATATAAAGAATAAAATCTTCATATATTATTGTGATGACTTTTTGGTAGTCATTATAGAAAATATTATTACATATTCCAAGACGAATGAAGATCATGAAGATCATTTAAGGATTAAGTTAAAGACCTTGACAAAGGTGAATATGTATTCCAAATTAATAAGTATGAATTCTTACTAAAGAAAGTATCATCCTTAGTCCATATAATTACAAGAAATGGAATATCTGTGGATCCTTAAAATATGGAAGTTAATTAGAATTATCCAAGACCAACCGTAGTGAAAAATATCTATAATATTATTAAACTAGAAAGATATTATCAATGCTTGGTGATAAATTTCATACTACTATCAATTCCACTAACCAAGTATACATGGAATAGAGTCAAGTTCATTTGGACTCATGAAAGATAATTTCAAGAAACTAAAGATAAGTTTAGTCAATTAATCTTTTCTTACATAACCCTATAGTGTAAATGGGGGTTTTATCTATGGTGATGCTTCAAATAAGGTACTATGAGGTTTTCTCATGTATAATTCCATGGTAGAAGTGTATGCCTCATGTTAATTGAAGGTACTTGATAATGTTTCCAAATTCATGATTTAGTGCTGGTAGTTGTAATTTTTTATTTGAATATATATAGGGGTTATCTTTATGGTGAAAGGTGTGATACATATACTAATCATAAAATACTTAGGTATATATTCATATACAAATAGTTGAATATGCACAAAATGAAATGGTTGGATTTTGTAATGAATCGGCCCAGGCTGTCCATCTGACGGATACCCAAATCATCATGTCTAGGAAACCCTCCATATAACAATTGTTTTAATTAATTTAATTAATTTTGATCCATTATGAGTTACTAATAATTTTGGATTGAAGTTTTATTTTTTGAAGGGTTTTGTTACTGTGAATGGTTTATGCATGGTTAGGATTAACTATGTGCCAAATGTATATGAGGGGTTTACTATTGGAAGTAATATTTCATATATTTTGATCATGGTTAGCTTAACCATGCATCTTAATCACGGTTAATTGTGTGGGTACTCAGTGATTCTAGTCTAAGGCACATGACTTGCGCAGAGTTAGGTAAACTGTACAACAAGCATGCAGATCACCTCTACGTTTTGAGAATGATGGTTGGCATGGTTGAAACATGAGTTTTTTTTGTTTTGTGGAACCTCGGGGAATCTTTAAGGTTTGGGGATAATCTAGGAAGCCCTTGGGTATGGTTTGCATAAATTTATAAAAATATTGTGGCCTAACCATGCAGTCTACACAGATTTTAAAAGTTTGGGTTTTAATTTATATTTTTAATTCCTTTTAAATTAAAAAACCACTTAGATAAAATAAACTCACCACATCCATCCACCCATGAGCTCCATCATTATGTTGATTTCTTCCATATTTATTTCAACACTCAAGGTGGGGTCTCCTTTTCCTTTTCTCATTTTCCATATGAGATTTACCCTTCTCCTCTTTTGGTGTGAGATTCATCCAAAACTCAAGGGTTTCAGTATATATTATTCTATACTATTTTTAATTTATTGTGTTTATATGAGTCCCTTTTTATTGATTGGGAATGCATCACCAAAGGTGATGCATCTCACTCCATTTCGGCCTGCCTTCCACTGTTTGAGGTAGTCATTTCTATAGAACCCCTTTTATTACATGTTATAAATTTCTTGTCCTAATTAAAATTATTTCTTGTAAATTTATAAGTATTTTATATTTTATAGAAGTCTCAAAATATTGTTTTATTTTTTTTGATATTGGAATGACCCTTGGATGAATGGAAATCACTTGTAAAAATTCATGTGTGACCCTTTAAAATTATTAAAGTAACTTAAAAAATTATTTTCTTAGATTTAAATTTTTTTATGGAATAACCATGTTTTTTAATAGATTGAAAATATTTTTAAATACTTAGGATGAAAATGTTTAACATTCTCAGTGGTTGTTAGTTCCCATTTGTATTTTCCAAAGGAATTTAATTATTTTAAAAACTCGTTTGAAGTAATTTTTTTATTTTTAAAATAGGTGTGTTTATATTTAAAGGTATATTTTTAAGGGGTTGATCCTTATTGAAATAAAGTAAAGATTTATTTGAGTTTCCCTGGTTTTATTTTATATATATTATGGTTTTTTATAGATTTATGTGTAAAATCTATTTGATTTTGAAAGGGATTTCCAAATGAATATACTATATGTGACAAGTGAAAAACCTGGTTGGCACTTTGTGATGTAATGTTTGATTTATTGGATTTTTGTACTCTTGTTGATTCCCTTTGTATTGTTGATGATGTTTTTTATATCAATGTGATGGTTATTTGAATTGTGATTAATAATGTACTCATATGTTTGTGAGCTTTCTAAGAAAATTATGTGAGGTGGGTTGAATGTGATTGTGATGTTAGAATTTGGACTTTGTTATTATCATGGGAATTATTTTTTTATCATGGGTCACCTCCTTAATAATTAATTAAGGAAACCATGGCCAATAAGTGAGAATTTATGGGAATTTTCTCAGATAATTGAGATGATTAATTGGATAATATTCCCTAATTATATGTATTATTGGTGAATGGGAGGGCCATCAATGATATTATGTTTAGAGAGATTTATTGAAGAATATGTAACCATTAACCTACTAGAAATTGGTCAACCTTTTCATGTCTTATTCTTTTCCAATTAGTTTTTGAGATGTTCCCTCATGATATGTGTGGTATGCTATTTCTTATTTATTATATATTGATCATGTACGTTGCTTAAATATTATGTTATACATGTGTTGATGTGTTAGTATTTTTATGATTGATCATTATAATTATGTGGTTTACCTTATGATAATATTTTCACTCCTTATGAATAGTTTTTAAATCACATTGTGTATGTTTAGATTATTTTCAAATGATTATTTTAAATTGGTTTGAATGTGTGATTTATAAGGGAAATTATTTTGGTTATTTATTTAAGATTTTTAAATAAATAATCTTTCTTTCAATTTGTTTATGAAAATGGGATTTTAATGAGATGTGGGAAAAGGGGGGGAAACTCTTTAGTTTATTTTCGATCATTTAAAGGTTTCATTTAAAATTCTTTACTATCCTTGTTTTTATAAAGTGTTCCTGTATTTTTTTTGAAAAATAATGTGAAAACCTTATTTATACCTCATCTTCAAACTTGAAATTATTGAGTTATTTTACAAAGGGATTTCCATAGATTTGGTGTTAGTGGTGGTCTAAGGATTTTTTTATGTTCTCACATCTATATTATCTGAGATTTAGGTTATTGGTTATCTTTTAGACTAAACTTTGAGCATTGATTTATCTTAAGTTTGTTTTTTATTACATTCGGCCAATGTGTGTATTGTTTTAATTTGATAGGACCAACATTTATTTTCATAGAATTTCTTAATTTTTTCCCTTCAACTAATTTTCTTTAGATAATGAGGATTTTATTGATTTATATCGTAAGAGGTAGAGTGATATTATGGTGGTCTATGATTGAAATTTTGTGGGTATATTTACCTTTTAGGAGAGGGATATTAGGGTGGGGAGTGAGGTGTTTGGTGCTTGATCTATTTACTACCTTTCTTATTATCTGTTTTTTTATTCAAACCTTTTTCCTTTGGTATGAAAGTTTCATATTCTAATGAGTCTTACTAGTTGTTTATTATATTACTATCATCACATTTACTATGATTATTGAGAGAAATATTTCCCAAGTTTGTTCTTCTAATTCCTGGGAACTAGTTTCCAGCTCATGGGGATTGAGAATGCCCATTAGGCCGATAGAGGGCATGTTTTGGCATTCATTTAATAGACAACCTAGTTTGGTTTATTACAAATTGTATCATATATTTGGGTTTTTCTTTTCCATAGGATCCTAAGACATTGGAACACCTTTTTTATTTGTGTTTTCATTGAATGATCGAGTTATAATTTTTCATTGGAACTTGGAAGGTAGGTGTAGGGAGATTCTATCTAGATCTTTCCTGCCTTGAGCCTAGAGTTTCCATGGGAAGTGGGATTTTAATCTTGAGTTTGAGATTTTATTATATTTACCATTTAGGATGTTTTAATCCTTATTCGGTATAGTTGAGTTTCATTGGGGGTCATATGAGATGTTTTTATATAGTTAAATAGAATGAATTCAATACATGATGTTGGTTCCTAGGTCTTGAAAAACAATATGAAAACCAAACACTTGATTATGAAAACTCTTAAGAACCAACGCATAATTGGAATGTGGCCTTCAACCATGTTGAAAAAGTATGGAATGGTTCTTCATCCTGGTTGTTTCTTTTATTTAGACCACATAAACCTAGGATTACTTCATGAATGTAAGGGAAATGAGATAAGGTTCATGGTTGGTCCTGAGATATGTTAGAATATTTGGCTAGAGTTTCCTTCTAGTCTTGTGTTATGCCTCTATTTATATGTTTTTTCATGTAATGTGAAATTCATTTTGTGTGCGTGAAAAATTGATTTCATAAGAAAAATGTTTTTAGTTTTAAAAAAAGTCCATTTTGCTTGTTTGTAAAATAATTTTAGTTTCATTTGGAATTTGGAAAATGGTTTACATATGATTGATTTTTCTAATAAATTTCCCATGGTGTTTTAAAAATCGGTTTCCTCTTTTAAGGGAAATCATTATCTTCCAAACTGGAATTTTACCCTTGGAGCGTGTGTTTGAAAAGGGTAAAGGATTTGAAAAATATTTCAAATTAGAAGTGTTTGTTTTACTTTGAAACTTGGAAAAACGTTTCTATTTTAAAATTAGTTAGTGCTGTTTTCAAACCTTTTCTGAAAACATTTTCAAATCAACCAAGTCAAGTAATGTCATTCGGTTTAGATTTTTATAATGGTTTTTATTTGTATTTGGTTGAAAGAGTGCCCAATTTTAATGGTTCCTTTGTTTTAAAAATGTGATATTGGAATTTATTTTCATGTTTTAGTAAATATTTTTATTTTTATCCCTTTTATGTTTTACGATAGGTTGGTGTTATGTTTAGGACATGACCGCGTGAAGGTCTATATCTCAAATTCTTTGATGTTCCACCCTCCACCATTGAAATATGTAATATAAAAGCAAAGTGTTTGTTTTAGGGATCCTTTCTCATTTTTTTAACACTTCCCATGCTACGAATGGGTTGTCATGTGTGATTTCATTTTTCAAAGTGTTGTGGTTTTCATTTATCCAAGATAGTTTTTTTAATGTTTCCTTTGTATATTTTGGTCTAGTGGTTTATACAAATAAATTTTAGATGATGGATAGATTAGTGAGGATCATTTATTATTGTAATCTTCTATGTGAGTTATTGTTTGAGGTTTAATGGGTGAGTGGACCTAATTTAGTGTATCCATATGGTGTTGGATTGTGTCTCTTTTGGTGGACATACCATTTTGAGATTCATGCTCAGTGACTTAGGGGAAATTTTTTCTTGAGGAGGTTTTGGCCTAGGGTATCTTTAGTTTCCCACTATGGGATGTGTTCCCATTTGGAATTTTTTTTATTTTTCATTGATTTATGTTTTCTTATTACACTTTTATGGTGTAGAATATGGGAAATTTTTTGTTTTCTTGTTTAGACATTGTGAGAACCTAAGTTGAATTACTAGACACTCTAGGTATGGTTTTATTTTTGTTTGGTCTGTGGATTCCACTAGGATGTGTTTTTTTCAAATTTAATATGGGATTATATTCTATATAATTAGATATAAACACCTTCAAATGTTGGTTGTGACCCTTATGTTATAGAACTATCATTACTTAATGAGACATGAATCTTGTTCTTATAATCCTTAGTTTTTGGACACCTCATGTTTTGGTGGTATGGTTTGTTTATACCTTATGATTTTTTTTTGATTATTTCTCTCCTCATAGTGTTGGGATTGGTTGGATTTATATAGTGGAGATTCTTAAATTACATTTGGATATTTTGGGAATGTGGTTTCTCGTTATTGTTCTATTATTTTGTGAGAATAATTCCTTGATTGTTCACCCATATCAGTTCATTTATAAATGGTGGGGATAAGGATGATTAATCCCCTTATCATAGGTATTTTCTTTCTTTGATTGGTTTTTATTTGATCTTTTTTAGGAAGCTCAGTTTCTTGAGGATTGTTGTTTTTCATGGATGTTTTCTTAGAATTCCTTCCCTATTTTGACCATTACCTTGACCTGAGATGTTCTAGGGGTAGAAAAGTCCATTGCGGGGATTTTGTGACACCTTCATGTCACTGTGATGTTAATTAGTTAATAATTTAAATAATTTTTAGTCTTTGTGAGTTACTTATAATTTCATGTTGAAATTTTAATTTTCTAAGGGTTCTATTATTGTGCATGGTTTTCACATGGAAAGGAGTGACTATGTGCAAATCATGTATGTGGGGTATTCCCTAAGAAGTGCTATTTCACATAGTTTGAGAATGGTTTGATCAACCATGTAACTTACCAAAGGTTAACCATACGGGTCCTTATTGACACTAGCCTAAGGCGCGTGACTTGCATACGGTCCAGTAAATCATGCAACAAGTGTGTGATCACCTGTATGTTTATGTAGTTCCAATTGGAAGACTTGGAGCACAATATTTCAACTACTGTATTAAATAGGGGAATTTTTATAGTGTAGTGTTTATAAAGGAAGTTAATTTCACATGGTTGATGCATGGTTAGGGAAACCTTGTGGATTAACCATACAGTCTACCTAGTTTTTTTTTAAAAAAATGGGTTTTATTTTATATTTTAATATCCTTTTAATTTAAAACCCCTAAAAAGAAAATATCCAAAAATCATCCCTACTCTTTTTATCTCTATCCTTGTGGTCATTTCTTTTGTATTTATGGTTGATTCTTCATGGTGAGGCCTCCTATTCATTTTATCCCAATTTCTTGTGATTTTCACATCCCCTCTTATGGCATTTGATTAACCGAACCCTAAGGGTTTTTAGTTGTTCAATTCTATCACCATTTCATGTTTATAGGGTTTTTTATAAGTCCCTTTATGCTTAATTAGGTTGTCACCACCAAAAGAGATGCATCTCGAATCGTTTTGTCTTGCCCGCCACTATTTGAGGTAGGTGTTTCTATGGAACCCCCATGTATTACATGTTATAAATTTCCTATCTTGATTAAAATGATTTATTGTAAATTTATAAGTGTTTTTTATGTTTTAGTAGGATTAAATTCTTGTTTTGTTGTATTTTTTCATAGAATGGGCCTTGTATGTATGCCAATTTCTTGTTCAAATGGTAGTGTGGCACTTTAAATTTATTTAAAGTAATATGAAATATTTTTTCTTGGCTTTAAAAAAAATTCTGGTATAACGAAGTTAGTTTTTTAATTTATTAAAAATATTTTTAATGTATTTGGATAGAATTAGTTTACATTAAAAGTTGTTTTTAGTGTCTGTTTGAATTTTCTAATGGAATTTCATTGTTTTAAAAACATATTTGAAGTTAGTTAGTTATTTTTTAAATGGGTGTTCTTATCTTTAAAAGGCATATTTTACAAAAAGTGGGTGGTTGATCCTTTTTAAAATTAAATTGATATTTATTTGAGCTTATTTGGTTTTGTTTGACATTGATTGTGGGTTCCCTTGTATTTATATTTGGATTCAAAATAGTCTTGTAAATGGGTTTCGAAATGTATATACAATATGTAACAAGTGAGAGTCCCGGTTGGAACTTTGATATGCGATGATTGATTGATTGGTTTAATTTTCCCTTATTGAGACCCGTTGTATTATTGATGATGCATATGTATATCCATGTGAGGTATCATTAAATTTTTATTCATTATGTGTTAATGGGTTCAGTATCTTTATAAGGGAAGTATGCGAGGTTGGAAGAATGTGATTTTGAGGTTATACTTTGGGCTCCATTATTGTCATGGGATGAAATTTGTTTTGATCATGGACCACCACCATTATCGATTTAATGGGGGACCCTAGGATACTAAGTTGGAATTTATGGTACATTGACGTGATAGTTGAGATTATTCACTTTCTAGTCACCCCTTCTTGTATGTATTTATGGATAATGGTAGGGTCACTGATTGGACTTGGTTTAGAGTTATTTGGTTGATGGATGTGTGACTATTATCCTTTCAGCAGTTAGTCCACCTTTGGTTGTCTTGTACTTATCCCATTAGTCCCTCAAGTGTTCCCTCATGATATGTATGGTATGTTATGACTTATTTATTTTATATTTAACATGTTGGTTGCTTACTTTTTATGTTATTCATGTGCTGATATTTTTCTTCTTTTGTGATTGATCTTTGAAATTTTATGTTTTTCCTTATGATAATATTGTAACTCAATATGAATGGTTCATACATCACCTTGTGTGTGTTTGGAATAATTTCAAATGAATTATTTTATAATGGTTTGAAAGTATGATTTGGAAATTAAAACATTTCATGACATTATTTAAGAGTTTTAAAGAAATGGGATTTTCTTGATTTTTTATCAAAATGGGATTTTTATTAGAGGTAGAAAAATGGGAAAAAGTATTTTATTTTATTTTATATGGTTTAAAGGTTTCATCTCAAATTATTAACTATCTTTGTTTTTATTTTATAAAAGGTAAGTTTTTGTAAAGTGTTTATGTGATTTTGTTTTATAAATCAAGTGAAAACCATCTTTATACCTTATGTTCAAACTAAAAATTCATGATCTATTTTACCAAGGGATTTCAATAGATTTTTCAAGTAATGGTGTCCTATTGAGTGATTATTTTCTCACACCTATATTATCTTATTTTTATGTTTTTATTAATCCTTTGGACCACTCGTTGATAATTGATTTATCTGAGATTAGTAAATATTTTGTTAACATTGGACAATGTGCCTATTATTTTAGTTTGGAATGACCTTCCTTTACTTTCCTATATTTCCTAGAAATATTCCATTTAAATTATTTTCATTATCCAACTATGATTTTATTAATTTATACAGTTTGAGGCATATTGATATTCTAGTGGATTATGATAGTCATTTTATGGAAGTATATTCCTTTCATGAGAGGAAGACTGGGGTGGTGAGGTAGGTTTTTGGTTCCCAATGTGTTAATTTCTTTCCTTATTATTTATTTTGTTTCTTCATACCTTTTTCATTGGGTTTACACATTTGATTTATAGATGGTTCATGTTTGATTTTTATTATGTTATGGTTATCACATTTACTCTGATTATTAGTTAAAACCATTCCCAAGTGTGTTATTGTGTTGCCCATGAACTAGTTTTCAACCCATGTGGATCGAGAATTCCCTTCACACTAGTGGAAGACTGGTTCATGCATCAATATAATGGATGACCCAAACCAGTTCATTAAAAAGTTGATTAAACATTGTGATTGATCGATACATTACTACTATAGGAAGGTGAACAAGGTGATTGATGCTATGGATTGGAAGGACCATGTTATCTTTTCTGTTATGAGGACTGAAAGAGATTCAATATTTATGTATTTATAGAGGATGGATCTTGAAATCCTGATGGAAAGAGACAAATCCTATATCTTTTAGGTGGATGTTTAACCGTCCATTTATGTGACTATTAAAGAGGCACAAATAGAGGATGTGGTAATGAAAAAGAAGGTAAGGAATGTTCAGGACTTTAACTATGACAGTGATGGAATGATCAGGTTTAGGAACTGAGTATGTGTCCCATAAATACCATAATTTAAGAAATATTCATTTGATAAATCACATAATTCATCATTCTCTATCCATCCTTGGAGTAAAAATATGTATATAGATTTTAAAGAGAACTTATGGTGCGATAGCAAGAAG
The DNA here is from genome assembly GCA_963277665.1 of Viscum album. Classification (NCBI taxonomy): domain Eukaryota; kingdom Viridiplantae; phylum Streptophyta; class Magnoliopsida; order Santalales; family Viscaceae; genus Viscum; species Viscum album. The sequence goes on along the minus strand of OY728135.1, from coordinate 1,252,984,068 downwards.
GGGGATTTTTTGGAGTATGTATCTCAATGACTGATTTGTTCTCAAGTTAAGATAAACATCAAAAGTATAAGGTGTTGGTGAAAAAATTACCCACACATATATAGAAATGGGAAAAAATAATTATTGATTTCATCATAGGTCTCCCCCAAGACTTATAAAGAACATAATACCATTTGGTTTTAAGTCGATCACCATATGAAGTTAATACATTTTATTATCATCCGAGAATACTTGTAACATTTTCCCCCTCCTCAGTGTCTTGAGATGAGGTTAAAGTTCTTTTGGATTTAGGTGACACCCCTAATACACAAATGGCTAGAAATAAATGCCAAGGGCTTCAACAATATATGGGGGGACCATTTTCCCTTTGAAATAAAACAACCAAACCCAGACAACCATAAGCACTAACCATTGTATGATGAATGATAAAAATTTAATACAACTCAATGTAAAACCAAAATGACAAAAAACTAACCATAGATAAGAACCATATCATATTATAAGAGAAAACTAAAAACAACATCAGAGAATAAAGTGGAAGATAAAACCAACAACACTCAAGGACTCCAAAGAGACCAAATACACACCTCCCAACACGATCTAAGATACAACTCCATAATCCATGATCAAAGTATCACAAAGAATCACTAACAAAATAATATAATTTTCCTTTACCAGTGTCTTGATAAACAATATCTACAAATTCACCAAGGTGGCCAAGTAGGGGGCGAGTAATGAAACTAAGTAGGTTTTTTCTAAATGAATTCTATACTCAAAACACTAGGATAGAACATGTTGTAAAATTTATATAAAACAATATGTACATATATAATACTTTAAAATAGTTTACATAAAATAAAAAGCATTTATGTAAAAAAAAATTTATACCAAAATAGTTTCCAATCCAAATACATTAAAAGGAAATAAACCAAACAATTATTTAAAACCATTTCTCAAAACCCATTTTGATATAACCCATTCCATTCCATATATCCACACATCCAACCATGAATTAATCCATGGTCCTCCCTATACTCATGAGTGTTGAGACATACTTTCACTAATCCATCACTTTGGAGAACCATTTTAATGGGTGAAAGTTCATACCCTTACCCATCCCACTTTTTATGGGGGGAAATCCATACCATTATCCATCCCAATTCACATGAATACACACAAAACATTTATTCCCAAATCAAGCCAGACCAATTGCACTGAATCATTTAAATAAAAAAAACTATTTTTTTATTTAATACCTTTCCACAAAACTATTTTCCTTGAATCAAACCAAACAACTATTTTAAAATAATCAATTTAAAATCATTCAACAAATCACTTTTTACAACAATTCTGTAATTCAAAAAACCATCACTAAAGAAGGTTTCTACAAAGATTTTTAAAAATAAAAATCACAATAAATTTCAAGAAATTGAAATAAATTTTCACTAAGCCTTCATGTTCTAATAAGAGAAGTTTAGAGTAAAGTTACCTACCTCAGAAACTATGGTGGAAATGAATAATGAGACAAACTATTCAACAAAATTCAATTGAAACTCCAAAAACCAACCTTAGATCTTGTTTCGTAACATAAAAACCTCAAAATTTCATCATGATTAGCATAAAATATCATGTATATATCCAAAATGGAATAGATATATAAATACAATATAGGGAAGGAAAATATATCTAATAAAAACCACTAAAAATAGAGAATTACCAAGAAATGTGGCCTTTAACAGACAAATATTTTCTAGCAGATTTCTCCCAGAAAAAGAGGAATGGTATCCAAAGACTTTGGTAATAGGGGAATTCAATTTAGGGTTTTAATAGGAAAAAAATGAGCCATTAAAATGAAATATTGAGTTATATTCACAATTTTCACATCCAACTTTTAGTCAAGCATAGTTGGGTGCACTGTTAAGCAAACTATTCTCTAACCATGCATAGGCCTCTTTCCCCAAATGAAAACTAACTTCTGGGTGGATTAATGGTTTTTACAAACTTTTTTCTTACCTATATCCCAATACCTCACTTTTTATAGTTTTCTATAGGAGTTTCATGATTTCTACCAATCATACTCAAACTATGCACCTCTAAAAAATCCCCCAAACATTCCAAAAGTCCACTAAACCCTCCTAAACATCACCCAAACACTTTACATTCTTGAAATACATAAATAATTGGGTAATTAAATGAAAATGGGGTGAAAAAGTTTCACCACCATTGGAATTTCCATCCCCATAAAATAGAAATCAAACACTTCCTTGAAAAAGATAGGTCCACTGATCAATCATTTTATTTTCTTGTTCCCACATTTCTTCCTAAATCCAACCATGTTTCCACAAAACCCTCAATAGACTAATGATTTTCCCATGAAATAATTTCACTTTCCTATCCACTGTATACACTGTCACATGAACCAATGAAGCATCTGGCTCTAGGTTAATGTGATCCCATCAAATCACCTTGCCAGGATTGGGCTGATACTTCTTCAACTAAGATACATGAAACATAATATACACTAAACTGAACCTGTATGTAAAATCTAATCAATATTCCAAATCAATAAACCATTCAAGTATATCCATAGGTTCTATGTATCAACGAGATAACTTTCCCTACTTCCCAAAGTGATAATATCCAAGCCTTGGAGAGATTCTTAAGAACACATTATCAATAACCTTGAAAGAAAATGGACATCAATGATGATCCAAATACGATTTCTGATGACTCTAAGCTATCTCCATCCTCTTTCTAATCAACTAAATCATCTTCATTATCTCTTGAACAAGTCTTGTTCCAACTAGTGAAGTATCACTTGTTTCCACCCAATAATGAAGAGAATGAGAAGGATTCCCATACAATTTTTTAAAAGGAGCAATATGTATCAATTCCTGATAACTTTTTTATACCATAAATCCACTAAAGGTATGTTCTCTAACCATGACCCACCAAAATATATTATAAAAGCAAGTATCATGTCTTCAAAAATTTGTATCATCCTTTAGGATTTTCCATCTATATGAGGATGATAACATATACTCATACTCAGCTGAGTCCCAAGGGATTCCTATAAGGATTTACATAAATGAGATGTAAATCCTGGATCTTAGTCTAACACTATCAAAACTAGTACAAACTTCCTCTTTACCACTTATCATATATAATTTTTTTACAATTCTTACACCATATTATATTCATGAATTAGGATGAAATGGGATAAATTTTTGAGCTAATCCACTATCACCCATATGACATCGTGTTTCTAAACCATCATTTGGAGACCTGTCAAAAAATTATTATTATCTGCTCCCATTTTTAAATAGGAATAGCTAAATACTGCAACATACCTACTAGCTATTGGTTCTCTACCTAAACCTAATTACATGTTAATCTTCTTGAAACAAACTCAACCAACTTTTATTTCATGCCAACCAATCAACAAATTTATTTCATTTCTTTATAGATCTTCTATATTATAGGATGAATATTCAATCTTGAATGGTGGTAAACAAGAAGAAGTTTTTCCTAAAAAACCAAAGGTATGACCATCCGACAACAATAATGATAAACTAAACTACCATCTAGATTCTATCCATCAATGGTCCCTCCACTATTGTGTTTTGACCTCATAAAAATAAATCTTTGAATTAGATGTATATGCCTATTTAACTATCTCAACCAAATCAGTAGAAAAATAAACTGGGAAGAAAAATTCAACACTACCTCAGTCTTCACATTCTAAGTGCTTTTTAGCAATCATTGACATCAACTAGAACTGATTTGAAGCCTCTTTTTCTAACTAACCATATTACATCCTGCTTATTATATCTACTGATAAATTTCATTTACTCGGTGTATACAGCTAGTCATATTCAAATATTTGGATATACTTCATCCATATTCTTTGTATCATATTCAAATATCTTTGTGAGAAAATGTGTTTCATGATTTTATGATTTGTAAACACCATGAATTTCTCAACAAAGAGGTAATTATGCCAAGTGTTCAAAGCATGGAATATAGTAACTAACTCTAAATCATGTGTTGGGTAGTTTTTCAAGTGAAACCATAACTTATGTGATCCATAAGCTACAAAATGACCTCCCTTCATTATAACACTTCCCAGATGAGATCCAAAAGCATCAAAATACACCACATACCCATGTCCTGATTCCATAAAAATCAATATTGGTGGTGATTTAAGTTAAGAATTAATATTTTTAAAATACTTATGACATTTATCATTCCAATGGAATGGAACATTTTTACTTGTCAAAGACTCCATTGGTGAATTTACTGATAAAAAAATGGAAAATCATCTGTAATAACCAACAAAACCATGGAAACAATGTATCTCAAAGACATTCTTTGGTGGTTTCCAAGATATAATAGCTTCTATCTTTTTTGGATCTACATAAACACCTTTTTCTAAGATAAAATGACCAAGGAAATGTAAATCTTGTATCCAAAAAACACACTTTGATAATTTGGTATACACAAGTTGATCCTAAAAAAATCCAAACATTATCACCAATTGTTTCTTAAGAATAATCCTTATTCTTGAATACACCAGTATTCCATCCATAGACACCACAATAGAAAAATATAGATACCTTTGAAATAATTCATTCATAAATTCCATAACTATTTTTGGTGAATTTGTAAGACCAAAAGGTATAACCTCATACTCATTATGAGTTCTGAATATATTTTTTTCTAAATACCCTCCTTCCAAACTAGTAATTAGTGATATCATGATTGCAAGTCAATTTTTGAGAACCATTGGGCTTCCTTTAATTAATAAAAAATATCATCAATGCATGGAAATGGATACCAATTATTTATCATAATTTTGTTAAGCTTATGATAATCCACACACAACTAAAACGTTCCTTCCTTCTTTTCACAAACAAAATTTCACTTCCCATAGAGACGTGCTAGGCTAAATAAAACCTTTTTTTCTAGATATTACACCTACACTTTTAATTAATTTATTTCTTTATGTTCCATCTGGTAAGATAGAAGTAATGTAGTACTGGTCCCCTAGAGGAGGTCAATTATAAACTCCACTTATCTTATGGGTGACAACCCTGATAAATTATCAATAAAAACATCGTGAAACTAATCAACCACTTATAGAAAACCACTATTGTCGATATCATCCATTGTTAGAAAGGTCAACGTTGCTAATTGGTACAAGATAGATCCAACCACTAGCGCCAAGAAGCCTGTTAACCTACCTTTACATTTAGTTCCCCTCTAAAGAGATTCTCAATTCCATTATTAGTCATAAAACTAACCCTTCATGTATAATAATCTATTTGAGGTTTGAACATTTTCAACCAATCTATACCCTAGATTATTTCACATGAATCTATCTCAAGAATTGAAAAATCACATATCAACTTATCCCCATCAAAAACTATAGAACATTATTTTCACATAAAGAATCAACGTTCTCTTTGGACAAGAAGAGTTTAAAGTTTCAATAGATAAGATGTCATATCAACATGTAGTCCCATAAAATAAATAATATTATGGGATGGACATGTATCAAACAAAGAATTCATAAGGGTATAATTAAAAATAATCTTACCTCTCATTATTGATGGTCCAGACTGATTATCCACAATCACTTTATTATATCTATATAAGTTCTTACTCACTGCACTTTGTTCTTTATTTCCCTATTGAGATTTCACTACCTGGGGAGTCATGGTATTACTATAATAACCATGGATAGTGTGGTTATGTTGAAAAGAGGTTTTATGCTTCCCTTTTCTTGTTGAAGAATATGATTTCTAGAAAACATGAGATGTGTCCTGAACACCTAACCTTGGAGTATTGCAACAATAGAATTGAATATTCACAGTCTAGTTTCAATTGTGGTAATCTCTAGGGGTTCTATAAAATTCCACTTCATTTGATCAAAATATCCACACTAAAAACATTTAGGATTAATTATGGGTTTAGGAATAAGATTCATCAATCTAGCCATCTGATTCTGAGTCATTTCACTACCTTGGAAATAGGTTTCCCTCTTCTTCTTATTCTCAGAATTAGAGTTCCCACCATTTCCCATAGGTATCAACATAATTCTTCCACATGTAGTCCTTGATATGTCCATTTCTACCACCATTTCTCTATTGACCATCTCTATATAATCCATCATACAAAGCACTATAATCTTTCAGTGAATCTCTTGCCTCAACCCCAATTTGAAAATGTGTGCCTTCAATGATGCACTAGAATAATCTTCAGCTGAAAAAATAGACTGAATTTGTACATTTATCCACATAATTTTTCATTGAAAGATTATCCTACTTCAATATGGAAAATTATATCATTCTAGGATTCTTGAACACGTGAGGATAGAATTGACTATTGAATTATTCTTCAAAATCATCCCATGGAATGCCTTTTTATAATTTATCCTAAAATAAAAAAATCCCACCACTGGTGTTCAAGATACTTCAACATGTATGTCACCAACTTGACTTTCAACATATCTAGTGTTCCAAATAAATTGAATATTTAATTCATCCTATTTAGACACACCTCTACTTTCTCTGTTTCAAAATCACCCCAAAATATGAGTGGATTATGCTTATGGGACTAAATGGAATGATCCAATTTCCTTGGTTCATCCCTTATGTTCCCTCTATCCACAACTTTAAAATATTGTAAAATACTTTGAACCAGTTATTGGTTTACCTGTGGCTTAGGTGTAACCATATTTTCAGCTACTTATTCTAGTTGGTTTCGTCTATGCCTATCGGTTTCCATTTTCAATAACTAAATTGAACACCATAAGTATCACTCTTAAGAAACTAAAGGCTTAAAAATTATAAATTTACTATATCACAACTATGAAAAAAAGGATTTTCCAAAATTCAACATTTTCACTTTCTTCCATTTTTTAAAATTCCATCATCATTTTGAAAATCAAACCATTTTCAAAATACCCCTACCATGCATTTTCAAAATCTATCATTTGAAAAAAAATTAAATACTTTATTAAAAATCAAATTTTTCTGCACCAAATCATTTATAATTACTTCAAATGAAATATGCACTCCTAGTGGGAAGTCATTTCTGAAATCCATGTCATGCTCTTCTCATTGGCTACACCCATGAAAATGAGATTACAACACCTATGAGTGTCTCAAAATAGTCATGTGCTGTCACGACCCGACCCAACGGGGCTCGAGCCGTGACACCCCAAGCCCGCCTCCAATAGGCTAGGGGCTGGCGTCTAGCGCTGAGTAGGCTATCACACACATGGGATGCATTAGCCCAAGGTACCACACACACCCACATGTACCTCCATGCAACGGTGTAGAGATATATATAACTGAAAATAAAATGCATGAATACAACTATCCCAACCAGAGTACAGTCAAAGTACAAAAAAGACAAAAAAGGGCCCACCAAAAGAAAACTACCAAAGTGTCCAACCTGATCAGAAGGAGGGAAAACACTGCCAAAACACCTGCCATTAAGCTCCTCGGCACAGCTCTGGTAAACACCCTGGTCAAACCCGCTCACTAAGCTCCACCTGCTCCGGGTCCTTCTAGGACTTTGTCGAAAGGATTGTGGTCTGTACAAGACACAAACATGTGCGGGCAAAGCCCGTGCAGGGGTGAGTATAACAATACTCAGTAGGCACCTCAAAAACCCAAAACAAAAGAGAGCAACTGAAAGCCAACAGTCTGCTCATCCCAGCCAAAGGGAACCCAAACGAGAGAGAAACTCTATCTCATGACCATCCTCATCTAAACACAACTGGTCATCTTAGCTCAGGTGTATGCCCATACATACACCTTGAACAATCTAGATATACCCAGCTCACGCACCAAGCCACATGAGGTACCGACCTCATCACCAGCACTATCCACAACTAGTGGAACACACTCCACGATCACTGTCATCCCAGATGACACCTGTCTGAGAGATACACTCCATCGGGTTCCACACAAACATCTCAGTCGCTCACCCGAGAGATCACACTCATCGGATATCGTCACTGAGGAAACCTCGCTGAAACAACGTAAACACCAAACTCCTCAGATATGGGATCTCTCCTAGGGTCCGCTAGGGGATACCAGAACCCACACCGGTAGACAAAGATCTCAAAAATATGGGATCACTCCTAGGGTCCGCTGAGGGATACCACAACCCGATCTGGCATTCGTAGATCTCACAGATAGGGGATCACACCTAGGATCTGCTGGGGGATACACAACCCTATCTAGCACTCGATAGTAGCACGTCACTCAGATAGAGGATCGTCACTCTTATAAAGGTGGTCAAGATGATACTAGAACCCTATCTGGTATAACTAGAAATGCAGGGGATCAAATTGACGATGCTGCAACCCTACAGAAACCACACACTGAGTAGGGGATCACATAACCAGCAATACTGCAACCCTACTATAAACCTCATGCTGAGTAGGGGATCGTATTCCCAATGATGCCACAACCCTACTGAGCATGGCCCACCGCATAGGGGATCATATTCCAAATGATGCCACAAACCCTACTGGGTTAACTTTCTAGATAGGGGATCACCGCCCGTGGATAAGTGGTCACAGCGATACCAAGAACCCAATCTAGGGTAACGATGCTAGAGGATCCCGCTCCGGGACCACCTGAGGGATGCCACAACTATAACAGATTAAACATCTCATCGAGAGGATCACAAGCCTATACTAGGGTTGTGATGCTACGCAAACCCTCGTAGTAATGAACCAAAGGAGTACCCTCAACCACTGTTGGTCCAAACGTCGCTAACCCGAGCAACTCGCTACTACGCCACCCCGCGCACCTCTAAGCCCAATACCAAGGCCACCATCACGATCCATCAGGAAAAACATGCAGGATAGGATGTTTACTCACCCGAAATAGACAACTGGTGAAAAAGTCACTATTCACCGTATCTAGCCCATGTAGGGCCCACCCAAATATCCTGAAACTCATCAAACGAATCATACCACGATGATCCCCTCGGAAAAAGACACAGAATCGACTACTCGTTCGTCCGAAACAGACACCTGGTGAAAAAAGGTACTATTCATCAAACCCAGCTCGGGTGAGGCCCACACCTCTATCCTGAAACACATCGAAGGGATTACACCATTGTGATCCTCTTAAAAAACACACAGTATTGACTATTCATCTGCCCAATTCGGACTCCTAAGGAGAATGTTTTGTTTCTCCGTAAAAGCCCCAAAACCGGCCTCATGGGGCCCGCAACCCAAACTCAGTCCCAACACCCGGAAACCATAAAGAAAAGTCCACCATACCATCAGGGTATCAACGCCACTGACGACAGGTCAATCGGACGCTCCAGGTAGAAGATACGACGGCCTGAAATCGAATAATAATAAAATATTATTATTTTATTCGACGTTTCAATCTCCCGGGCCATGATCCCGAAACATAAAATTCCCAAAGTGAGATCAAAATATCCATCTCTATGCAAGGAACATGTCTCCATAAATGGCTCAAAAATTTGAGTTACGGTTTGCGAGTTACGAGGGTTTAAAAACCCCCGAAAAAACCTGGCCAGAATACCGCCTGCCTCACCGGAAACCACCGTGCCGCTGTCGGAAACCGTCGTACCACTGCCGGAAACCTCCGTGCCAGTGTCAGACTCCACCACGCCAGATCCGGAAACCACCATGCCACCGCCGCGCCGTTGTGGGTCTCACCTGATTCCGCCCTGGCCGCCGCCGGAATCCGGGTTTTCCGCCGGAAAAATTCTGAGATCCACTGGGAGCACCCCGGTGCTCCAAAATCAGATCTGAAACATGTTTCGGAAACCTAGGGACCCGAAATATACAAACCTTATGACTATTTGAATAAAAAAAACACATAAACAGGGTCTATGTTTTTAATACTCAAACCACCTACCTTGTGGGAGAAATACCGACGATCCGCGCTCCAAAGATTCCGTTGCACGATCCTGAAGCGTCCGCCATCAAAATCCAAGCTCGACGACACCTTGATCGCGCGATTTGGTCGCCGATTCACCATCGGAAGGGGAGGAGGAGGAGGAAGGAGGAAAAGTGTACCACACGTCTAGGGGGGGAGAAGAAATAAAGATATTTATTTTATTTTATTTTTTTACAAATATCTCCAGCTCCCGACTCCCCTCTGCCCGATGCCCAATGCAGACAAAAGTAAGGTCTCCCATAGGGTAAACACGTAGTTCTGAACACAACAAAGGACTCATATTTGGAATCCGAGACACTGTTTAGAAGTTATTCAAGCCTATTCTCATAATTAAGCTTTTCCACTTATTTAGGAAAACGCCCCTCGTGGCGTTTTCCACAGTAGGCCCGCGCCCGAAAATTTTACACCTCGCCTAGGGTAAACAGCACGTTCCGGACACAAACGTGCCCTTAGATTCCTCTACTGAGCTAGCATTTAGGAGATATCACACCCCCACCACGTGCATAGTATAAAAATACGTAACATTTTTATAAAATTAATTTCGGGCACACCGGGCCTTGGAATCGCACGCCGTCTTTGCGCCTAGCTCTAGAATTATTCGTAGGAATATTCCTAAGTCTGACAGGGCCAAAACCTGAGTCGCTAAATCCTACCCACCATAGAACTTTTCATCCCTGAAAATCCATAAGCATAATGAAAGCGATTGGACTCTCAACTTGGTCTCCCATGCCAGCGAGTTCACCAACAAACTCCCCTGCCCGAACATATAAGTCAGAGGGAATCATCCACCACACCTCAACACTATTCGCTTTGGAAAGAACTTACTCGCCCGCACAGTTTTAATCATGTCACAAAAAAGTGTCTTGGTGGGGGAGAGATCCTTCTTCCTCACGCATTCAAAGCACGCTGAAAAAAATCACACAGGGTCTTACCAACTTCTTGAACAAAACTCGAGCAAGCAACAAAAAGGTAGGAGTACCGCTAAACAGTGTCTATCAAACTACTGCAGAAAGTAGAAAAAACACAAGGCGTACCTCTATCCATCTGCAGAGCCTCTAGGTCAACAGCCTACAGGGAATACAGGCATCGTCGCTCTCATCCCCTAGCTTCCTGGGCTTGGCGTGGACCACCTAGGGGGTGGGGGTGGTGGCAACTGATACCGCCTACCACCTCCTGCTGCTGCATCAGCTCTGTCGCCACGTCCGCCGCCCTGTGGGCCTCCTTGCTTGAGATTCTACCTCTGCCAAGGCGGTCCATCGACCGGATCCCTCTCAGCAGCATGTCGGTTTGGACAGTCTCTAGCAATATTTCCCTGACCGTCGCAAGCGTAACACCGCCTCTCCTACGGCTGAACAAAGCTTGCCTGCAATCCATGTGAACCCTGAGCCTCAGATCCTCCATCCTGGGGTTGCCTCTTGAAACGTCGGCCACATCCAGACCCTTACGCCTATCGCCGACTACCAATTTTCGATGTCTCAGCTTCCACGCGCCCAACACTAACAGGCGGGATCTGCTCAGCTAGGAATATCTCCACCACCAACGCTCGCTCCAGCACTCCAGCATAGGTGGGAAAGCACAAAGAAACCACACCTACTTGGATGTCCCTGCGTAAGCCCTGCTCGATGGTCTGATCCCTAAATAACGGGTCTTGAACCATATCCAGGGAGTAGCGCGACAGGTCTGTAAACATCGCTGAGTACTTCGGCATAGTCATGCCCTCCTATCGAAGCTGTAGAAGCTCCTGAATCCGCATTGACCTCAACATCACCAGATAGAACTCTTCCCTGAAGAGCCGCTCAAACTCTTACCACATGAGTGTCTCCTCGTCATGGGACCGCGTCACTAGGCTACACCATCGCCCGACCGAACCAGGCAGAAGGCTCGCTGCTAAGACCACCATCTGATCTGGAGGTGTCCTCACCAGGCGGAAAACTCGTGTGACTGCCTCAAGATAGTCATCAGCTATCTGAGGGTCTAGATCACCCCGAAAACATAGAGGTCGCTGCCTCTGAAACTTGTGTAGCGCACTCAACCTACGTACAACCTCATCCTACCCTACCAGCACAACCAGCTACTCGACAGGTGGTGGCTCAACTGGAAGACCACCTGGAGGTCCAGTCTCAGAACCTGCGCCCTGGTTCACAACCTCTAGATAGGGCAGATTACCACCACAATCCCACTCTGGAACCCTCTCTAGCTGTCATCGTGGAAAAATCCTGAAATACATTCAAGATCCACCACAATCAAAGAGTATATCTGATGAGCTAACTTTAGTAGGACAATGAAAAACCCAAAACCCTGTCCTATATGATGTATTTACTATTTTTCCCTATGACCAGTGTACGAACGTCCCGAGTCGAAAACAATTTATCAGATTTCTAGTATATGGATACGTCGGCCGCCGCACCAACACTGGAGTCTCTGGCCTAAAAGTCAAGCTCGAAACATCATAACACTACCGCTATGCAACCCAAACCAAACTCATAGCTAGACCAGCTATGTTGTGAGATCCCAAAGGTGGAACCTCCTCTGATACCACTCTATCACGACCCGACCCAACGAGGCTCGAGCCACGACACCCTAAGCCTGCCTCCAATAGGCCAGGGGCTGGTGTCTAGCGCCGAATAGGCTACCACACACATGGGAGGCATTAGCCCAAGGTACCTGTACACACACACCCACATTCACCTCCATGAAACAGTGCAGAGATATATATAACTGAAAAGAAAATGCATGCATACAACTATCCCAACCAGAGTACAACAGAAGTACAAAAAGGGAAAAACCGGGTCCACCAAAAGAAAACTAATAAAGTGTCAAACCTGCTCAGAAGGAGGGAAAACACTACCAAAACACATGCCGGTAAGCTCCTCGGCACAGCTCTGGTAAACACCCTGATCAAACCCGCTCACTAAGCTCTGCATTCTTCGGGTCCTCCTGGGACTCTGTCGAAATACCTGTGGTCTGCACAAGCCACAAACATGTGTGGGCAAATCCCGTGCAAGGGTGAGTATAACAATACTCAGTAGGCACCCCAAAAACTCATAACAAAAGAGAGCAACTGAAAGGAAACAGTTCGCTCATCCCAACCAGAGGGAACCCATATGAGAGAGAAACTCCATCTCATGGCCATCCTTGTCTAAACACAACTAGTCAGCTCAGCACAAGAGTTTGCCCATAAATACACCTTGAATAATCTAGATATACCCAGCTCACGCACCAAGCCACATGAGGTAACGACCTCATCACCAGCACTGTCCAAAACCAGGGGAACACACTCCCCAATCACTGTCATCCCAGATGACACCCATTCGATTGATACACTCTATCGAGTCCCACACAAACATCTCAGTCACTCACCCGAGAGATCACGCTCGTCGGATACCGTCACTGAGGAAACCTCGCTGAAATAACATAAACACCAAACTCCACGGATAGGGGATCACTCCTAGGGTCTGCTCGGAGATACCAGAACCCACACCGGTAGACGAAGATATCACAAATAGGGGATCACTCCCAGGGTCTGTTGGGGGATACCACAACCCGATCTGGCGTTCGTAGAGCTCACAAATAGGGGATCACACCCAGGATCCGCTGGGGGATACCACAAGCCGATCTGGCGCTCGACAGTAGCACGTCACTCAGATAGAGGATTTTCACCCATATAAAGGTGGTCACGATGATACCAGAACCCTATCTGGTATAACACGTGATGTAGGGGATCGATCTGACATTGCCGCAACCCTACAGAAACCATGCGCTGAGTAGGGGATCGCATAACCAACAATACCGCAACCCTACTATAAACCTCCTGATGAGTAGGGGATCGTATTATCGACGATTCCAAAACCCTACTGAGGATGACCCACCGCATAGGGTATCATATTCTTGATGATTCCACAAACCCTACGGGGTTAACCTACAAGATAGGGGATCACCGCCCGTGGATAAGCGGTCACAGCGATACCAAGAACCCGATCTAGGGTAACGATGCTAGAGGATATCACTCTGGGCCCACTGAAGGGATGCCACAACTCTAACAAATTAAAAATCCCATCGCGAGGATCACAAGCCAATATTAGGGTTGTGATGTTGCACGAACCCTCGTAGTAACGAACCAAAGGAGTACCCTCAACCACTGTTGGTCCAAACGTCGCAAACCTGAGAGACCCGCTACAATGCCGCCCACACACCTCTAAGGCCGATACCGAGGCCACCATCACGATCCATGTGTAAAAACACGCAGGAGAGGCTATTTACTCACCCAAAACAGACAACCAGTGAAAAAGGCACTATTCACCGTAGCTAGCCCATGCGGGCCCCACAAAATGATCTCGAAACTCATCAAACGCATCATAACTCGATGATCCCCTCGGAAAAACACACAAAATCGACTACTCGTTCGTCCGAAACGGACACTCGGTGAAAAAGACACTCTTCATCCAAGCCAGCTCAGGTGGGGCCCATGCCTTGATCCTGAAACACACTGAATGGATCGCACCATTGCAATCCTCTCGGAAAAACTCACAGGATCGACTATTCATCCGCCAAAATTGGACTCCTGAGGAGAAAGTTGTGTTTCTCCGTAAACGCCCCAAACCTGGCCTCATGGGGCCCACACCCCAAACTCGATCCCAACACCTAGAAACCATGAATAAAATTCTTCCGTACCATCAAGGTCCCAACGCCACTGATGACACGTCAATCGGGCGCTCCGGGTAGAAGATACGACGACCCGAAGTCGAATAATAATAAATATTATTATTTTATTCGACGTTTCAAACACCCGGGCCACGATCCCGAAACATAAAATTCCCAAAGTGATATCAAAATATCCATCTCGACACAAGGAACACTTCACCACAAACGGCTCACAAATCGGAGTTACGGTTTGTGATTTACGAGGGTTTAAAGATCCCCCGAAAATAACTGGTCGGACCACCGTCTGCCTCGCCGAAGACCACCGCGCCGCTGACGGAAACTGCCGTGCCGGTGCCGGACTCCACCGCGCCGAAGCTGGAAACCACTGCGCTGTCGCGGGCCTTGCCGGATTCCACCATGGCCGCCGCCGGAATCCCTGTTTTTCACCGGAAAACTTCCAGGATCCACCGGGAGAACCCCGGTGCTCCAAAATCAGATCCGAAAAATGTTTCGAAAACCTCAGGACCCAAACTATACAAACCTTATGACGTTTGATTAAAAACAACACATAAACGGGGTCTAGGATTGTAAAAATAAAACATCCTACCTCGCGGGTGAAACACCGACAATCCGCGCTCCAAAGTTTCCGCTGCGCGATCCAGAAGCGTCCTCCGTCGAAATTCAAGCTCGATGGCGCCTTGATCACGTGATTTGGTCGCCGATTCACCATCGGAAGGGGAGGAGGAGGAGGAAGAGCACACCGCACGTCCAGGGGGGAGAAGAAATAAAGATTTTTATTTATTTTATTTTTTTTACAAATATCTCTAGCTCCCGACTCGCCTCCGCCCGATGCCCGATGCAGACAAAAGTAAGGTCACCCTTAGGATAAACATGTCATTCTGAAACGGTGGACTCATATTTGCGATTCGAGACTCCGGTCAGAAGTTATTTGAGCCGACGCTCATAATTAAACTTTTCCACTTATTTACGGAAACACCCCTAGTGGCGTTTTCCACAGCAGGCTCGCGCCCGCAAAGTTTACAGCTCGCCTAGAGTAAACGGCACGTTCCGGACGCAACTATGCCCTCAGATTCTCGTTCCAAGATACCATTTAGGAGATATCACACCCCTGACACATGCATAGTATAAAAATACTTAATATTTTTATAAAATTAATTCTGGGCACACCGGACCTCGGAATCACACACCGTCTTCGCGCCTAGCTCTAGAATTATTCGTAGGAATATTCCAAAGTCTAACAAGGTGAAAACCCGAGTCGCTACATGTACCAAACTCCCAAGTAACTTAAGGTTCAACATAAATAAGTTATCAATGAATTTTTATGATCTAAAATTCATGTCCTGAAAATCATACTATTTTCTACCATCCCTTCTCAAAGAGTAAACCAGAATAATTTACCAACTCCCAGACCAACAACCAATGCAACTTGTCCCAAAATGAAAGAAAAATTGGCCAAGACCGATACCATTGGTAGCATCCCGCCCCACCTCATAGGACTGAGACATGGTAGAAGTACTATTTGGATGTAGGTTACATCCCCAAGACACCAAAGGATGAAAATAATTTCCAAGGGCTTCAATAAAAGATTATGTATGATTTTATATTTTAGAGAAAACAACAAAACCAAGATAATCATAACCATCAACCACTATATGATGCATGATAACAATGAAATAAGACTCAATATAAAAAACTGACAATAATAAAAACCATAAATAAGAACTATATTAGAGTAAAAGTAGAAACTAAAACCAATATTAGAGTATAAAGAGGAAGATTAAACCAACCACATTAAAGGAATCCAAAGACACCAACTCCACATCTCCCAACATGCTCCAAGATCCAACTCTAAAAGCCATGCTAAAAGAATCATGAAGCATTACTTAATAAATTAGATATTTTTCCTTTACCTGTGTCACGATAAACAATATATGAAAATGCACTGAAGTTCCCAAGCAGGGGGTGAACACTGAATCTTAGTAGGTTTTCCCCAAATGACTTCCCTAATCATGTCAGTATGATATAAAATGTTAGAAAATTTATATAAAAAAATTATATAAAACACTTTAAAATAGTTTACATAAAATAAAAATAATTTATAAGAAAAATAGTTTTCATACCAAAATAATTTCCAAGACAAATCAATTCCATGGAGAGCAACAAAACAATTCTTTAAACTAACTTCTAAAATCCCATTTCTGAATAACCCATTCCTTTCCACATATCCAGAAATCCATCGATGCACATCCCAATACTAGTGTGTGGGGAGTCATCCTTTCACCAAGCTATCACTTGGTGAACCATTTTGATAGGGGAAATTTCATACCATTATCCATCCCATTTTTGAGGGGGGAAACTTCATAACATATATGTCCCAATGAACATGAACACACACCAACAATTTATGCCAAAACCATGACAAAAAAATTATCATAGATCATTAAACAAATAATTTTAATTAAAAAATTTCCAAAACAAATTACCATGAATCAAACCAGACAACTATTTTAAAATAATCATTTTAAAATCATTCAACAAAGAACTTTACACAAAAATTCCACAATTCCAAAAACCATCACTAAAGAATGTTTCAACTAATATTTTCACAACTATTTCACAATAAATTTCAAAAAATTAAAATTTTGAAACTAAGCCTTTAAGTTCTAAAAATTGGATTTGAGAGTGAATCCACCTACCTCTAAACTATGGTGGAAACAAAACAAACACCATAAATTCTTCAACAAAACCACGTTCAAACCCCAAAACCTTATTTATATATCCTTATCTAACATAAACACACCACAATATCATCATGATTGTTATCTAATATCATAAATATATCCCCAATTGATTATATATATGAATAAAAGTGACGGAAGAAGAGAATATCTAAGAATAAACACCATGAATAGAGACATACCTAGAAATATGGCCTTCAACCCACCAAGATTTTCCTACAGATCACTATCAGATCAAGAGAAATAGTCTAAAAATCCTTTGGGAAGATAGGAATTTGATTTAGGGTCTTAATATGTAAAAAATGATCTATTAAGAAGAAAAAATAATTTATATCCACCATTTATGGATCTAACTTTTAGTCGTGTACAATAAGGGTACACAGTTAGGAAAATCATGCATTAACCATGAATATGACTTTTCCCCAAATGCATGGTTACTCTTGGGTAGATTAAAGGTTTTTAAAAACCATTAACCTAACTATGTGCCTAACTAGATCCAACTTACTCAATTATCATGGTTTTCTATATGACTGTAAAAGTTTCTACTAATCATGCTCAAACTGTGCACCTCTAGAAAAGCCCCCAACACATTCCAAAATTCCTCTAAACCCTCCCAAACGTCACCCAAAAACTTTAAATACCCAAATTAAAAAAATAAATAGGTAATTACATGAAACTGGGTGTGTTAAAATATTTATGACTTGATAGTATTTATAGAATACACATTAATGAAGTGGTATGGTTTTGTGCAGAACTTGTCTCAATTGTATATGGTTGATATTTGAGTTTTACCTTAAAGTTAAATAGAAGTATTCAGAATGAATTGAATATGGAGTTTAGATTTATCAATGTAAATCATCCTTAAATAGATTGTTAGTTTGAGAGGACCATTAAAATCCTTGAAGATATTCTAAGATATTTCTCTATGGAATTATAAGGCGGTCGGTATTAACACCTCCTTATAGTAAAATTTTCTTATAAAAATTTATTTCACATTAGTATTTTACAGGATCCTTATGAATCCTTTTCGGAAAACAAGTGAACAAAAAATCCAATATGATGGGGTAAATTTGGATAAAGATAGCTATTGGGGCTTCATATAGCATAGGAAATGGTATATAATTCTAGAGACATTCAACATCACATTAGGATCACTTAGAGTTGATAGATGAGTTATGTTAATAACTATAAATAGGATTTGATGATTAATTTTGGAGATAAGATATTCTTATGGATATATTCTTAGTGGAAGCTTATGAGATTTGGATGAAAGGTGAAGTTAAGCCCTATATATATTAGTCTCTCAGATATCCTTGATCGAGTAGGGATGTTTTATTATCACTTAGTGCTTCCACCAAACCACTATTAAACTTATGATATGTTCCACATATAAATTTTTTGGAATTACATATCTTATCCTTAACATTTACTTAACTAAGAGGTTATACCATTGAAGCATGATATTTTTTATAAGGAACAACCTGTAGGGACTTTGGATCAAAGAGATAAAGTATTGGAGACTAAGTCCACTCACATGGTCAAAGTCTTGTGGAGAGTCCAATATTTTTATAAAGTTTCATGAGAGATCAAGGATGTAATAAGATATAAATTTACTCATTTATTTCCATTAGAGTAATGGAATTTATAAGGAAAATTCTTATAAGTTGGTAGAGTATAATGACCTCCGATTTTAGAAAAATTATCTCTTTAAAAAATTCAATGTATTTGATAGCATATGATGCATGAAACACCAAACTTAAAAGAATAATAACTTGTTAAAAAATATAAAATGAAATACATTAATATTTAGTTAAATGAATTCGATAAAATAATTGATTTTACAAAAGGACCAAAGTAACTTAAGGAAATACCATTTATTCAAGAGAAAATATTGTATATTGTTTTTTTTGAATTATAAATTTTTATAAAATTTAATAATTTTGATAAATGATATAAATAAAATTTATTCCCCATTACCATACATGCAAAACATAAATAATGAATGAATCATATCACTTCCTGAATGTGGTAGTCCACACGTACACACAAGCGACGTTATCGTTTCCCAATAGATTGGAAGGTAATAAGGTATATATGATATTTTAATCAAAAAATATTTATACCCTAAATATAATATATATTCCTTATTTAAATATTTATAACCATCCAGGTGAAATATTGATGAGAAATGAATTACTTCCCATTTTGAGACGATAAGCTAAGCATATGCATGAGTGATGTTTTCAATTTTCATTGGATGAAACAGAGATGGAATATGGTTGTAAAATAATCATAATGAAATATAATATATTTATTATATTGGGTCTATTATCTTAGTATGGTTAAAACACTTTAATAAGATGTAGAGGAATTAATAAACTTAGAGGACATGATAAAGACGATTACCTATTTCTCATTAGACTTCCTTTAGATCTCTTATTAAGAGAAATAGAGGAGCTCTTATGGAATAACTAAAACCTATTGAAATTGTATAATTATTTTTTTAAGAGGAATGGGTAGGGTTTGTCATGATATATGGATTATAGTGTTGTAAATAGTTAAGGAGGAGGTTCCCTTTATAATTACGGAGAGGAGAACTTTTGAAATTTCATTAAAGATTAAATTATAATAAAGTAATTATCAATACATATGCAAAAAATAGATTGGTATTAAAATATATATTTGTATATGGTTTAAATATCATCAAAAAATAAAAAATATTTAGGTTTGTGTGGGGTTTTAAACCATATCATTTTGTTTAACCATTAGTTATCTTATTTTAACATTAACCATGATAACATATTTTTCACTATTAAAGGGTTATAATTTTACATTTATGTTAAGTATTGACACATAAATGGGAAAGGGAAAAAAATTTAGACCATATCTTAACAAAATTTTCCTTTTAAAATATTTTAATGATTTTTAAATAATTTAACAAAATATTATTTTGATAAATTTTTATTAATGTAAATTTTAACACCATTCATTTAATTTGACTTAAAATACATAAAAAATAGAGTTTCACATAGAAAATAATTCATTTAAAATTCTATAATATGTCATATTAACCTCAAAAATTCCTAGAACTTTAAAAATAACTCAAATTATTATAAATTTTAATATTTTAATATCATTTATTTTAGTTTTCTATTAATTGAATAAATAATGTATTAGCATTGCACAAGAATTTAAGGTAATTATATAATCACTAAAAATTAATAAGAAATATTCATCATGAATATTTTCTTATTATAAACATATATAACATTTATATTTGTTCATAAATTTATTTTCCCCTGTGTGAAAACATAATAGATATTTAAAATTAAGAGTGACATTTTGTAATATTCTTTGATTTAAATATTTTATTGGTCATTTTCTAGAAATGGTTTCTATTAAACATTTCAATTTATAGGTAAGTTGATAATGGGATAATTAAATACATAAAATAATTATTAGGATGAAAAATTATGACCTTATCAATTAGTTTTAAACTATATTAACCTGAATTACCCTTTACTGATATGATAAATTTTACCATAGTTACTATTCATAATACCTAAAAATAAAAAAGGGAATGTTTACCATATTTGGACATAATTATTCTAAATATTGAAATAAATTTTTCAAATTAAGTAACTATAATTGGTATAAATTAATTTTAATATAAATTCAAAAAATGTGATGAGAACTGTTTTTTAGAAAATTACATTTTTATGTGAAAAAACAGGATTTATATTCTTTTCTTGTTCTTGTAAAAAAATATTATATGAATGATAAAATATTTAACTAAATATATAATATATAAATTTCATTAAAATCATTCACCCATAGTGATAAATTTAATTTTTGAGGATAAAAGTACAATGCATTCATAAGAACAGTTTTTCAAAAAATCGTCTCCTTTATTTTTAATTATTTTTAATTTTCATTTATTATCAATTGATAAATGATGAATTTATTATATACATGTCTAAATAGTATATTTTTTCATAATTCAGTAATTTCTATACATACCTTCTAACCCAACAACTAGGTAATATCTATTAAATGATATTTTAATATAAAATCGTGGGTTTTTAAACATGGTGTTGCGGGTAATGAAATATATCTAAAAAAGTTATTATAGATAAATATATTATGAAATATCAATTTGTTACATTTTAACCCCATTAAAATATATTTAACCATTGAAATTTTATTACTCTTATATAAAAAGATGAGGATATTTATACCTCATCACACCCTCATGTTCTAACATAGCTTCCTCTAATTGATGGTTTCACCACATTACTTTGACTATGTGAGTGGTCTTGTTTAATAAAACCTTATTTATGTGATCAAAAAACTACACAGGTTATTCCTCATAATAAATATCTTTCTCCATTGGTACAACATCTAAGTTCAATACATGATAAATATCATGTATGTACTTTCTCAAAAGTGATACATAGAACACATCATGAATTGGGAGAGATTATATGGAAGCACCAATCTATAAGATACCCTCCCAATACAATCAATAATTTTAAAGGATATAATATACCTAGGTCATAGCTTTACCTTCTTTCCAAATCCCATCACCCATGTTTAGAGATTTATTCATAGGAATACCTCGTCATCAACTTCAAACATTAGATCATTCAGTTGATTTTAAGCATAACTTTTTTGTTGACTTTGACACCCTCTTATGTGTTTATGTATGGATATAACCTTCTCAACCATTTCACCATCTATGTAAATTACCAATAACTTTATTTCTCTAAATTTTTTCTAGCACATTGGAGTTATGAACTTCTTTCCATAGAGGGATTCATAAGGATCCATTTGAATGCTCTAGTGAAAGCTATTGTTATATGAAACATCCATCGAAGGAAGGTGTTGATACCAACCTCCTTTGAAATCCCTAGAGAAATATCATTACATGTATTTTAGAGTTAAATGGTCATCTTAGACTTACCATATTTCTGAGGTTTATAAGTAGTTATAAAACGTAACTTCATGTCCATTTCCCATTGAATACTTTTCCAAAATTATGAGGTAAGCCTTAGATCTTGACCAGATACTATAGAATATGGAACTCTATGAACTTTCACCACTTTATTAATATAAATTAAATAAATATGATCAACATATAAGTCTTATCTGATGTAAATAAAGTGTGGTTACTTCATATGGTGATCGACTACAACCCATATAGTATTATGCAATTCCGATTTTTTGGATAGTCTAATGATAAAATCCATGGTAATGTTTTCATATTTCCGTTGTGATATTGGTAATGTTTACAACATCCCCTTAGATGTATTTCTATCAGCCTTAAATATCTGAAAAACCAATCCCTGAGAAACATATTCTATAATATCTCTCTTCATGTTGTCCCACTAGAAATACTCTTTCAAATCTCTATACATCTTCATACTTCTAGAATGAATTGATAATGAAGAACTATGGGCTTCATAGAATATCTCTGTATTAAAATATGGTATGAATGGGACATATAAAAAAATCATTAACCTTATCATTCCATCACAATCACGTTTTAACTCCAGAACATTTCTCCCCATCTTCTACATCTCCACGTCTTCCTTTTGTGCCTCTTTAATTCTCAAATGGATAGATGGTTATTCAATCATTGGAAAAAGATATGATTTATCACCTTCCTTTAATATTTTAAGATCCATCCATTAAAAGTATATAAATATTAGATATTTAGTTATCCTTATCCAAGATAATATAGAATTATCCTTTCAACTCATAGAATCTTCCACCTTGTTTTCTTTCCCAGGGTAGTAATGTATTGACCAGTCATAATATTTAATCATCTCCAAGTATCTTCTCGGGTTTATATTAAACTCTATCCATGTGAAATTATACTTTCAATTTTTATTATTAGTATATATGTCACACATTTATCTATAAAGATAATTCCTATTTATATTTAATGAAAAAATTACCATTGTTATATCAAAATAATGACTTTGGTAAATTTTCTCATAGACCATTAGATAGAGTGTCACACCCGTCATTTTATAAAAAATTTATTTTATTATTTTCACTGGGTTTCAGGTGGTTTAGGTTGGATCTCGACTAAATATTTTTGGGTTCTTATTTAAAAACGAACATTTTGTCCTTGACAACATTCAGCGCCCCACAGTCGAAGCTGCGATGCCTCGCCTAGGTCACCGTGCAGTCTCGCCCGGTTCATCGCACGACCTGCCCGATGTTCAAGGAAGATGAATAAAATGTAATGAATAATAATATAAAAATAAAATAAAATAATAAAAGTGATAAAATTTAATGATTTATTTTAATGATAATAATATTATTTTTATTTGAGGATGTTATTATTATCATCTTCATTATTATCATTATAATAATTGTCAGAACTTTTCATTTTATTTTATTTTTATCAACTATTTATTATTATTATTTCAGTTAATAATTTAATTTGGTTGATATTATTATATTAGGGTGAAAATTATAAAATCGTTAACTTATCTTTATTGTTATAATATATATATATATATATATTAAGTGGTCTAAACTATTTTTTAGGTCCTATTTTATTTTTATTTTTATTTTTTACCTTTTATTTTCTTCTTTTTCCCTCTTTTTTTCTCTCTTCTTATTTTTTCCCTTCCCTCATTCCTCCACCCCCTATCTCTCCCATCGCACTACCCTAACCCTAGAGCCCCACACCCCATGATTCGACCAGCCGCCAGACCGCCCGCATGACCTCCTCAGCCAACCTTCCACCCGACCGTTGCCTCCTGCTTGGAATCCCGCCGGACCCCCCTTCCCTCTTTTCCCACGCTGTCCGCCGGACCAGCCACCTCTAGACTGTCCTCCTCGCCCGTACCGTCCACTGGACCAGCTCTCATCCATCCCTATTCGCTACCCCAGATTTCCCTTAGCCAACTTCCACTTCGTCAAACACCCTCCCCCATCTTGTCCTGGCCAACGTCTTTGTGGCTGAAACCCTACCCATAGATTCCCTTCGAGCACAACCTCCCTCTGCTAGAAAAGGTATGACGCGTTACCCCTACTGGCTGACCTTCCCTCTGGCACACACCGCCCATCCATTTAAGTTCGTTACTATTCCTTTCAGTGTTTTTCCTTCTATAAGGTATGAGGTTCATTAGGGGTCATTGTTGAATCTCTATTTGGTTTGAATTCATGTTTCAGGTCCAACTCAGTTCGCATGTGATGCGCATTAGGTTTTATTGTCTCTTCACAAAAGTTTTTGGAGTTCCTTATTCTAAGGTAGGTGGTTCCACACCCTTAAATTTCATAGATAATTTAATTTGTTTGTTTGATTAGTTTTAATATGTTTTATTATTTAGCTACATTGTGCGAATGTAGTTTTAAAAAAATGATGTAAATTTGGATTGAAACTAGTTTCTTTTTATGAACTTAGTTTACTTTATTATATAAATTGTTTTGGGGTGTCTCAAAAATTATGAAATGTCTTATTTAAATTGTGTTGATAGTGCGATGCACAATTTTATATGGTGAGAACGTGCGATTGGATTTTCAAGATGATTTTCGGGTGCACCTTTTATATAAAATATTGGTGTGTTTAGTGGGGTTGTTTTATAAATTGTGATAATGGATTATTAAATTATTTTAAAAGGTGAAAATGTGTTTTTGAAATATTGGTGTTCTTAAGTGTCGAGTTTGGATTTTTTACAAAAAATGACTATGTTGTATGTGTTTTAAAGTGGTGTTCTTAAAAAAAGGGGTATTCTGAGTTGTTTGTAAGGTGTGATTTGAATTTAGTAAATACTTAAAGTGGTTTCGTGTTGAGAAATGGAATCTTTTAGAAGATGGGTTATATTCATTATGTGTCTCACACACGTCTTTGTGTTTATACCTTGAATGTATTTGATAAAATGTGCGGGTGGTGTGAAAACCATTTTTAAATGGTTTTGTTATGTTTATGGCTAAAAACTGGTTTTTTTCTAAAATGGAAATCAGGTGTGTTTTTCTTGTGTAAACCATTTTTTGCTAATTTTAAGTTTTTCATAAATTTTTTAACTATATTTATTAAATTATATGTGGAGTGAGGGAGTTATTTTGATAGAGGTAAATGTGTATTTAGTTTTTAAAGTAACTCTTATATGTAAAACTGGGCATATTTCATGTGCAAAACATTGTTGTGCTATTTTGAAATGTTCTTAAATTGTTTAAATAATTTATCAAGTCATGAAAGTGATGCGAATTATGGTGTGAAATGGTTTTGGTGTGCGTGTGTTTCTAAAATAATGTTTGGGTTTTCAAGTGGTGGATTTTGTGTGTAATGTCTTGTTTGGTTTGTGATATGAGAGTGTAGTATACTATAGGAATGTGGAACACGATTGGGCACATGGTAAAACCCGAAGTACCTGAGTGGGCATATTAGGACTAGTACGCTAGATGTTATGAAAGTTGTTCATCCAAGTTTCATCGGGAAGTATTGACGTTACAACAATAACTAAACTTTTATGATGATTAGAGACCACTAGGTTATGGATGTGTTTACCTACTAGTGGATCATACATGAGAGCATTGATTATTGTGGTTCCTATGCCATGTTTACACTGAGTTACGATGTCTCTAGCGCCCATGCATACTAGCTATCTTAAGGGTTTTACCCACAGTAATCTACTATTCATGATGTGGTGCCTCCAATCGGCATATGGAGAAACATATGAGTATGTGCGTATTCATTATGTATTTTCTCATCCACTTTAAAGTAGCATTTTTTAAATGGTTTTTATTCCAGCACTTTTTTCTTTTCACTTTCATCTTTTCAATGTTTTCCTAAAAAGTGTTTTAGATGTATGGTTTTAAATAAGCATGTTAAATTATCTTTTTGATATTGTGGCATGGAACCTTTTATTTGGTGGTATCCTACTAGGACTTTATCTCACACGCTACAAATACCTTTGGGTTTATGCAGACTCTATTGTCTCTGTACTTCATGTTAAGGCATGATGTGTGAGGTTGGAAGTTTGATTTTTTGTGGCTTGGTTTTGGGATCCTGGAAGCAGCGGCTTGAAGATGTTTCTCATCTTGTTGCATGAAGTTTTTAGGGTTGTTTTGGTTTACTAGGGTTTCATTTTCCTTTTTGGCATTTGTTTAGTTGAAAAATTTAAATTTCTGATTTTATTAAAGGCGCTTTGAGTTAATTTTTTTTCAGATCTGATTTTTGGGTTTTATGGTTTTTTAACATAGTAAATATAGGTAAATCAATCCCTAATCATTTTATTTGATACCTGGGCACTTGTTCCATCCCGTGGGGATTGGGAACACCCTTCAGGCCATGATCTGGACTAGGTCGGGCAACGTGTCGGATGGGGACCTGACCTGGTTCGTGAAAAATTGGTATCAATGGTCATTGTTCTCTTGGGTTGTGTTACTTTGGGATAGAGTGAGGTAGACCAAAGTTAAGTGTGTCAAAACTCAATGTTCTATCTATGAGCAAGGTTTCTGGCCAGCACACCTCCTGGCGGGACTCAAGTTACCAGAGTAAGTTGAGGTTTGTCTGAGTTGTTGGTCCTTGTGATTAATCTTTTTTATGGGAAATGGAAACGGAGTAGGGTCAGTGGTCCTAGTGAGCTCGCAGGGTCTGGAAATCCATCTGAAGTCGGGGACTCTTCCCTATAGTACTCTACTGGGAGTAGCGTGATTGGTGTATGGTTGCCAACAATATGTCCTTGTTACCTGCTGACAGTAGTTTCTTCTTTCATCGTTCATCGTCTCTTTGTTTTGAATTCGTGGAAAACTGGTTTTTATGTAAAAATGATTTGATGTTTTAAAAATTGGTGGTTATGTGATGTGTCCATGTATTTTGGAAATGTTGGATGTGAGGGGTTTTGAGCTAAGAATCCTTTTTTTAATTATTTGTGTCTTGAGTTTAAATTCTTATTGGTAAGTTAGTGTGAAGTGTGTGGTTAGTGTTTCATTGGAAAAGTTATTCGGGAATCCCTTATAGTGGTTCCTCTTGCACATTTAGTGTTTTCTTGCGGTATGTCTTGACTATTGGACCAGTTTTATTGGTTCCATGGTTTTATTTCTTAACTAGTTTATGCCGCCAAAAAGCGTTAACATTTTATTGAAGTGCAGCGACGAAAAATTCGTCATTGGCTGATCCTCCAGTTGATTAAAACAATGACTCTCCCTTTTGAGTGATAGTGATAAGTATATCCCATTTTCCTTTACGGTTAAGAGGATATTTTCATAGCAGGATGATAGATGAGAGGGGAGTTGAAGGGATATTTGGCCTCTTTGTGTTGTCTGACTCATTAGGTATGAATTTTGACCCTGTGGTATTTGAAGGCCTCCTAGAAACGGTGAAATGAATTCTAGCGGGGAAGGGTGAAGGTGGTTCAGAGTTATCAGTGTCGACCGAAGTCTTTAATGGCTTTTAGTGTTTTCTTTAACCACAGGGTTCATGTTTATTGACCTCTTGCAGCATGAGTTCTCTTGGAATTGAAATAGTGGATATGTCATGAGCAAGTAGTTGGATGTCGTGGTGAGTTGTGTTTTTTGGTGTTGCCTCGATTATGGTATGGTTGCGTGTAGCACCAAAAGGAGAATATCTGTTCAAGAGACATTCATACCTGACTGCGTGGTAAGAGATGCTTCAAACATCAAGGCTCTATCCATAGGCCTCGGAGTGAAGCTGGCTTATGGTCAGGAACCCAGAGAGTGTATGAGACCCTGAATTTATTTCTCTCATCAGTGTTGAAAGTCAATGCAGTTTAAATTATTTCTTATAGTTGTTCCATTCTTAATGACCCATCTGGGTACATGAGGTTTCCCATGGCTATGAGGATGCATGGTCGTCTCATTACCTTAAATTCTAGGGGGTGGTGTCTCATCGGATGTAATTGTTTTTAGTGGTCTTTATGTGTTCTATTGGGTAAATCGGTCGCAAAGTTGAATGGTGATCGTTCAGGGATTTTGAGATGTTGATTTGATTTCAGATGTAGTTTTAATACTCTATAGTTGGGCCTCACCCTCCCCTATCTTTGGTGGGGTGTTGGGTCAGTGTCG
Source organism: Viscum album (assembly GCA_963277665.1). Lineage (NCBI taxonomy): Eukaryota > Viridiplantae > Streptophyta > Magnoliopsida > Santalales > Viscaceae > Viscum > Viscum album. The sequence continues at coordinate 1,252,955,660 of OY728135.1, read as the reverse complement.
GGAATCCTCTGAGTTTGTGTGTTTTTGTTGATTCTAATGGTTGTGAGACCCATTGGGGGCCTCACTGAAATTCCCCCAAAAAAACTAATATTACCCAATTCTTATGGTGGGGAGTCCATCTGGGCCTCCTCGTGTTGGTTTTTCATTATTTTCTCATGTGTTGAAAATTTTCTAATAGTGGGGAGCCCCTTTGGGCTTCCCCATATCGAACTTTTAGTTTTGTTCCTAGAGATGATTTGGTGATAGGTGATAAGAGTGGTCCTTGTATGTGGTTGGTCTTGTTTGTTTGTTCCAGTCAAACGACGTGGTTTTCATTTATTGGTGCTTGAGGTGTTTCAGTTTGTGAAGTTGGTTTCCATGGGTGCAAGATCTCCTTTCCTAAATCAATCAACTGGAGGTGTTCTAGCTCTTTGTGGTGGGAGACACATATCAGAAAGTCTTTTTATGAGTTACTTGAGGTTTTCATTCAAATCACTTTCTATGACCACTATACTTTTTCATATTTTCACTTATTTTTTTGGGGGATCCTATTTTAATCATATGAGTTTTATCGGTTTCTACATTGGGTCTATACCTTAGTTGTGTCTTTTCAGGGACGGAAAGATTTATGGTGGGGAGAATTGTTACACCAATCCTTTTTTAAATTATTTATTTTATTATTTTCATTGGGCATTGGGTGGTTTGGGTCAAAGCCAGACTTAACATTTTTGAGTTCTAATTTAAAAAAACATTTTGGCCTTAACCGCGTACAGTACCCCGCGGTCGAAGCCATGCGGCCTTGCCTGGGTCACCGCGCAGTCTCTCCCGGTTCATCGTACAACCTCCCCAATGTTCAAGGAAGATGAATAAAATGTAATGAATAATCAAATAAAAATAAAATAAAATAAGAAGAGTGATAAAATTTAATGAGTTGTTTTAATGATAATAAAAATATTATTATTTGATCATGTTATTATTATTATCATCATTATTATCATTATTATAATTGTCACAAATTTTTATTTTATTTTATTATTATCAATTATTTATTATTATTGTTATTATTATTTCAGTTAATAGTTTAATTTGGTTGATATTATCAAATTATGGTGATAATTATTAAATTATTGACTTATCATTATTGTAATAATATATATATATATTAAGTGGCCTAAACTATTTTTAGGTCCTATTTTTTTTTTATTTTTTTATTTTTTTCCATTTTATTTTCTTCTTCTTTTTCTCTCTTCTTTTTTTCCTTCCCTCCCTCTTCCTCCCCATCTCTCTCTCGTCACACTACCCAAACCCTAGCACCCCACACCCCCTCATTCGACCAGCCTCCAGACTGCCTGCATGACCTCCTTGGCTAGCCTTCCACCCAACCGTCGCCTCCTGCTCAGAATCCCGCCGGACCCCCTTTCCCTCCTTGCCCGCACCATCCGTCGGACCAGCCGCCTCCTGACCGGCCTCCTCAAACGCGTTGTCCGCTGGACCAGCTCTCATCCAACCTGGTTTGCCACCCCCAATTTCACTTGACTGACTTCCACTCTGGAGAACACCCTCCCCCATCTTGTCCTGGCCAATGTATTTGTAGCTGAAGCCCTACCCGCAGCTTCCCTTCAGGCGCAACCTCCCTCCGCCAGTGAAGCTGTGATGTGGAACCCCTACTAGTCGACCTTCCCTCTAGCACACAACCCCCCTCCCATTCGATTATGTTCGTAACACTTCCTCAGAGTTTTTTTCCTTCCAACGAGTATGTGGTTTGTTAGAGGACATTTTGGAATCACTGTTTAGTTTGAATTCTTGTTTTAGGGTCCAACTCAATTCGCATGTGGTGCATATTAGGTGTGACTAGAGATTCTCACAAGTTTTGGGAATTCTTTCTTCCAAGGTAGGTGGTTCCATGCCCCTACATTTATTAGATAATTTAATTTGTTTTTTGATTAGTTTAAATATGTTCTATGATTTAGTTACATGGTGCAAATGTAGTTTGAAAAAAATGATGCGAATTTGGTTTGAAACTAGTTCCTTTGTATGAACTTAGTTTACTTAATTTTATAAATGGTTTGGGGGTGTTTTATAAATTATTCACTGGTTTATTTAAATTGTTTTGATGGTGCGATGCACAATTTTATTTGGTGAGGATGTGTGGTCAGATTTTCTAGAGGGCTTTTAGGTGCACCTTTGATGTAAAAGATTGGTGTGTTTAGTGGGGTTGTTTAATAAATTGTTATAATGTATTATTAAATTATTTTGAAAGGTGAAAATTTTGTTTTCAAAATATTAGTGTGATTACATGTTGAGTTTGGATTTTTTACAAAAAATGGCTATGTTGTGTGTGTGTGTTTTAAAGTGGTCTTCTTAAAAAAGGGGGTCTTGTGTGTTGTTTGTAAGGTGTGATTTCAATTCAGAAAATACTTAAAGTGGTTTGGTTTAGAGGAATAAACTCTTTGAGAAGATGGGTTATATTTATTATAGATCACACACATGTCTTTGTGTTTATAACTTGAATGTATTTGATAAAATGTGTGGGTGGTGTGAAACCCCTTTTTAAATGGCTTTATTATGTTTATGGCTAAATGGGTTTTTCTAAAATGGAAATCAGGTGTGTTTTTCTTGCGTAAAACTTTGTTTGATAATTTTAAATATTTCATAAATTGTTTTACTAGATTTATTAAATTATATGTGGAGTGCAGGAGTTGTTTTAATATATTTAAATGTGCATTAAGTTTTTAAAGGAACTATTATATGTGAAAATGGTAATTTTTCATGTGCAAGACATTGTTGTGCTATTTAGAAATGTTCTTTAAATTGTTTAAATAATTTATCCTATATTTCAAGTAATGTGAATTATGGTGTGAAATGGTTTTGGTGTGCGTGTGATTCTAAAATAGTGTTTGGGTATGGAAGTGGTGGATTTTGTGTGTAATGTCCAGTTTGGTTTCTGATATGAGAGTCTGGTATACTATGGGAATGTGTAACTTGAATGAGCACAAGGGAAAACCCCGGGTACCTTGGTGGGCAGATTAGGACTAGTACCCTGGATGTTATGGAAGTGGTTCATCCTAGTTTCATCTGGCAGGATTGATATAACAACAATAACTAAACTTTTGTGATGATTGGAGACCACTATATTATGGATGTGTTTCTCTACTAGTGGATCGTTCAAGATAGAATTGATTATTGTGGTTCCTATTCCATTTTTATACTGAGGTACGACGTCTCGTGCGCCCCACACATACTAGTTATCTTAGGAGTTTTACCCACAATGCTCTACTATTCATGACGTGGTGCCTCCCATCGGCATATGGAGGACCACTTGAGTATGTGTGTGTTCTTTGTGTATTTTCTCATCCACTTTAAAGTATCATTTTTGAAATGGTTTTTTTTCTAACACTCTTTTCTTTTCACTTTAAACTTTTAAATGTTTTTCTTAAAAACGTTTTAGAAGTATGGTTTTAAATAATCATGTTAAATTATCTTTTTGATATTGTGGAATGGAACCATTTATTTTGTGGTATCTTACTGGTCATTTAGCTCACACCATGAATACACCTTTGGGTGTATGAAGACTCTGTTGTCTCTATGTTTCAGGTTATGTTATGATGTGTCAAGTTACCAGTTCATTTTTCTGTGGCTTGGTTTTGGGATCTTGGTAGTAACGGCTTGAGGATGTTACTCCTCTTGTTTCATGAAGGTTTGAGGTTCATTTTGGTTTCACATGGTTTCATTGTCCTTTTTGGCATTTATTTAGTTGAAAAATTTAAATTTTAGATTTTATTAAAGGTACTTTCAGTTACATTTTATCAGATCTGATTTTTGGGTTCTATTGTTTTTTTAATATAGTAAATATCGGTAAATTATTCCCAAATCATTTCATTTGATACCCATGCACTTGTGTCAGGATGTGGGGATTGGGATTTCCCTTTGGGTCGTGCTTCAAACTAGGTTAGTTGGGGACCTAGCCTGTTTCGTGACATAGAGTGAGGTATAACTTCTCACCATTCATTTGTCCAAAGGAACTTGTCTCCTCTCCAAGTTATCTTGGCGAGTGGGATAGACAACCTCGAGAAATTATTCACAAAATTTTTATAATAACCATCTAAACCAAGGTAACTATGGATATTAGTTACCATGGATGTTCATGGCCAATGTTTAATAACTTATATCTTTGATGGATCCACATATTGACCATTTTCTTGATTATGTGACCCAAAAATGAATCTTTTTGTATCCAAAAGTCACACTTGGTATATTTTTCATACATATTTTCCTCCCTTAGGATCATTAGTATAATCCTAGGTTGATATTCATACTATTCCTTACTATTGGAATATATAAGAATATTTCTTATAAATACTACCACAAAATTATCAAGGTAATATCTAAATATAATATTCATTAAATCCATGAAGATAATGGGGGAATTAGCAAGACCAAATAGAATCAATATAAATTCATTGTGTCTACTTTTTATGGAATGTTATCTTGGGTTTGCCCAAATTCTTAACCATTAATTAATGATATCTAGAATGAAGTTAATTCTTGGAAAAATTATTGATCGCCACACAGTTTCCTTAATTATTCATAAATTAGGGGCAGAAGATATTGTTTCTTAATAGTGATCTTGTTAAGTTCAAGATAATCAATTTAAATATGTATTGATCCATCTTTCTTCTTAAAAAAAAGAAAACATTCACCCCCAGGTGAAACACTTGGTTTAATTTATAACTTTTAAATATTCACTTGAGTTACTTCATTAATTTCTACAACTTAATCATAGCCATTATATATGGATTCTTTGAAATTGGTGTAACTCTAGGTATGAGTTCTATTAAAAACTGTACCACACGATTCAGTAGAAGAGATGAAAATTATTCTATTAGTACATTGAAAATATATTACACAATAGGAATATATATAATTGATATAAAATTTTCTCCCAACCATATGAGATAAAAACCCCTTTTTAAAGGGAACCAAGACCCATATAATGGACATGATTTCCATCAAAAGTTCATATTGACCATCACAATGGTAGACGATCATAGATTGGTTCTGAATATGAAATTTTACCTCCCTATCTTAGAAATTGATGTGGGATTTATACTAAGAAATATAATCCATGCTTAAGATGATATAAAATTCAACTAGAGGGAGATTAAAAAAATTTATAGGAATCACGTAAGCACATACATCAATTAGAGAGGAACTATAGACTTTTGATGCTACCCGCATTCCATTTGGCGTTTTCACTGCAAACTTGATATCTAATCATTTAGGTTGATATGTGATACCCTTATATCATCCATCAGATATAAAATAGTTAGTGAAACTAGAAAAAAAATATTTACATTTTGGGAGCGAATTATAAGTGTACCTTTTACCATGTGATTTGGAACGTCAACATCAACTATAGTAATTTCATATGCTTAGACTTCTCCCCTTGGATTAATTTTTGGTATGTTCCAATGAATATTTGTTAATTGGTTGGAATAGTTCCCCATCTATTTACAGTTAACTCATTGTACTTTGACAGTTTCTCCCTTACCCTTTCATTCATGAGCATGATGACCTTTTTATCCACAATTGATGCAAACTCATTTTACTTTTAAGCATGTACCAAGGTGTTTCTTTCTAAATTTATCACATGTTTGAAAATTCATCTTTATCTTCTTCCCATTATACATTTTTTCTCTACCATCCTTTTCTTATATTACTTTCATTTGAATCCATAAGAATTGGAGAATTATTTCTCAGTCTTGATAGAATATAATACTATATCCTCATATAAGGATATTTTTTTGGAGACTAGTTACCTTTGAGGTATTGTATTAAATCCATCAAATAAATGGTCAATCTTTCTATTTAGATTGTGTACATACTCCACAACATGAATTTATAACCATGTAAAGTTAGATTCATACATAGCAACATTTTCCTCTTCCTTTTATCTCAAACTCAATAATTTTATTTCCATATCATCTCATTGTTTATGATGAAATTACTTTTCTAATTGAAGTTTCTTAAAATCCTTCCATTCTATGCTCATTATTTCTTCCTCATCCTTACTGTTTTTAAATCAATGACCATTATTGATCTGAATCCCCTAAGAAACAATAAAAATTTATGAAAACCTTCTCTCTTTCATTACTTCCCTAGGTGAGAAATATATTCTCTAAGTAACTTATCTATTACACATATATAAATAGATTTTTAGTCCCATTTAATGATGAAGATTGCTGATGCATGAAGAAGTAAAACATTGTTACACGATGTTTTTGATCATCTAGTTAATACATACTAGTAAGGTAATTTATCATAACCTAATTCGGTTACCCCAATATAGTTACAATTTTTTCATCTCCATCTACAGCTCCAACTCCAGATTCATTATCCTACCTAAGAGGGAATTCCCTATATAGATAACATGTATTGGTATGGTTCTTATTCAATCATCTAGGTTCCATTTATAAATAATTTCATACACTAGATTAGATCATAACATTATGAAACATAATATATAATTATAAAACAATTTAAACACTTAATATAAATTGAATATTTTATTTATAACTAATCTCATAACCATAAACATGATTTTCTTTTTCATTTCATCAAATTTAGTCATAGGGTTTTCTTTCCTAATCTATGTTTTCCTAAAAAGCATTCCTAAGGTTTCTAATAAACTTTATCTGATACCAATTATAATGACCTTAACTCAAGTAGCCCAAATCCAGTGGTTAATTTATTGAATTTGCACTAGATATATGATATTGAATCCCAAATGACCAAATAGTTTTATAGATTTGGTGAACTAGATATATACATGAATTTCACATTTACATTTGAAAATCTAAAATACAAAATAGTATTTTATTTGATAAAACAATCATCCCATTTATAATATCCATGCATATTAATCATAAAACACTTCATGGTATCTTAGAAAAAATAAACATAAGAAATGTGTGATCTCAGATTCTCGGTAAGGGTATGTGTACAGTGGAAGCTAAATAAGGAAAAAAATAATATGTTAGATAATGAATGATAATAAAATACTACCATGTAAAAATCACATGAGCTAAAACTTATCCATGTATAAAAACTATTCAAATGATCACATGTACATTAATAAATGAGTTCGAAGTGATGAATTGAATAATTAAATATATCTGAAACTTACCTCTAAGGCATCATTTCAAGACATCTTAAACATACTAACAATTCCTCGCACCATTACATATTACATATATGGGTAAGTTCATAGACAAAACCCCTAACTAGTTTGTCTCATGAGACCTATCAATTCATAGAGGGAATATGTAATTTCAATCCCCAACCTTCATTTAATAATTCCAATTCATTCCTCATACGAATAAATAACACAACATAATCAACTACCTTAAAAATTAATAACTACCTGTATTGGAAGAACCAACATACATAATATCAATACTTTTCCTACTAAAACTGATCACAAACCATCCATAAAAATACAGGGGATGAAAAAAATAAGATAATAACAACATTAAATAATAATATTCAATAATGTATGATTACATAAATGAAAAAATTTGAAAATATCATTATAATTTGTTTTAGGATAATACCCTTTTCACTTTGAAATCACTTATTTAAAAGCTTCACAAATATGAAGGAAAACGTTTTATTTGAAAAAACCTCATAAAATTGTAAATTAATCTTTAAATAAAATATTTTTCATGGTGGAAGGAAAATCAATTCAAGTCTTATAAGTTAAAAAAACATTAATTTTACACTTTTGTAAAATTTTAAAAAAGTACCTCGTTCAGAAAATGATAAGAAGATTCCTTTCAAATATTTTATAAAAAGTAAAACATATAAAAATTTCTTTAATAAATCATTGGGATAATGTTTAAAAAATTTATGAAAATATTTTTAGAAAACAAAGATATGGTATAACAATATTCCCCCATTGGAGCTTAAATATAAAATATACCTAATAGTAATGAGATTATGAAATAAACCCTTAACACTTGGGTATATTTTAATTCGTAATCTCCATAAAAGAAATGAAATCAAATGAAACATTAAATACCATTAATAAAATATTAATGATATAATATATCATAGGGATATCATATACACTACACAAAATAAATAATTTTTGGATACACCATATGTCTCATAGAAGTAAAAGTGAGACGAGAAACCCTTACCTCAGGTATGGTTTAATTCATACTTGTTTGGAAATAATATATAGAAAATATATATTTATTATAAATATATTTAATAACCATAATAATATAAATATAATACCATATTTTATTTACTTATAACATTTTACCACCCATTTATTAATAATCCATTATTTAAATCACTGATTCGTGTGATAACTACATTGTTTTTCATGCATGTTTTGGTTCGGTAGTTTTGGTGTAACACCCCAAGATTTCATAGTGTGTTACTTCTTCAAAATAATTCAATAAATTTCACTACATGCAACACCAAGTTCAAGCACACCATGACTTACCAAACAAGCCGTTCAAAAGAGGTTATGAATAGTATTAGATAAATTTTAATGTTTATATAATCCTTATAATTTTAGAATCCATATTATGAGTTTCTTAGATATAATGCAAGAACAAATTCATTTTCAGTATTGCACTTTTATCAACTTTAATAGTGAACCCTTTTTAAATACTATATTTTAAACTTTTTGACTAAATGGAGACATCAAAAATTTAAAATGAAACATCCCAAGCTTCTACGGTATGCTTCTCTTTGAATAATGTGATAGCGTGTGTTGTACGCAACACCGAGTTCTAACAACCAATTAAACTAGCCGTTATTAATAGTAATAACTACTTTTTGAAATTATATATATTTTATATTTCAAAATGGACTTCATTTTTGGATTCAGAATATCAAAATTAGCCTAGGGTGAAATTTTGGTACTTTTCGGATAACTTTTATATTTTGATGAATAGTGAAAATTACTAAATTTTAATTAAAAACAACTTTTTTAATAAAAATAATTAATATTGATAAATTATGAATTTGAGTGGTTTTAAAGTATATTTAGAATATATTTTTACCATTTAATATAATTCTGGTCATTGGACATAATTTTACAATTAAACCGAACATAAACAAGTGTCAATCTTTTGATAGTTATTACCTCTTAAAAACACGCTTTTTGTTTTGACAGCGGGAATTAATTTTAAATTAATTTCTGCCACTTCTGTGTTTTGAATTTAGAAAAATGGATTCCATATTTGGAATCAGGATGTCCAAATTGTGTAAATAGGTAACTTTTATTTTTAGACATTTTGAATAATTACTGTGGTAAATATTTTATTTACCATGGTTAAGGGAATATTCAGTAAATAAGGGTTAAAAAATAATATTATAATAATACAAAATTAACCTAAAACGTGTCCTAACCTTATTGGTGGACACATACCCGACCATGAGCATCCTTGGGTCAATTTGGGGACCCCTTGGAGCCACTTGTATGTGGTAGGGACACTTTATATTAATAAAGTTAAAATAAAAATAAAAATGGCATAAGCTTACATCTTTTAGAAGAATAATTTTTACATAGGGTTATACATGTTGGATTTTCGATTATAAATATTAGTTAGAAAGATAAAAAGATTTCCTACATAATGATATTTTATTTATAATTTTTAGACATCAAATAATTTAAATTATTAATGACACAATGATGATGCAATGTTTACCTCATTAATAAATCATTTAAATAAATAAGATTATAATGATTAAAATATTATCTAAAACCTGTCCAATTCTTATTGGTTGATGTTATTTAGAATATGAGTCATCTTATCTTCGACCTCAATGATTTTTGGACCATTATAAACCGAATATAATTATATTATAAAGTAATACTTTCACTCTTTCCTAAAGAGCCCCTCCTCTCCCTTATAAAAGGAGACCACTTCTACTCATTCCTCACACCTCTCAAGCCACTTGGCTCGTCCAAACTCTGCCCAACTAAGCTCCCCAGATCCCTCTCCTCCTCCTTGAAGCTTCCCCTTAGGCAGAAAGCATTTCAAGAAGTCCTTTGGTTCCAACCAAAGTGAGTTACCTAAATTAAAGGTAACAATTTCTCTTAAATTAATTTCATTTATTTTCCTTCTCCAACCCCCAAAATCTTTTTATTTCCTTTCTTTTGTAACAACACCAGTATCCTAAATATACTAGGATGTTGTTATAAGAAGGATTCAAACTACACATACACACAACTCCATCTAATGGATGATGAACATAATGTTTCTGTGGATGGCAAACTAACGCCTCACGAAACGATGATTGTTCAAATACATCTTACCGCCTCTCATGGTGGCCATTATGATGGAACTATAATTAAATATGATATTAATGATATATATTTTATATATAAGCTTCTGTAATTCCATTTTATTTCATACCATTATTCGTTTCATGTTGTATATACATACGATAATTTCATTTGAGGAAGTGCGGACTACCGCCCCCTTAAAATGATATGACTCGTTCATACCACACATGGAACGTATAAAGGATGGTGTTAATGAACTTAAGTAACATATATAAAATATTATATTATACTGTAATAGTAATATACCTATGTATCATTTGGATTCAATTTTTTTAAAATAAAAATTAAATGGAAGTAGCGTTCGTGCGTACGTACGGACTACCGTCTCCACGAACGCGGTGAGATCCATCCTCCATCGTATCCATTCAAGTCTTATTCTCATTTTAGGGTTAAAAATAATGTTAATATCATTCTGATTATGAATAAGATTTAATCTATCCATTACAAACATGTCTTACGTAACCAAACATTTAAGAAGAACGAATCGATTATCACCTGAAACGACGATAATACTAAGATATTATTAATAAAGCAATGTTAAAAGATCATATATAATATCATATTAATGTATATGATTCTTGTATAATTTAATAACAATTATTTAACCATTATACAGGAGGTTAACCGACCCCAACAAAGGAAAAGTACAAGGTAAGGGTTATTTCACAATCTCTTCATTATCCGAGGTTGTTTATACGTAATAATCTACTGGGATCTCGTTATCATCCACATCCATGTTTCTTCAAAATGTATTTCAAAACATTTTTAATATTTAAAAGAATATGGGTTAAAGTCATTTATACCCTTGTTTGACTTTTTATAAGAGGTTTATAAGGGAATCTTTCCGTCGTTTTCCAAAAAAGGTGCTTTTTAACCTTTTCGACAGAATTAAGATAAGAATGTTTTTTTAACTTATACGGCGGGTGCGGTTATTTTTCGCCGTTATAAAATCGTCAAAGCTTCCCTTACAAGCTTGTAAGAATATTTTTAAGAAAATGTTTTATTTTATATGACTCTTAAATGATTTCAAAAATAGAAAGAGATATTTCTCTAAAAAGTGTTTTGATTTCATCTATGTCAACATCCTTCGACGGATTTTACGCTTATTTGAAGTTGATTTATTATGATACAAAACTTCTATATTGTATTAAAGGTTTTGTGATATGTTTGACTGTGGATGTGCTATCTTTATACCATTCATAGTTTATGGTGAAATTATTGACATTTCGTATGCTAGTTTTAATACGAATGTTTATGTTATGTTTAAACCTTTTCATATGGGAATGCATTGGACTTAATATGTGACGGGTGGAGCCCGCTATAGATCCTCGATGCATCGGTAGGTCTCATGAGACAAACTAGTGTCTTGGAACAAGGCCTTGACAAAATCTTATTTGTAGTCTTGGAACGAGGCCTTGGCTATGTGGTTATGATAGTCTGGCATTATGCATTCCAACATTATGAAAGTGGTTATTGATTTTGCATGTGATTATTCGATTAGTAGAATATCCATGTGAACAAGTAAATGGCATTATTTCATTTTACTTTTGCCATACTATGTTGAAATTCAAGTTTAAAAGGCTTTTGTTTTAGTAATTCATTGCCTTAAATGTTTATGCTTATTTTTGAATGTTCCGCTATATTGTTATCCTTACTGGGCATTTGAGCTCACCCCTTTTCTATGTTTTATTTTTCCCAGGATGTGAAGATGTAAGTTATGAATGACCTGCAGGGATTTTATGAGGGGATTATAGTGTGGACTGTGGAAACATTATGTTGTTGTAGTAGTTTTTTATTTTATGATGTAATGTAAAACTTATGAATATATCTAGTGTTTCCAAGGCTACTAAACCAATCGGTCTTTCGAGATTTGATCTTTCTTGTGATCATGCCAATGTTATGTAATAATGCACCGACTCTGGGTAACTAGGGTTGGGGCGTTACAGTTGGTATCAGAGGAAGTTTAGTACAAACCTTGGAAACTAGATTTAGATAAACTCTGATTAGAGCACGTAGACCTAAGATGAACTTTGATGATTAGTATAGAAGAACTTCCTAGAATTTTGGTATTGTAGGGATTTTGTGAGTTTTCCGAGCAATACATCCCTGTCTGGATACGAGCAGGTAGAGGCGGCTCTGGCACAGATGTACCTAGGGGTAAAACCCGAAAACACCGCTTTGAGCTAGACTCGAACGGGAACTGGTGCACGACAACGGGCCTTGCTACACTCTTGGTTACGACACTCCCGGGGGATATGCTTAGGATAACTCTCATTTTCTTTACAAATCATTTTGAAGGGATTATGAGTATATACTTCCTCAAAGAAAACATTCTTATGATTATGGATTATATCCATAAATAGTTCAATTTATGTTAAGTGTTTTATAAGTATGGGATTATGTATTTTGATTCATAAACTGATCTAGTTTATGCCATTGTTTAGAAATGGCGCCTAGTAGAAGGAATGAGAAATCCAGCAATGCACATGATACAAAGAGAAAGCAGGACCATATATTTCATGGTCTTAAGCCAGAATTTATAAGAGAAATAGTCTCGCATGTATTATCATCATATGAAGAAATAATATCATGTGTTGATAAGATAAGTAAAGAGTTTACTGAGTCCTATTGATTTGAAGGGAAGCAAGATAAGAAAAGGATGGAAGAAGGAAAGATGGATAAAGGGAAGAGGGAAAAGAAGAATTTTCCCATATGTGGTAACTGTGGAAAGAAACACCCTGGAACTTGCCTGAAAGGAATGGGAGTTTGTTATAAGTGTGGAGGAAAAGGGCACAAATTACGTGACTGCAAGGGTAAGAAAATGGTTTCAAATGTACAATGCTTCATTTGCAAGGAGTTTGGACACTACGCGAACCTATGTCCCAGTCATCAGACTATACCGCAAATGATGCTATTGGATAATAATCAAGTTATGATACTACCACAGATGAAGTGGAATGATTAGAGTTCTTATGTTGATTATGTCAATTGAGTGTTGTATCAACAATGTACTTGTTATAATAATTATGGAGTATATAAGGATTGTACTGCAGTACTATTTCATTAAGGACTTGAGATGGTGTGGAACAAAGAAAAGTGACTCAGTAGCAGGTTAAATGTTTGGAAAATATATGGTTGGGAGAAAGATAAACCATAATATGGTTCAGATACCGAGGTGGTGATTTTAGAATAATACATGATTGATTTGGATAAATTATATTGGATATTATTGACTACCTTGAAGCTGATTAATGATTTGTATATTCCATTATTGTTGGGGTTTAAAACATTTTTGGATTAATGAAGTATATCCATCATTCTATATGGAATAAGGGAACATGAATGTAATCAATATGGAATATGGTAATACATGATGAAGGTATTCATATGCTATTACGGGGTAAAAAGGATCTATATTATGTTTACCTTCCTTATAAATGTTGGACTGTGAGTTTGGATAGAAGTATTTTGGATAGTTCTACTTTGGATTATTTTGGATTTCCATAAAAGGACAACCCGGAGGTCGGGCGGCAACCCGTCGCATCCGGCAAGGCTGCGAGACTTGAACCCGCAACCGAAGGGCGACAAGGGTGTATCACCTACCACTGGCCCACGAGATGTCCTGGATTAAATGATGTAGTTTTTATTAAAAGATCTTGTAGATGAATTATAAATTCCTTTATTTTGGAACCCTATACGAATAGTGTAAATATTTTTTTTTTACATTCTATTATCTTTTAGAGTGAAAGATGAGTTTGTGGTAGAAATTTATTAATGGATAAAACTCCAATTATAAAGTAAGTATATCTCATTATGATCTTAGCCAATCTCATAAATAAATTCCTCAATATTAAGAAAAGAAACTTAGAACAAAAATGTTTTCCTAGATGGTACCTTAAATCATCACTAATTTATGGATTTGGGATTGTTGGCCTTTTCATAGCCATGTTCTCTACCACTCTCCATCAGATAATTGATGGTTAGATTTTTCTTCCATATCCATATTTTCCTACATGGAACCCTAGTATGAGTTATTTTCGGTAATCTTCATACTTTCGACTCTTTATTTTAAATAGAGGCCTCATTAATTCATTTTTCGATGTGGGATTTCAACTAAGATATTTTGAAACGTCAAAAATGTGTTATCCTAATACCCTATGTTTTGTTGAACCGAAGGTATTTCAAATCATCATAGATTGATGAATTTAAGGACCTCAATTTTATACTTGTTTTTGATTGATGACCTCAATCACTACCTATAAATATTTACGTTTTCCTCCAATTATATGTCTCAAATTTCCACCAATGTTCTCCTAATCGAGATCATAATTTGATGGTGACCCTTTCATTTATCTTTTCCTCATATTAAGACTAAATTTTAGTAAACCAATTTCCGATGTGGGTTTTCCCACAAATATATTATCTATTTTCAACCTTTTATTTTCGAAGAACAATTTCAAATTGCGAGGACGCAATTTATTGAAGGAGGGGAGAATGTAACACCCCAAGATTTCATAGTGTGTTACTTCTTCAAAATAATTCAATAACTTTCACTACATGCAACACCAAGTTCAAGCACACCATGACTTACCAAACAAGCCGTTCAAAAGAGGTTATGAATAGTATTAGATAAATTTTAATGTTTATATAATCCTTATAATTTTAGAATCCATATTATGAGTTTCTTAGATATAATGCAAGAACAAATTCATTTTCAGTATTGCACTTTTATCAACTTTAATAGTGAACCCTTTTTAAATACTATATTTTAAACTTTTTGACTAAATGGAGACATCAAAAATTTAAAATGAAACATCCCAAGCTTCTACGGTATGCTTCTCTTTGAATAATGTGATAGCGTGTGTTGTACGCAACACCGAGTTCTAACAACCAATTAAACTAGCCGTTATGAATAGTAATAACTAATTTTTGAAATTATATATATTTTATATTTCAAAATGGACTTCATTTTTGGATTCAGAATATCAAAATTAGCCTAGGGTGAAATTTTGGTACTTTTCGGATAACTTTTATATTTTGATGAATAGTGAAAATTACTAAATTTTAATTAAAACAACTTTTTTAATCAAAATAATTAATATTGATAAATTATGAATTTGAGTGGTTTTAAAGTATATTTAGAATATATTTTTACCATTTAATATAATGCTGGTCATTGTACATAATTTTACAATTAAACCGAACATAAACAAGTGTCAATCTTTTGATAGTTATTACCTCTTAAAAACACGCTTTTTGTTTTGACAGCGGGAATTAATTTTAAATTAATTTCTGCCACTTCTGTGTTTTGAATTTAGAAAAATGGATTCCATATTTGGAATCATGATGTCCAAATTGTGTAAATAGGTAACTTTTATTTTTAGACATTTTGAATAATTACTGTGGTAAATATTTTATTTACCATGGTTAAGGGTAAATTCGGTAAATAAGGGTTAAAAAATAATATTATAATAATACAAAATTAACCTAAAACGTGTCCTAACCTTATTGGTGGACACATACCCGACCATGAGCATCCTTGGGTCAATTTGGGGACCCCTTGGATCCACTTTTATGTGGTAGGGACACTTTATATTAATAAAGTTAAAATAAAAACAAAAATGGCATAAGCTTACATCTTTTAGAAGAATAATTTTTACATAGGGTTATACATGTTGGATTTTCGATTATAAATATTCATTAGAAAGATAAAAATATTTCCTACATAATGATATTTTATTTATAATTTTTAGACATCAAATAATTTAAATTATTAATGACACAATAATGATGAAATGTTTACCTCATTAATAAATCATTTAAATAAATAAGATTATAATGATTAAAATATTATCTAAAACCTGTCCAATTCTTATTAGATGATGTTATTTAGAATATGAGTCATCTTATCTTCGACCTAAATGATTTTTGGACCATTATAAACCGAATATAATTATATTATAAAGTAATACTTTCACTCTTTCCTAAAGAGCCCCTCCTCTCCCTTATAAAAGGAGACCACTTCTACTCATTCCTCACACCTCTCAAGCCACTTGGCTCGTCAAAACTCTGCCCAACTAAGCTCCCCACATCCCTCTCCTCCTCCTTGAAGCTTCCCCTTAGGAAGAAATCATTTCAAGAAGTCCTTTGGTTCCAACCAAAGTGAGTTACCTAAATTAAAGGTAACGATTTCTCTTAAATTATTTTCATTTATTTTCCTTCTCCAACCCCCAAACTCTTTTTATTTCCTTTCTTTTGTAACAACACCAGTATCCTCAATATACTAGGATGTTTTTATAAGAAGGATTCAAACTACACATACACACAACTCCATCTAATGGATGATGAACATAATGTTTCTGTGGATGGCAAACTAACGCCTCACGAAACGATGATTGTTCAAATACATCTTACCGCCTCTCATGGTGGCCATTATGATGGCACTGTAATTAAATATGATATTAATGATATATATTTTATATATAAGCTTCTGTAATTTCATTTTATTTCATACCATTATTCGTTTCATGTTGTATATACATACGATAATTTCATTTGAGGAAGTGCGGACTACCGCCCCCTTAAAATGATATGACTCGTTCATACCACACATGGAACGTATAAAGGATGGTGTTAATGAACTTAAGTAACATATATAAAATATTATATTATACTGGAATAGTAATATACCTTTGTATCATTTGGATTCAATTTTTTTAAAATAAAAATTAAATGGAAGTAGCGTTCGTGCGTACGTACGGACTACCGTCTCCACGAACGCGGTGAGATCCATCCTCCATCGTATCCATTCAAGTCTTATTCTCATTTTAGGGTTAAAAATAATGTTAATATCATTCTGATTATGAATAAGATTTAATCTATCCATTACAAACATGTCTTACGTAACCAAACATTTAAGAAGAACGAATCGATTATCACCTGAAACGACGATAATACTAAGATATTATTAATAAAGCAATGTTAAAAGATCATATATAATATCATATTAATGTATATGATTCTTGTATAATTTAATAACAATTATTTCACCATTATACAGGAGGTTAACCGACCCCAACAAAGGAAAAGTACAAGGTAAGGGTTATTTCACAATCTCTTCATTATCCGAGGTTGTTTATACGTAATAATCTACTGGGATCTCGTTATCATCCACATCCATGTTTCTTCAAAATGTATTTCAAAACATTTTTAATATTTAAAAGAATATGGGTTAAAGTCATTTATACCCTTGTTTGACTTTTTATAAGAGGTTTATAAGGGAATCTTTCCGTCGTTTTCCAAACAAGGTGCTTTTTAACCTTTTCGACAGAATTAAGATAAGAATGTTTTTTTTAACTTATACGGCGGGTGCAGTTATTTTTCGCCGTTATAAAATCGTCAAAGCTTCCCTTACAAGCTTGTAAGAATATTTTCAAGAAAATGTTTTATTTTATATGACTCTTAAATGATTTCAAAAATATAAAGAGATATTTCTCTAAAAAGTGTTTTGATTTCATCTATGTCAACATCCTTCGACGGATTTTACGCTTATTTGAAGTTGATTTATTATGATACAAAACTTCTATATTTTATTGAAGGTTTTGTGATCTGTTTTACTATGGATGTGCTATCTTTATACCATTCATAGTTTATGGTGAAATTATTGACATTTCGTATGCTAGTTTTAATACGAATGTTTATGTTATGTTTAAACCTTTTCATATGGGAATGCATTGGACTTAATATGTGACGGGTGGAGCCTGCTATAGCTCCTCGATGCATCGGTAGGTCTCATGAGACAAACTAGTGTCTTGGCACAAGGCCTTGACAAAATCTTATTTGTAGTCTTGGCACGAGGCCTTTTCTATGTGGTTATGATAGTCTGGCATTATGCATTCCAACATTATGAAAGTGGTTATTGATTTTGCATGTGATTATTCGATTAGTAGAATATCCATGTGAACAAGTAAATGACATTATTTCATTTTACTTTTGCCATACTATGTTGAAATTCAAGTTTAAAAGGCTTTTGTTTTAGTAATTCATTGCCTTAAATGTTTATTCCTATTTTTGAATTTTCCGCTATATTGTTATCCTTACTGGGCATTTGAGCTCACCCCTTTTCTATGTTTTATTTTTCCCAGGATGTGAAGATGTAAGTTATGAATGACCTGCAAGGATTTTATGAGGGGATTATAGTGTGGACTGTGGAAACATTATGTTGTTGTATTAGTTTTTTATTTTATGATGTAATGTAAAACTTATGAATATATCTAGTGTTTCCAAGGCTACTAAACCAATCGGTCTTTCGAGATTTGATCTTTCTTGTGATCATGCCAATGTTATGTAATAATGCACCGACTCTGGGTAACTAGGGTTGGGGCGTTACATTTGGACCATATGATTTTATCATAGTTGTATCATATATATAATTTTAGTCATCATATAATTATCATTTATATTAATTATATACATATTCATGGTCATTTGTAAAAATTATAGGTATAAAAATGAATTACACCATTCATGGAGGCGGTAGGTCGTACGTACACATGAATGTTGTTTCCATTTTTTGATAAATGGATCTAGAGAATGGTAAATAATAATTATCCTTTAAATAATAATTATTATATCATATACATCATATATATTCATCAAATATATCCTTACTACCATCCATGTAAAACGTAAATGAAAAACAGAACACAACACTTCATGGAGACGGTTGTCCACACATGCGCATGAGCGATGATACATTTTCCAATGGACTGGAAGGTAATAAGGTATATATATGATATTTTAAATATAGTAGTATATTTATATAATAAATATTAATTATTTACATCCTCATAACCATCCAAGTGAAATGGTGATGAAAAATGAATTGCACTGTTGTGTGGAGATGGTACGTCATACATACACACAAGCGATGTTTTCTCTTTTCATAGGATACAATAGAGATGGGATATGGTTGTAACATATTCATAATAAAATATTATTATATTTATGATACTATATATATATATTATATTATTATGGGTACAACACTTTAAGGGGAATTAAAATATGAAATAAACTTGAAATACTTAGTAAAGATGATAACCAATTCTTCAGTAGACTTCCTTTAGATCGTTTCATAAAGGACATAGAGTAGGTTGTTTGGAATAACAATTACCTCTATAACTAGGATAAATATGATTATAATGGGAATGGTTACATTTTTATATATATATATATGGCTCAATGTGGTGTAAATAAGTGAAGGAGTGGGTTTCCTTTTATAATTGAGGTGATGGGAACTTTTGGAATTTCATAAAATGTTAAATTATAATAAATTAATTCTCAATAAAAATGAATATAAATTGATAGAAATTATAAAATAGGGTATTATATTGTTTAAAAATCATCAAAAATAAAATTTGGATAGGTTTATGTGGTTTTTTAAACTTTATCATTTGGTTTAACCTCTTTGTTAACCTATTTTAACATTAACTGTAGTAACATATTTTTTACTCTTAGACGGTTATGATTTTAAATATAAGGTAACTATTGACTCATAAATGATAAATGGATGAAATTTTAGACCATATATTACCCCTTTTCATTTTTCAAGATTTTAATAATTTTAAATAATTTAATAAAATATTATTTTGAAAAATTATCATTAATGTAAAATTTGACACTATTGATTTAATTGGACTTCAAATACATCAATAAAAACATTTATTTAAAATATAATTTATTTAAAAATCACTAATATTTCTCATTAATCAAAAAAATAGTGGAAAACTATAAATCACTTAAATTATATCACTTTAAATATTTTTAATATCATTTATTTTATTTTTTTAACTTAATTAATATTGTATTAGCATTGTACAAGCGTTTATGGTAATTCTATAATCACTAAAAATTGTAAATAAATTATTATCATGAAGAAAATTTTATTATTCACAAAATTTACATTTATATTTTTTCATAAATTCATTTTTTCCTATATGGACAGAAAATATATATATTTAAAATTATGAGATTTACATATTGTAACTTTCTTTGATTTAAATATTATATGGGTCATTTTGATGGGAAAATGTCCATAAAACATATAAATTTAAATAATAAGGTAATAATAGTAGAATTAAATTCATCCAATAATAATAAGATAAAAAATTATGACCTTACCACTTAGTTGTAACCGTGGTTAACCCGATTTATCCTTTACTGAGGGAATATATTTTATCATGGTTAATATTCATAATGCCTAAAACAAAAATGAGTCTATTTACCAAATTTGAAGCTCCTGGTTCAAAATATGAAATAAAATTTATCAAATTTAATACTTATAAGTGGTATAAATTAATTTTAATATAAGTTCACAAAATACGATGAAATTGATTTTTCGAAAATTACAATTTTTAAGCATAATACTGGATTTAAATTATTTTATCATTAAAAAATAATAATAGAGGAATTATAAAAAATTTGATTCAATATATAATATGTAAATCGCATTGAAAATATCATGTATAGTGTTAAATATAATTTATTTAGATAAAAAAAATTCATGCATAAAAACCACTTTCCAGAAAAACACCTCCTTTATTCTCAAAATTATTTTTATTTTTATTTATTATCAATTGATTAATAATGAATTTATTTTATACATGTGTATACCATATATTTTTTATAGTCTAGTTATGCCTATTCATACCATCCAACCCAATGACTAGGTGAAAACTATTAAATAATATTTTAATAGAAAATTGTGGTTTGTTTAAACTCGATGTTTTGTGTAATGCATGTTATCTAAGAAATAAAATTAATTAAAGAAAAATATATTATAAAATATCTGGGTGCTATAGTTTTTATTAAATTTTTAATTTTTAATTTAAAATTAATTTTTACCACCTATAGATATTAAATTTGAAAAAATTGTTTTCATATTAGGAATCATCATATTCAAATTTAGATACAAGTTTAATTTTATTTATAGTTATAATGAAAAATGACTATAGTAAAAGTTAATCCCCATTGTAAGTGTTAAAAGGGTTAACGGGGGGGGGGGGGGTTTAAAATAATAGTAATGCTAAAAATATCTCTAAAAATTATCTAACTTCAATTTAATATGTTTATTTAGACACTAATATACCGTATATTAAAAAAAATCAATTTAGTGTAAATTTATCAGGAAAATGACTTTATATTATTTTAAAACATATAATATTAACAAGGGTGGCACTCCCATAACTTTCAAAAGGGAACCTACACTACTAACTTCTTCATTACTTTTTATCACTATATTTAAGCCAATACCAACTCGAAATTATTCCCAAATTTCTTTCCCATGCCCTAGTGGTCTTGGTATCACCAAAAGTTCATCCTCTGAAGGCTTAATGTGTAAGCCAAATAAAGATACTCAACGAAGAGGTAACATCTTAACTGATTTATTTATAATTTATTTCTAATTAAAACACGTTATATTATTTTTTATCCATACAATTATTATGAAATAATTATCATAAATATAAATATATTTTATTTTACTAATGAAACAACCATAATCTATTTGATATCTATCCAATGGAAAATGAAAGTGTCGCTCATGCGTACATATGGACTACTATCTCCTTGAAGCGACATGTTTAATTTTTCTTCTCTTCATCACATGGTTGGTTATATTGATTTACTTAATTATTATATACAATATTTATAATCCAATTATGTTTTTAGAATGATAAATTATTATTTAACTTCCTTTCTTTACATTCATTAAAAAATGAAATCATCACCCAAGCATATGTAAAGACTACCACCTCCATGAAGTGATATAATTCCTTTTTCATCGCTGAATTACATGGATTGTTATAAAAGTGTATATTATAAATATATATATAATTTATAAAATGATTAATATTCTGGAACCATGACCACAGGGAAGGTACTAGAACCATCAAACTAAAACATACATGGAAAATAGAATAGTTCACACCAAAATATTTATTTTAATGAAAAATTGTTAATAAATTGGTGATTGGAAATTATAAATAAATTATATATAGTAATATAAGTATGAATATGGTTATAATATATATTTATAATAAATATAAATTTATTATATAGGAAGTTAGAGTGCATGTAAAGAAATTCAAGACTTGAGGTAAGGGTTTATGTTTTCGTCTCATTTTAAATTAGGATTGTACATGTTTTAATATAGATTAAGGAAATTTTAGATTATCTCTCCCATAAAACCCATATATTTTCTTATACAATGGTTATTTTCTGGATTTTAAGTCTTATTTATATATTTCTCCTCTATAGGTCTCAAAATAATTGAAATAAAGGTTTTCATAAAATCAAACATTATTTCTTCTGTTTGGAAAGGAATATTTCTTTCTCATATATATGTTCTTAAAAATTTATTTATAATATTTTTTATTGAATTTTAAATAATTTTAAAATGAATTTTTATACTCTATTTTAATTTATTTATAATAATTCTAAAGTAATCTTCATGTCATTTTCTAAATGGGTTATTTTTAATTTGCTTACAAATGTGTAAACAGAATGTTTTTTAAACGTTTACGGTGTAATTTTTTTTCATTCTATACATTATTATGATTTAATTAATTTAAAATATATCATGGTTTTATAAATAAAATACTCTTCTCATTTTTCTATGAACTTTTATTTTTTAAATGTTATCAAAAGAAAATGATTTATTCTCTTGTTCTTTAAAGAATATTTATAATGCATTTATAGAAGTATTTTTCATGTATTTAAATATAATTTAAGGAATGATTCACATGGGATATTATCTAATGATACCATCTATTCTCTTTATATAGATGGATTATTATTATGTGATGAATAAATATTTATGAAACCCGTTTCATCTCTACAGTTTATGCTACGATGAAAATATGATTGTTTTTATTATCACGACACACATATGTATGGTATTTATTATGTGACGAGTGGGACTAAAATTATATATACCTCTAATGTATTGGGTAACTATTTATATCTCCTGATATAATATTTAAGATAATGTTGAGTTAACCCAACCCATTATGGGACTCTATCTACCATGAATTAAAAGGGAATGGGAAGTGAACCCAATCCACTATGGGACTTTTTACATTATGTTATGATGGTATTGTAAGTGAGACTTGACTAATGTAATGATTTTATAATATAAGTATTTTTCCACACAAACACCCCTATGACATGTTCTTATTCTTATGATATGCCCTTAGGAATCATGTTTTATTATTTTTTATTCTGCACTATTATGAATCATGACTTTTTATGATTAATTTTCAGACCATGGAAAATGATTTATGATATATGATTGAGTGGGTATGATTTTTTTAAGTTATTATCATTCTATCAAACCCTTATTATTATCTTATGTTTACCTATGGTATCCGATTTACGTCTCTCATGTTTATCCTTACAAATAATCTAATATCACCCTTTCTTATGAATATATTTTTTAAAAGTTACAATGAAAGGTATTAAGTAAGATATGTCTAAGAAGGGTATAGTGTGAGAAGAAATTTGTGGGAAATATTGGAGATATTTCACGAAATTTGCTGATTATGTGTCAAGTCTATAAAGATATTAAACCTTTATGAATCTATGATGTAAATTATTATGTAATATATTATGTTTTAATCTAAAATTATAAAATATATATGTATTTTATGCTTGGGTATCCTCATGTACGTGGTAACTTAGATTATTGCATATGATAGGGATTCTCATTTTAGACCACGCTTATAGAGAGGATTGTAGACGGTTTTTGACACATAGGCGTATCTGAGAAGTTCTTATTATCCTCATATAGACAAGAAAACTGAGTATACCATTATGATATCAGAGTTCATGTTTCAATAATGTGTCTTTTATTTCATGGGGTTAGGGGAGAACCATTTAGTGCATATGGAGTTTTCTTAAAACATTAGTTATGAATCATTAATTCAGATAGAAACATTTTATAATTTATATGGAAGGCCATATTGATATCCAATATATTGGTTGGAGTTTATAGAGAAAGAAATTATTGGACCAAGTATCATAAATGAGACATTGGAGCATATCTATTTGATCAAGAAGAGATTAGAGATTGATCACAATAGGTAAAGGCTATGTGTTGAATTGTGACATCATTATCTGTATTTTTAGTTAGGGTATAATGAATTATTATGAGTGTCACCTTCATTGGGTCATCATAATATTTAGAGGTAGAGGAAATTGGAACATACATATGTGGTTTCATTTTTTATTATGGAGAGGAAAGGTATAATAACACATCAATTGGATCTTCCTTATAATTTAAATACTATGCAGGTCATATTTCAACTGTTTTGTATTTGAAGATATCATACCAATTTATCTCTTGTAATCAATACAAGCGATGTTAATATTGAGTCTGGTGTATCATTTGAGGATCATATAGTTCATTTTGTAGATATGATCTAGAAGACTCTTCATGGGAAAATAGTTCCTATGGTACATATTTAATGAAATAATGGGGGTATTTATGAGAATATATTGGATCAAAATGATAATACATGTGAATATTTGTAACTACCCTAACCTCAGTAGCCTATAGTTGATTCCTAAATTTTTACATTGGCATTGATACAAAGAGTCAAATAAAAAAGGACTTCTTAGTTTAACAGTTTTAGAGAACTAGATACATACATGATACCAATTTTAAAAAGGGATATAAAATAAAAATCATTGAAATGGAAAAAAATTCATTCTTTAACTCATTCAAGTAATTATTCTTCCTAACCTAGGGAAAATAAACAAAATAATGGTGAGAAAAAATGCTCTGTAATGGTTAAGTATAGTTGAATCTAACATGAATCAATAAACACAATTAACATGTAAAATTAAATATATAAACACGAATTCCATTCAAATAATGTGAATATCATGATAAGATAAGGAATAATCAATATGTTAAGGTGAATAAGTTAAAACAAATCCCATTTAATCTATAATTGAGAATAAAATGCATCCAAAAATAATATCATATAAAAAATATCATGGATAATAAATATAACTGAATTCATAATCAAGGATATTATTAATTATTAGATTTCATGATATCAGACATCATGATACCTCTTCCATCAATATATTTCCTCAAGACAGTTCAAAACTACACGTAGAAACCCATTTAATTTGGGAGACTGATTGGTCCCATGAGACATGTCGATACATCTAGGGGATATATGTAACCATTCCCCACCCATATATGCATGTACTAATCATTACTAATATATTTAATAATTTATTCAATTCATGAATCAATATTCCTTATCAACAAATATCTGTACTTAATGAAGGATACATATGTATCAATACATCCCCAGTTAATCAAATAACTTTCAAAGTATACACCATATGTAGAAAATTGTATAATGTTTAGTAAATAAGAATATCCATCATCAAATAATATGGATATTTAACAGAAATTTTATTTACAAATAAAAATTATCATAATAAAGCTATTATTTTAAGAGAAATTTACCAATCACAAAAGAAAACGAGATTGTACAATAATTTTTACCACTTGGTAATTTTCATGTAAAATCCCCTTAGATTAAATAATTCAAATTCAAACTTATAATACTATGAATTATGATTTAATCATGATATTACATTTCTAATTGGAATTATATAAATCTAATAAAATAAATTAGGTGCATAACATTACAATATGCCTCAATAAAGGGAAATTGAGATGAAGTCCCCTACCTCACACTTTCCTTTTGTTGAATACACTTTTACCTCAGGTATAATGATTTTATTAATGTTATTTATTTTTACCATAACTATAATCATATTTATAATATCATATATTATCCCATTATAACATTTTACCACCTATTTTTTAATAATATTACATAAATTTGATTTTTTTTGGTGTTAATTGCATTGTTTTCTAACGCTTGTTTTGTAATGAAAGTTCTTTTCATTTTACATAGGATATAATTAATTCATATATATAATAATAATAATTGTATAAATATAATATTTTCTTATTATATACATTATTAGAACCAATATTAAAAATTTTGCATGGAAAATGAATTGCATCGCTTTGTGGAGACGACAAGATGTATGTACGCATATGCGGCGACTTAATTCCTACAATAGGTAAAAGAGTGAAGAAGTGGGTGGTATATTAAATTTATATATTAAATATCATCTCATATATAACACATATATTCATTAATTTTATTCTTATTAAATTCCATGTAAAACTTAAGTGAAAAATTATTCACATCGCTTCGCGACGCAGTAGTCCTCCATACACACGAGTGAAATTATCATATTTTAAATGACATGGAATGTAAAAAATTTATATGTGATATTAAAATTAAATAAGTATAATAATATAATAAATATAATATACAAGTTTTTAATCCATCATTACATCCATCCTTGAAAGGTGCTGATGGAAAATAAATTTAATTGATTCGCGGGGTGGTAGTCTTCCCTACACATGATCGACGATTTCATTTCCCATTTGATGGAAGTGGAGATGGATGAATATTAAGAAATCAACATAATAAAATATAAGTATTTTTTGATATAATAGTCTTATTATATTTTAAGTTTTAAGAAATAATTAATGACGGAAAACTAAGTAATAAAAAGTAAGAGCTTTGTTAAGACAATTACTTTTTCTAAAAGGACCCGATGGATTGAATTTAAAGAGAAAAATCATCTCTAGAATATGTATAAGGATTTTGGGTGGTACATTTTTAGGGTTATTTTGATCCAATGGTCTTGGGATGCGTGAAGAAGTTATGGGAGTTAGTGCCCTTTTATAAGTGGGGAAATGAGACTTCCTTAGAAATTACTTGGTAATTTTCCAAAAGATACCAAAATGATAAATTCATTGACTTGAAAAAATTCCAAATGAACCTATATTCTAACTTGGAAATGATAATTTATAAATATTTCCATCCAATAAATTTTTTATATGTTGGTATGTCATTTTAACTCTTATTTTCCTAGATAAATCCCTTAGTAAACACCTTTTAACTTTAACTGCGGTAATTAATTGTTTAATGTTTTAACTATTCATTGTGGTAAAAAATTAAGTTGAACTTATTATATAATATAAATTATTTTGATTCAAATATGAAATCCAATTTCCCAAATTCCATTCACATAATTAGAGAAATTTAATTTAAAATTAATCCTGCAGATAAAATGAGAAAATGAGTTTTTAAAGAGAAAAGTTTCAAATATTTACACAGTTCTTATGTAAAAATTAAAAATGAAAATGATTCCAATGTAACAAATTATATTAGTTGATATATAATTGAACTGATTTTAAGTTAAAACCAATTCATAATATAATTTATCCTTATAAATAATTTCAAAAAAAGTATAGTTTTCAATTAAAACTTCAATATTTTAACTATTTATTTGAAAATGAAACATTTTAGAAAAATCCAAAAGATTAACCCTAATGTAATTTTTATATTATGATTTAAAAAATTATTTTTTTATAAAATAAATTTTCTAAAATTTTCTAAAATTCATTTTATATTATGTGTGTGAAGCGCGACAAAACCGTCTTTTGGAATAAAATATAACTTTTTAGAAAACATTTCTATTTATTATAAAAGAATATTATTTTCATTTATAATCAATAGATAAATAATGTACATCTGTAAAATATATATTTTTCATAATTTAGTTAGTCTTATTCAAACCTGCTAATTTAATTTCAAGTTTATATTAGTTATATTTATATAATATATTAATAGAGTACCATGTTTCATTTAAACTCGGTGTTGTGTAAATCACAAGCTACCAAAGAATTAAATTTATTATAAAAGTAATATGTTTTGAATTATTGGGGTGTTACATTATTACGTTCTATTTAGATTTAACTTCTATATTTTATGGATATTACCTTCTAAACATATGAGGGTAGTTATTCTTCATAACAGCCTCTGGTTCCCATTTTGCTTCCTCCATTTTGTGATTTTCCCAAAGTACCTTTACCAGTTGAGTCATCTGATTCCTCAATAATTGGTATGTAGTATCAATAATTTTTATGGTTTCTTCATAATAATAAATATTTTATTCTAATTCAATTTCATTATAGGTTATTACATGTGTTGGTTCTAGAATGTACTTATTTATCAATGATATATGAAATACATCATGTAATGTTTAGAGACTTGGTGGTGTGACCAAATGATAAGAAATACTTCCAATTATTTCAAGTATTTAAAAGTTCTGATGCACATAGAGCTTAGTATACCTTTCTTACCAAAACTTATAACACTCTTTCATAGATATAGTTTCATGAAATCATGATGTCCCACTTGGAATTCCAAATATTTCTAATGATTTTCAGAATAACTCTATTTATTTCTTTTAGCTTCTTTAATGTGAGACTAAATAGATTTTACATTTGTAGTTTTCTCTTCAATAAGTTAAAGCCCTATGAGTTTATTTTCACTAACTTTAACCCAACAAGTTGGAGTATAAAATGTTTTCCATATAATGCTTTATATAGTGTCATTTGAATACTTGAATGGAAAATATTGTTATAGGAAAACTCTATCAAAGGTAAATATTGATCCCAAATACCTTTAAAGTAAATTTATCAAAGAATAAACATGTATTCCATTGTTTGAATCATCCTTTTGGACTATCCATCAGTTTTAAGATGGTAGGTAGTGATTAAATGAAGCTTAATATCAATAGCTTTTTGAAGAATTTTCTATAATTTAGATGTAAAATGGGGATCATGATGAGATACAATTAAAAGAGATTAACCATGAAGTCTTGAATCATTATTATTATAGATACTTGAGAGATTATAAAGAGGAAAATATTCTCTTATATATAGGAAATGCATTGATTTTTTAGTTGATTAATGATTACCCATATTGCATTATTCATTATAATAGTCTTTGGTAATCCTAAAACAAATTCCATAGTAATTTGATCCCATTTTATTATAATAATAGGAAAATAATTCATGGATATTATAGGATATTATCTCATACCTTTATCTTATTTAAAAACCAAATATATAGACACATAATCACCAATTTACCACTATATGTTATCCCATAAAAAATGTTCCCTCAAACCCCAATACATCTTTATGCTACCAAGGTGTATAGAGAAATCTAAAATATGAGTGTCATCCAATAATTTTATTTTTAGATCAATTATATATGGAACACAAAATGTCCTTCCAAATTTAATGACACCATATTTAGAAATGAAGTGTTCTAATTTCCCATCATTCAAAACATTAATTTTATTTTAAAAGTCCTCATTATTAGATTGGAACGTTTTATATTTTATTATAAATATTGTTTCATAATCATTTGAAAAAATGAGCGATGTACCACTTTCCAAAATAATTACCATATCCATATTTACTATATCAAATACATATGATCTCTCTCAAACCTAATTTCATTCATAACTCTATGATATTTGATACATAATGCATCTTTTACCTTATTTTATTTCTATGGGTTATAGTGTATTGAGAAATCATAATCCTTGAGTAACTCAAGAAATCACCTTTGTCTCATATTGAGATCTTTCTATGAAAATGTGTATTTTAGGATTTTATGATCCATGTATATCTTACATATTTCTCTATGGATATAAAGTCTCCATATCTTCCAAAAAGATATTACAACTAGTAATTAAAGATCATGGGTTGGAGAGTTTTTTTTCACAATTATTCAATTCCATTGATTCATATGAAATAAATTTATCATTTTTAATTAGGACACAACCAATTCCATTATTCTATGGATCACTATATATCACAAACCCATTATTCACATATGGTATATTCAAAATCAGAGAATTGAACAATATCCTATTTAGTTTCTCAAAAAAGTCTTCAAATTATTTTTTTTCAAAATAAACACAACCCATTTATATGTAATATTTGTTTACAGGTTAGCCAATTGGGAAAAATTATGATCAAATTACTGATAGTACCATGAAGAACCAATGAAACTACAAACCTAACTTATTTTTATTGGCATATAACATTATTTGAATGCCATTTCCTTTACAGGGTAAAATTATATTTCGTCATTTGAGACAATATGGACTTGAAAATAAACTTTTTAATGCCAAAAATCACAATTAATAAATTTACCATATAATTTTTTTCTTAAAAGAGTCTCAAGAATGATCCATACGTAATTCACATGGTCTTAAAAGCTTTTAAAATAAAATAAAATATCATCAATAAATACCACAAAAAATCATCAAGATATTCCTTAAGCGATCCATTCATCATATCTATAAAAATATAGGTTGAATTAGTCAATCCAAATGGTACTACTATAAACTCTTAATTTCCCTCATTTGAAATTTTGTCTTTGGAATTTCTTCCGTATTTACTTGCAATAAATGAAACCCAGAACAAAGTTCGAAATATGAAACACATTTGACACTATGAATTTTATTAAATAAGTAATCAATACGAGGTAGAGGATTATTTTTCTTTATCTTAATAGAATTTATTTCCCTATAGTCAATGCATTGTATTACAGATCTATATTTCTTCATAATGAAGTGAACATGTGGATCTCCATGGAAAAACACTAGGGAAAATAAATCCATTATCAACAACCACCTACAGTTGTTTCATCCACTCCACTAATTACATTGTGTCAATTCTATAGGGATTCTTTGAAATTGGTCTTGTATAATGTATTAAACCAATGGAAAGCTCAGCTTCACACTCTTGGGATGTGGATTTAATTCCTTAGGAAATATATCAATATATTCTGGTATAATAGGTAAATCATAAATTTTAAGATTACCTTCTATATAACTAGATTTTTTTTCTTTTCTTCTCCAAAAATCTCATTCAGTAGAGATAATGGGGGTGGATCCAGATATGACTAAAATGATGAAGTATATACTCTAAAGATAAGTAATTCAATATCATCCTTACAAATCATAATTTCCATTCTCTTATAATAATTTTTTTCATTATATTTTGAAATCCAATCCATACCAAGGATTATATCAAAGTCAACTATAGGTGTGTGAATAAGGTTAGAAAATAAAGAACATTTATGTGTCAGAATGGGTACTACCTAACATATCCTTATTTTAGTGAGACTTCCCCTAGGTATTTTAACTGACAATTCCCTTCTTAAATTAAAATGGAAATATTTAATTCTCTTCAAAATAGGTAGATATAAAATAGTGTGAGGATCATTAATCAAGTAAAGAATTAGATAAATTTAAAGATAAATTTAAATTACTTTCCACCACATTATTGGCTACTTCCACCTCAACTATAGTGATCACATAAGATTAGTCTACTCCCCTTGGACTCTTCTATGATGGATTCCCTCAAAACTTAAGGCATTAATTTGTGTATTTCCCTATATCCCTAAAGTTGAAACACTAAATATCAGTGTTTCCTATCTTTCCATTCCATTATTTATCATATAACCTATTATATCTACACTTATAAAAACTCACAATCCCTTCAAGTATTTCCTGGGGTTATTCTTTCCATAGTTTTAAAAAGGTATAAATCACTACATTATCTTCTTATTTTTTTCAGGCATTCCCTTTTTATTGGTGTCCAGATAAAATCTTATTCTCTTGATTTCCCTTGAATATGTAATATCTTGAGAGTTATTTCTTTGTTTTGATGGAAAATAAAATTATTTCATCATATGATAAAAAATTTTGAGAGACTAGAACCTTTAATATACTTGGATTAATCCCTTAAATTAAATGGTTAGTATTGAACTTTATGTTGCATTTATAATCTGTAGTATACCTAGATAACCTTATACTCAGAAACAATTTCTCCTTCATTTTTCTTAAATCTAAAGAACATTTTCTTTATTTTAGTTTGTTTCTCATTAGGGAAATATTTTTTAAAGAATATCACCTTAAATATTTCCATTCCATGAGTTATGTTTAATATTCTTACCTATTATTTTGGATCAAAAATCACCATTGATCATCATAATATTTTAGATAATACACTACAAGTGTTACCTTTTTCTTTTCACCACATCCCAAGTCCATAAATATCTTCTCTAAAGACTTTATCCATTGCTCAACTACCATTATATTAGTTGTCCCACCAAATTATTGGGTCTTCTATCTCATTAAGTGATCCATCATAAGATAATATTTCTGTATAATTAGTTACATCATCAGAGAAGGGTTATCTATCATATCCTAATTAAGAGTCCCAACTATATCCAAAATTTTCTCAGTTCTAATAATAGTTGTATTGTCGTCCTTAGCAGGTAAATCTCTACGTTGTCCATGAGTATTGATACACTTCTTCCTTCAAGGTTACATTTCTAAATAATGAAATATACTATATTATCTCATAAAATTATGAATTTTAAATCATAATGTATAATTATAAATATGGTGTAAAACATAGCATAAATTAAAATTTATTTATTATTAATCATAGAATCAAAATCATGGTTTCTTCAATGATATTTTTTTTCAAATCCATCATAATGGTTTGTAAATAAAATGTAAATTATCGTAAGAATACCTCTCAAGAGTGTAAAAATAGGTGCATAGTAAGTCCAATTTTTAGGCACTAAGTGATGATTGGGTCAAGCCTAATGTTCCATTTTTAGAGTTATTACTCCTAGATACATATGTTCTAGAACCAAATCCACTTGTAGTATCCATACATGGATGTATTCCTAGTAAAACCCAAATATTTTCTTTTTTACCAAAACTATATGATGTTCTTCTATACTTATATGGAAATTTTATCAAATAGTTATGTTCCTTAATCTACGTTCTTCTTAATCTAGTTCCCAATGTTTCTACTAAACATCCTCTAATACCCACTGTAATGACCCCAACCCCAATAGCTCAGAGCAAGTGTATTCTCTAATACATTGATATATATAAAAAGGGTAAAATACCAAAGGAATAATTTGTTTAGTAGTTTTGGAGAACCAGATACATACATGATACCTATTTTAGATTGTTTTATAAAATAAAAAACATATAAATGGAAACTAATTCGAATCATTGAACTCATTCCAATAATTATTCTTCATATCCTCGAGAAAAGAAACAAAATAAGGGTGAGATCAAATTCATAGTAAGGGTTAAGTTTGGTAGAAGATATCGTGAATAAATAAGCATAAATAACATGTAAAGGTAAATAATTGAAAACATATTCCATTTAAATAACTTTAATATCAAGATAAGATGATGAATAATCAATATGGAAAGGTAAATAACTAAAAACACATGTCATTAATTTAGTAATAGAGAATGAAATGAATCTAGAGATAATATCATAATAATAATCTCATAGATAATAATAAAAACTGAATTAAAAATGAAAAAATCATATTTATTAGATGTCATGATCTCATGAATCATGATACCTCTACCATCAAGATCCTTCCTCAAGATAGTTTAAAACTACAGGTATAAACCTGTTTAATTTTTCCAACAGATTCATCTCATGAAACCTGTTGATACATTTAGTGGACATCTATAACCAATATTCACTCATATAATTATTTAAAAATCATTCCTCACATATATAATAATCAATTTAACTCCCGAATGAATATTCCTTATCCAAAAATATTCGTATTGAGTAAAGGATACAGATTTATCAATATTTCCCCAGTTAATCAAATAAAATTTAAAGTATGCACTGTATGTAAAAATGGTTTAAGGTTTAGGAAATAATCATATGAATCTTACAATAATATGGATATTTAATATAAATTTTATTTCCAATGAAAAATTATCACAAGAAAGTGATTATTTTAAGGGAAAGTTTACAATCACTAAAATAAAGTGTGATTATACAATACCTTTTACCACTTAGTAAGTTTAAATTAAAATCCCCTTTGATGAAATAATTTAAATTGAGACTTAAAATACCATGAATTTTGAATAAATCATGATATTACATGTCAATGGGGTAGTATATACACCATATATAAAAAATTATAATAATGGTATAAATATAATATTTACTCTTTTAATATATTCTTTTAACCACTCTTAAAATGTTTTCATGGAGAATGAATCGCATCGCTTCGTAGAGACGATAGGTTGTACGTACACATGATGGAAAATATCATTCCCATAACATGTGAAAGGGTAAGGAAGTGTGTGATATATTAAATTTTTGGAATAAATATAATATAATATATTTCACATATATTCATTAATTTCTACCTTATTAAATTTTATGAATACAGTAAGTCAAACACAATTCATATCGCTTTGTGAGGTAGTAGTTCATCATACCCATGAGCGGAGTTATCATATTTTAGATAGAATGGAACATAAAAATGTATGTGTGATATTAAAATTACATAAGTGTAATAATAACATAAATATAATATACATGTTTTAAATACATAATTATATATAGCCTTGAATCGTGGTGATGGAAAACAAATTAAATATTTTAATGATGCCATAGCCCTTCGTACACACAATCGATGCTTTTGTTTCCCATTTGATTAAAGTGGAGATGGGTAAATATTATAGAATCAATATAATAACATATTATTATATGTGATATAATGGTGTTATTATATTTTATGTTTTACAAAATAATTTATGGTGTAAAAAAAGAAATGAAATGAAAGATTTTTGTTAAGATAATTACCTTCACTAAGAGAAAACTTCTTTGGGTCTCCAATTAAGGGCACAGTGGATGGTCTTTTAAGAGGATCATAAGATATGTAATATGTATACGGATGTTTAGAAGTGATTTTTAGTGTTTTTTAATACAAATGTATTAGGAGGTGTGAAGAAGTGAGGGGAGGGAGTACCCTTTTATATGTTGGGAAAGGGGACCTCCTTGGAAATTATGTAGAAATTTTCCTAAAGAATATGAAATAATAAATTAATTCACTTGAAAAAATATTCCAAATGACCATATATTAGAACTTGAAAAGGATATGGTGGAATTATTTCCAAAAAATAATATTTGGACAAGTTTTTATGTCATTTTAACCCTTATATTCTTAGTTTAACCCCATTGTAAACACATTCTTACCTTAACCATGGAAATTAATTATTTTACTATTTTTACTATTCATTATGGTAAAAAAATTAAGTTTAACTTATTATACGATATAAATTATTCTGTTTTCATATATAAAATTTATTTTCCTAAATTCCATTCACAGATGTGGGAAAATTTAATTTAAAATTAATCCTACAGACTCGCTGATAAAGTGGATTTTCAAACAGAAAATTTTTATAATCTTAAAAAAAATTTATATAAAAAATCACTATGAATTTAAAGACCCGTAAACTTCAAGGGAAATTTTTTCTTAGTTTTCTTATAGATTTTACAAGAACGCAGTTTCTGACGGCACTTGATTCTGAGGCCCGGTGTGCCCAGAATTTCTATCCGAAGTTTAGCTCGGGTACGTTCAGTGAACGAACGAGCGGGAATTCCTATCTTTTGAACTGGTGCTCGGAATCAAATTCTGAGGGCACCGATGGAACCGCAGCGCCAGTAATTGCTTAGGAACACCTGTTCCGGAGTTGCGTTGTCACGAGAGTAGATGATAAAAATTGTGGAAGTTTAATTTATTTTTATTCTACAATTTTTATTTTCTTTTTAGTGGTTTAATGCTTTGGGTGGAAGTTGGGTAACTACCCAACTTCCCAAGGGAGGTTATGAGGGTGGTGGGGCCCACACGAACCCCACCCCTTCATATTCTTCAACCACCCTCCACTCACCATTAACTCTTGATAACTTAAATATTAATAACTTATGTTATTAATTAAGTGAGTTAAGTGTGGATGTTTGAATTTCAAACTCTTGAAATTCAAAAGTTATGTTATGTTAATAAAATAAGAGGCGAGCTTATTTTATTTTGGGTTGAAACCTTGTGGTGGAGTTTTTGGGAGAAAAGACTAAG
Source organism: Viscum album (assembly GCA_963277665.1). Taxonomy (NCBI): domain Eukaryota; kingdom Viridiplantae; phylum Streptophyta; class Magnoliopsida; order Santalales; family Viscaceae; genus Viscum; species Viscum album. Next base: position 1,252,919,348 of record OY728135.1, on the reverse strand, counting down.
GACTTGAAGATCTTCTTTGACATCAACGAAGAACTCGAAGAACACATCGATCTCCGACGAAGAACGCCGAGCCCTCGGAGACCGACTACGCGGCGCCGTATACCGCGACGACTTCTTCCACAATATCTCCTTCCGCGACGTCTCTACCCACGACGAATCCTCGTTCGACGAACCTCTGTTCAAGCTCGCACGAGGTAGGGGTTTAAATTTATTTATTTATTTTGGTCATGAATCCTACCTTGTCGTTCTTCGTGAAATACGACCTTTTGCTATCGACTAACGAGAGGGGGCCGGTCCGCACAAACACAGCTGACCCTCCTCCTTTATTGATGATGTTTTTATTACGGATTGGAATGAAATGGCGTGGTGCCGTTGCACCACGCGGGATCGTGCGGCAAGGAATGCGCGGCGCCGTCGCGCCGCAGCGTGAAATTGAACCAAGTCGCGGCGCTGTCGCACCGCGCCAGAGAACCGTAAAAACACCGTGGCCGGAGCAGGGCCGCGGCGGAGAGGTGCGGCGCCATCGCACCGCACCGGACGAATCAAGGTCGCGGCTGGTTCCGGGCCGCGGCAGAGCAAGGAGGCCGGCGGCCGGCTCCGGGCGGCCGGCGTCAGATCAGGGGGACCGACCGTCGCCGGTCCCGTAGTGGCAGAAACCGGCCAGCCGGGGTGGGCCGGCCGGACAGGAGGACAGCCGGGGGTTCAAACCCCCGGCCGGCCAGCAAAACGACCCCCATTAAAGGGGGGCCGCGGTTACAACCAGTGGGCAGGCGCCCCCCACGCCAAACGGCTCCGCCGTTTGGCCGAGCGCCTGGCCAGCGCGCTGGTCGCGCTGTGCCCAGGCCGGACCGCAACCAAGAGGGCAGGACCCGGACCCAGTTTGGGTTGACCCGGGTGGGGGGGGGGGGGGGTATCGGGCTGGGTCAGACCGGGCCTGAACCCCTTAATACCGAACCTTTTCCGGTCGGACGCCCATAACTTGTGCTACGGGCCTCCGATCGACGCACCGTCAGTTGAGATGCGATCCTTGGATCGAGGCGGTCATTTCAGTATATCGCACTCAAGGTTTCGGATTACTTTGGGTTCGGCCGAGTTGGTTCGTACACGAAACCAACCGGGCCCTCGGAGCGGAAACACTCATAACTTAAGCTCCGGACGTACGATTTGACGTGTCGTCGACTTTGTTGGATTCCTCTAAGTGAGACGGATCTTTTGGCTTACTCCGCCCGAGGTTTGAATGCAGGTGGAGTATGATCGGGTTGGTTTTTCCTTAAAAACCAACCGGGCCCCTGAGACAAAAAAGCCAATAACTCTCAGATCGGGCGTCCGATTGACGCGCCGTCTGCGACGTTGAGTTCCTGTTGATGATACAGAACTTTTGGATACATCAACTCTGGACTATGTGTCAGTTGATGTATCAGCCTCTCGGCTCGTGGAGCGGACCCTCCCGAACGAGCTTGCTGTGCGGGAACCCTAGTGCTGGCTGCGTTTGCTACTGTGACGACGACGACTGTACATAGATCCTCAGTGGATTCGACGACGACGACTACTGCACTCAACGATCCTATGTGGAATAGTGATACCGATCCTGTGTGGGTCCGATCCTGTGTGGGTAAGCGCTCAACGGTTCTGTGTGAGCCAGCGCCTACAGATCCTGTGTGGGTCCGATCCTGTGTGGGTCATTGCGGGGGTTAGTTACCTATCGATCCTGTGTGGGTCAGAACCTTCCTGGGTCATTGCGGGGGTTAGTACCTATCGATAATTTATGGTTCTGACGGCTTAGATAAATCAGTGGATATATCTGATCATCTTTATCATCAAAAGAAGAAGTATACCTGTGTGAGCTGAATCCTGTTTTACTTTCCTATATGGATTGTGTTGTGCTATCCTGTGTAGATTTACGTTTTTCTTTCCTGTGTGGACTGGGTTGTACTTGGGTTCGGATGTTGGAGCCGAACGAGAATTGATGACTTAGGTATATGTATGGACATATACCTAAGAAGTGTCGGATGTTACTTCGTGATTATATATTTCCTTTGTGTATTATCCTTTGTGGATTCTGGGAGACCTTCAGGGGTCTCGGGGTCCCTACTGAGTAGCTTATACTCACCCCTTCACGGGCTATGGCCGACTACGTTGTGTTGGTTGTAGACGACAGACATCATTGATTGTGGTTGAGTCTTGCAGAGCAGGATAGTACCTGGAGGTGGACCACTGGGCAGGACGTACTCGGAGCGGACGGCGGGACCCGAGGAGCAGTGGAGGCTATCTGTACCCACCTTTCAGGTGGGATTTCCAGGGGACAGCTCGGCGTTGCAGCTTTACTTTTCAGTTTTTGTTTTCCCTTTCCAGTTGTACTTTACTTTCAGTTTGGGTTTGTATACTGGCCCACTTAATTTTCCTCACTTACTGTTGTACTCAATTTTTACTTAGTGTTTACTTCTTCTGTTGCTTATTCTGTGGTGTTTGTTTACTTTACAAAGGAAATTCCTTCCCTTTTATCGGGATTTACGCCTTGGTGCTAGTCACCAGCCCCTGGCCTATAGAAGGCAGGCTTGGGGTAGTCACGGCACGAGCCCCGAGGATGGGTCGTGACAAATTGGTATCAGAAGAGTTCAGTTCTACCACCGAACTTGGGACTCTGAACTTTTTCTATGTGAAGCAATAGTGTTAAGCGTATTGGGTGTGGTTATCAGTCCAGGGAGTCTAGTGTTGGTGCGGTGGCTGACGTATCCGTACACCAGGACCCTGACTTCTGATTTCCGACTTAATGCACGAAAACATTGATTGCATGTGTGATTTCATGTTTTTTATGTGATTACTTTATGTCAGCTCACCAGGAATACTGTTTGACCGTGGTTCACCTGTTTCCTTTTCAGGATGGCCCCACGATGGCAGCCAGCTTGGGTTCTGAGAGTTGAGCGTGACGACAGCCCACCGAGCGACGAGGCCTCGGTGCAGGGCCCTTTGACAACCGAGGCACCGACGGTACCTCTACCCGCCGATCCACCGATGCTACCAGCCCCAGACGCTGACGATGCACGTCGCCTTAGTGCATTGCATGAGTTCCAGTGCTAGCGACCGCCCAGGTTCCGTGGGGAGACGGACCCCCAGGCAGCCGAGGACTGGCTGGAGGCGGTGGTACGAGTTTTCCGGTTAGTGAGGACACCATCAGACCTCATGGTTATCCTCGCAACGAGCCTACTACACGCGGCAGCGGGCCGATGGTGGATCTTGATGCTCCGGGTGCACAATGAGGCATCTCTCCTCTGGACGGACTTTGAGAGCCTCTTCCGCTCGGAGTTCTTCCCAGCCACCCTCCATGCAGTGCGCATTCAGAAGCTTCTTCAGCTGCGGCAGGGCATCTTGACAGTCGCCCAGTACTCGGCGAGATTTACCGATCTCTCGCGCTACTCGACAAGCATGGTACGAGACCCATTCTTCCGGGCCCAGCCTTTGAGCAGGGATTGAGACACGAGATCAGGGCATCACTGATCTCCCTCATCATTCTGACTCATACAGGAGTACTGGAGCGAGCCCTTTTGATCGAGAGCTTTCCTGCTGAGTCTACACCAGCACTGAGACCCACCGCAGGGCGGCACGTAGTAGAGTATTCTGCAGCAGGCAGTCGACAGATGACTCATGGGTCCAGGCAGACCAGACCCTCAGGCAGACGACCTCAGGACACTGGCTTAGCAGTGCGGGGCACACAGCGCGGAGCCAGTCTTTCGAGAGGTAGGCAGTGCTACTCATGCGGTGGGTAGGGCCACATGGCTCGTGATTTCCCGACCCGCCGTGCCGTGGAGCATCAGATGGTTGAGGGACCACCGAGGCAGAGGCAGAGGGTCGACCGTGGCGATCCGCAGGGAGCAGGCGGATGAGGAAGAGGAGATGACCGAGCAGTAGGTGGTGGACGACGCTTTGAGGCTTTACCACCACCACCACCAGGAGGTCCACCCCGACCACAGGGAGCTAGCGGGCAAAGACAGGCATAGCTCCAGGCAGCAGAGGCCTACGACCACGGCGCGCTGAAGATGATTCGAGGTACTATCTGTGTCTATTCAACACTTGATGCAGTTCTTATAGACACAGGAGTGAGTCACTCTTTCATAGTCGATGCCCTTGTTCGGAGCTCAGAGATTCCGACAGAGTCGTTGGCTCGATCCATACGGCTAAAGACTTCTACGGGAACAGACTCGACGATTACGCACTGGTTCTGGCAGTGTGATCTTACTCTAGGAGGCGAGAGCTTCAGCTGTGATCTTCTTGTAGCGGCATCGAGGCTTTACGACGTAATCTTGGGCATGGATTGGTTGTCCACAGTCCATGCACAAATTCACTATATTAGGTGCAAGGTGCGATGTGTACGCACCGACACAAGAAGGTTCACCTTCACCAGTGAGAAGGGAGCCTTCGCAGCACAGGATGGACTCTCGCAGAGGAGAGGACAGCCCATCACTCATCAGTTGTCTAGCCTCATCCTTGGAGTAGTTGATGTGCAGAGTCCTAGTTTTCCTGCAGTGGTGGATCATTATGCAGACGTCTTTCCCGACGAAGTCCCAGGGCTACCTCCTTGCAGAGAGGTAGACTTTTATATTGATCTGTACCCTGGGACAGCCCCGATATCCACTCCAGCATATCGGATGGCCCCCGCTGAGCTTCGAGAGATACGGGTATAGTTGGAGGACTTGCAGGGAAAGAGTTTCATCTGACCCAGTGTTTCACCCTGGGCTTCCCCGATATTGTACGCCAAGAAGGCGGAAGGGAGCTTGCGACTTTGTGTAGACTATCGTCGCCTGAACCAGGTGAAAGTGAGGAACAAGTATCCGCTACCGAGGATTGAGGACCTCTTTGATCAGCTCAAGGGAGCACGGTGGTTCTCGAAGATAGACCTCAGGTCAGGCTATCATGAGCTCAGAGTTCGAGACGAGGACGCACAGAAGACGACCTTCAGGTGTTGGTATGGCCACTATGAGTTCTTGGTTATGCCCTTTGGTGTGACCAATGCTCCAGCAGTGTTCATGGCCCTCATGAACAGGATCTTTCAACCATACCTCGATCGATTTGTCGTGGTCTTCATCGACGACATTTTGATTTACTCGATGATTGAGGAGGAGCACGCCTACCACTTGCGGGTTGTACTAGACACACTCCGAGAGCACCAGCTTTATGGTAAGCTCTCTAAGTGTCAGTTCTAGATACCCGAGGTCCACTTCTTGGGACACATCATCTCTGAGGTGGAAGTTGCGGTGGATCCTGCGAAGATCGAGGCAGTGCTAGCTTGGGAGCCACCCAGGAGCATGACAGAGGTGCAGAGTTTCTTTGGACTAGATGGATACTATCGGAGATTTGTGCCAGACTTCTCCAGAGTTGCGGCACCACTCTCAGATCTTACGAAGAAGGGGAAACCCTTTGTGTGGTCAGAAAGATGTCAGTAGAGCTTTCAAAAGCTGAGACAGAGATTGACCAGTGCCCCTATCTTGAGGTTGCCTGAAGAGGGAGTAGGGTACGTAGTCTACTACGATTCATCAAGGACCGGGCTCAGATGTGTCTTGATTCAAGAGCAGGTAGTGATCGCCTATGGATCATGTCAGTTGAGGCCGCATGAGCAGAACTACGCTACCCATGACCTAGAGTTAGCAGCAGTGGTCTTCGCTCTGAAGACATGGCGACATTATCTGATGGGCGAGCACTTTATAGTCTTTTCTGACCATCAGAGTCTCAGGAACATCTTTTCTCAAAAGGACCTGAACCTGAGACAGCGGTGATGGCTTGAGTTCCTCCAGGACTATGACTTTGAGATAGTCTATACTCATGGGAAGGGGAACGTGGTAGCCGATGCTCTCAGCAGGAGGACGGGCATTCAGCTACTTGAGGAGGTGACAGAGAAGTTAGCCTCTTTGAAGATATCCTTCATGGATAGAGATGGAGAAGCCTTCCTTCAGTCTCTCACAGTCACCCCTCCACCACTGCAGCGAGTTAGAGAGGCATAGCGTGAGGACGCTGACTGTGAGACGCGGTGTGTACAGATATCCTCAGGATAGGCACCTGATGGTTTCTCCTTTGGAGTAGAGCACGACGTCCTTTTCAGAGGACGTACGTTGGTACCAGTCGCTTTACGAGAGGAGGTGCTGAGAGAGTTTCACACTTCTCCCTTGGCGGTACATCCCGGAGTGGCGAAGATGTACCAGGATCTCAGACGATAGCACTGGTGGCCGGGCATGAAGAAGGATATGGCAGAGTTCATTTCTCGATGGCTCACCTACCAGCAGTTGAAGGAAGAGCATCAGGTACCAGCAGGCTTGGTACAGCCCTTGGAGGTCCCGGAGTGGAAGTGGGACACAATATCTATGGACTTCATGACTGGACTTTCACGCACTTCCAGAGGTCACGACTCCATCTGGGTGATTGTCAACCGACTCACCAAGTCGGCTCACTTCTTACCCATCAGAGAGCAGGGCTCAGTAGAGATCTTGGGACATCTCTACATTCAGGAGATTGTACGGCTTCACGGTGTGCCATTATCTATCATTTCCGATCGAGATGCTCTCTTTACTTCCCGAATTTGGAAGGGGTTGCAGGAGGCGTTCGGGACGTAGCTACGTCTGAGCACCACCTTTCACCCTCAGACGGATGGTCAGACAGAGAGGACCATTCAGACTCTCGAGGACATGCTCTGCGCATGTGTCCTCGACTTTGGTCACAGCTGGGAGGACCACCTACCCTTGGTGGAGTTCATGTACAACAACAGCTACCACTCCACCATCAGGATGGCACCATACGAGGCGTTGTACGACCGACCTTGTAGATCTCTTTTGTGCTGGACAGACCCTGGGGAGTCAGCACTTGTGAGATTGGAGATGGTTCATGCCACGACAGAGAAGGTCCAGGTCATCCAGGAGCGGATGAGGATAGCTTAGAGCCGGCAGAAGTCTTATGCTGACAGGAGGTGGAGGCCACTAGAGTTCGAAGATGGCGACCACGTCTTCTTGCATGTCTCACCTCGATGTGGATTATGGAGATTTGGCCAAGGCGGCAAGTTGTCTCCACGCTTCATCGGGCCATTCCAGGTCCTCAGAAGGATTGGCGAGGTGGCTTATCGCCTGGCTCTACCACCTCAGTTGCACTGGGTGCACGACGTCTTCCACGTATCTCAGATGAGGAGATATGTGCACGCCCCGATGCATATCATTGACCATGGGGAGCAGGACGTTGGCGATGGGGTGACTTTTGCGGAGGTCCCGATGGAGATCGAGGATCGACAGGAGCGAGTCCTACGTGGACGGTCGATTCCTATTGTGCGCATCAGATGGCAGCACGAGAACCTCCAGGAGAGCACTTGGGAGCGGGAGGCTCAGATGCGTGCTCAGTACCAACATTTGTTTCCCTAGTTTATGATGTATCTTTACGGGGATGTAAATCCCTGAGGTTGGATCAATGTAAAGACCTATAAAATTTAAGGGAAATTTTTTCTTAATTTTCTTTCAGATTTTACAAGAACGCAGTTTCTGACGGCACTTGATTCCGAGGCCCGGTGTGCCCGGAATTTCTATCCGAAGTTTAGCTCGGTTACGTTCAGTGAACGAACGAGCGAGAATTCCTATCTTTTGAACTGGTGCTCGGAATCGAATTCTGAGGGCACCGATGGAACCGCAGCATCGTTAATTGCTTAGGAACACCTGTTCCGGAGTTGCGTTGTCACGAGAGTAGATGATAAAAATTGTAGAAGTTTAATTTATTTTTATTCTACAATTTTTATTTTCTTTTTAGTGGTTTAAGGCTTTGGGTGGAAGTTGGGTAACTACCCAACTTCCCAAGGGAGGTTATGAGGGTGGTGGGGCCCACACGAACCCCACCCCTTCATATTATTCAACCCCCCTCCACTCACCATTAACTCTTGATAACTTAAATATTAATAACTTATTTTATTAATTGAATGAGTTAAGTGTGGATGTTTGAATTTCAAACTCTTGAAATTCAAAAGTTATGTTATGTTAATAAAATAAGAGGTGAGCTTATTTTATTTGGGGTTGAAACCTTGTGGTGGAGTTTTTGGGAGAAAAGACTAAGGACTTGAAGATCTTCTTCGACTTCGATGAAGAACTCGAAGAACGCATCGATCTCCGACGAAGAACGCCGAGTCCTCGGAGACCGACTACGTGACGCCGTATACCGCGACGGTTCTTCCGCGATGTCTTCTTCCGCAATATCTCCTTCCACGATGTCTCTACCCACGACGAATCCTCATTCAACGAACCTCCGTTCAAGCTCGCACGAGGTAGGGGTTTAAATTTATTTATTTATTTTGGTCGTGAATCCTACCTTGTCGTTCTTTGTGAAATACGACCTTTTGCTATCGACTAACAAGAGGGGGCCGGACCACACAAACACAGAAGACCCTCCTCCTTTATTGATGATGTTTTTATTGCGGATTGGAATGAAATGGCATGTTGTCGTTGCACCATGCGGGATCGTGCGACAAGGAATGCGCGGCGCCGTCGAGCCGCACCATGAAATTGAACCAAGTCGCGGCGCCGTCGCGCCGCGCCAGAGAACCGTAAAAACACCGCAGCCGAAGTAGGGCCGTGGCGGAGAGTTGAGGCGTCGTCGCACTGCACCAGACGAATCAAGGCCATGGCCGGTTTCGGGCCACGGCGGAGCAAGGAGACCGGCAGCCGGTTCCGGGCCGCCGGCGTCAGAGCAGGGGGACCGGCCGTCGCCGGTCCCGTGGTGGCAGAAACCGGCCGGCCGGGGCGGGCCGACCGGACAAGAGGACAGCCAGGGGTTCAAACCCCCGGCCGTCCAGCAAAACAGCCCCCATTAAAGGGGGGCCGCAGTTACAACCAGGGGGGCAGGCGCTCCCCACGCCAAACGGCGCGACCGTTTGGCCGAGCGCCCGGCCAGCACGCTGGGCGCGTTGTGCCCAGGCTGATCCGCCAGGCCGGGCCATGCCCAGGCCGGGCCGCGCCGCGTCGCGCCCAAGCGGGCTGGACCCGGACCCAGTTCGGGTCGACCCGGGGGGGGGGGGGGGGGTATCGGGCCGGGTCGGACCGGGCCCGAACCCCTTAATACCGAACCTTTTCCGGTCGGACGCCCATAACATGTGCTACGGGCCTCCGATCGACGCACCGTCAGTTGTGTTGCGGTCCTTGGATCGAAACGGTTGTTTTGGTATATCGCACTCAAGGTTTCAAGATTACTTTGGGTTCGGCCGAGTTGGTTCGTAAACGAAATCAATCGGGCCCTCGGAGCCGAAATGCTCATAACTTAAGCTCCAGACGTCCGATTGACGTGTCGTCGACTTTGTTGGATTCCTCTAAGTGAGAAGGATCTTTTGGTTTACTCCGCCAGAGGTTTCAATGCAGGTGGAGTATGGTCGGGTTGGTTTTTCCTTAAAAACCATCCGGGTCCCTGGGACGAAAAAGCCAATAACTCTCAGACCGGGCGTCCGATTGACGCGCCGTCTGCGACGTTGAGTTCCTGTTGACGATACTGATCTTTTGGATACATCAACTCTGGAATATGTGTCAGTTGATGTATCAGACTCTCGGCTCATGGAGCGGACCCTCCCGAATGAGTTTGCTGTGTGCGGGAACCCTAGTACTGGCTGTGTTTGCTACTATGAAGACGACGACTGTACAAAGATCCTCAGTGGATTCGACGGCGACGACAACAGCACTCAGCGATCCTATGTGGATCAGTGCTACCAATCTTGTGTGGGTCCGATCCTGTCTCGGTCAGCCCTCAGCGGCTCTATGTGAGCCAGCGCCTTCAGATCCTGTGTGGGTCCGATCCTGTGTGGGTCATTCCAGGGGTTAGTTACCTAATGATCTTGTGTGGGTCAGACCCTTCCTGGCTCATTGAGGGGGGTAGTACCTATCAATCCTTTGTGGGTCCGACGACTTAGATGAATCAGTGGATATATCTGATCATCTCTATTGTCATACGAAGAAGTATACCTGTGTGAGATGAATCCTGTTTTACTTTCCTATGTGTATTTTTTTGTGCTATCCTGTGTAGATTTACGTTTTGCTTTCCTGTGTGGACCGGGTTGTACTTGGGTTCGGATGTTGGAGCCGAACGAGAATTGATGACTTAGGTATATGTATGGGCATATACCTAAGCAGTGTCGGATGTTACTTCGTGATTGTATCTTTCCTTTGTGAATTTTCCTTTGTTGATTCTAGGAGACCTTCGGGGGTCTCGGGGTCCCTACTGAGTAGCTTATACTCACCCCTGCATGGGCTATGCCCGCACTACGTTGTGTTGGTTGCAGACGAAGGACAGCGTTGATCGTGTTTGAGGCTTGCAGAGCAGGACGGTACCTAGAGGTGGACCACTGGGCGGGACGTACTCGAAGAGGACGACGGGACCCGAGGAGCAGTGGAGGCTATATGTACCCACCCTTCAGGTGGGATTTCCAGTGGACAGCTCGGCATTGCAGCTTTACTTTTCAGTTGTTGTTTTCCCTTTCCAGTTGTACTTTACTTTTAGTTTGGGTTTATATACTGGTCCACTTACTTTTCTGCACTTACTGTTGTACTCAATTTTTACTTAGTGTTTACTTCTTCTGTTTCTTACTCTGTGGTGTTTGTTTACTTTACAAAGGCAATGCCTTCCCTTTTTACCGGGATTTACGCCTTGGTGCTAGTCGCCAGCCCCTGGCCTATGGAAGGCGGGCTTGGGGTAGTCACGGCACGGGCCCCGAGGACGGGTCGTGATAATGAAAATCATTTAAATGAAATAAATTGTATTAATTGATATCATGTGCCGGAAGCGTGACTAAACCATCTTTCATAAAAAATATAGTTTTTCCGAAAGAATTTATTTTTCTTCCAAATGATTCTTATTTTTATTTATAATAAATAGTCAAAAAAAATTGTGTGTGTAAAATATATATTTTTAATAATTTATTTAGTACTCTTCATAGCTTCCAATTTAATAGATAGGTTATAATGGAAATGTTTAAATAAAATTTTAATAGAGTACCACATTTCATTTAAACATAGTGTTGCATACATCCCATGATATAAAAGAATTAAATTTATTCTAAATAAATATATCTTAAATTATTAGGGTGTTAAAAAAGTGGACAAATTTATTCACCGATGATGCTTAATGATGTTTGAGAACATATATTTGGGATAACCAATAGTATAGTGGGGAGGTTGTATCACCTTGTACTGGGCTCAGGTATGGACCCATTTGATTTCTTTCTTAAAATTGCATAGTTATGTGTTTTGGGGATATTACTATATGTTTGGGTGCTTGGGGGTAGTTATTTAGGATGGATATTTGTTGGGTTGTATGTAATGGAACCAAATTGATGTGTCGAGGTTATTAGTATAGGTTAGGAATTGAGTTTTAGAATTTTTTATGGGATATGGGGCTAGTTTCCGTTGTAATTCAGTTGCTAGTGTAATTGGAGGAAGTATATAGATGTTAAAATCAATTGGGAGAGTTTAGATTGAATTTGGATGTTTTTAAATTTGCAATATATTTATGAAAATTTTATATCTCTAAATCCTTATAGACTATAGGGGATAATATATATATTATGTATATATTTAAAATATATTATGTATAGGGAAAATAAATTATATATGAGATATATATATCATGTATGGGTTTTTCATCTAATGGAAAAAGCATACTTATAAAATATTTATATATTTCATGTGATCTAAATATATCATTCATTACAAATATATTTAAGGAAAATATCTTACATATAGAAAATATATGTTATGTATTGATGAATATATTACGTATTGTTTTTTTGGATAAGGGAAAAACCAAATGTATAAATGAATTTTATTATTTGGGGATAGTATATTACATGTAGGCATTTTACCTGGGTGAAAAACCTTACAAATTTAATAAAATTTTATATAAATGTTTTTAGAGGAAAAATATCTATTAAGAATATATTATCCATGGGATTTCACCTAAGGGTAAAATATTACATATGAAATGTATATATTATATATTATGGAAAATTTATATTGTATAAATAATTTCTAAGTGAAAAACGTTACGTATGGAGTTAAATTTTATGTAAAGGTTTATCTAAGTGAAAAAAATTAAATATAGAGTAATATACTAAATATGAATCTTTCTTAGGGGAAAAACCTTATACCTAAGAAAAAATGTTGCTTCAAGGGAGGGAAATTTTTCCATGCCAAAAACCTTTTGTATAGGATTTTAAAAATTTATGCATATACTTTTTTAAGAAAAATATTAATTAGTTAGAATGAATTCTTAGGCTTAAAAAACATAAAGGGGTTTCTTTTGATATTTTATAGTAGTGTTACTTACCTTATCTCACCTCTCTTGATCATCATTCTTCTAAGGTGTGATTTCTTCTATTATTCACTCGATTCGAGTTCCATTTATTCTAAGTGATAGATAGAGGTAATTCTATCACCTTTTTGGGGAGGGGGAATGAGGTTTGAATTATTAACGAAAACTTGATTGGTTCCCTAGACATATTTTTACCCTTGAAAAATAAAAATGAGATTTTACACCAGAAAATTGATATTACTCGACTTGTTAATAAAAAATTAAATGTATATGATATGGCACGATTTAATGGTTAAGTTGTAAAGGTTTTGGGGTTGGTCTTGGAAACCCCTGTGTGATATTATAAATGTTTTATGTTAGAAAAACCTCACCCCAGGGTGATATTGTAGAGACCCGAAGTTTGACGTACATTGACATTACATTACATTTTCAGAATACTTAGTACATAACAAAAACACACACACAAGGATCGTAATAGTTTAATGTCTTTGGAAACTCGGAAAATAATCTTCTAATCCTGGTGAAAGATCTTCAACATCTCCCATAAAGATCTTCCTTTTTTTATACCTAAAACCTTTCCTTATATCCTGGGGAAAAGAAAAAATGAAAGGGTGAGCTCAAATGATCAGTAAGGGTAAACAAAAGAAATATCAATCACATCATATACATAAGCACATAACTTTTGGAAATCTTAACCTGTAAAAGAGATCATAATTTCATATCCTGGAATAACTCATGGCAGTGAAATGTAATCACAATAATCATAACTTAAAACATTAAACTTTGTAGAATACACACATAATCATAGAGAATCATTTCTTATTAGTCAAGACTCATTGCAAAGACTATCTTAGTGGACAAAGTCCCTTTCTGAACCGAGTCACCCTCGTTTGAGTCCTGTTTCACTGAACCGGTATAACCTACCATTCCAGCCATGTCTATCTCATGAGATATAAAATCTTTACCCAATGCATTGGAGGGAGATATAGGTCCCACCCATCTCATAATGATACCATTCTAATGTGTTCCACAAAATCATAAATCATACATCATTTCATAACCCATGAATAAAAATGGGAATCTTAAACATCGTGACATCATCAAACAATTCATATAAGATAAAGGAATTCATAAAAAAATATTTCTATCACAACATAATCAAATCCATGTAATAATAGGGATATAAACAGAACCCTTTATTATCTTAGATGGAAAATAATTTTGATAAAACACTTGAACTCCATTCTTAAGGAAAATATCCTTTCTACTTCAAAAACATTTTTTCCTTTCTTAACATGTCATACAACTTTAAACTAAAAGAAGTTGATTAAAAATAAACTTGAAAACTTTTAAAGGATGCTTCTTGGAAATAATGTTTTAAAAATCCATTCATGTCGTATAAGTTAAAAAAAACATTTTTCCCGTACTTTTGTCAGAAAAGTCAAAAAAGTACCTCGTACGAAAAACGTCAAAAGATTCCTTTCATATCTTTTACTAAAAACTCACCTAAGGGTAAAATTGGATATAAACTATTGTAGAAGGATGGAAATAATATTACATATTTAGGGAACATGGATGTGTATGATAAAATACACCCCAGTAATTACCAAAGTAAAAACAATCTCGGATAAAAGTGAGATTGTGATATTTCCCTTACCTTAGGTCCGATTTGCTTTGTAAGTGTCCGAAACTCCTGTATAATTATTTAAATAATGTCATTGACTTATTACAGAATCATATTCATTGTTATTATATCATATATGCTTCAATTATGAATTTATATTACCCGTTCTTTTGTAAATTACATGTTAAAGAGCGTTTTGGGTAAAATTGTTTCATTTGTCGTCCGTGTTTTGACTTGTAATTATTCATATGATTACTTAGATCATGATTACTTAATTCCAGAATATAAAACATGATTTATATATATATATATATATTCAGAATATACATATATATAATAAATCAGTAAATGTAAATAAATATACCGTTCATGGAGACGGTAGGCCGCACGTACGCATGAACGCTGTTTTCGTTTCCTTATTGAGTTGAACGGAATTAAGTAGATGACATACATATATATACACATAAATCCAGTATCATTATTATGTCATATATTTCATGATTACTTATTATATATACTTTATAATCATTCATGAATGGTTAAAGTGGAGAATGAATCTCATCGCGTCGTGGAGACGGTAGTCCGTACGTACGCACGAGCGATGATATCGTTCTCATGATCGTGGGACTGTATTGGAGTGTATGTATACTATTTCAGAATCAATATCACTTTAAAATAATAATATATAGTTATTATTTACACCATTATACCCATCCAAGTAAGGTGGTGGTGGAAAATAGATTTCACCACGGCATGGAGACGGTATTCCGTACGTAAGCACGTGCGGTGATTTCATTTTCCATAGGATGGATAGATGGTGAAATAGGATTGTTTCATATTTATAATAAAATATAAGTATATGAGTGATACTGATTTTATTACTTCATAATTATACAACCTAAGAAGAAGAAGTGGAAGAAGAAATAAAGGTGAAAGAATTGGTAACGGAAATTACCTCTTCTTTGAAGCGCCTCTTTGAGACCTCCTCTTAGGACACTAAAATTGGTCTTTGAGGAAGACCATAACCTCTAGGATGTTTCTAGGGAAGTGGAGAAGAGAATTTGGCAGGGTTTGGCCGAGCTTGAAGGCACAAAATTGTGTGAGGAAGAGAGGGAGGAGGTGCCCTTTTATAAGTGAGGAGAGGGGCACCTTTGGAATAACTAAAAATATTATTTTATTAGAAAGTCAAGTTCGGTTCTAAATAGCTCCAAATTGATTTATTTCAAGGCTAAGGTGGGGATGGGTCTAAATCCTCTCATCCAATAGAATTTATAAAATTTTAGGTTACTATATTAACCTTATCATTTAGATTTAACATTAAGTTAAATAATTTTCCTTTTACTGTGTCTTCTTGTGTTCTTACACTATAAGGTTAATAAACTTACTATAAGAAGCCAAACGAACCCCAAGTTGTTTAATATTAATATATATAACCTTATCTAAGTCATTTTGCCGAACATTAGATTTTTAGGAATAAAATAACAATTAATAATATAATATTTGTTTTAAAAAACTATTTTATGTCAATTTTGACACTATTTAGTAATTGATTTTTGTGAAACTCATAACAGAATGATAAGTTAGAACAAAGTTAATCAAATCAATACTAACATGTCATATTAACCTAGAAAATTAGTGTAATTCATAAAAAGTCTTAAATTACATTTATTTTTGTATTTATAACATCAATTATGTCAATATTTCATTAATAAGATAATTACTGCATCATCATTGCGTCATAAATAAATTAAATTATTTGATGTCTAAAAATTAAAAATAAAATACCATTATGTAGGAAATCTTTTTAGATTTCTAATTAATATTTACAATAGAATTTTTCTTATGTATAACCCTATATTAAAAATGTTTTAGTAAATAAACTTTGATTTTAACTCTTTTAACTCTTCTTTGAATTAAATAATAATAAATGTCCTAATCTAATCCAAGTGGGCCTAAATGGTCATATTTTATTCCTAAGCTTGTTTTTTGTCGAATTACACTTATCCAATAGAATTTGGACATGTGTTAGGGTAATAATAATATCATTTTTACCCTTAATTACCCTATTTACTTTTAACCGTGGTAAATAAAAGTAAAAAGTTACTATTCACCAAAAATTATTTTCATCTCATTGAACCACATTTTACTTACTGACATAAACTGTTTCTTTTGGATTTTTGAAATTCCACTCACAGAAGCGGTAAAATTAAGTTTTATGAAAAATTTAGTTTTTTTTAACTACCACTTAGTGGTTTCACTATTCATCAAAAATTGAATGTTTTCAGAAAAATACCAAAAATTAGGCCTAAGATATATTTGATATTATGAACACAAAAATGATTTCTATTTTACCAAATTCAAAACATATCAGTTGCATTAATTAATTTAAAAATTAATTTCCATCGTCAAAACAAATAACTTGTTCTTAAGAGATAATAACTATCAAAAGATTGACACTTGTTTATGTTTGGTTTAAATGTGAAATTACATCCAATGGACAAAATTGTATTAAATTGTAAAAATATATTCTAAATATACTTTAAAACCACTAAAATTAATAATTTATCACTATTAATTATTTCGATTGAAAAAGTTTTTTTTAATTAAAATTTAGTAATTTCCACTATTCATCAAAATATGAAAGTTATCCGAAAATTACCAAAATTTCACCCTAAGATAATTTTGATATTCTGAATCCAAAAATTAAGTCCATTTTGAAAAAAAAATTTACAAAATTTTAAAAAGTGGTTATTACTATTCATAACGGTTAGTTTTAATAATATTTTAATAGCATATCGTTGTTTAGTGAAACTCGGTATTGCGTACTACACACGCTATCAAGGAAGGTCACGATTGCGTGTAATGAAAGGCAAGTCAAGGATACGTGTTGTGCAAGATCCTTTTGGTGTAGCGTACAACACAAGACATTAATGAAATTAAAAAGAATATTTTTCATAAAATCTCGGGGTGTTACATTCTACCCCCCTTAAAATGAATTTCGCCCTTGAAATTCGGCGGGGTTATAAATGGTTTACTATTCGAAAGTTTCTCTAATCGAAACCCACATCGTAAAAAGGAATACCAAAACCAATCTTTAAATACAAAAGTATGAAACGTAACGGTTACCCAAATAAACTAATCACTGGGTTTCCACATAGGTGAAAATATGGATATGGAAGAGAAATCTAACCATCATGTTCTGATGGAGAGTGGTAGAGAGCATGGCTATGGAAAAGCTAGCAATCAAAAAGCCATAAATTTGTGACGATCTAAGGTACCATCTGATTCATCAGATATAAGAGTACTAAGACAACATTTTTGGTTTTCAAGATCATTTCCCTAAAGTTGATGAAATTGGAATTAGAAGAAATACTTTCGTGATTTTCGTATAGTCTCACCGTTTTTCGTTCTTTGGACAATTTCCACTTCATCTCTTAAAGAAATGAAGTTGAATTTGTCATTCGTGATGTGTTAGTAGATCATGTGATAGAATGATGGGTCATTCCATCTCTTTCAAACAAAAGGTTAGAAAAATTTATAAGTCCATCTTATGGTTAATCGTATATGGTTCCAAAAATGAACTTATACTTCATATATCATACCGCTTAATAAAATAAAACTAGTTTCTACTAACCAGGGACTTCCTGTAGGCTAGTGGTAGGCGATAAAGGCCAGTCGCACTTCGTTTGTGGGTTCGATTCCCACAGCCTTGTCCGACGCGATGGGTTGTCGCCCGTCCTACAGGTTGTGCTTTTTCTAAAACTATATTACTATAACATCCCATCAATAATATCGAAGAAACTTCTATCCTTAAACAATACTAACTTATGTCCAACATAATCCATTCCAATCTTTAGCCTTATCCATAATACTGTAGTCCACTCTCATAATATAGTGAAAACGATTACCAGAGATTTAATACCATCGTTGATCCCCATATATCATAAGATATGTTTTGTTGGTCACATTCCAAACATTCAAAGGCCTTAATCATGTATTCACTTGAATACCCATTGAACCTTAGTGAAAACATGAATGCAGTTAAAAGTTAACACTTTCCATAAACCAAAATCCTCAAAATTATTTATACTCAAACCATTATATCACTTAGTCCTTATATCAATCATGAGCTCATGAATACAATCAAACATCTCATTATCGTCTTATCCCTTCATTATGCGCATATCATCTACATTCCAAAAATATCTGAATAACCTTTCATGGATACTGGTACCATTAATCATACACTTTCAAAACTCAAGGAAAGACAACAGTGTAACAATCCTTAGATGTCTCTTTATTCCATAGTACCATGAGATTACTTATACAACATTACATATGATAAACATGTCATCATTCCACTACATTCTTAAACCATTGACCGAGCTTCAACAATTCTTTCATCTCACATATCATTTGTAGTCTCTTCATCATCATCAACATAAATAATACCCATACGACCATACTGATTCTCTTCATGAGACTTTCCCTTAGGGCATTGGTTTGCATAATGCCCGTACATTCCACATTTAAAACATTTAACCATTGTTGATGTTGTAGCAATACCATTATCCTCATCCCTGGTGTTAACTGAACCTTTTCCTTTGCACTTACTGGCTTTGTGTCCTTCATTTCCACACCCAAAGAATCTTCCAGTTCCTTTGAAACATTCTCCTTTATGCCTCTTCCCACATGATTTACATAGGGGAAATTGAACTTTCTTTCCTCTATGATCATCATGAAACTCCATCTTTCTCTTATTAGCCGAGTCAGGAAACTTACCAAATTTTACTTTATTGATCATATTATGAGATTGCTGATTCGGCATAATAATGATGTTTAGACTTCCAAATCCCATTTCATTTGGTTTCTCATGAATAATATCATTCCATTGTCCATCATATCCTCCATTATCGTGAATCATCTTGTTTCCAGCCATTTTCTAAAACCCAAAAAGAATAGTGTGAGAGGAAAAAATCATGCTAGGGAAAACAACATAATAAAGGGGGAGTACCCTAAATATCTAACATCTTAGGTTAAATTCTAAGATCGTTAGCGCAATTCTAGGACTATAACCTATAAGTATACTTAACCTTAGAGACATCCCTAGACATACCTTAGAAATATCTCTAGGGATCTCACTAAAGTTCTCGCATCCTAGTTTCCAAAGTTTGACTAAACCTCCCTATGATACCAACTGTAGAGACCCAAAGCTTGACATACATTGACATTACATTACATTTGTGGAATACTTAGTACATAACAAAAACACACACACAAGGATCGTAATAGTTTAGTGTCTTTGGAAACTCGGAATATAATCTTCTAATCCTGGTGAAAGATCTTCAACATCTCCCATAAAGATCTTCCTTTTTTTTATACCTAAATCCTTTCCTTATATCCTGGGGAAAAGAAAACATGAAAGGGTGAGCTCAAATGCTCAGTAAGGGTAAACAAAAGAAATATCAATTACATCATATACATAAGCACATAACTTTTGGAAATCTTAACCTGTAAAAGAGATCATAATTTCATAACCTAGAATAACTCATGGCAGTGAAATGTAATCACAATAATCATAACTTAAAACATTAAACTTTGTGGCATACACACATAATCATAGAGAATCATTTCTTATTAGTAAAGACTCATTTCCAAGACTATCTTAGTGGACAAAGTCTCTTTCTGAACCGAGTCACCCTCGTTTCAGTCCTGTTTCACTGAACCGGTATAACCTACCGTTCCAGCCATGTCTATCTCATGAGATATAAAATCATTTCCCAATGCATTGGAGGGAGATATAGGTCCCACCCATCTCATAATGATACCATTCTTATGTGTTCCACAAAATCATAAATCATACATCATTTCATAACCCATGTATTAAAAATGGGAATCCTAAACATCGTGACATCATCAAACAATTCATATAAGATAAAGGAATTCATAAAAAAATATTTCTATCACAACATAATCAAATCCATGTAATAATAGGGATTTAAACATAACCCTTTATTATCTTAGATGGAAAATAATTTTGATAAAACACTTGAACTCCATTCTTGAGGAAAATATCCTTTCTACTTCAAAAACATTTTTTCCTTTCTTAACATGTCATACAACTTTAAACTAAAAGAAGTTGATTAAAAATAAACTTGAAAACTTTTAAAGGATTCTTCTTGGAAATAATATTTTAAAAATCCATTCATGTCTTATAAGTTAAAAAAAACATTCTTTTCGTACTTTTGTCGTAAAAGTCAAAAAAGTACCTCGTACGAAAAACGTCAAAAGATTCCTTTCATATATTTTACTAAAAACTCACCGAAGGGTAAAATTGGATATAAAACATTGTATAAGGATGGAAATAATATTAAATATTGAGGGAACATGGATGTGGATGATAAAATACACCCCAGTAATTACCAAAGTAAAAACAATCTCGGATAAAAGTGAGATTGTGATATTTCCCTTACCTTAGGTCCGATTTGCTTCGTATGTGTCCAAAACTCCTGTATAATGATTTACATAATGTAATTGACTTATTATAGAATCATATTCATTGTTATTATATCATATATGGTTCACTTATGACTTTATATTACCCGTTCTTTTGTAAATTTTATGTTAAAGAGCGTTTTGGGTAAAATTGTTTCATTTGTCGTTCGTGTTTTGACTTGTAATTATTCATATGATTACTTAGACCATGATTACTTAATTCCAGAATATAAAACATGATTTATATATATATATATATTCATAATATACATATATATAATAAATCAGTAAATGGAAAGAAATACACCGTTCATGGAGACGGTAGGCCGTACGTACGCATGAACGATATTTTCGTTTCCTTATTGAGTTGAACGGAATTAAGTAGATGACATACATATATATACACATAAATAAAGTATCCTTATTATTTCATATATTTCATGATTACTTATTATATATACTTTATAATCATTCATGAATGGTTAAAGTGGAGAATGAATCTCATCGCGCCGTGGAGACGGTAGTCCGTACGTACGCTCGAGCGATGATATCGTTCTCATGATCGTGGGACTGTATTGGAGTTTATGAATACTATTTCAGAATCAATATCAATTTAAAATAATAATATATAGTTATTATTTACACCATTATACCCATCCAAGTAAGGTGGTGGTGGAAAATAGATTTCACCACGGCGTGGAGACGATATTTCATACGTACGCACGCACGGTGATTTCGTTTTCTGTAGGATGGATAGATGGTGAAATAGGATTGTTTCATACTTATAATAACATATCAGTATATGAGTGATACTTATGTTATTACTTCATAATGAAACAACCTAATAAGAAGAAGTGGAAGAAGAAATAAAGGTGAAAGAATTGGTAACGAAAATTACATCTTCTTTGAAGCGCCTCTTTGAGACCTCCTCTTAGGACACTAAAATTGGTCTTTGAGGAAGACCAGAACCTCTAGGATGTTTATAGGGAAGTGGAGAAGAGAATGTGTCAGGGGTTGGCCGAGCATGAAGGCTCAAAGTTGTGTGAGGAAGAGAGGGAGGAGGTTCCCTTTTATAAGGGAGGAGAGGGGCACCATTGGAATAACTAAAAATATTATTTTATTATAAAGTCATGTTCGGTTTTAAATAGCTCCAAATTGATTTATTTCATGGCTGAGGTGGGTATGGGTCTAAATCATCTCATACAATAGAATTTAGGCATGTTTGGGTTCCTATTTTAACCTTATCATTTAGATTTAACATTATGTTAAATAATTTTACTTTTACCGTGTCTTCTTGTGTTCTTACACTATAAGGTTAATAAACTTACTATAAGAAGCCAAACTAACCCCAAGTTGTTTATTATTAATATATATAACCTTATCTAAGTCATTTGGCCGAACCTTAGATTTTTAGGAATAAAATAACAATTAATAATATAATATTTGTTTTAAAAAGTATTTTATGTCAATTTTTACACTATTTAGTAATTGATTTTTGTGAAAATCATAACAGAATGATAAGTTAGAACAAATTAAATTTAATAAATACTAACATGTTATATTAACCTATAAAATTAGTGGAATTCATAAAAAGTCTTAAATTACATTTATTTTGGTATTTATAACATCAATTATGTCAATATTTCATTAATAAGATAATTACTGCATCATATTTGTGTCATAAATAAATTAAATTATTTTATGTCTAAAAATTACAAATAAAATACCATTATGTAGTAAATCTCTTTAGTTTTCTAATGAATATTTACAATAGAATTTATCTTATGTATAAACCAATATTAAAAATGTCTTAGTAAATAAACTTTGATTTTAACTCTTTTAACTCTTCTTTGAATTAAATAATAATAAATGTCCTAATCTAATCCAAGTGGGCCTAAATGGTCATAGTTTATTCCTAATCTTGTTTTTGGTCGAATTACACTTATCCAATAGAATTTGGACATGTTTTAGGGTAATAATAATATCATTTCTACCCTTAATTACCCTATTTACTTTTAACCGTGGTAAATAAAAGTAAAAAGTTACTATTCACCAAAAATTATTTTCATCTCATTGAACCAGATTTTACTTACTGACATAAACTGTGTCTTTCGGATTTTTGAAATTTCACTCAAAGAAGAGGTAAAATTAAGTTTTATGAAAAATTCAGTTTTTTTTAACTACCACTTAGTGGTTTCACTATTCATCAAAAATTTCAAGTTTTTAGAAAAATACCAAAAATTAGGCCTAAGGTATATTTGATATTATGAACTCAAAAATGATTTCTATTTTACCAAATTCAAAACATATCAGTTTCATTAATTAATTTAAAAATTAATTCTCGTCGTCAAAACAAATAGCGTGTTCTTAAGAGATAATAACTATCAAAAGATTGACACTTGTTTATGTTTGGTTTAAATGTGAAATTACATCCAATGACCAACATTGTATTAAATTGTAAAAATATATTCTAAATATACTTTAAAACCACGAAAATTAATAATTTATCACTATTAATTATTTCGATTGAAAAAGTTGTTTTTAATTAAAATTTAGTAATTTCCACTATTCATCAAAATATGAAAGTTATCCGAAAATTACCAAAATTTCACCCTAAGCTAATTTCGACATTCCGAATCCAAATATGAATTCCATTTTGAAAAATAAAATTTAAAAAATTTCAAAAAGTGGTTATTACTATTCATAATGGTTAGTTTTAATAATATTTTAATAACATACCGTTGTTTAGTGAAACTCGGTATTGCGTACTACACACGCTATCAAGGAAGGTCGCAATTGCGTGTAATGAAAGGCATGTCAAGGATACATGTTGTGAAAGATCCTTTTGCTGTAGCGTACAACACAAGACATTAATGAAATTAAAAATAACATTTTTCATAAAATCTCGGGGTGTTACAGATATTCCAAAGGTTTTGTGGGTAAGACATGGTTTCCCCTGGGTGATATTTCATAGGTTCTATGGTTGGATGTGGTTCTCTCTAGGTGATATTATGAAAGATCTATGGTAGTATGTGGTCCCAATGGGTGATATTATAAATATTACATAGTAGGATGTGGTTCCCCAAGGTGATATTCTAATATTTATGAGGTAGGATGTTGTTCCCCAAGGTGATATTATAGTGGTTTTGGGGAAGGATGTGGTAGCCCTAGGTGATGAAATTTCGAAAGGTTTTAGGGAAAGATGGGGTTTCCCCTTAGGTGGTGTTTCATTTTGTTCATAGAAATATATAAATGGTTTAAAAATATATGATCAATCCCAAGTGTCACCGTAGAACTCAAGTATTAATAGTATTTAATTTAATTATACTTTTAGTGATTTTTTATGGAACATCTGAATGGAATTTATTCGAATTAGATATTTTTTGGGACATTGTTGATGATGACCTACTATGTTATACTCACATCCTTCATAATCCATCATGGGTACCCAAGTAGACTTCATATTTGTAGGCCAGTAAACAGTATAGGGATCTATGATTGA
The DNA here is from genome assembly GCA_963277665.1 of Viscum album. Lineage (NCBI taxonomy): Eukaryota > Viridiplantae > Streptophyta > Magnoliopsida > Santalales > Viscaceae > Viscum > Viscum album. The sequence goes on along the minus strand of OY728135.1, from coordinate 1,252,895,424 downwards.
TGGATAATATTGGTAGTTGAGATAGATTATGGGATATGGGGTCAAGCTTAGACTTGGGACAAGTTTTGTGGTTTTTTTAAATTTTGATACTTTTTATTATCATCAGAACTTGATGTATGTGATCCAACCATACTGGATACTTTTTTATATGTGTTTTTTATGACAAATATAACATTAATTTTTATTTATCATGGGTTTTATTTTTGTTTATTAACATCCAGTTACGATGTTTTCATGTGTTAGTTTAACTGGATAGATGTTATTATTATTACTTATATTGTTATTTACAATTATTTAACCCATGGGGTATAGTATCCCCATGTAGTAGGGTTTATTATTAGTGAAAATGTAACCCCATAATACTAAATGAGTTTGGGGGGTTCAAAACCCATTGGATCCAGGACACTGTAGTGGAACTGTAGAAGTACTCTTGTGGTAGTGAAAATGTCGCACTAGAGTAGCTGTGGAGGTGGTGGGTACTGTAGCAGGAACTGTAGCGGTGTAAGCACTATAGAAAGAACTATTGTATCCTGGGTATTGTAGTAGAACTATTAACCAGTGGGCCTTCAGGTCAAAATTTTGGGTCCTCAAGACCAAGTAATGGGTTTTTTTGATCACTGGTCATACATGCCACGTATTGAATAAATAATTCTTGATGGTGTGTGGGTGTTTAATTTAATTGTAACCCAAAGCACCTAATATATATATATAGAGTATCCCGAATTTATTATGAGACCCTCACTACTATTTATCATCTTTTATCATACGGGGAGGTGGGCCTAAGGAGAATTAGTTACTCAGATTGGTTACTATGGAATGCGTCCGGCCATACATGTTACTCCATGGGGAGAAAATCCATCGATTAATAATTCATAATTTACATGGGGAGGAACTCTAGGTTAATTTTATGTGTCATAACAAGAACAAACAATGTGTTCAGTACATATAGTAGGACATCTATGTTTGTCTGATTCTTCATTTCTCTAGGTTGGACCACTATGTTAATCTGATGTGTCATCACCAGAAGGACCTCTATGATAGATATCATGGAGATGACCACCATGGTTGATTCATTATTTATCAATATAGTTATTATATATATGGTGATACGATGTATCATTACATATAGGAAATCAATTGTTGGTATCAGGGGTAGGACTTCCACAATTTCTAAATTATTCATTTTCTATGGAGAGGGCCTTTTGGTGGTTTCATGTTTCATTATGGTGTGTACCTCCACTATGAGAACCATGGTGAGGATATTTATGGACATTAAATTATTAATTTTCATGGGGAGGAATTAACTGGTGGTTTATCTATTCTTCATGGGAAGGACCTTCATGATGATTGTTTATTTCACTTAAGGGAGGATAATCAACTGAAGAAGTCACCAAAATCTATCTTAAAACCTTTTAGGGATTAGTTTGTGAATAATAATTATCCCATGGTTACCATTGAAACTTTATGGAAACCTTTGGGTGTAAAAACAATGTTAGGAGCATCACAATTCTCCTAGATTATAACACTTGGTTTCTCTTAGCAAGTGCTCATTCTTGTTGCTCGAGCCTGGATGGCTAGATATAGGTCCCACCCATCTCATAATGAAATCATTCTTACTTGTGCCACAAAATAAACTTAAAATATTCATCATAACCCAAAAAATAAAAAGGGTTTCATAAACATCGTCCCATCATCACATAATCTATATAAATCAAATGGATATTTCTGTAACGCCCCGACCCCAGTTACCAAGAGTCGGTGCATTATTACATAACATTGGCATGATCACAAGAAAGATCCAATCTCGAAAGACCGATTGGTTTAGTATCCTTGGAAACACTAGATATATTCATAAGTTTTACATTACATCATAAAATAAAAAAAACTACTACAACAACATAATGTTTCCACAGTCCACACTATAATCCCCTCATAATATCCCTGCAGGTCATTCATAACTTACATCTTCACATCTTGGGAAAAATAAAACATAGAAAAGGGGTGATCTCAAATGCCCACTAAAGATAACAATATAGCGGAAAATTCAAAAATAAGCATAAACATTTAAGGAAATGAATTACTAAAACAAAAGCCTTTTAAACTTGAACTTCAACATAGTATGGCAAAAGTAAAATGAAATAATGCCATTTACTTGTTCACATGGATATTCTACTAATCGAATAATCACATGCAAAATCAATAACCACTTTCATAATGTTGGAATGCATAATGCCAGACTATCATAACCACATAGCCAAGGCCTCGTGCCAAGACTACAAATAAGATTTTGTCAAGGCCTTGTGCCAAGACACTAGTTTGTCTCATGAGACCTACCGATGCATCGAGGAGCTATAGCGGGCTCCACCCGTCACATATTAAGTCCAATGCATTCCCATATGAAAAGGTTTAAACATAACATAAACATTCGTATTAAAACTAGCATAAGAAATGTCAATAATTTCACCATAAACTATGAATGGTATAAAGTAGCACATCCACAGTCAAACATATCACAAAACCTTCAATACAATATAGAAGTTTTGTATCATAATAAATCAACTTCAAATAAGCGTAAAATCCGTCGAAGGATGTTGACATAGATGAAATCAAAACACTTTTTAGAGAAATATCTCTTTCTATTTTTGAAATCATTTAAGAGTCATATAAAATAAAACATTTTCTTGAAAATATTCTTATAATCTTGCAAGGGAAGCTTTGACGATTTTATAACGGCCGAAAATAACCGCACCCGCCGTATAAGTTAAAAAAACATTCTTATCTTAATTCTGTCGAAAAGGTTAAAAAGCACCTTGTTTAGAAAACGACGGAAAGATTCCCTTAAAAACCTCTTATAAAAAGTCAAACAAGGGTATAAATGACTTTAACCCATATTCTTTTAAATATTAAAAATGTTTTGAAATACATTTTGAAGAAACATGGATGTGGATGATAACGAGATCCCAGTAGATTATTACGTATAAACAACCTCGGATAATGAAGAGATTGTGAAATAACCCTTACCTTGTACTTTTCCTTTGTTGGGGTCGGTTAACCTCTTGTATAATGGTGAAATAATTGTTATTAAATTATACAAGAATCATATACATTAATATGATATCATATATGATCTTTTAACATTGCTTTATTAATAATATCTTAGTATTATCGTCGTTTCAGGTGATAATCGATTCGTTCTTCTTAAATGTTTGGTTACGTAAGACATGTTTGTAATGGATAGATTAAATATTATTCATAATCAGAATGATATTAACATTATTTTTAACCCTAAAATGAGAATAAGACTTGAATGGATACGATGGAGGATGGATCTCACCGCGTTCGTGGAGACGGTAGTCCGTACGTACGCACGAACGCTACTTCCATTTAATTTTTATTTTAAAAGATTTGAATCCAAATGATACATAGGTATATTACTATTACAATATAATATAATATTTTATATATGTTACTTATGTTCATTAACACCATCCTTTATACGTTCCATGTGTGGTATGAACGAGTCATATCATTTTAAGGGGGCGGTAGTCCGCACTTCCTCAAATGAAATTATCCTATGTATATACAACATGAAACGAATAATGGTATGAAATAAAATGGAATTACAGAAGCTTATATATAAAATATATATCATTAATATCATATTTAATTACAGTGCCATCATAATGGCCACCATGACAGGCGGTAAGATGTATTTGAACAATCATCGTTTCGTGAGGCGTTAGTTTGCCATCCACAGAAACATTATGTTCATCATCCATTAGATGGAGTTGTGTGTATGTTTAGTTTTAATACTTCTTATAACAACATCCTAGTTTATTGAGAATACTGGTGTTGTTTCAAAAGAAAGGAAATAAAAAGATTTTGGGGGTTGGAGAAGGAAAATAAATGAAAATAATTTAAGAGAAATCGTTACCTTTAATTTAGGTAACTCACTTTGGTTGGAACCAAAGGACTTCTTGAAATGCTTTCTGCCTAAGGGTAAGCTTCAAGGAGGAGGAGAGGGATGTGGGGAGCTTAGTTGGGCAGAGTTTGGATGAGCCAAGTGGCTTGAGAGGTGTGAGGAATGAGTAGAAGTTGTCTCCTTTTATAAGGGAGAGGAGGGGCTCTTTAGCAAAGAGTGAACGTATTACTTTATAATATAATTATATTCGGTTTATAATGGTCCAAAAATCATTGAGGTCGAAGATAAGATGACTAATATTCTAAATAACATCAACCAATAAGAATTGGACAGGTTTTAGATAATATTGTAATCATTATAATCTTATTTATTTAAATGATTCATTAATGAGGTAAACATTGCATCATTATTGTGTCATTAATAATTTAAATTATTTAATGTCTAAAAATTATAAATAAAATATAATTATGTAGGAAATCGTTTTAGCTATCTAATGAATATTTATAATCGAAAATCCAATATGTATAACCCTATGTAAAAATTATTCTTCTAAAAGATGTAAGCTTATGCCATTTTTATTTTTATTTTAACTTTATTAATATAAAGTGTCCCTACCACATACAAGTGGCTCCAAGGGGTCCCCAAATTGACCCAAGGATTCTCATGGTCGGGTATGTGTCCAACAATAAGGTTATGACACGTTTTAGGTTAATTTTGTATTATTATAATATTATTTTTTAACCCTTATTTACCGGATTTACCCTTAACCATGGTAAATAAAATATTTACCACAGTAATTATTCAAAATGTCTAAAAATAAAAGTTACCTATTTACACAATTTGGAAATCCTGATTCCAAATATGGAATCCATTTTTCTAAATTCAAAACACAGAAGTGGCAGAAATTAATTTAAAATTAATTCCCGCTGTTAAAACAAAAAGCGTGTTTTTAAGAGATAATAACTATCAAAAGATTGACACTTGTTTATGTTCGGTTTAATTGTAAAATTATGTCCAATGACCAACATTATATTAAAAGGTAAAACTATATTCTAAATATACTTTAAAACCACTCAAATTCATAATTTATCACTATTAATTATTTTGATTAAAAAAGTTGTTTTTAATTAAAATTTAGTAATTTTCACTATTCATCAAAATATGAAAGTTATCCGAAAAGTACCAAAATTTCACCTTAGGATAAATTCGATATTACAAATCCAAAAATGAAGTCCATTTTAAAATATAAAATATATATAATTTCAAAAAGTAGTTATTACTATTCATAACGGCTAGTTTAATTGGTTGTTAGAACTCGGTGTTGCGTACAACACACGCTATCACATTATTCAAAGAGAAGCGTACCGTAGAAGCTTGGGATGTTTCATTTTAAATTTTTGATGTCCCCATTTAGTCAAAAAGTTTAAAATATAGTATTTAAAAATGGTTCACTATTAAAAGTTGATAAAAGTGCAATACTGAAAATGAATTTGTTCTTGCATTATATCTAAGAAACTCATAATATGGATTCTAAAATCATAAGGATTACATAAACTTTAAAATTTATCTAATACTATTCATAACCTCTTTTGAATGGCTTGTTTGGTAAGTCATGGTGTAATTGAAATCGGTGTTTCGTGTAATGAAAGTTATTGAATTATTTTGAAGAAATAACACACTATAAAATCTTGGGGTGTTACATTCTCCCCTCCTTCAATAAATTGCGTCCTCGCAATTTGAAATTGTTCTTCGAAAATAAAAGGTTGAAAATAGAAAATATCTTTGTGGGAAAACCCACATCGGAAATAGGGTTACTAAAATTTAGTCTTAATATGGGGAAAAGAGAAATGAAAGGGTCACCACCAAATTATGATCTCGATTAAGAGAACATTGGTGGCAATTAGAGACATATAATTGGAGGAAAAATGTAAATATTTATAGGTAGTGATTGAGGTCATCAATCACAAACAAGTATAAAATTGAGGTCCTTAAACTCATCAATCTATGATGATTTGAAGTACCATCGGTTCAACAAAATATAGGGTATTGGGATAACACATTTTTGACGTTTCAAAATATCTTAGTTGAAATCCCACATCGAAAAATGAATTAATGAGGCCTCTATTTAAAATAAAGAGTGGAAAGTATGAAGATTACCGAAAATAACACATACTAGGGTTCCATGTAGGAAAATATGGATATGGAGGAGAAATCTAACCATCAATTATCTGATTGAGAGTGGTAGAGAACATGGCTATGAAAAGGCCAACAATACCAAAGCCATAAATTAGTGATGATTTAAGGTACCATCTAGGACAACATTTTTGTTCTAAGTTCCTTTTCTTAATGTTGTGGAATTTATTTATGAGATTGGATAAGATCATAAGGAGATATACTTACTTTATAATTAGAGTTTTATCCATTAATAAATTTCTACCACAAACTCATCTTTCACTCTAAAAGATAATAGAATTTAAAAAAAATTCTATTTACACTATTCGTATAGGGTTCCAAAATAAACGAATTTATAATTCATCTACCAGATCTTTTAATAAAAACTACATTATTTAATCCAGGACATCTCATGGGCCAGTGGTAGGTGATACACCCTTGTCGCCCTTCGGTTGCGGGTTCAAGTCTCACAGCCTTGCCGGACGCGACGGGTTGCCGCCCGACTTCCGGGTTGTCCTTTTATGGCAATCCAAAATAATCCAAACTAGAACTATCCAAAATACTTATGTCCAAACTCACAGTCCAACATTTATAAGGAAGGTAAACATAATATAGATCCTTTTTACCCCGTAATAGCATATGAATACCTTCATCATGTATTACCATATTCCTTATTGATTACATTCATGCTCCCTTATTCCATATAGAATGCTGGATATACTTCATTAATCCAAAAATGTTTTAAGCCCCAACAATGATGGAATATACAAATCATTAATCAGTTCCAAGGTAGTCAAGAATATCCAATATAATTTATCCAAAACAATCACATATTATTCCAAAATCACTACCTCAGTATCAGAACTATATTATGATTTATCATTCTCTCAACCATATATTTTCCAAAAATTTATCCTGCTATTGAGTCACTTTTCTTTGTTCCACACAATCTCATGTCCTTAATGAAATAGTACTGCAGTACAATCCTTATATACTCCATAATTATTATATCAAGTACATTGTTGATACAACACTCAATTGACATAATCAACATAAGAACTCTAATCATTCATCTTCATCTGCGGTAGTATCATAACTTGATTATTATCCAATAACATCATTTGAGGTATAGTCTGATGACTGGGAAATAGGTTCGCGTAGTGTCCAAACTCCTTTCAAATGAAGCATTGTACATTTAAAACCATTTTCTTACCCTTTCAGTCACGTACTTTGTGCCCTTTTCCTCCACACTTATAACAAACTCCCATTCCTTTCAGGAAAGTTCCAGGGTGTTTCTTTCCACAGTTACCACATATGGGAAAATTCTTCTTTTCCTTCTTCCCTTTATCCATCTTTCTATCTTCCATCCTTTTCTTCTCTTGCTTCCCTTCAAAGCCATAGGACTTAGTAAACTCTTTACTTATCTTATCAACACATGATATTATTTATTCATATGATGATAATACATGAGAGACTATTTCTCTTATAAATTCTATCTTAAGACCATGAAAGATATGATCCTTCCTTCTCTTTGGATCATTTGCATTTTTGGAGCTCTCATTCCTTCTACTGGGCGCCATTTCTAAACAATGTCATACACTAGATCAGTTTATGAATCAAAATACATAATCCCATACTTATAAAACACTTAACATAAATTGAACTATTTATGGATATAATCCATAATCATAAAAATGTCTCCTTTGAGGAAGTATATACTCATAAACCCTTCATAATGATTTGTAAGGAAAATGAAGTTATCCTAAGCATATCCCCCGGGAGTGTCGTAACCAAGAGTGCAGCAAGGCCCGTTGTCGTGCACCAGTTCCCGTTCGAGTCTAGCTCAAAGCGGTGTTTTCGGGTTTTACCCCTAGGTACATCTGTGCCAGAGCCGCCTCTACCTGCTCGTATCCAGATAGGGATGTATTGCTCGGAAAACTCACAAAATCCCTACAATACCAAAATTCTAGGATGTTCTTCTATACTAATCCTCAAAGTTCATCTTAGATCTACGTGCTCTAATCAGAGTTTATCTAAATCTAGCTTCCAAGGTTTGTACTAAACTTCCTCTGATACCAACTGTAACTCCCCGACCCCAGTTACCAAGAGTCGGTGCATTATTACATAACATTGGCATGATCACAAGAAAGATCAAATCTCGAAAGACCGATTGGTTTAGTAGCCTTGGAAACACTAGATATATTCATAAGTTTTACATTACATCATAAAATAAAAAAAAACTACTACAACAACATAATGTTTCCACAGTCCACACTATAATCCCCTCATAATATCCCTGCAGGTCATTCATAACTTACATCTTCACATCCTGGGAAAAATAAAACATATAAAAGGGGTGAGCTCAAATGCTCAGTAAGGATAACAATATAGCGGAACATTCAAAAATAAGCATAAACATTTAAGGCAATGAATTACTAAAACAAAAGCCTTTTAAACTTGAACTTCAACATAGTATGGCAAAAGTAAAATGAAATAATGCCATTTACTTGTTCACATGGATATTCTACTAATCGAATAATCACATGCAAAATCAATAACCACTTTCATAATGTTGGAATGCATAATGCCAGACTATCATAACCACATAGCCAAGGCCTCGTGCCAAGACTACAAATAAGATTTTGTCAAGGCCTTGTGCCAAGACACTAGTTTGTCTCATGATACCTACCGATGCATCGAGGAGCTATAGCGGGCTCCACCCGTCACATATTAAGTCCAATGCATTCCCATATGAAAAGGTTTAAACATAACATAAACATTCGTATTAAAACTAGCATACGAAATGTCAATAATTTCACCATAAACTATGAATGGTATAAAGATAGCACATCCACAGTCAAACATATCACAAAACCTTCAATACAATATAGAAGTTTTGTATCATAATAAATCAACTTCAAATAAGCGTAAAATCCGTCGAAGGATGTTGACATAGATGAAATCAAAACACTTTTTAGAGAAATATCTCTTTCTATTTTTGAAATCATTTAAGAGTCATATAAAATAAAACATTTTCTTGAAAATATTCTTATAAGCTTGTAAGGGAAGCTTTGACGATTTTATAACGGCGGAAAATAACCGCACCCGCCGTATAAGTTAAAAAAACATTCTTATCTTAATTCTGTCGAAAAGGTTAAAAAGCACCTTGTTTAGAAAACGACGGAAAGATTCCCTTATAAACTTCTTATAAAAAGTCAAACAAGGGTATAAATGACTTTAACCCACATTCTTTTAAATATTAAAAATGTTTTGAAATACATTTTGAAGAAACATGGATGTGGATGATAACGAGATCCCAGTAGATTATTACGTATAAACAACCTCGGATAATGAAGAGATTGTGAAATAACCCTTACCTTGTACTTTTCCTTTGTTGGGGTCGGTTAACCTCCTGTATAATGGTGAAATAATTGTTATTAAATTATACAAGAATCATATACATTAATATGATATCATATATGATCTTTTAACATTGCTTTATTAATAATATCTTAGTGTTATCGTCGTTTCAGGTGATAATCGATTCGTTCTTCTTAAATGTTTGGTTACGTAAGACATGTTTGTAATGGATAGATTAAATATTATTCATAATCAGAATGATATTAACATTATTTTTAACCCTAAAATGAGAATAAGACTTGAATGGATACGATGGAGGATGGATCTCACCGCGTTCGTGGAGACGGTAGTCCGTACGTACGCACGAACGCTACTTCCATTTAATTTTTATTTTAAAAGATTTGAATCCAAATGATACATAGGTATATTACTATTACAGTATAATATAATATTTTATATATGTTACTTAAGTTCATTAACACCATCCTTTATACGTTCCATGTGTGGTATGAACGAGTCATATCATTTTAAGGGGGCGGTAGTCTGCACTTCCTCAAATGAAATTATCGTATGTATATACAACATGAAACGAATAATGGTATGAAATAAAATGGAATTACAGAAGCTTATATATAAAATATATATCATTAATATCATATTTAATTACAGTTCCATCATAATGGCCACCATGAGAGGCGGTAAGATGTATTTGAACAATCATCGTTTCGTGAGGCGTTAGTTTGCCATCCACAGAAACATTATGTTCATCATCCATTAGATGGAGTTGTGTGTATGTGTAGTTTGAATCCTTCTTATAACAACATCCTAGTATATTGAGAATACTGGTGTTGTTTCAAAAGAAAGGAAATAAAAAGAGTTTGGGGGTTGGAGAAGGAAAATAAATGAAAATAATTTAAGAGAAATCGTTACCTTTAATTTAGGTAACTCACTTTGGTTGGAACCAAAGGACTTCTTGAAATGCTTTCTGCCTAAGGGGAAGCTTCAAGGAGGAGGAGAGGGATGTGGGAGATTAGTTGGGCAGAGTTTGGACGAGCCAAGTGGCTTGAGAGGTGTGAGGAATGAGTAGAAGTGGTCTCCTTTTATAAGGGAGAGGAGGGGCTCTTTAGGAAAGAGTGAAAGTATTACTTTATAATATAATTATATTCGGTTTATAATGGTCCAAAAATCATTGAGGTCGAAGATAAGATGACTCATATTCTAAATAACATCAACCAATAATAATTGGACAGGTTTTAGATAATATTTTAATCATTATAATCTTATTTATTTAAATGATTCATTAATGAGGTAAACATTGCATCATTATTGTGTCATTAATAATTTAAATTATTTAATGTCTAAAAATTATAAATAAAATATCATTATGTAGGAAATATTTTTAGATTTATAATGAATATTTATAATCGAAAATCCAATATGTATAACCCTATGTAAAAATTATTCTTCTAAAAGATGTAAGCTTATGCCATTTTTATTTTTATTTTAACTTTATTAATATAAAGTGTCCCTACCACATACAAGTGGCTCCAAGGGGTCCCCAAATTGACCCAAGGATGCTCATGGTCGGGTATGTGTCCACCAATAAGGTTATGACACGTTTTAGGTTAATTTTGTATTATTATAATATTATTTTTTAACCCTTATTTACCGGATTTACCCTTAACCATGGTAAATAAAATATTTACCACAGTAATTATTCAAAATGTCTAAAAATAAAAGTTACCTATTTACACAATTTGTAAATCCTGATTCCAAATATGGAATCCATTTTTATAAATTCAAAACACAGAAGTGGCAGAAATTAATTTAAAATTAATTCCCGCTGTTAAAACAAAAAGCGTGTTTTTAAGAGATAATAACTATCAAAAGATTGACACTTGTTTATGTTCGGTTTAATTGTAAAATTATGTACAATGACCAACATTATATTAAACGGTAAAAATATATTCGAAATATACTTTAAAACCACTCAAATTCATAATTTATCACTATTAATTATTTTGATTAAAAAAGTTGTTTTTAATTAAAATTTAGTAATTTTCACTATTCATCAAAATATGAAACTTATCCGAAAAGTACCAAAATTTCACCTTAGGATAAATTCGATATTCCGAATCCAAAAATGAAGTCCATTTTAAAATATAAAATATATATAATTTCAAAAAGTAGTTATTACTATTCATAACGGCTAGTTTAATTGGTTGTTAGAACTCGGTGTTGCGTACAACACACGCTATCACATTATTCAAAGATAAGCGTACCGTAGAAGCTTGGGATGTTTCATTTTAAATTTTTGATGTCCCCATTTAGTCAAAAAGTTTAAAATATAGTATTTAAAAATGGTTCACTATTAAAAGTTGATAAAAGTGCAATACTGAAAATGAATTTGTTCTTGCATTATATCTAAGAAACTCATAATATGGATTCTAAAATCATAAGGATTACATAAACTTTAAAATTTATCTAATACTATTCATAACCTCTTTGTAATGGCTTGTTTGGTGAGTCATGGTGTAATTGAAATCTGTGTTTCGTGTAATGAAAGTTATTGAATTATTTTGAAGAAATAACACACTATAAAATCTTGGGGTGTTACATTCTCCCCTCCTTCAATAAATTGCGTCCTCACAATTTGAAATTGTTCTTCGAAAATAAAAGGTTAAAAATAGAAAATATCTTTGTGGGAAAACCCACATCGGAAATAGGGTTACTAAAATTTAGTCTTAATATGGGGAAAAGAGAAATGAAAGGGTCGCCACCAAATTATGATCTCGATTAAGAGAACATTGGTGGCAATTAGAGACATATAATTGGAGGAAAAATGTAAATATTTATAGGTAGTGATTGAGGTCATCAATCAAAAAAAAGTATAAAATTGAGGTCCTTAAACTCATCAATCTATGATGATTTGAAGTACCATCGGTTCAACAAAATATAGGGTATTGGGATAACACATTTTTGACGTTTCAAAATATCTTAGTTGAAATCCCACATCGAAAAATGAATTAATGAGGCCTCTATTTAAAATAAAGAGTGGAAAGTATGAAGATTACCGAAAATAACACATACTAGGGTTCCATGTAGAAAAATATGGATATGGAGGAGAAATCTAACCATCAATTATCTGATGGAGAGTGGTAGAGAACATGGCTATGAAAAGGCCAACAATCCCAAAGCCATAAATTAGTGATGATTTAAGGTACCATCTTGGACAACATTTTTGTTCTAAGTTCCTTTTCTTAATGTTGTGGAATTTATTTATGAGATTGGATAAGATCATAAGGAGATATACTTACTTTATAATTAGAGTTTTATCCATTAATAAATTTCTACCACAAACTCATCTTTCACTCTAAAAGATAATAGAATTTAAAAAAAAAATTCTATTTACACTATTCGTATAGGGTTCCAAAATAAACGAATTTATAATTCATCTACAAGATCTTTTAATAAAAACTACATTATTTAATCCAGGACATCTCGTGGGCCAGTGGTAGGTGATACACCCTTGTCGCCCTTCGGTTGCGGGTTCAAGTCTCACAGCCTTGCCGGACGCGACGGGTTTCCGCCCGACTTCCGGGTTGTCCTTTTATGGCAATCCAAAATAATCCAAACTAGAACTATCCAAAATACTTATGTCCAAACTCACAGTCCAACATTTATAAGGAAGGTAAACATAATATAGATCCTTTTTACCCCGTAATAGCATATGAATACCTTCATCATGTATTACCATATTCCTTATTGATTACATTCATGCTCCCTTATTCCATATAGAATGCTGGATATACTTCATTAATCCAAAAATGTTTTAAGCCCCAACAATGATGGAATATACAAATCATTAATCAGTTCCAAGGTAGTCAAGAATATCCAATATAATTTATCCAAAACAATCACATATTATTCCAAAATCACTACCTCAGTATCAGAACTATATTATGATTTATCATTCTCTCAACCATATATTTTCCAAAAATTTATCCTGCTATTGAGTCACTTTTCTTTATTCCACACAATCTCATGTCCTTAATGAAATAGTACTGCAGTACAATCCTTATATACTCCATAATTATTATATCAAGTACATTGTTGATACAACACTCAATTGACATAATCAACATAAGAACTCTAATCATTCCTCTTCATCTGCGGTAGTATCATAACTTGATTATTATCCAATAACATCATTTGCGGTATAGTCTGATGACTGGGACATAGGTTCACGTAGTGTCCAAACTCCTTGCAAATGAAGCATTGTACATTTAAAACCATTTTCTTACCCTTGCAGTCACGTACTTTGTGCCCTTTTCCTCCACACTTATAACAAACTCCCATTCCTTTCAGGCAAGTTCCAGGGTGTTTCTTTCCACAGTTACCACATATGGGAAAATTCTTCTTTTCCTTCTTCCCTTTATCCATCTTTCTATCTTCCATCCTTTTCTTCTCTTGCTTCCCTTCAAAGCCATAGGACTCAGTAAACTCTTTACTTATCTTATCAACACATGATATTATTTATTCATATGATGATAATACATGAGAGACTTTTTCTCTTATAAATTCTATCTTAAGACCATGAAAGATATGATCCTTCCTTCTCTTTGGATCATGTGCATTTCTGGAGCTCTCATTCCTTCTACTGGGCGCCATTTCTAAACAATGGCATACACTAGATCAGTTTATGAATCAAAATACATAATCCCATACTTATAAAACACTTAACATAAATTGAACTATTTATGGATATAATCCATAATCATAAAAATGTCTCCTTTGAGGAAGTATATACTCATAAACCCTTCATAATGATTTGTAAGGAAAATGATGTTATCCTAAGCATATCCCCCAGGAGTGTCGTAACCAAGAGTGCAGCAAGGCCCGTTGTCGTGCACCAGTTCCCGTTCGAGTCTAGCTCAAAGCGGTGTTTTCGGGTTTTACCCCTAGGTACATCTGTGCCAGAGCCGCCTCTACCTGCTCGTATCCAGACAGGGATGTATTGCTCGGAAAACTCACAAAATCTCTACAATACCAAAATTCTAGGAAGTTCTTCTATACTAATCCTCAAAGTTCATCTTAGATCTACGTGCTCTAATCAGAGTTTATCTAAATCTAGCTTCCAAGGTTTGTACTAAACTTCCTCTGATACCAACTGTAACGCCCCGACCCCAGTTACCAAGAGTCGGTGCATTATTACATAACATTGACATGATCACAAGAAAGATCAAATCTCGAAAGACCGATTGGTTTAGTAGCCTTGGAAACACTAGATATATTCATAAGTTTTACATTACATCATAAAATAAAAAAAACTACTACAACAACATAATGTTTCCACAGTCCACACTATAATCCCCTCATAATATCCCTGCAGGTCATTCATAACTTACATCTTCATATCCTGGGAAAAATAAAACATAGAAAAGGGGTGATCTCAAATGCTCAGTAAGGATAACAATATAGCAGAACATTCAAAAATAAGCATAAACATTTAAGGCAATGAATTACTAAAACAAAAGCCTTTTAAACTTGAACTTCAACATAGTATGGAAAAAGTAAAATGAAATAATGCCATTTACTTGTTCACATGGATATTCTACTAATCGAATAATCACATGCAAAATCAATAACCACTTTCATAATGTTGGAATGCATAATGCCAGACTATCATAACCACATAGCCAAGGCCTCGTGCCAAGACTACAAATAAGATTTTGTCAAGGCCTTGTGCCAAGACACTAGTTTGTCTCATGAGACCTACCGATGCATCGAGGAGCTATAGCGGGCTCCACCCGTCACATATTAAGTCCAATGCATTCCCATATGAAAAGGTTTAAACATAACATAAACATTCGTATTAAAACTAGCATACGAAATGTCAATAATTTCACCATAAACTATGAATGGTATAAAGATAGCACATCCACAGTCAAACATATCACAAAACCTTCAATACAATATATAAGTTTTGTATCATAATAAATCAACTTCAAATAAGCGTAAAATCCGTCGAAGGATGTTGACATAGATGAAATCAAAACACTTTTTAGAGAAATATCTCTTTCTATTTTTGAAATAATTTAAGAGTCATATAAAATAAAACATTTTCTTGAAAATATTCTTATAAGCTTGTAAGGGAATCTTTGACGATTTTATAATGGCGGAAAATAACCGCACCCGCCGTATAAGTTAAAAAAACATTCTTATCTTAATTCTGTCGAAAAGGTTAAAAAGCACCTTGTTTAGAAAACGACGGAAAGATTCCCTTATAAACCTCTTATAAAAAGTCAAACAAGGGTATAAATGACTTTAACCCATATTCTTTTAAATATTAAAAATGTTTTGAAATACATTTTGAAGAAACATGGATGTGGATGATAACGATATCCCAGTAGATTATTACGTATAAATAACCTCGGATAATGAAGAGATTGTGAAATAACCCTTACCTTGTACTTTTCCTTTGTTGGGGTCGGTTAACCTCCTGTATAATGGTGAAATAATTGTTATTAAATTATACAAGAATCATATACATTAATATGATATCATATATGATCTTTTAACATTGCTTTATTAATAATATCTTAGTATTATCGTCGTTTCAGGTGATAATCGATTCGTTCTTCTTAAATGTTTGGTTACGTAAGACATGTTTGTAATGGATAGATTAAATATTATTCATAATCAGAATGATATTAACATTATTTTTAACCCTAAAATGAGAATAAGACTTGAATGGATACGATGGAGGATGGATCTCACCACGTTCGTGGAGACGGTAGTCCGTACGTACGCACGAACGCTACTTCCATTTAATTTTTATTTTAAAAGAATTGAATCCAAATGATACATAGGTATATTACTATTACAGTATAATATAATATTTTATATATGTTACTTAAGTTCATTAACACCATCCTTTATACGTTCCATGTGTGGTATGAACGAGTCATATCATTTTAAGGGGGCGGTAGTCCGCACTTCCTCAAATGAAATTATCGTATGTATATACAACATGAAAAGAATAATGGTATGAAATAAAATGGAATTACAGAAGCTTATATATAAAATATATATCATTAATATCATATTTAATTACAGTGCCATCATAATGGCCACCATGAGAGGCGGTAAGATGTATTTGAACAATCATCGTTTCGTGAGGCGTTAGTTTGCCATCGACAGAAACATTATGTTCATCATCCATTAGATGGAGTTGTGTGTATGTGTAGTTTGAATCCTTCTTATAACAACATCCTAGTATATTGAGAATACTGGTGTTGTTACAAAAGAAAGGAAATAAAAAGAGTTTGGGGGTTGGAGAAGGAAAATAAATGAAAATAATTTAAGAGAAATCGTTACCTTTAATTTAGGTAACTCACTTTGGTTGGAACCAAAGGACTTCTTGAAATGATTTCTGCCAAAGGGGAAGCTTCAAGGAGGAGGAGAGGGATGTGGGGAGCCTATTTGGGCAGAGTTTGGACGAGCCAAGTGGCTTGAGAGGTGCGAGGAATGAGTAGAATTGGTCTCCTTTTATAAGGGAGAGGAGGGGCTCTTTAGGAAAGAGTGAAAGTATTACTTTATAATATAATTATATTCGGTTTATAATGGTCCAAAAATCATTGAGGTCGAAGATAAGATGACTCATATTCTAAATAACATCAACCAATAAGAATTGGACAGGTTTTAGATAATATTTTAATCATTATAATCTTATTTATTTAAATGATTCATTAATGAGGTAAACATTGCATCATTATTGTGTCATTAATAATTTAAATTATTTAATGTCTAAAAATTATAAATAAAATATCATTATGTAGGAAATCTTTTTAGATTTCTAATGAATATTTATAATCGAAAATCCAACATGTATAACCCTATGTAAAAATTATTCTTCTAAAAGATGTAAGCTTATGCCATTTTTATTTTTATTTTAACTTTATTAATATAAAGTGTCCCTAACACATACAAGTGGCTCCAAGGGGTCCCCAAATTGACCCAAGGATGCTCATGGTCGGGTATGTGTCCACCAATAAGGTTATGACACGTTTTAGGTTAATTTTGTATTATTATAATATTAATTTTTAACCCTTATTTACCGGATTTACCCTTAACCATGGTAAATAAAATATTTACCACAGTAAATATTCAAAATGTCTAAAAATAAAAGTTACCTATTTACACAATTTGGACATCCTGATTCCAAATATGGAATCCATTTTTCTAAATTCAAAACACAGAAGTGGAAGAAATTAATTTAAAATTAATTCCCGCTGTTAAAACAAAAAGCGTGTTTTTAAGAGATAATAACTATCAAAAGATTGACACTTGTTTATGTTCGGTTTAATTGTAAAATTATGTCCAATGACCAACATTATATTAAACGGTAAAAATATATTATAAATATACTTTAAAACCACTCAAATTCATAATTTATCACTATTAATTATTTTGATTAAAAAAGTTGTTTTTAATTAAAATTTAGTAATTTTCACTATTCATCAAAATATGAAAGTTATCCGAAAAGTACCAAAATTTCACCTTAGGATAAATTCGATATTCCGAATCCAAAAATGAAGTCCATTTCAAAATATAAAATATATATAATTTCAAAAGGTAGTTATTACTATTCATAACGGCTAATTTAATTGGTTGTTAGAACTCGGTGTTGCGTACAACACACGCTATCACATTATTCAAAGAGAAGCGTACCGTAGAAGCCTGGGATGTTTCATTTTAAATTTTTGATGTCCCCATTTAGTCAAAAAGTTTAAAATATAGTATTTAAAAATGGTTCACTATTAAAAGTTGATAAAAGTGCAATACTGAAAATGAATTTGTTCTTGCATTATATCTAAGAAACTCATAATATGGATTCTAAAATCATAAGGATTACATAAACTTTAAAATTTATCTAATACTATTCATAACCTCTTTTGAATGGCTTGTTTGGTAAGTCATGGTGTAATTGAAATCAGTGTTTCGTGTAATGAAAGTTATTGAATTATTTTGAAGAAATAACACACTATAAAATCTTGGGGTATTACAATTTCAGCATAAAAAAAGTGAAACCATGTAAATCACAGAGACATTATACTTGAAACGTACACATATGAAATAATTTCATCTTAGATGGAAACTGGTTTTGATAAAACACTTGAAATTAATTCTTGAGGAAAATATCCTTTCTTCTTAAAAATCATTTTCTTTTCACAAAATTCCACACAATTTTAAAAGAAAAGGATTTTATTGAAAATAACCATGAAAACTTGTATAGGAAGCTTTTTGAAAATTAGGTGATATGAAATCGTAAAAATCCATTCACTCCATATAAGTTAAAAATAACATTCTCCTCATACTTTTGTCAGAAAAGTCAAAAAGTACCTTATATGGTAACTAAAGGAAAGGTTCCATTCATACAATGTGGTAAAAAGTAAATAAAGGGAAAAATGACTTTAAACATTCATGGAAGAATATTAAACACTTTATGAAAATATTTTTTAGGAATCATGGTCATGGATGACAAACGTAACCCCAGTAAATACTTACATATAAGCAATCTCAAAAAAATGAGATTGAAAATTTATCCCTTACTTTATGTCTGATATGCTTAGAATGTATCCAAACATCTTTTATAATGATTTAAATAATGTAATTGACTTATTACAGAATAATATTCATTATTATGATATCATATATGGTTCACTTATGACTTTATATTACCCGTTCTTTTGTAAATTATATGTTAAAGCATCGTTTTGGGTAAAATCGTTTTATTTATCGTACTTGTTTGGACTTGTTGTTATTGATATTATTATTACTTATATAATGATCTAATTACTTCCAGAATGTAAATCATGATTTGTATATCATATATATTTAGTATATATACATATATAATAGATAGATAAATGAAGTGAAATACACCGTTCATGGAGACGGTAGGCCGTAGGTACGCATGAACGTTATTTTTCTTTTCCTTATTGACTTGAATAGAATTAAGTAAATAACATATAAATAAATCCAGTAGCATTATTATGTTATATATACCATTATTATTCATTATATATACTTTATAATCATTCTTTAATGGTTAACATGGAGATTGAATCTAATTGCGTCATGGAGATGGTAATCCGTACGTACGCACGAGCGATGATATCATTCCCATAATTTTTTAATGGAATTGGAGTGGATGATATAATATCTCACAATAATTATGATGTTATAATATCCATATATATTTATTCTATGCACCATTATACCCATCCAAGTAAGGTGGTGGTGGAAAAACAGATTACACCACGACATGGAGACGGTATTCCGTACGTACGCACGCGTGGCGATTTCATTTTCCGTATGATGAATAGAAGGTGAAATGGGGTTGTTTAATATTTAAAATAACATATCAGTATATAATTAATACTGATGTTATTAATTTATAATGAAAAAACTAAAGAAGAAGAAGTTGAAGAAAAAAGAAATTGGAAAGGATCGGTAATAGATATTACCTCTTCTTTAACGCGCCTCTTCTTAACCTCCTCTTAGGGCACTAGGGTTGGTATTTGAAGAATACCAGAACCTATAGATTGTTTCTAGGAAAGTGGAGAAGAGAAATTTTCAGGGTTTGGCTGAGCTTGATGGCTCAAATTGGTGTGAGGAAGAGGGTGAGGAGGTGCCCTTTTATAAGAGAGGAGAGGGGCACCTTTGAAAAAACTCAAAATATTATTTTATTATAAAGCCATATTCAGTTTTTAATAGCTCAAAATTGATTTATTTAGAAGATAAGGTGGGGATGGTTCTAAATTCTCTCATCCAATAGAATTTGGACAAGTTTAGGTTACTATTTTAACCTTATCATTTAGATTTAACTCTAAGTTAAATAATTTAACTTTTATCGTTTCTTCTTGTTTTCTTACACTATATGGTCAATAAACTTATGATAACAAGCCAAACTAACCCCAAGTGGTTCATTATTAATATAGATATCCTTATCTAAGTCATTTGGCCGAACCTTATATTTTTAGGAATAAAATAACAATTAATAATATAACAGTTTTTTAAAAACTATTTTATTTCAATTTTGACACTATTTGGTAATTGTTTTTTGTGAAAATCATAACAACCTGATTAGTTAGAAAACATTTAATCAAATAAATACTAACATGTCATATTAACCTATAAAATTAGTGTAATTTATAAAAAATCTCAAATTACATTTATTTGGGTATTTATAATGTCAATTACGTTAATATTTCCTTAAAAAGGTAATTAATGCATCATCATTGTGTCATATATAAATTAAATTATTTAAAATATAAAAATTATAAATAAAATACCATTATTTATGAAATAGGTTTATCTTTTTAATTAATATTTATAGTCGAATTTATCTTATTTATATCCCTATATTAAAAATGTTTTAGTTATTAAACTTTGATTTTAACAATTTTAACTCTTTTTAAATAAAATAATAATAAGTGTCCTAATCTTATCCAAGTGGACCTAAATGGTCATATTTTATTTCTAAGGTTGTTTTTGTTCGAATTAAACTTATCCAATAGAATTAGGACATGTTTTATGGTAATAATAATATCATTTTTACCCTTAATTACCCTATTTACTTTTAACCGTGATAAATAAAAGTAAAAAGTTACTATTCACCAAAAATTATTTTCATCTCATTGAACCACATTTTACCTACTATCATCAACCGTGTCTCTTAGATTTTTGAAATTTCACTCACAGAAGCGGTAAAATTATGTTTTATTTAAATTTGCAAATTCTCTTAGGAGGTGGGTAAAAGACGGTCAAAAGTTCAATAAAATTTTAATATATCTAAAATAATTATAAAATGAATCCAATGAATTAAATTGAACTTATATAAGTATTATGTATCAATTTTTACCTAATGTAAATTTAAATAAAATAAATAATTATTTAAATAAAAAGTCGGTTTTTAAATAGTAACCCAGTGTTTTCACTATTCATCAAAAATTGAAAGTTTTCAGAAAAATACCAAAAATTCACCCTAGGCTAATTTTGATATTCCAAATCAAAAAATGAAGTCCATTTTGAAAGATACAATTTCAAAAAGTGGGTATTACTATTCATAACAGGTACTTCATAATAATATTATAATAATATCTCATTTAGTGAAACTTGGTTTTGAGTACTACGCATGCTATCGAAAAAGGTCTTGATTGCGTGTAATGCAAGCCAAGTGAGGGATGCATGTAGTGAAAGCTCCTTTTGGTGTATCATACACCCCAAGACATCAATGAAATTAAAAGGAATATTTTTCATAAAATCTCAGGGTGTTACATTCTACCCCCCTTAAAATGAATTTCACCCCTGAAATTCGTCGGGGTTATAAATGGTTTACTACTCGAAAGTTTTAATAGAAACCCACATCGTAAAAAGGAATACCAAAACATATCTTTAAAAACTAAATTATGAAACGTAATGGTTATCCAAATTAATTAATCACTGGGTTTCCACATAGGAGAACATAGGTGAAAATATGGATATGGAAGAAAAATCTAACCATCATGTTCTGATGGAGAGTGGTAGAGAACATGGATATGAAAAATCCAATAATCACAAAGCCATAAATTTGTGATGATTTAAGGTACCATCTGATATATCAGATATAAGGACACTAGGAAAACATTTTTTTTGTATTCAAGATCATTTCCCTAAAGTTGAAAAATTGTTGAAGTAAAAGAAATACTTACTTGATTTTGGTACAATCTTACTGTTGTTTGTGCCTTGAACAATTTCTAAAACATCTCGTAAAGAAATGAAGTTGAATTTGTCTTCCGTGAAGTGTTAGCAGACTATGCGATAGAATGATAGGTCATTCCATCTATCTCAAACAAAAGGATAGTAAAAGTTATTAAATATACATAAGTCCTTATATAGGGAGATTAATCATATATGGTTCCTAAAATGGACTTATACTTCATATATCATACCACTTAACATAATAAAACTAGTTTCTACTAACTAGGGACTTCCTATAGGCCAGTGTTAGGCGATAAAGGCTTGTCGCACTTCGATTGTGGGTTTGATTCCCACAGCCTTGTCTGACGCGACAGGTTGTCACCCGTTCTGCAGGTTGTCCCTTTTCTTAATCTATACTATTATAACATTCTATCAATAATATCAAAAAGTTCTAGCCTTAAACAATACTAACTTATGTCCAACATAATCCCTTCGAATCTTTAGGCTTATCTAAAATACTTTTGTCCAAGCTCATAGTAAAGAAAAGGATTACAAGAAATGTCATTTACCGAGCATGTGAATACCATCATTTATCCCCCATATATCATACGAGATATCTTGTTGGTCACATTCCAAACATGTGAATACCTTAATCATGTATTCTCTTGAAAAATGAATACCCATTGAACCTTAGTGAAAACATGATTATTGTCAAAAGTTAACAATTTCCACATACCAAAATCTGAAAATTTCTATATACTCAAACCATGATATAACTATGTCCTTATATCAGTCATGAGCTCATGAATACTATCAAACATTTCATTATCTATTTATCCCTTCATTATGTGCATATCATATTTTTTCCTAAAATATCCAAATAACCTTTCATGGTTACCGGTACCATTCAACATATACTTTCAAATACTTTAGGAAAAGACATAGTGTAACAATCCTTAGACGTGTCTTTATTCCATAGTACCATTACCTATACAACATTACTCTTGATAAACATAAAATAATTCCACTACCTTCTTAAACCATTGACCGAGATTCCACAATCCTTTTATCTCACATATCATTTGTAGTATCTTCATCATCATCAACATAAATACTACCCATACGACCTTGCTAATTCTCTTCATGAGACTTTCCCTTAGGGTATTGGTTTTCATAATGCCCATACATTCCACATTGAAAACAATTAATCATTGTTGATGTCGTATCAATACCATTATCCTTGCCAATGGTGTTAACTGAACCTTTTCCTTTTCACTTACTGGATTTTTGTCCTTCTTTTCCACACCCAAAACATCTTCCAGTTCCTTTGAAACAATCTCCCTGATGCCTATTCCCACATGATTTACATGAGGAAAATTGAACTTTCTTTCCTCTATGATCATCATGAAACTCCATCTTTCTCTTATTATCTGTGTCGGGAAACTTACCAAAGTTGATATTATTGATCAAATTATGAGATTTCTAATTAGGCATAATAATGATATGTGGACTTCCAGATCCAATTTCATTTGGTTTCTCATGAATAATATTATTCTATTGTCCATCATATCCTCCATTATCATGAGTCTTCCTGTTCCCATCCATTTTCTAAAACCCAAAAAGAATAGTGTGATAGGAAAAAATCATGATAGGGAAAACAACATAATAAAGGGGGAGTACCTTCCATATCTAACATAATAGGTTTAATTCTAATATCGTTATCGTAATTCTAGGACTATAACCTATACTTATACTTATCCTTAGGGACATCCCTAGACATACCATAGAAATATCTCTAGGTATCTCACTAAATTTTTTGCATCCTAGTTTCCAAAGGTTAACTAAACCTTTCCTCTAATACCAAATGTAGACACCCAAATCTTGATGTACATGGACATTACATTAATTTTACGGAATACTTATTACATAACAAAAATAGACACCAAAGGACCGTAATAGTTTAGTGTCTTTGGAAACTCGGAACATAATCTTCTTATCATGGTGAAATATCTTAAACATCTCCCATAAAGATCTTACCCTTTTTTTTCTTACCTAAAACCTTTCTTTATATCCTGGGGAAAAGAAAACATATAAAGGGTGAGATCAAATGCTCAGTAAGGGTAAGCATGGAAAAAATAAAACAAACCATATACATTTGAACTTAAAAACATGAACATAATATTTAAACATCAAAACCTTGAGCAATGACATAAAACATGGAAGTACATAAGGCATAGATCATAATACCACATCAATAATGATAAAATAGCATGGGAATAAAGCTTATAATTGTGGCAAATCATTAAGCACATGATATGATTTCCATAGTAGCCAAGGCATTGTTGCCAAGACCATATTAGTGGACAAAGCCCCTTTCTGAATTGAGTTCACTCCTCGTTCCAGTCCTGTATCACTGAACCGGATTAACTTACTGTTCCAGCCATGTCTATCTCATGAGATATAAATCTTTAGCCAATGAATTGGAGGGAGATATAGGTCCCACCCATCTCATAATGAAGTCATTCTTACTTGTTCCACAAAATAAACTTAAAACATTCATCATAACCCAAAAAATAAAATGGGTTTCATAAACATCATCCCATCATCACATAATCCATATAAAACAAATGGATATTTCATCATAAGAAAAGTGAAACCGTGTAAATCATATAGACATTATACTTGAAACATATAGATATTAAATAATGTCATCTTAGATGGAAAATGGTTTTGATAAAACACTTGAAATGAATTCTTGAGGAAAATATCCTTTCTTCTTAAAAATCATTTTCTTTTCACAAAATGCAACACAATTTTAAAAGAAAATGATTTTATTTAAAATAACCATAAAACTTGTACAGGAAGATTCTTGAAAATTAGGTGACATGAAACCGTAAAAATCTGTTCACGCCGTATAAGTTAAAAATAACATTCTCCTCGTATGTTTGTCAGAAAAGTCAAAAAGTACTTTATATGGTAACTAAAGGAAAAATTCTGTTCATACAATGTGGTAAAAATTCAATAAAGGGTAAAAATGACTTTAAAAATTCATGGAAGAATAGTAAACATTTTATGAAAACATTTTTTAGAAAACATGGTCATGGATGATAAACGTAACCCCAGTAAATACTTACGTATAAGCAATCTCAGATTAGAAAATGAGATTGAAAATTTATCCGGTACCTTATGTCCGATATGATTTGTATGTATCCAAACCTCCTATATAATGATTTAAATAATGTCATTGACTTATTACAGAATCATATTCATTGTTATGATATCATATATGGTTCACTTATGACTTTATATTACCCGTTATTTTGTAAATTCCATGCTAAAGTAACGTTTTGGGTAAAATCGTTTTATTTATCGTAATTGTTTGGACTTGTTGTTCTTGATATTATTATTACTTATATCATGATTTAATTACTTCCTAAATGTAAATCATGATTTATATATCATATATATTCAGTATATATACATATACAATAGATAGATAGATGAAATGAAATACACCGTTCATGGAGACGGTAGGCCGTACGTATGCATGAATGTTGTTTTCCTTTCCTTATTGAATTGAATATAATTAAGTAAATAACATATAAATAAATCCAATAGAATTATTATGTTATATATACCATTATTATTCATTATATATACTTTATAATCATTCTTTAATGGTTAACATTGAGATTGAATCTCATCGCGTCGTGGAGACGGTAATCCGTACGTACACACGAGCGATGATATCATTCCCTTAATTTTTGAATGGAATTGGAGTGGATGATATAATATCTCATAATCAGTATGATGTTATAATATCTATATATAGTTATTCTTTACACCGTTATACCCATCCAAGTAAGGCGGTGTTGGAAAAACAGATTACACCACGGCGTGTAGACAATATTCCGTACGTACGCACGCGCGGTGATTTCTTTTTCCGTAGGATGGATAGAAGGTGAAATGGGGTTTGTTGGACTCCTCATGTGTTAATAATGTTTTAATGATCACAAATCTCTTTACTGTTAATTAATCTTGATCTTCATTTCACATATTTCTAATGCTCTTCAATCTCAATAATAGCTACACATCATGTTTTTATAATAACAAAGCTTATGGATTTTAATTACTCTCTTTATTATTTACAAGTCCTATGCATGATCACAATTCTCACATATATTTTCACACCTTTATATTTATGATTCACATTATCTTACTCTCTAACGATTAACCTTAATCCATATTCTGCATATCATTGTCTTAGTCCAAATACAGATATTTGTCCAAGTATGCAGACACCGTGAAGGACTCACCATGAAGAACTCACCATGAAGGACTCACCGTGAAGGACTCACCGTGAAGGACTCGCCGTGAAGGACTAACCGTGAAGGACTCACCGTGAAGGACTCACCGTGAAGGACTCACCGTGAATGACTCACCGTGAAGGACTCATCGTGAAGGACTCACCGTGAAGGGCTCAACGTGACCCAGACACCGTGTCCAGACACCGTGAACCAGACACCATGAACCATACACCGTGACCAGACACCGTGAACCAGACACCGTGACCCAGACACCGTGACCAGACACCGTGAACTAGACACCGTGACCCAGACACAGTGACCAGACACCGTGACCAGACATCGTGACCAGACACCGTGAAGCTCATACCGTGAACCTCATACTGTGAACCACACACCATGAACCTCATACCGTGAACCACATACCGTGAAGAAGACACCATTTCCATAATCACAGTGACACTGTTTCTTAACTTTTTGTCAATATTATTTAAATAATTCTAACGGTCATATTTGTTGGTTTTAATGAAATTAATGTTATTTAATGATAGTTGTTGGCATGTTAGGAAACCGTATCTTGTACCTATGAAAAGGGAATCATTCCTACTGCCAGAACTCGTGGAATGTAAGAAGGAAAAAGTAAGAAGCAGTAAGCAACAAGCAACAATACAAAGAACATATGTACATCCGAGTGCACTGTGTTGAACAAGAAGAACAATCCTGAACAAGAAGGATATTTCAAGACCTTCAGAGAACTCTCATGAGTGCAATAAAATACTACTGAAGAACACAAACTGAATCAAGAGATCTTTCTCACTCATAAAAAAGACAAGCTGAACGACAACACTCTGTTTTTCAACAGAAAAACCATAGAAGGACTCAGAAGCATTCCTGCAGAATCCAACGAGTCCAGAGCTAGATTGATAATCACTAGAGATTTCTAAACTCTCATCTATCTTCTCTACGTGATTTATTTATTAACTTTCGAGTAGTGTGGTGTACTCTATATATCTTTACACACACTGTCTCCTGCACTGAACTGGAGGATATCAAAATCCTCACTCAAATTCTCTATACTTCTGTTTACCCACGTCAACTGTGGAAGAGGTCCTTGTGTGACCTGGTCTTTGTGTTGTCTCCCATGAAGAACAGTGGTAGAGGTCCCTGCGTGGCCTGGACAGTTTTTTAAAACTATTGTTAACCTCAATCCAGGGTGTGGATCAAATTTATATATATTTAAGAGGGCTAAGTCTCGTCTTGAGACTGAACCTCTTGTTATATCTGTTGTGCATCTTTTATTTAAGTTTAAAGTATACTACATATATCTTATTTATCCCGCTTCTATTACTTTGAAATACAAATCTATTTTGAAGCTACTTTGATAGTTAAATTAGAAAGTGTTTACACTTATTGTAAATTAATAGGTTAGCTTCAAAAGTTAGTTTGATCTTGTGGTTAAATTAAATGAGACTTAATCAATCTTTGAAATATAAGCGAACATTTACTATCTGTATAAATTCAATACAGTTTAACTTCTTTTATAAATCGGGGGATTTTAACTAGACAATATTTTAACAGAAATTTTAATTGGAACTCAATTCACCCCCCTCTTGAGTTTCCACTCCGACCAACATTTAGTATCAAAGTCAGGTTTAGTTTTTGTTCAAAGATTTTTGAAATAATCTGTTTTTCAACTGTGATTTTAGTTGAATCTTTAAAGATCTTAAATTTCTATTAGTTCTAAATTTTTATCTCTTTAATTATCTTTCTAAAATCTAGTTATGGATAATAGACTAGAGGGTGATGCTACTAACAAGCCACCATTCTTCAATGGTACAAACTATGCTAAGTGGAAACTTAAAATGAAAATTCATTTAGAAAGCATAGGTTTTGATATTTGGACTTCCATAGAATCAGAATATAAACTTCCCACTACTGCTAGATCCACTTGGGATGAACCTACAAAGACTGCTTACAATAATAATTGTAAAGCCATGAATTCACTGTACTGTGCTTTAGGAGATGAAGAGTTTAACAGAATTTATGCTTGTAAAAATGATTTTGAAATTTGGGATACTTTGGGTGTTTCTCATGAAGGAACAACCAATTTTAAAGAAATGAGATTAAATACTTATACTATTAAATATGATAATTTTAAAATGAAGACTGATGAACCCATTTATAATATGTATCTCAGGTTTAATGAGATAGTCAATACAATTAATTCACTTGGAAAGGTTGTTCCAGCAAAGAAACAAATTGTGAGGATTTTGAGATGTTTACCAGACCGATGGAGAGGCACATCTGTTTCAATCAGAGAGTCATGTGACATTGCTGCTCTACCTGTCAAAGAACTCATTAGTAAGCTTATGATGTATGAGGAAGAACTCAAGGTGAATAAAGAGGAAGATGATGAACCTAAGAGGAAATCAGTGGCTTTCAAGACTACTACTTCAAAGAGAAAGGAAAAAAGATAAAGCTCAACTACCTACTGACAGTTCAACCAGTGAAAATTTAGACTCTGATAGTGATGCTGAAATGGATCAGATAGCCAGAAGGTTTAGGAAATTTTATAGGAAGAAGAAATTCTTTAGAAAATCAATTTACAAAGGAAAGTATGACAATAAGGGTCATTGGAAGAAGGATTGAAAAAAGCCAGATAAAAGTGATGAAGTTGTCTGTTATTAGTGCAAAAGAAAAGGACATATTAAAGAAGACTACCCAAAGCTTAAATTCAAGAATAAATATGATTACAAGGACAGTTAGTACAAAAAGGCTATGAGGGCTACTTGGAGCGCTTCTGAGGATAGCTCCAATGAATCTGAAGCTTTTGAGACTGAATCCAGAAATAAGGCAAACATGTGTTTTATGACAAACACATCTCAGGTAATCTTAGATACTCATGCTTTAAATTCTTATTATTATGAAGATAGTACAGAATCTGATTCTCATTCTGAAAACATGACTAGTGAGGAATTGTTTGAATATTGTAATATGCTGGAAGAGACATGCAATGAACTTAAGGATAAATACAAATCATTAAAGAAACATCATGCTCTCACTACTACTTTTAAAACTGAACTTACTATTGAAAAAGAGAAAAATGATCAACTGTTAAAGGAGAACACCGAACTGGAAATGTCTAATGAGAAACTCAGAAAGGATTTAGAGAAATTCACAAATGGAAAGGATACAATAACTCAAATTCTAGGAAAGCTAGTTGCACCAAAATACATGACTGGAATAGGCTACAAACCTAGGCAAAGACAGTTTACTAAGAATAGATTTATTCCTAAATCTCGACAGAATACTGCTAGTTCTAGTTCGGAAAATTTATATGCTTAAACTAGTTATATTCATAGTTACAGATCTAATAAGGTTTATCTTTCAAAATCTATTGATTATACAAATTTTATGAGACCCATAAGACAAATTTGGGTACCGAAAGCTTTGATTGCTAACCTGTCTGGACCCAAGAAGATCTGGGTACCAAAATCATTTCCTATCTAAATCTGTTTTGTAGGAAACATGCTTAAAGAGCTCTTGTAGGAATACTTGGTACTCGGAAAGTGGATGTTCAAGACATATGTCAGGAGAATTCTCATGCTTTAAAAGCTTAGTCAGAATTGATGGAAGCTTTGTCCCCTTTGGTGATAATTCTAAAGGGAAAATCATCGGCCTATGCCAGTTTGGTAACACTGACTCAATATTAATTTCTAAAGTTTTATTCGTTGATGGACTTAAATATAATCTATTCAGTATTTCTCAGTTATGTGATGATGGTTTTAATGTTAAATTTGAAAATGATTCTTGTAATGTTTTTAATTCTAAAAATGCTTCAGTATTTTCTGCCCTACGAAATGAAAATTATTATGGTGTTGATTTAAATTCTTTATCCATGAAAAATATTACTTGTTTAAATTATTTTCATAAAGAGTCTTAGATTTGGCACATAAGATTAGGACACTGCAATATACACTCACTTAGAAAACTTACTAGGAATAAATTAGTGAGAGACCTACCCAAACTTGAGTTTCCAAATGAAAAAGTTTGTAATCCCTGTCAAAAGGGAAAGAAACACAAAATCTATTTCTAACCAAAGAAAGAAGTTTCAACTTCTCAACCTCTCGAGTTGGTTCACATGGATTTGTTTGGACCATCTAGAGTTTCTAGCTTAAATGGGAAGCACTATGTATATGTATTAGTAGATGACTTTTCTAGATATACTTGGGTATACTTCTTAGCTCACAAAAGTGAATCTTGTTCTTACTTTGATAAATACTCCAAATCTGTAGAGAACCTTAGTGGGCTTAAGATTAAAACTCTAATAAGTGATCATGGCCGTGAGTTTTAGAATCATGAATTTGAATCCTATTGCTCACACAATGGCTATAGTCATAACTTTTCTGCCCCTAGAACACCTCAGCAAAATGGTGTAGTAAAAAGGAGGAATAGAACCCTACAAGAAGTTTCCAGAACCATGCTTAATTAATATGACCTGCCTATTTATTTTTGGGATGAAGCTGTAAATACAGCTTGTTATATTATCAATAGAGTCTTGATCAGACCTGTTCTTAAGAGGACCCCTTATGAGTTGTGGAACCATTGGAAACCTAAGGTTAACTACTTCAGAGTCTTTGGATGCAAAGTCTTTATTCTTAATACCAAATATAATCTTGGAAAATTTGCATCCAAGAGTGATGAAGGAATTTTCCTGGGTTACTCTACTTCTAGTAAAGCCTATAGAGTTTTCAATAAAAGAACCAAGTGTGTGGAAGAATCTGTTCACATCAAGTTTGATGAAACTGATACACATGAGCCTAAAACCTCTCTTGAAAATCTTGAAGAAGATTTATCTATTCTAGACCTTAATGACAAATCAGATGAACCTGCTATAAAGACAACCGGTTCTGGAAATTTTCCAGAACCTGCTTCTGTTGATTCCCAACCTGTTGATGAACCTGAAGTTTCTAGTCCTACCTTTACTAGATCAACTATAATTCTAAAGAATCATCCTTTAGATGCTGTTGTAGGAAATATTGATAGAGGGACACAAACTAGAGCTTCTTTTAAAAATCAGGTTGAACATCAAGCCTTCTTGTCATAGCTTGAACCTAAAAGCATTGATGATGCTATTAATGATGAATTTTGGGTAATTTCTATGAAAGAAGAACTCAATCAGTTTGAAATAAATAAAGTTTGGAATTTTTTTGAAAGACCTAAGGACACTTTCACAATAGGCACAGAATGGGTGTTTAGAAATAAAGTAGATTAATCCGGAAACATAGTTAGAAATAAATCTAGACTAGTTGTACAAGGCTATAGTCAAGAAAAATGTATTGACTATGAGGAGACTTTTTCTTCAGTAGCCAGATTAGAAGCTATTAGGATTTTACTTGCTTATGCTGCACATCTAAATTTCAAACTATATCAATTGGATGTCAAGAGTGCATTCTTAAATGGATATATTATTGAGGATGTTTTTGTTGAACAACCACCTGGATTTTCAAACCCTCATTTTCCAAATCATATTTTCAAACTATCAAAAGCTTTATATGTTTTAAAGCAAGCTCCAAGAGCTTGGTATGATAGATTAAGTACTTTTCTAATTTCTAAAGGTTTTACAAAAGGAATAGATGATTCTACTCTGTTTATAAAACGAATTTCTAAAGATTTTTTAGTTGTACAAATTTATGTAGATGATATTATTTTTGGATCTTCAAAAACTACATTATGTACTGATTTTTCTAAAATGATGCAAAATGAATTTGAAATGATTTTAATGGGTGAACTTAAATTCTTTCTTGGTTTTCAAATCTTTCAAAATGATGATGGAATTATTTTAACTCAAAGTAAATATACTAGAGATCTTTTAAAACATTTTGGATTAGAGAGCACAAAAAGTAGTGAAACTCCCATGAGTACCACCTGTAAGATGGATCATGATGAAAATGGTAAATCTGTTGATCAAACTACTTATAAAGGAATGATTGGAAGTCTACTCTACCTAACTGCTAGTCATACTGATATTATGTTTAGTGTGTTTATGTGTGCTCGTTTTCAAGAAAACCCTAACGAGTCACATTTAAATGCTGTAAAGAGAATTTTCAAATACCTCAAGCATACTCCCAATTTAGGACTGCTCTATCCCAAAGTACAATCATTTGAATTAGTTAGTTATTCTGATGCTGACTTTTCAGGATGTAAGCTAGATAGAAAAAAACCTCTCGAACATGTCACCTTTTAGGCAAGTCACTAGTATCATGGTGTAGTAAGAAACAAAATTCTGTTGCATTATCAACTGCAGAAGCTGAATACATAGCTGTTGGAAGTTGTTGTGCACAAATTTTGTGGATGAAACACACATTACTAGACTATGGATATCAATTCAGACATGTCTCAATAAATTGTGACAACACAAGTGCTATTAATATTTCTAATAATCATGTTTCTCATTCTAGGATAAAACATATTGATGTAAGACATCACTTTTTGAGGGATCATTATCAAAAAGGTGATATCACTTTGGAATTCATTGGTACTGAATATCAACTTGCTTATATATTCACTAAACCATTAAATTTTGAAAGATTAGACTACATCATACATGATCTTGGTATGATTAATCATAAATGAATATCTTACTGATTTTAATGTTTAATACTTTACTGTACATTACATTACAGTTTCATACTTACTATTTATAAGTTACTGTTTTATGCTCACGGTCTGACAACTCACTGTCTCACCGTGACTATATAAAATGCTCACTGTCTCACCGTGACGACTACAAACTGTCTCACCGTGATGACTAGTTTTCCGTATCACCGTAATGACTACTCACGGTCTCACCATGAGAATTATGCTTATTTTTATTTTAACCCGTATCACGGTAATTTTTATTTCATCGCTATTTGATTTCCCACGTTTTTTTATGACGTTTGACATTCCCAAATGATAAAAATTAAGGGTTTCATTCGATTCCTTACCTGAACTCTCTCCTGAACCTTCTCTTCCCTCTCACCCAAACCTTTATTAAATGCCAAGGATGAAGCATCCATCCTCACCCTCGTCTGAGAAGCGCCACTCTAAGAAACAAAAGAGGATACGAATGATAGCTCCCTAAGGACCTCTAAACCCGAACCTAGTAAGCCATACAGTTGTACCTGAAAAAGATGTTTTCCCTGAATGGTTGTTGTCTAGCAGATCTTTAGTTTTGAAAGTTTTAAGAGAACAAGGATGGATTGAATGGTTCAATGGATAGAATAGACCGATTTACCCAAGGATTGTATCTCAGTTCTATCAATATGTGAAGTTTTCTTTTGAGTTGGGAGAAAGCTTTATGGTGACCAGCTGGATCGATGGTTAGAAGTGATATTTATCTTCAAGGTTGTGGGCTACATGCCTAAGAATTCCACATGAAGGAATTTGTGAAGATTACCAGAGAGACCCTCCTCCAACAACCGACATCTTTGAACAGGAGACTGCTTTGGAAAGCCTAACTGGAAATGGCACCAAGCGAAGGGCCATTACTGCTGAAATAGATGGGGAGACAATACTTCGGTTCAAGTTTGTTCAGAATTTGGTTAGTCCAAGAAAATGGGATTTTTCTCTGATAAAGTATCAGGATGTGTTCCTGATTCACCTATTGAAGAATGGCCATAAGATCAATCTGTGTAAGTATGTTATCAACCATATCTGTGAGCTGATCAAAGTAACTTCCAAATCCACCTCCATGTTTTACTCAAGGATGATTTCAGCTATGTTAGTTGAAAAAGGGATGGTTGGAATGAATGAAGAAAATTTAGAGGACCTTGATTTCTTCCTATCCATGCCTATCATCAGAAGGATGAAGATAAACTAGAATCCTTGGAAGAAGAAATGGGTTGAGGATAGTGATCAACTGTATAAAAAGTTTAATCCTGTTGACTATCCAAGAAGGCCTAAGAACCTAGCTGATCCTGGTTTGGAACCAGATGAAGTGGTTGAGCATTCAGAAGAAGAAGTAACAACTGAAGTACCACCTAGAGAGGAACCTGTAATACCTCCAATGGAAATAGTTCCGGTTGAAGAGGAAAGGTCTATTATCCTTGCTATTATCCCTGCTGAAATACCTCAAGGAGAGGAAGTTGTTATTGAAAAGGAAAGGACTAAGGATCCTTCAGTTGTTCTTCATGAGGAAGAAGCTAATCACAATGCTGCAAGGTAATTGGTTTTTCATGTTTTAGAACAACAAGAAACCTTAGAGGCAGATCTTGTTGAAGAGACTCCTTCTGTTGAGAAAGAAGCAAGTCTGGAAGCTTATCCAGTGGAACAATCGGTTCCTGAGATTATTCCATCTACTGAAGAAAGAATGGAAATTGCCTTTTAGCTGGCAAGGCAAGAGTTTTCTGAAGATATTAGGGATGATCCTGTGGATCTTGTCCATGTTCTTGAACCTCAAGAATCTGGAAGGGAAGCACACGTTGAGGGGGAGGAACCTCAAAATCTTGATATTGTGGAAGCTGGATTTGCTGAATCTTCTCAACCTTCTATAACGTTTTCTGTTCACTCTCGGTATGAGTTCCCAAGATTTTATGATGTGAATGAGTCACAAAAAGTAACTGCAACTAGAATGGATCTTTCTTCTCTGTTTCAACTAAAGTCCTTAGCTCATTCAGAAACAGAACCAGAGTTCCAACCTCAATCTGAATCAGAATATGAGTCTGAAGATGACTCTGAACCTCAACCAGAATCTAAACCTTTACCTTTACCTGCATCGTTACCTGAGCATCACTCCTTTGTGACCAAAGATGATCTGAAAGTTTTTGGGGAGACTTTGTTAGCTGGAGTTGAGATAATTGTCTCCACTCAACCTCGCCCAGTGACTCAATGCAGTCAAGAAGATGTATCAATTCTCTTGGAAAATATTATCTTGAATATTCAACCAAGAATGATCCGAGAAATTCAAGAAGTCAGAGTAGAGAATAAGCTGCTGGGTGTTGATGTTGCAAATCTGAAAAGTATGGTAGCAAGTCTGCAGAATGAGTTATCTGTGAGATCAGAGCCTGCTCCTGTTTCTACCCCTTCACCTATTGCTATTTATCCTGAGTCTTCTGATTCCCACCTTACTAGGGATATTTTGTCTCAAGTTCATCCATACCTACTATCTATTGACGAAAAGATTGAAAAAAGGAACACCAAGATGCTGGAACGCATGAGAGAGCTTGTGGAAAATCTGAATAAGCTTACAGATGAATACACTGGATGTCTGCAAAAAGTTCTGAAACAGTTCAAAGTTCTAACCGAAGCTGTCAAGGCTTCACTTGTTTTTGGTCAGACCTCCACACCTTCTTTGGATTATTCTATGCTGAGATCCATAATAAAGGAAGAATTTCAGAATGCCTTTAGTGGCTTGGATCTATCTTCTTTGTCAGAAGTGATTAAGAATAGTGATAGAGCCTTGGACTTGGTTAGGATTCATTCTAAGATACCCAATGATGCTCAACAAGAGATCTCCAAGAAAACAGATTTGTATCTTTCCCAGATTTTCTTAAAAAGTGATATGACCGATCATTTTAGATATCTTGTGGAAAATTTGAGAATCCCTCCGGTGACTCAAGCTTTTAAAGCTCAAGTTCAGAAACATTCAGAGTTCACCAGATTGTTGGACATATTTCTGGAGAATAAGGATGATTTTGAAAAGGCTATGTAGTATGGTGGTGAAATCATTACTGATTTCCTTAATCTTTTGAAGCCATATCTTCGTGTGCAGAGTACTGCTATAGTTTCTCTAGCTGCTGCACCCCTTAGACCTGGACTACCTGCCTTAGCCTCAACTGCCATGACAGTTTTTCAAGCTCTTTCTCAGATCCGGCCCGTCATTCTTGACCAACCACAGCCTAGATCTTCTACTGCTCTTACTTTGGCTCCATCTGTTTTTGAAGGTCTACCCTTACCCTAGTTGTCTACCAAATCTATGCCTTCTTCTACTTCAACAACTTCTCCTACTACTGATAAAGGCAAAGTCAAGATGGATCCCTGAAGAGTTCGAGGACTGTTTTCTTTTTTTTTGATGGGATGTCTTTTGTTGTTTCATGTTTTCTTGTATTCTGAACCCTTTGTTTAATTCCAAATGCCATGTTTCATTTCATTATCTCTACTTTTTGATAATCCCAAAAGGGGGAGAAAAACTACTAGTGTCAGTTCTATAATAGTATAAATGGGGGAGAAAAACTACAAGTATCAGTTCTATGATGTTTTTTCTATGCTAGTTACTGTAATTTTACATGTCATTTATATTCTACCAATATATGAATTGTGATCATCAAAAGGGGGGAGATTGTTGGACTCCTCATGTGTTAATCATGTTTTAATGATCACAAATCTCTTTACTGTTAATTAATCTCGATATTCATTGCACATCTTGCTAATGCTCTTCAATCTCAATAATAGCTACACATCATGTTTTTATAATAACAAAGCTTATGAATGTTAATTACTCTCTTTATTATTTACAAGTCCTATGCATGATCAATATTCTCACATATATTGTCACACCTTTATATTTATTATTCACATTCTCTTACTCTCTAATGATTAACCTTAATCCATATTCTTCATATCACTGTCTTAGTCCAAATACAAATATTTGTCCAAGTATGCAGACACCGTGAAGGACTCACCATGAAGAACTCACCGTGAAGAACTCACCGTGAATGACTCACAATGAAGGAATCACCGTGAAGGACTCACTGTGAAGGACTCACCGTGAAGGACTCACCGTGAAAGACTCACCGTGAAGGACTCACCGTGAAGGAATCACCGTGACCCAGACACCGTGACTAGACACCGTGAACCAGACACTGTGAACCAGACACCATGACCAGACACCGTGAACCAGACACCGTGACCTAGACACCGTGACCAGACACCGTGAACCAGACACCGTGACCCAGACACCATCACCAGACACCGTGACCAGACACCGTGAAGCTCTTACCGTGAACCTCATACCATAAACCACTCACCGTGAACCTCATACTGTGAACCACATACCATGAAGAAGACACCGTTTCCATAATCACTGTGACACCGTTTCTTAAGTTTTTGTAAATATTATTTAAATAATGCTAAGGGTCATATTTGTTGGTTTTAATGCAATTAATGTTATTTAATGATAGTTGTTGGCATGTCAGGAAACCGTATCTCGTACCTATGAAAAGGGAATCATTCCTACTGCCAGAAATCGTGGAATGTAATAAGGAACAAGTAAGAAGCAGTAAGCAACAAGTAACAACACGAAGAACATACGTACATCTGAGTGAACTGTGCTGAACAAGAAGAACAATACTGAACTAGAAGAAGATTGCAAGACCTTCAGAGAACTCTCATGAGTGCGATCCAATACTGCTGAAGAACACACAACGAATCAAGAGATCTTTCTCACTCCTGAAGAAGACAAGCTGAACTAGACACTATGTTTTTCAACATAAAAACTAAGGAAGGACTCATAAGAATTCTTGCTGAATCCAACGAGTCCATAGCTACATTGATAATCACCATAGCTTTCTAAACACTCATCTATCTTCTCTACCTGATTTATTTATTAACTTTCGATTAGTGTGGTGTACTTTGTATATCTTTACACACAATGTCTCCTGCACTGAACTGGAGGATATCAAAATCCTCACTCAAATTCTCTTTACTTCTATTTACCCATGTCAACTGTGGAAGAGGTCCTTGTGTGACCTAGTCTTTGTGTTGTCTCCCATGAAGAACAGTGGTAGAGGTCCCTGCGTGGCCTGGACAGTTTTGTAAAACTGTTGTTAACCCCGATCCAGGGTGTGGAACAAATTTATATATATTTAAGAGGACTAAGTCTCGTCTTGAGACTGAACCTCTTGTTACATCTGTTGTTCATCTTTTATTTAAGTTTAAAGTATTCTACATATATCTTATTTATTCCGCTACTATTACTTTGAAATACAAATCTATTTTGAAGCTACTTTGATAGTTAAATTAGCAAGTGTTTACAGTTATTGTAAATTAATAGGTTAGCTTCAAAAGTTATATTGATCTTGTGGTTAAATTAACTGAGACTTAATCAATCTTTAAGAAGCTAAGTGAACATTTACAATCTGTATAAATTCACTACAGTTTAACTTCTTTTATAAATTGGGGGATTTTAACTAGACAATATTTTAACAGAAATTTTAATTGGAACTCAATTCACCCCCCTCTTGAGTGTCCACTCCGACCAACAGGGTTGTTTAATATTTATAATAAAATATCATTATATAAGTAATACTGATGTTATTACTTTATAATTACAAAACTAAAGAAGAAGAATTTGAAGAAGAAAGAAATTGGAAAGGATCGGTAATGGATATTACCTCTTCTTTGACGCGCATCTTCCTAACCTCCTCTTAGGGCACTAGGGTTGATATTTGAAGAACACCAGGACCTCTAGAATGTTTCTAGGGAAGTGGAGAAGAGAAATTGGTAGAGTTTGGTGGATCATGATGGCTCAATGTTGTGTGAGGAATAGGGGGAGGAGGTGCCCTTTTATAAGGGAGGAGAGGGGCACCTTGGAAAAAACTCAAAATATTATTTTATTATAAAGTCATATTCGGTTTTTAATAGCTCCAAATTGATTTATTTAGAAGCTAAGGTGGGGAAGGGTAGAAATCCTCTCATCTAATAGAATTTGGATAAGTTTAGGTTACTATTTTAACCTTATCATTTAGATTTAACTCTAAGTTAAATAATTTAACTTTTACCGTGTCTTCTTGTTTTCTTACACTATATGTTTAATGAACTTACTATAACAAGCCAAAAGAACCCCAAGTGGTTCATTATTAATATATATATTCTTATCTAATTCATTTGGACGAACCATAAATTTTTGTAAATAAAATAACAATTAATAATATAATATTTGTTTTAAAAACTATTTTATGTCAATTTTGACACTATTTGGTAATTGATTTTTTTGAAAATCATAACAACCTGATTAGTTCTAAAAAAGTTAATTAAATCAATACTAACATGTTATATTAACCTATAAAATTAGTTTAATTTATAAAAAGTCTCAAATTACATTTATTTGGGTATTTATAATGTCAATTATGTTAATATTTCCTTAAAATGGTAATTACTGAATCATCATTGTGTAATATATAAATTAAATTATTTAAAATTAAAAAATTATAACTAAAATACCATTAAGTAGAAAATATTTTTATATTTATAATTAATCTTTATAGTCGCATTTATCTTATTTATTACCCTATATTAAAAATGTTTTAGTTATTAAACTTTGTTTTTAACAATTTTAACTCTTTTTTAAATAAAATAATAATAAGTGTCCTAATCTTATCCAAGTGGACCGAAATGGTCATATTTTATTCCTAAGGTTTTTTTTCGGTCGAATTAAACTTATCTAATAGAATTAGGACATGTTTTATGGTAATAATAATACCATTTTTACCCTTAATTACCTTATTTACTTTTAATTGTGGTAAATAAAAGTAAAAAGTAACTATTCACCAAAAATTATTTTCATCTCATTGAACCACATTTTACTTACTGTCATCAACCCCGTCTCATAGAGTTTTGAAATTCCACTCACAGAAGTGGTAAAATTAATTTTTATGTAAATTTGAAAATTCTCCTAGGAGGTGGGTAAAAGACGGTCAAAAGTTCAATAAAATTTATATATATATAAAATAATTATAAAAAGACTCCAACAAATTACATTGAACTTATATAAGTATTATGTATAAATTTTGAACTAAAGAGAATTTAAATAAAATAAATAATTATTTAAACAAAAAGTTTGTTTTTAAATAATAACCTAGTGTTTTCACTATTCATAAAAAATTGAAAGTTTTCAGAAAAAATACCAGAAATTCACCCTAGGATAATTTCGATATTCTGAATCCAAAAATGAAGTCCATTTTGAAAGATAAAATTTCAAAAAGTGGGTATTACTATTCATAACGGCTACTTCATAATAATATTATAATAATATTTTGTTTAGTGAAACTTGGTATTGCGTACTACACACACTATCAAAGAAGGTCTTGATTACGTGTAATGCAAGCCAAGTCAGGGCTGTGTGTAGAAAAAGCTCCTTTTGGTGTATCATACAACAGAAGACATCAATGAAATTAAAAATAATATTTTTCATAAAATCTCAGGGTGTTACATTCTACCCCCTTAAAATGAATTTCTCCCCCGAAATTCGTCGGGGTTATAAATGGTTTACTACTCGAAAGTTTTAATAGAAACCCACATCGTAAAAAGGAATACCAAAGCTTATTTTTAAAAGCTAAAGTATGAAACGTAATGGTTATCCAAATTAACTAATCACTGGGTTTCCACATAAAAGAACATAGATGAAAATATGGATATGGAAAAAAATCTAACCATCAAGTTCTGATGGAGAGTGGTAGAGAACATGGCTATGAAAAAGCCAACAATCACAAAGCCATAAATTTGTGATTATTTAAGGTACCGTCTGATTCATCGGATATAAGGACACTAAAAAATAGTTTTTGTATTCATGATCATTTCCCTAAAGTTGTAGAATTTTTGAAGTAAAAGAAATACTTACTTGATTTTGTTATAATCTTACAGTTGTTTATGCCTTGAACAATTTCCACATCATCTCGTAATGAAATGAAGTTGAATTTGTCTTCCACGAAGTGTTAGCAGACTATACGATAGAATGATAGGTCATTCCATCTGTCTCAAACAAAAGGATAGTAAAAGTTATTAAATATACATAAGTCCGTATATAGTGAGATTAATAGTATATGGTTCCTAAAATTTACTTATACTTCATATATCATACCGCTTAATATAATAAAACTAGTTTCTACTAACTAGGGACTTCCTGTAGTCCAGTGGTAGGCGATAAAGGCCTGTCGCACTTCGATTGTGGGATCGATTCCCACATCCTTGTTGGACGTGATGGGTTGTCAACTGTTCTACAGGTTTTCCCTTTTCTTAAACTACACTATTATAACATTCTATCAATAATATCAAAAATTTCTAGCTTTACACAATACTAACTTATGTACAACATTATCCCTTCCAATCTTTAGGCTTATCAAAAATAATTTTGTCCAAGCTCATAGTATAAAGAAAAGGATTACAAGAAATGTCATTTACCAAGCATGTGAATACGATCATTTATCCCCCATATATCATACAAGATATCTTGTTGGTCACATTCCAAACATGTGAATACATTAATCATGTATTCTCTTAAAAAATGAATACCCATTGAACCTTAGTGAAAACATGAATGATGTCAAAAGTTACCTATTTGCACATACCAAAATCCCAAAATTTCTATATACTCAAACCATGATATAACTATGTCCTAATATCTATCATGAGATCATGAATACTATCAAACATTTCATTATCTATTTATCCCTTCATTATGCACATATTATCTTTTTCCAATAATATCTGAATAACCTTTCATGGTTACCGGTACCATTCAACATATACTTTGAAATACGTTAGAAAAAACAATATTGTAACAATCCTTAGATGTGTCTTTATTCCATAGTACCATTACCTATACAACATTACTCTTGAAAACATAAAATCATTCCACTACCTTCTTAAACCATTGACCGAGATTCCACAATCCTTTCATCTCACATATCATTTGTAGTCTCTTCATCATCATCAACATAAATACTACCCATACGACCTTGCCGATTCTTTTCATGAGACT
Organism: Viscum album; assembly: GCA_963277665.1. Taxonomy (NCBI): domain Eukaryota; kingdom Viridiplantae; phylum Streptophyta; class Magnoliopsida; order Santalales; family Viscaceae; genus Viscum; species Viscum album. The sequence continues at coordinate 1,252,853,180 of OY728135.1, read as the reverse complement.
TTCCCTTAGGGCATTGGTTTGGATAATGCCCATAAATTCCACATTGAAAACATTTAATCATTGTTGATGTCGTAGAAATACAATTATCCTTTCCAATGGTGTTAACTGAACCTTTTCCTTTGCACTTACTGGCTTTGTGTCCTTCTTTTCCACACCCAAAACATCTTCCAGTTCTTTTGAAACAATCTCCCTGATGCCTCTTCCCACATGATTTACATGAGGGAAATTGAACTTTCTTTCCTCTATTATCATCATATCCTCCATTATCGTGAATCATCCTGTTTCCATCCATTTTCTAAAACCCAAAAAGAATAGTGTGAGAGGAAAAAATCATGATAGGGAAAACAACATAATAAAGGGGGAGTACCTTCCATATCTAACATTATAGGTTTAATTCTAATATCGTTACCATAATTCTAGTACTATAACTTATACTTATACTTATCCTTAGGGACATCCCGAGACATACCGTAGAAATATCTCTAGGGATCTCACTAAATTTTTCGCATCCTAGTTTCCAAAGGTTAACTAAACCATTCCTATGATACCAACTGTAGAGACCCAAAGCTTGACGTACATGGACATTACATTACTTTTACAGAATACTTAATACATAACAAAAATAGAAACCAAAGGACCGTAATAATTTAGTGTCTTTGTAAACTCGGAAGATAATCTTCTAATCGTGGTGAAAGATCTTCAACATCTCCCATAAAGATCTTCCCCTTTTGTTTTCTTACCTAAAACCTTTCTTTATATCCTGGGGAAAAGAAAACATATAAAGGGGGAGCTCAAATTCTCAGTAAGGGTAAGCATGGAGAAAATAAAACAAATCATATACATTGGAACTTAAAAACATGAACATAATGTTTAAACATCAAAACCTTGAGCAATGACATAAAACATGGAAGTACGTAAGGAATGGATCATAATGGGAAATCAATCATGATACAATAACATGATAATAAAGCTTGTAATTTTGGAAAAACATTAAGCACATGATATGATTTCCATAGTAGCCAAGGCATTGCTGCGAAGACCATCTTAGTGGACAAAGTCCCTTTCTGAATCGAGTTCACTCCTCGTTCCAGTCCTGTATCACTGAACCAGATTAACCTACCATTACAGCCATGTCTATCTCATGATATATAAATCTTTACGCAATGCATTGGAGGGATATATAAGTCCCACCCATCTCATAATGAAATCATTCTTACTTGTGCCACAAAATAAACTTAAAACATTAATCATAACCCAAAAAATAAAATGGGTTTCATAAATATCGTCCCATCATCACATAATCCATATAAAACAAATGGATATTTCATCATAAGAAAAGTGAAACCATGTAAATCACATAGATATTATAATTGAAACATACACATATGAAATAATATCATCTTAGATAGAAAATGGTTTTGATAAAACACTTGAATTGAATTCTTGAGGAAAATATCCTTTCTTCTTAAAAATCATTTTCTTTTCACAAAATGCCACACAATTTTAAAAGAAAAGGATTTTATTGAAAATAACCATGAAACATTATAGAGGAATATTCTTGAAAATTATGTGATATGAAACCGTAAAAATCTATTCACACTGTATAAGTTAAAAATAACATTCTCCTCGTACGTTTTTCAGACAAGTCAAAAAGTACCTTATATGGTAACTAAAGGAAATATTTCATTCATACAATGTGTTAAAAAGTCAATAAAGGGTAAAAATGACTTTAAAAATTCATGTAAAAATATTAAAAATTTTATGAAAACATTTTTTAGAAAACATGGTAATGGATGATAAACGTAACCCCAGTAAATACTTACGTATAAGCAATCTCGGAAAAAAAAAGATTGAAAATTTATCCTTTACCTTATGTCCGATATGCTTCGTATGTATCCGAACCTCATGTATAATGATTAAAATAATTTTATTGACTTATTACAGAATCATATTCATTGTTATGATATCATATATGGTTTACTTATGACTTTATATTACCCGTTCTTTTGTAAATTCTATGTTAAAGCAGCGTTTTCGGTAAAATCATTTTATTTATCGTACTTGTTTGGACTTGTTGTTCTTGATATTATTATTATTTATATCATTATTTAATTACTTAAATAATGTAAATCATGATTTATATATCATATATATTTTGTATATATACATATATAATAGATAGATAAATGAAATGAAATACACCGTTCATGGAGACGGTAGGCCATACGTACGCATGAACATTGTTTTCCTTTCCTTATTGACTTGAATATAATTAATTAAATAACATATAAATAAATCTGGTAGCATTATTATGTTATATATACCATTAATATTCATTATATATACTTTATAATCATTCTTTAATGGTTAACGTGGAGATTGAATCTCATCGCGTCGTGGATACGGTAATCCGTACGTACGCACGAGTGATGATATCATTCCCATAATTTTTGAATGGAATTGGAGTGTATGATATAATATCTCATAATCAGTATGATGTTATAATATCTATATATAATTATTATTTACACCATTATACCCATCCAGGTAAGGTGGTGGTGGAAAAACAGATTACAACACGGCGTGGAGACGGTATTCCGTACGTTTGCACGCGCGGTGATTTCTTTTTCCATAGGATGGATAGAAGGTGAAATGGGGTTGTTTCATATTTATAATAACATATCAGTATATAAGTAATACTTATGTTATTACTTTATAACGAAACAACTAAATAAGAATAAGTTGAAGAAGAAAGAAATTGGAAAGGATCGGTAATGGATATTACCTCTTCTTTGACGTGCCTCTTCTTAACCTCCTCTTAGGGCATTAGGGTTGGTCTTTGAAGAAGACCAGGACCTCTAGAATGTTTCTAGGGAAGTGCAGAAGAGAAATTGGCAGGGGTTGGATGAGCTGGATGGCTAAAATTGGTGTGAGTAAGAGGGGGAGGAGGTGCCCTTTTATAAGGGAGGAGAGAGGAACCTTTGAAAAAACTCAAAATATTATTTTATTATAAAGTCATATTCGGTTATTAATAGCTCATAATTGATTTATTTATAAGTTAAGGTAGGTATGGGTCTAAATAATCTCATCCAATATAATTTGGACAAGTTTAGGTTACTATTTTTACCTTATCATTTAGATTTAACTCTAGGTTAAATAATTTAACTTTTACCGTGTCTTCTTGTTTTCTTATACTATATGGTTAATAAAATTACTATAACAAGCCAAAAAAAATCCAAGTGGTTCATTATTAACATATATATCCTTATCTAAGTCATTTGGCCAACCTTAGATTTTTAGGAATAAAATAACAATTAATAATATAATATTTGTTTTAAAAACTATTTTATGTCAATTTTGACACTATTTGGTAATTGTTTTTTGTAAAAATAATAAAAACCTGATTAGTTCGAAAAAAGTTAATTAAATAAATACTAACATGTCATATTAACCTATAAAATTAGTGTAATTTATAAAAAGTCTCAAATTACATTTATTTGGGTATTTATAATGTCAATTATGTTAATATTTTTTAAAAAAGGTAATTACTGCATCATCATTGTGTCATATATAAATTAAATTATTTAAAGTCCAAAAATTATAAATAAAATACCATTATTTAGGAAATATTTTTAGCTTTATAATGAATATTTATAGTTGAATTTATCTTATTTATAACCCTATATTAAAATTTTTTTAGTTATTAAACTTTGATGTTAACAATTTTAAATCTTTTTTAAATAAAATAATAATAAGTGTCCTAATCTTATCCAAGTGGACCTAAATGGTCATATTTTAATCCTAAGGTTGTTTTTGGTATAATTAAACTTATTAAATATAATTAGGACATGTGTTATGTTAATAATAATATCATTTTTACCCTTAATTACCCTATTTACTTTTAACTGTGGTAAATAAAAGTAAAAAGTAACTATTCACAAAAAATTATTTTCATCTCATTGAACCACATTTTACTTACTTTCATCAACTATGTCTCTCGGATATTTGAAATTCCAATCACAGAAGTGGTAAAATTAAGTTTTATTTAAATTTGCAAATTCTTCTAGGAGGTGGGTAAAAGACGGTCAAAAGTTCAATAAAATTTTATATATCTAAAATAATTATAAAATGACTCCAATGAATTACATTGAAATTATATATGTATTATGTATCAATTTTGACCTAAAGTAAATTTAAATAAAATAAATAATTATTTAAATAAAAAGTCGGTTTTTAAATAGTAACCTAGTGTTTTCACTATTCATCAAAAATTGAAATTTTTCAGAAAAATACCAAAAATTAACCCTAGGCTAATTTCGATATTCCGAATCCAAAAATGAAGTCCATTTTGAAGGATACAATTTCAAAGAGTGGGTATTACTATTCATAACGGCTACTTCATAATAATATTATAATAATATCTCGTTTAGTGAAACTTGGTATTGCGTACTACACACGCTATCGAAGAAGGTCTTGATTGCGTGTAATGCAAGGCAAGTAAGGGATGCATGTAGTGAAAGCTCCTTTTGGTGTATCATAAAACACAAGACATCAATGAAATTAAAAAGAATATTTTTCATAAAATCTCAGGGTGTTACAATTATTCTTTATGTTTAGGTATTTTTGAGTATGAACTTAGAGTATTATTCATAGGTATGGATGAGAAGTGTTTTGGGAGTCAAAGATGTTATGATCGATTGTGAAAACCATTTTCTAGAATATGAATTAGATCCAAAATAATAATAAATTTCCATGGTCTAATTTCTGATGGATTGCATGGTTATAGTTTATCGATAATAACCATGGTTTGGGTGACTAGATGATAGGAAACCAAAAGTTGGAAACTAGTTGGCTAGTAGTTACATGAATAAGAAGATGCCATTGCAATGTGTCATGGGTTGTTACCCCTTGACTTAGTCAATGGAAGTAGTTTGAATGGAGAAAAGTTATTTTATAAGGTTAATTATAGAAAATCATAAGAGTTAATTGGAGATAATTTCTATAGGTGTATAGTATACTAGTTTTTGGAGTTAATTTGGTGGGATATTTTGACTAAATGTAGAGATAGTTCTGAAGATAGAAACTACATGGGAGAACTCCCCATGATTATAAGAAGATGGAGAGAATAATTTCATCATCTAGAATCCACTATATTTGGTAGTTTGTATTGATTTAGATCAATTCAATTGAGATATTTTAGTCATATTACATTTCCTTTATAAAAAGTGAAGTAGCATCCCTATATGAAGTATGAATCATGTCTGAAACACATAAAATTGTGTGTCTCTTTTGTCTTTCATTATTTCAATATATTCCTTCCATTGATTCATTTTTTCATTTTAAGTGGATTATGCATTATTTTGAAGTGATTTAGTTACATATTCTTCTATGATATGGATTTCATAGTGAAATATTTTTTATCAGAACATTTTTTTGACCTCATAAGTTCATATAGAAATCTTCTAATGGTTCCCATAAAGATAGTTATAAGACCAAGAAGTAGTATCAACTCTTCAGTTATAGGATCTTTAAATGGTCATAACCTGGTAAAGGTGATTCTGAGTTTGATTTAGCATCATTGTTCTACCTCTTTCATTATTGGAGGGATTTTGGTAAATAGTTTTTTATCAATCTTACATGTTCTATAATTTATTGAGAGTTTATTAATATTTCAAGAAATAGATTTAGATGAGGGTAAGGGATGATTTTAGAAGTTAACATAGATTAATTTTTGGTTTTGGGGAATGAATATAAAGGATTTTCTACATCATAAAGACCATGATCTACCATTTATGGGTACTAATATGGATGCGATGAAGAAAGAATAATGGGAAAGTCTGGAAAAGAAGTAATTGTGGTTGATATATATTTCAGTATACTTGAACATGTCTTATAATATTTGGTATGTGAAAATATAATTTTAACTTATGAAGATACTCATGAAATATATGATAATATGACAACAATGAAATGTGTGTTCCTATTATGGATAATTTTTTGCATGAAGAAGTAAAAAATGCAATCTAGTGGTATATCACATCAATTAATTGAAGATGATAAATATATAGTTAGATCTAGTGAAGGTTAAATTTATAGATATAGAGTGTTTATTATTATTACTTTAATACCTCCGTGGGTATCAGGATTAAATGGTTACCATAGTAGTCAATTAAATTGAAAATGTTTACATTGTATTTTCATAAGTTAAGGAATAGATCTTGAACATGGATATTCATTGAAAAAAGATTCATGAATCTTTTGATAATGCCTACATCATGAAAGGAAGAGTATGGATTGAATCATGGAAAAGTTTTAGAAAGGGGAAAGTATGTAGAAGTTAGAGAAGGAGTAGCTCTGTGGAAGGTTGTCCCATGTGTTAGCGTTATAGGATGAAATCCACCTTAAGTAAGATTACAATGAACATATAGTGAATTATAAAGGGTACATCTCCAAAAGTGGATTTGTGAATCATGTATTGGAAGATAAAAGTGTTGTTTTGTTGAGTGATACTCATTCTCATTAGTCATTTATTATATGGTGCTTCATTTCACTCAATATCTAATATATTAAGTATGTAGAAATATATTTATGGAATATATGACAAGTTTCATCATGTTGATGGTTAGGATCTTAAGATTGTTGTAAAGGTGATGTGAGATCCTAGTTTTTGTAAAGGTAATTCATTATTTAGAACATAGTTTCGATCTCTTTTTTGGTTAATGAAATATTTCTTGAGTGTAATAGGGGCCTTGAGGTTGTTCTGGGGATTTGGGACCTAAAAAGAGGAAAGACCAATCCATTCTATGCAAGGAGCATAGTTGGTGAATTATTACGTAAACCGTGTGGTCGTCCCATGAAAATAGTGCAACCATGGATAGTGTCACATAGCACGATTAGAACATAGTTAAGTAAACTATGTATCTTGACTAGGTACATGTGCAACCCATACCCCTTTCGGCAATGTCTTGCGCACAGTTTGGAAAACCGTGTGACCCAATAAAGCTAGAAAAATTAAAAAATTCCCATTACAGAGTTTTTATGTTCTAACTCTGGATTCTCCTCTATTTCTCCTTCTGAAACCCTGAGGACGAAACCTTGTGACCCAAGCTTCCAAGAGGTGATTCTATTTTGATCTTAATCCATTTGGAGCACTGTTGGTTTTGGATCGAATCTCTGGGTAAGTCTATTACATCTCTTGCTTCTATTTTGGGTTTAGGGTTTGTGTCTTTCCCTTATCTCCATTTGAATATCTAAAACCACCTTTTTATGGTGATATATAGGTTGAGGCATCAAAGTGCGGTTGAATCTAGATCTAAGTATTCAATTAGGATTGTGTTTATCAATGGATTCGAGGTAGGTGGCCTACAAGTTATATCCCATAGTTGTGTTTTAGATTTGTGAATGTTTGGTATAGTTCTTGGTCACCTCTTGTTGTTTTTTTGATTCCTTTGGAGAGGTTTCGTAAAATGGGTGTATAAATGATAATTAGAAACCCTCACGTTCCCCATGGGATGCATCAAGGAGGATTTGATCTATTTAGGGCCACCCATGGGGTTTTCTCGAACTCCCTAACTTGGAGATTGGTAAAGTTAATTCCAAAGTTGACTTAATACAAATATGATCCCATACTGAACATGATAAATATTTTTAGTGGGTTTGAAAATGGAATATTGATAGATTTTTCTAGGTTTTGATAGTGTCATAAGGGCCTATTTGGAATGGCTTGAAAAAAGGATTATTAGGTGAATTGAGACTGTGTTCAAAAGTCTTATGAATTGTGTTGAAATTCCTAACAGGGTTAATATATATATGAAATTATGAATGTGTTAAATTGGTAATGGATTCTAAATTGAAGAACATGTAAATGGGTTTGCATAGGGTAATTTAGGAATATGTGTAGTGGGATAATAAATGGGAATTATGGGGTATACCTAATGGGTTGAATGTAGTGAAGTGGTTGTGCTATGTTATATAAGAATTGTACTTGAAATGCATAATTGAGAAAATGCTTGTGAAATTATAAATGGCCTAAATGGGATAATTTATGGTATTTGGTGAATATTGGATAATGTAGGGGAATTGTTTAATACACTTAATGGGTTAAGTCACAATAAATGAAATTGGGTCAAATGACTATGTAATGTAAATAGAAAAAGTGTTAATAGGTTATGGAATAATATTAATTCCCATTTTGATTGTTATGGATTCAGATTTTTATATGTATTGGTTATGTTTGGTTATTATATGTTATATGTGTCATGTGATTAAAGAATAAGGCTCCTCCCATGGGTTAGGTTTGGACTAATGCTCTAACCCTAACCTGATATGTGTAGTGATTGATTATATAAGAATGTGAACATGGATTGGTATTGTGGGGGTATTGACTGATGTTCTGTACCCACGTGTTGAGTTAGACTGATTCTCTAAACTTCACCCCATAATTCAAGGGTTAGGTAAAGGGAAGGAGATCTATCTCCCTAATGGTTTCATTTTACTTGGACAAAGGCTTTGAGGTGGGGACACCGTGTTATGGTGTTTGTTATCTCTAATGAGATAAAAACTTGACTTATTCATATAATGAACAATAATTTTCATACATAGATATTAATTCAAAATTGAATAATATCTATTATAAAATATAACAAAGCCATTAAAAGACCATATAGGTATAGTTTCTTTAGAAATTGGGAAACATAAACAATTGGTTCATAAGAAATAAACATTGTCTCCCATTTATTCCTTTACAACTACACACCTTTTTAAAATGTCTTACTTAATACTCTTCTTCATAATATTGGGAAAGGAAATGTAAGAAAGGGGGAGATTATATGATCATTAAGGGTAAAAAAATAGAGATATAAATCATATAAAAATCATAATACATAAGAACACAACATTTTAAAATATTACCATGTATATAAAAGATCATGAAATCATGTCATAAGATAAATCGTAAATAATCAATGAACATAGTCATAATATAAGACATGGAATTTGTGTAATACACATAATCATAGAAAATAATTTCATATTATTTAATTATCATTTTCAATACCATCATAGAGGACAATGTCTATTACTAACCCAAGTTTACTCCTTATTCCAACCCTGTATTACTGAACTCGAATTACAGGTCATTCCAGCCCTATATTACTGAACCAAATTTACTTTCCATTCAAGTCATTTCTATATCATGAGATATAAATCTTTACCCAATGAATTTGATGTATATATATGTCCTACCCATATTATAATTAAATCATTATTATGTGTTCCACAAAAACATTAAATCGTTTATCATAACATAACCCCAGGAATAAAATGGGTTTATTAAACATCATTCCATCATAACATAATCCATGTAAAACAAATGGATTTCATAAATAATATTCCATAAAAAACATACTAAAATCATAATAATAATTGGTATAGTATACTTAAAATATAAACCTATTAAATAACTCCATCTTATATTTAAAATAATTTTTATTGAACACTTGAAATTAATTCTTGCAGAAAATATTCTTTCTTCTTCAAAAACAATGTCTTTTCTTAAAATGCCACACAATTTTAAAAGAATATAATTTCTTTGAAAATAAACTTGAAATATAGTAAATAAATATTCATGGAAATAAGGTGTTATGAAAACATAAATTTCCATTCATTTCATTTAAGTTAAAAAAACATTCTCCTTATACTTTTATTGGAAAATTCAAAAACTACCTTCTATCGAAAATGAAAAAATATTCCTTTCATAACATTTAATAAAAATTAACCAATGGGTTAAATTGACATTAAAAATTATTAGAATAATATAAATAATATTTTACAAAACATAATTATATAACATGGACATGGATGATAAATATACCCCGGTAAATACTTACGTATAAACAATCTCGGATAAAAATGAGATTGAAAAATTATCCCTTACCTTTAGGTTGATTTCATCTATATATATCAAAACCTCCTGTATAATGATTTAAATAATTTCATTGAATTATTCCAAAATCTTAGTCATTTTTATGATATCATATATGATCATAGTATCATCCATTTTTTAATAACATTTTATTATTACTCATTATTCAAGTATTAACTATTTCATTTTCTTATGTATGTTTTGTCGAATAAGTTCTAGTTATCCTTATTAGGTCATATTAATATCATTAAAAAATTATATTAACATCATATATAACATATTTATTCATTATATAAATTTATAAAATCATGTTTTAATGAATATCATGTAGAATAAATCATATCCCATCGTGGAGACGGTAGGATATACGTATGCACGAGCGACAATATCATTCCCTTAATTATAGGATGTTATGGATTTTTATTGTTTATATATTGTTTTAGAATAAAAATATTTTTATAATAATAATATATAGTTATTATTTATATAATTATACCCATACATGTAAATCGGTGGTGAAAAACAGATTACACCACAACATGAGGACGGTAATCTGTACATACACATGTGTAGTGATTTCATTTTTCATAGGATGGATAAAAGGTGGAATAATGTTGTTAAATAACCATAAAAACAACTCATTATATAGTTTATACTGTATTTATTACTTAATAGTAGAAAAAACAAATTAAGAGGAAGTAGAAGAAGAAATAAGTATGAAAGAATCCGTAGAGGAGATTATATTTTCTTTGACGGGCACCCTCTAGACCTCCTCTTAAAGGCACTAGAGATGGTCTTTAGAGATGACCAGAACCTCTATAAGGTACTAGGTAAGTTGAGAAATGAAATTTTTAGGGTATGGACGAATTTTAAGTCTCAATTTGTTATGAATAAATGAGGGAGGATGTGACCTTTTATAATTGAGGTGAGAGGCACCTTTGGAATATCCACAAACATTAATTTATAATACAATAAAACCTCATAAAAAAACCTCAAAAATGCCCCAGTTTAAAATATGATATGAGATAGTTTTGTAATCTCATAAAGAGATAAATTTTAGACAAGTTTTTATATCAATTTAATCCTTATCAATATAATTAACACTTAGTTATTCTATTTAATTTTTAACTATGAAAATAAATAATTCAATATTAAAAGGGTTCAATATATAATTATTTTATGTAAATTAGACCATAAATAAATACCTTATAACATTTTAGACCATATAATAATTATTATATATTTTTTAAAATATGTTTTATGATTTTTAAGTAATTTAATAAAACATTATTTTAATAAACAATCAATAGTGTTAATTTTGACACTATTCAATACATTGATTTTTAAAAATTATAAAATTACAAGACAACTTCAAACCAAATAATTTATTATATTTATAGGAGGTAAATATAATCTATAAAATTCATTTTACATATAATTATATAAAATTATATTTATTTTAACATTTTAATAACATTTATTTGTTATCTCCATTAATAAAATAATTATAATATAAATTTTGGGTAATTATTTAATACACATATTTGATGAATAATAATTAAAAAAAAAATACCATGATGAAGATAAATATACTATATTTCATAATAATACTTTTAGTCCAATATATATTCAGGAAAATCGTGCATTAAAAATGTTATACTTATTAAAACATGAGTGTGACAAGTTTATCATCCCAATAAATAAAATAATATGAGTGTCATAATCTCTTCTATAAGGCTAAAAATGGTCAAAAAATCTACCCTTGGATGATTATTATTGATATATACTCAAATAATAATATTTGGTCTAGTTTTAGTGTCTTTTAATGGTTATTATCATTTTAATAAAAATTAGTTTATTGATTTTTCATCAATTAAATAATTTCTACATCATCAATATATAAAAATTTAAGATAATTATTTATTTCCTAAAAATTAAAAATAAATTACCATAATAAATAAATAAAATTATACTTAAAATTAGTATTTATAATCTAATTCCTCTTTCGTATAACCTTATATTAAAAATGGTATCTTTATTAAAATTTGATTAAGACATATTTAACTCTTCTTAAATAATATAAATTAAATTCACTAATCTCATACATGTGGCTTCCAAAAGACCCCATTTCGACCCAAGTACGATTTAGGTTAGTAAAGACTCATCCAATGATTTCAGGATAAGTGTTAAAGGAATTTTATAATATTATCTTTACCCTTAATTACTCGATTTACCCATTTATTGTATTAATAAAATTTACCGAAGTTACTATTCATAGAGCTAAAAAAATAATATAAAGATACTAACATAATTTGGACCAAATGATTCCAAATATGGAATCCATTTTTTAAAATTAAAAACAAAAAATCTTCAGTAATTAATTTAAAATTAATCTCATTGTCGATATGAGAAATTAGTTTTAAAAGTTAAAACATTGCAAAAGATTAAAAAGTTTTTACATCTAAATTCAACATCAAATTAATGCCTATGATCTATATTATATTAACTAATACAAATATATCCTATTTATACTTTAAAACTATTTAATTATATAATGTATCTATATAAATTATTTCGATGAAAAAAAATTGTTTTCAACTAAAATTTAGTGTATTTTTACTATTCATCAAAACATGAAATTTATCAGAAAAATATCAAAAAATCATCCAAAGTAAATTTTTATATCCCGATTCTATTGAAAAAGTTTATTTTGTTAAATATAATATATAGAAGTTTTAAAAACTATATTTAAAATGGTTTTCCCATCAAAAGGAGACAAAACTATATTTTTTGAAAAAAAACTACTTTTATCCAAAAAATTGACTTTGTTCTTATATTATGTCTATAAAACATATAATTAGAATTTAAAACATTATATTAAAAATATTACATATTTATTATGTAAATAAAATCCATCAAGAGTGATTTTATTATTTTATAAATGCAATTATTTTCAATTAAATAGTTTTTTAGAAAAAACATTTTGTTTTATTTAAAAAAGGGTTTATTTTCATTTATAATTAATTAATCACTAAAGAGTAAATAATTTTTTCATAATTTATTTAACACTATTCATACTATTGTTATAACATCTAGTTTATAAGGTATCATAATAATATTTATTTTTTCACTTAAACTTGATCATGTGTGAAATAAATTCAATCAAAAGTACTTGAAATTGTGTATAACACAAGCCAAGAATGCTGGTGTGTATATCACAAGTTAAGCCGGTTTTGCATGTAGCGAAAGATTATATTGGTGTTGTGTACAACACAAGACATCATTGAAATTAAAAAAACATAATAAATAAATAAAAAATAAAAAATCTATCTCATAAAAATCCCAGGGTGTTACATTCAACCCCCCTAAAATGAATTTCTCCCTTGAAATTTTTCTTTGTTATAAAAGGATTAATAATTTAAAAGTTTATTTATAGAAACCCACATCATAAAAATAAAGACTAAAACTTTCTTTTAAAAAATTAAAGATAATAATCATAACAGTTACCCAAATTAACTCATAACTGGGTTTCTATATAAAATAATATAGGTGGAAAGTGAAAACATGGTTATTGAAGAGAAATATAACCATCATGTTCAGATGGAGAGTGATATAGAATAAGGTTAGGATAATGTTAACAATAAAAAATCCATATATATATATGATGATTTAAGGGGCCATTTGATTCATCAGAAATGATGGTACTAGGGTAGCAGTTTTGGTTTAAAGATCATTTCCCTATAGTTGAAGAATGAGAATAAATTCTTACTTGATTAAGTATAATCACATCCTTTCCCCATGCTTTGATCAATTTCCACTTCATCTCTTATTCCAAGAAATAATATTTAATTTGTCATTCCTAAAGATTTAGAAGATCCTGGGATCTATAAATATGATGATAGTTCCATCCATATGTCTAAAAAAGGTTATCACAAGTTATCAAATATGCATAAGTACACATATGGTGAGATATTAATTTCTTTTAACAAACTTCATTTGATGTTTAACTTAAACTTTCCATAAATTTATAACATTACAATCCTTATGAAAGATGGAAGATAATAATCTTTATAAAGAGGTTTACTAACTCAGCTTAGCATTTATCCTTCATATATAATAATGTATCTCTTTTTGGTCACATTCCAAACCAGTGAACACATCCATCATTTATTCTCTTGAGTCATGGAAATAGACTTAATTAAAATAAAATCCTTGTGAAAACATGCATTCTTTCAAAAATAAACTCTTTCAATATACCATAAATCCCAAATATTCTATATTCTTCAACCATGATATCATAAATCACTTTTTCATCATATTTTTTCCAAGGATATTAATACTATAAAACAAATCTTTATTTCCTTATCCCAACACTATGTACATATTAAGGTTCATCCTTCCCTTAATGTTTTTTCCAAAAAATACCTGAATCACTTTTCATGGTTACTGGTACCACTCTGCATATACTCTTAAATACATATAGAAAAACCATAGGAGACCAATATATATTTTATTATTCCATAATACTATAAAATTGATTTTACAACATTATTCTGGAATCCCATTACATAAACACTTAATCGTTCCACCGCTTCGTTTTCATACTCTACATCTCTAATAGTGAACACATGGTATTTTCCTTTATCTTTAGCCTTAAGAGGTTTCTGATGTAGATCATCATAGATAACCCTTATATTAAAGAATTGGCTTCCATAAATCCCAATTTCCTCGCACTTGTAGCATTAATGTGTGGGAGGTTCATTCTATGTAGTATTTTCTCTATTCGCATCATTAGCTATCTTTTTTCCATTACATCGACACTCAACTGCTTGATGAACTTATTTTACTCACTTGAAACATTTACTAGTCCCCATAAAACAATCTCCACCCTTCTTCACTCTACACTTTGAGTATAAGTAAACACTCATATTATTTTTACCATTGTTTTGATATTTTTCCTTGAACTCCATCTTCCATTTCTTGTCAAAACCATGAGATTGATATGTAACCCCAACTTCCATTTCTACCATGATAGAACAACACACAATCTCTTCATAGCTACTACAATATCTTATCGCCAATTCCTTATGAATAATTTGATTTAAGAAACTTAAGAACCTATAAAATTTACTTTTAGTTTCGATGATAATTCTTGAAGCGTACCTCGCAAGCCTTGTAAAATTTTCCTTGTATGTACCATCAGATTCATTATCCTTTTTCTTAAGCTTAGGGAACACTTTTTTTTTTATCTTTTTATGAATAATATGAGGAAAGTACTTATTGAAAAAATATATTCTTGAACCCATCCCATTCTATGGATTCAATATCATCTTTCTACCTTGTATTATTGATTAGAGTCCACCACTGGTCCACTTCAACTTCTAAATGATAAATAACCAAAATGAATTTTTCATGTTCTGAATAGTGAAGGATAGAAAATATCTTTTCAGTGGTATTGATCCATTATTTATCAACATGTGGATCAGAAGACCCAATGAAAAAATTTGGATTTGTTCTCATGAAAGATTGAATAGAATGTTGTTCCCTTCTCTACTCATTTGGAAGTCTAGAACGATTCATAGCTTGTGTAAGTATTACGATAAGATTTTGTATTCCCGCTACCATAACATTTGGTTGTTTAGGGGGAAAATAATTACATTTCCCATTTCATTGATTATTAACACGGTTCCTTTGGGTACCATACATTTTCTAAAACCGAAAAATAATAGTGTGAGAGGAAAAAATCATACTAGGAAAATAACATAATCAGGGGGTACATTCAATCTATAACATCTTAGGTTTAATCATAGGTTAGCCATAATCATTACCAAAATTTAGGGGTTTTAACCTATAAAATGACTTATACATAGGTACATCACTAGACATATCCTTTGAAAGTTTTCTAGGGATCTCACTAAAGTTTTCTCATCCTAGTTTTCAAAGGAAAACTTTACCTTTACTCTAATACCAACTATAATGACCCATAATTTATATACATTGATATTAAATAAAAATTGAAGAATATCCATTACAAAATATAATAAATCCATGGAATTATCATATAGGTATAGTGTCTTAAGAAAATGGTAAATATAATCAATTGGTTCATAAGACATCGACATTGTCTCCTGCTTATTCCTTCATAACTGGACCCCTTTTTTGACATATCTTACTTAACACTCTTCTTCAAAATATGGTAAAAAGAAACATAAGAAAGGGTGATATCATATGATAAATAAGGGTAAAAACATAGATATCAATCATATCATAATCATAAGACATAAGAACACAAAATTTGAAAATATTATTCTTCATATAAAAGATAATTATATCATGTTAAAGGATAAATCATAAAGAATAAATGAACATATTCACAACATAAGACATGGAATTTTTGGAACAAAAATAAACATATAAAATCATTTAATATTATTCAATTATCATTTCCACTACCATTATAGTATACAAATTACATTAATAGATTAAATCCACTCCTCGTTCTAGCCTTGTATTACTAAACCAGATTTACTTGTCATTCCCACCCTATATCACAGAAATGGATTTACATATCATTCCAGACATTTCTATATCATGAGATATAAATCTTTACACAATTCATTGGAGGGAGATGTAGGTTCCATCCATCTCATATTGATATCATTATTACATGGTGCAAAAACACATAAATCATTCATCATAACATAACCCAAGGAATAAAATGGGTTTCTTAAACATCATTCGATCATAATATAATCCATGTAAAACAAATGGATTTCATAAATAACATTCCATAAAAAATATAATAAAACCACAATAAAAATATGTATAGTATACTGAAAGAATCACTATATTAAATAATATCATCCTAGATGGAAAATAATTTTGATTGAACACTTTAAACTAATTATTGAAGAAAATAACATTTCTTCTTCAAAAAAATTATTTTCTGAAAATGACACAAAATTTTAAAATAAAATAATTTATTTGAAAATAAACATGAAAATTATAAAGTAATATTTATGGAAATAATGAGTTATGAACAATTAAAAAAAATCATGTCGTAGAAGTTAAAAAAACATTCTCCTCATACTTTTTCCAGAAAAGTCAAAAAGTACCTCATATCAAAAGCAACAACATTCCTTTTATAATATTTAATAAAAATTAACCAATGAGAATAATTGAATTTAAACAATAGTATAATAGTATAGATAATATTTTTTAAAACATAATCATAAAACATGGACATGGATGATAAATATACCCCAGTAAATACTTACGTATAAACAATCTCAGATAAAAATGAGATTACAAAATTATCCCTTACCTTAGGTCGGTTTTCCTTTGAATGTATCCAAAATTATTTTATAATGATTTAAATAATGTCATTGGATATTACCAAAACAGAGTCATTTTAATTATATCATATATGATCATAGTAGCATCCATTCTTTAATGACATTTCATTATTACTTGTTATTTGGGTATTAACTGTTTCATTTTCTTATGCATGTTTTGTCGAATAAGTTCTAGTTATCCTTTATAGGTCATCATTATATCATTAAAAAGGATATTAGAATAATATATACCATATTTATTTATTATGTACATTTATATAACCATAATTTAATGAATATCATGTATAATGAATCACATCGCTTCGTGGAGATGGTAGGTTGTACGTACGCACGGGCGAGGATATCATTCCCTTAATTATAAAATGGTATGGAAGTGGATGGTATATATATTGTTTCAGATTCAAAACCTTTTTATAATAATCATATATAGTTATTATTTCAATTATTATACCCATCCATGAAAAGCGGTGGAGAAAAATAGATTACACAGCAGCGTGGTGATGGTAAGTTGTACGTACGCACGCGCAGTGATTTTGTTTTTCATAGGATGGATATAAGGTGTAATAAGGTTGTTACATAAACATAAAAATACCTATATATAAATATTTGATACTAGATTTGTTACTTAATAATATAAACAATAATTTAAGAGGAAGTATAAGAAGAAATAAGTTTGAAAGAATAGGTAGAGGTGATTACCTCTTCTTCGACGATCACCCTATAGATGTCTTCTTAATGGAATTAAAGAATTTATTTGGAGAATAATAGAACCTCTAGAATGAGAATAGAGAAGTTTATAAGGGAAATGGTTTGGGGATGGATTATTTTTATGGCTCATTACATTATGAATAAATAAAGGAGTATGTTCCCTTTTATAATTCAGGTGAGGGGAACCTTTGGAATCTCAAAAAATATTATATTATAATAAAATAAAACCCCATAAAAAACCTCCAAAATGTCCCAATTTTTATAATGATATGATATAGGGTTGTAATATTATCAACCAATAATTTCTAGACAAGTTTTTATATCAATTTAAACCTAGTCATTTTAATTAACACTTAGTTATTCTATTAAATTTTTAACTAGGGTAACACATATTTCAATATTAAAAGGATGAAATATATAATTATTTGATGTCAACTAGAACATAAATGAATACCTTAGAAAATTTTATACCATATAATAATAATCATTATATATTTTTTTAAAAATAATTATTTTCTAAATAATATAATAAATCATTATTTTGATAAATAATCAATAATGTCTATTTTGAAACTATTCAATTCATTGATTTCTAAATTTATTTAAATAATAATATAAAATCAAAAAAAATATTTTTTTATATTAATAAGATGTTAATACCATATATAAAATTAATTTTACATATTAATTATCAAAAATTATATTTATATTTATATTTTAATAACATTTATTTTTTATCTCCATTATTAAAATAATTACAACATCAATTTTGTGTAATTATTTAATACAATTATTTTTTGAATAAAAATTAAAAAAATACTATTATGAATATAAATCTAATATATTTTAGAAGAATAAATTCAGTAGAATATTTATTTTGGAAAATCCAACATTGAAAATGTTATACTCATTGAAACATGAATGTGACAAGTTTATCATCAATTTAAATAAAAAAATATAAGTGTCATAATCTCTTCTATAAGTCTCCAAATAGTCAATAACTCAACCATGGATGGTTATGATTGATATATACTTGACCAATAAGATTTGGTTTTGGGACATGCATGGAAGAGGTTCCAAACATAGAGTCAGGACTGTTTTGGGGATTCTTATGGTTGTCTTTATTTTGGGTTTCCTTTATTTTGGAACTTTTATCATGACATGAAATTGTTAATATTGATTTGTGGTTTGTAACCAAATTTGTGATATGTTTTTCTATCCATGTCTATTTATTATTACATATTTTTCTGTTATTTATATTGTTAACTGATGTAGCTTACTTTGGTAAAGAGGGTATATTCTCCCCAAAGTGTTTATTATACCCTCATTTCTATTAAGTAGCCTCCGGTGTATGGGGAGGCAATATTTAGGTCATGTGATGGCCCAACTCAGGGCACCATTTTAGTGGCTCTCAGGTCGGGGATGTTACATTGTGGTATCATAGTAGTTCTTTTCTAGGGTCTTGTTATTTGGGATGGTAGACAGGATGTTATAATGTGTTGGGCCTTGGTAATGAGCTAATTCTTGGGAGTAGGTAAACCATTTATGAGGGCAAACCCAAGTCACCCATGGGGGATTTTTGTTCATGGTATGCATGGTTATAGTTGATTTATATTTCACCATTGGGTGATGCACATGTTGTTTGATGTGATTTTTTATGATATTTTTCTCTTTCCCCGAATGGAATGAGGTTGTGCATTCATGAATCACTTTAGGAACCAAAGGATATAGGTGGCATGCATTATGACAGGCACACACAGAATGGGTGTGTGGGGTATGGGGATTAAAAGAGAAAATAATTGTGTTATAAAAGATAAAATTATTTAAAAATTTATTTGATTAAATACTTGTGATTAAGTAACTTGGTTTACCCCATGTTGAACATTACCCAAAGTAGGGATAATAGAGGGTATTTTTCTAAGTGTGATGATGACCGTGGGAATAGTTCATGTGGATTGATTTGTTTAAGTCTGATGGTTTAAGATATTTTCCATATATGGTTTAAACCATGTCGAACATTTATCAAAATGTTTATTGAGGAAAGTGTTTGGGATTATGTTCATGAATAAGGTAGGGAATTTCAAAATGTTAGGTAAACAAGAAGTTTAAAATGTGAATGCTTGATTTAAAATATTAAGGAGTTAATAATGAAAGGAGGTTTAATTATGAAACTTTAGGATAACATAGTAGTATTCATTCCTTGTGTTGTCAGTTTAACCCTTTGTGTGGGTTTTTTGGGGGTTAGTGAGGGTGACCTAGTTTGAGATGTTGGATTTGGATTATGATGCCTTTCTGGTTATGATATGGAATAGGATATGTGCTTAGGGAACCATTGGTAGGGTTTTGGAATTCGGGTTGTGAGGCATTGTTCAATAATTTGAGTGTGGAGAGTCTCATGGTTCATCACCACATGGAGCACATGATCAATCTTAAGGATGGTTCGTGGGTTTCAGTGAACTTGTGAGTAGGGACCTTGTGAGTTATTTTCTGGATTCTAGAGAGGGCTAGTGGGAAGGTGGATGGTTTGGTGATACGATTTGATTTGAATTTACATATTGGTTGTTTTAGGGAAAACATGGGTGACCTCATGGGAGGTTATCCCAGTGATGTAGGTGCAATAGAGTATGAATTATGGGAAATGATTCAAAGGTGTAATTGTTGTAAAATGAGTACCATCGAGTTTCAGTAAATGGTATAGTTGTGCCCCAGTTCATTTAGAAGGGCACTCGGGTACTTGTGGTAGAGATAAGGGTGACTAATGCCCGATTAGATAAGATTATTTTTAAATTTATGTTGGATGTGAGGATGGTTACATGGATGAGATTATTTGTATCCATGGTTTAGTAAGTAAGTGGGTGTTAAGTTATGATTTAGTGATGTTTGGCTTGTGGGATAATGTTGGTATGATTGATTTGGTGGACCATTATGTTTTAGTTGTTAACTATTAGGTTTATACTGGAATACCTTGAGTGGTGTGATGGTAGTAGTTTCAAAGGAAAGTTGGTTCATGGCTTCTTGGAGGATGGTCGTGGAGGGGTGGTGAATCTTGGTTATCAATCATGCCTGAGTAGTGGTCATTAAGTATTGATGAGATGTCTACAACAAGGGAGAAGGATATTCTTGGCAGGTCATGGTGTCCCATAGTGGGAGGTGACATCTTCAATGGATAACTTGGTGGTGGTATTCTTCGAAAAATTGTTATCATACCACAACTAGAAATGATCATGAATAACATCTTGACATCATCCCAGGTATGTTGAGAAGCTCTGGATTTATGCTAAGCAAATTGAAGGTGTTTTGGATGGATGAGGTACATTATGGAGTTTATGCTCATGGGGGAAGTATGTGTGGAGATGGATAATGGTATGTACACCATTGACAGTTTTTGGGTGAGGTCCTTAGGATGGACTAGGTGTCGAAAAAGGTCATGGGTTCCATTCAAGAAATCTGGAATGAGTACAGGGTGAATCTCATTTACTTGTTTTGGGTAAAGCTAGATATCCATGTCTAAGTTTTGGGATTCATCCTGTGATCTAGTGTAATTTGTGTGGTGGGAATCCCTTAAAGAGATCAATGGTAACGACACTCCTAAGGTGGGGAGTGATAAATTGGTCCTGGATGTGAAGAGGAGAACATTGAGTTGATGTAGTGATGCAGAGATTCCAATGCGGAACATGTGAGGTGCATGGTGTGTCTCTTAGGGAGTCTAGGAGGGTCTTTATTATGTTTTTTATTGATCCAAACATTGTCTTGGGGCTTAGTGTAGTTCCAAATTAAATTCATTATTCCCATGTAAAAGCCATTGAATGGGGTGGTAAGACATGACAATGGTTTGTGGCAAGAGGAATTGGGTTCTATAACTCCAAAAAATCAGAAATAGACATGGTTAAGTGTATTTTGGTGGTATTGGACTATCTTTAATTTTGAGGGAACCCTGTACATGTGATGTATTTTCCTCCCAATAGTGAAGCTAGACGTTTTAGAATGAGTCATCCAGGGATTGCTCAACTTGACTAGGAGTAGGGGAAAAATTTGGAAAGTAGTAAATCACCTTCGGTGGATGTTTTGGGGAGATAATTACATTTCATATTTTATAATTAGTTAAGTGAGAACATATTTTTATTTAGTTAGTGTATTAATGGTAGGAGTGCTTGTAGTGGGAATGTTTATGGGGGAAGTGGAGGCCGATGATGGTTTGGAGGGAAATGATGTCTTGTAGGAAAAATTCTACCAGAGTTCAGGGAATTAAATCATTAGTCTCATTGAATTATAGTGATAGGCTTAAAGTCAATAATTTCTTGGGGAAGATAGGTCCTAGTAGTGGAATATGGGTGTTCTAGGACAAGCCAGTCGAGGGAAGTCCGACCTAAAATGGAAAAAAGGAATGGGTGTGGTGAGACTAACCCACCTTCAGTTTGATGTTGGAGTGACAAGTTCTATTTGTAAATGAAGTTGTTCTTGAGTGAGGTCAAGTTAATATTAGTCCTTGAATGGATAGTGTAGGAATGTCCTCTCAGGCGATTTTAATGGAAATGTTGGAGTCCAGTGCAGAAAGAAGTCCATATGGATCTTTGGGTGCAGTTAGTTGGGAACACATTAAGTATGATGTGAAAATTTAGTTGATATTCTAGTGGTCTTTAATTTATAGTGAGGTTGTATAATAACAAAATATTTTGGATAGAACCATAATGGGAAAATGGTTGGTTGATAATGTGATCAGAGTTTTAGGTTGGAGGGACTCGAGTGAACTTCATTTAGGTGAGTTGGCCCGAATAGAAATCATTGGAACATGATTAATCGTTTGAGTGCCCTGATAGTTTAGTTGCATTTGGATGTATAGTTATGGAATGGGATCATCAAGACATGGGTGGTGGATCGAAATAAGTTAAAAAAGGTGGTTGGAAAGACCGTGTGTTTTCCTTTGGGTGATATCGGGTTTGATAACAGTTAAAGTTTGAAAATAGAGTAAGATAATGCCAAGGGATTCAGTTCATGAGTTACAAAGAGGGTTGGACCGATTAGATGTTGATTGGTTCTTCTACAATGATATGATGTTGTGTGAAAAGGATCCATGTGCTTTGAATTATCCATTTTTTTCTAAGTTTTACCTATGAAGTTCTAGTGGTTAATGTATGGTTAAAGTTGATACATACCTTGAGGAGTATCTAGTTCATGTTGTGGGTTGTGGTGAGGATTCCTTGTGGGAAATATCATACCTTTGGTTCAAATTTTGTGATATCATTGTAATTTTCAGTGATAATCTTAGAAAAGGGGAATGGATAGGTGGTCCTAGTGTCCTGATATCTATGTTACGGAAGCTGAGTGATGCTTGGGAATGCCGCTCGAGGTTGAGCCATTATAAGGTGTGAAGGTTGTAAGATCCTGGTTTTTCTGAAGGTATGACCTTGTTTAAATATTGGTTTCAATCTTTTGTTTCAGGTTAATGAAATGTTTCCCCAGTGTAAGAGGGGCCTCAAGGTTCTTTCAGGGGTTTGGGACATGATAAGAGGAAAGACCAGACCAATCTTAGCAAGGAGAAAAATTGATCAACAATTAAGCAAACTGTGCATCTTACCCAAGTAACCATGAGATCCAACTCCCTTTGGATATTATCTTGCGCATGTTTTGCACATGGTTTAGAAAATCATGTAGGTAAACCGTGTGACCCTCTAAAGTCAGAAAAATTAAAAATAATCTATTACGGGGTTTTTATGTTATAACTCAAGATTCTACTCCATTTCACCTCCTACAACCCTAGGGACTAATCCTAGTGATACAAGCTTTTAATAGGTTATTCTTCTTTGATCATAATCCATTTGGAGTGTTGTTGGTTGTGGATCAAAGCTCTGGGTAAGTCTAATCCCTCCCTTGCTTCTCTTTTCAGTTTAGGGTTTGTATCTTTCTGTTTTTTCCATCTAAAGCTAAATAAAACCTTTTTTGTGGGATATAGGTTGAGGAATCAAAGGCTGTATGAATTTGGATCCATGTATTTTATTAAGAGTGTGTTCATCAATCAATTCAAGGTAGATATTCTGCAGGTTATATCTCATAGTTTCGTTTAACATTTGTGCATGTTTGGTTTTTTTATTGGTCACCACTTGTTGTGATTTTGATTCCTTTGGTGAGGTTTGGTAAAATTAATGTCTAAATGATAAGTAGAAACTCTCACATTCTCTATGGGAAACATCTAAGATGATTTTATCTATTTAGGGACACACATGGGGTTTATCGGCATTCCCAAACCTAGATATTGGTAAATTTAAGTGTAGAGTTGACTAGTGACAATGTAGATCCCATATTGATCTTGTTGAATATGATTAGTTGAGTTTAAAATAGAATATTGATAGTTGTTTATGGTTTTGATAGCGGAATAAGGGGTTGTTTTTCATGGCTTGAAAAATGATTAATTGGGTGAATTGAGACTTTTTCGAGTGGCTTATGAATTATGTTGAAATGCCTAAAAGGGTGAATATATATATGAAATGATGAACACGTTAAATTAGAAATGGATTGTGAAATGAAGAACATGTAAATGGGTTTTCATAAGGAAATTATTGAATATATTGAATGGGATAATACATGATAATTATGGGGTATGCCTAATGGGTTGAACGTAGTGAAGTGGTTGTGATATGTGACATAAGAATTGTACTTGAAATGCATAAGGGGGGAAATTCTCGTGAAATGATAAATGAGATAAATGGTATAATGAATTGTAGTTGGTGAATATTGGAAAATTTATGGGAATTTTTTAATAAACTTAACGGGTTAAGGAATGAGAATGGAAATTGGAAAAAATGGCTATGCAATGTAAACAGAGAATGCGTTAATGGGTTATGGAATAATATTAATTCCCACATTTATTATTATGGATTGTCCTTGTTATATGCATTGGTTGTGTTCGGTAGTGATATGGTATATGTGTGGTTGGATTAAGGAATGAGGATCCTCCCATAGGTTAGGATTGGACTGATCCTCCATCCCTACCCTAAAATGTGTAGTGAATAGATATGTAATCATGTGCACAAGGCTTGGTAGTGTGGGGGTATGGACTGGGGTTCTACGACCACAGGTTGAGTTAGGATGATGCTCTAAACATCACCCCACAATGCACGGGGTAGGGAAGGGAATAGAGTTGTATTCACCTAATGGTTACATTGCACCAGGTCAGAAGATTTTTGGTGAGGAAAAGGTGTTTGTTGTGATGAGTTATCCCCTAATGAAATAGGGACTTGAATTATCCCCTTATTCAGAGTGATGATGCCTTGAGCCCTTGTGTGAATGACGTAAATTCCTAACCCATGGGACACATGTTGATATTGTATTAAGTAATGAAGAAGATGAAAATAAATAATTTGGCACTAAGGATAGTAATGGTTAAGGTGAATATTGTTAATTAAAATAATATAACTTTCATTTAGTTACTTTTCATTTATTTATTATCTGCATGCACTATCTTTATAGACTGGATGTTTTTTTTGACACCATTGGTGATGGCCTACTGAGTCGTATTCACACCCTTATCGGGCCACCATTGGGTACTAGGGTAGACTTCATTATTGTAGGTCTGGATAAGGGTAAGGGTCTGGTGAAAGGGAGTTGAGTCGGTCTTTGGATATGCATGGAAGAGGTTCTGAATTGGGAGTCAGGAATGTTTTGGGGATTCATCAGGTTGACTTTATTTTGGGTTTTCTACTTTTTTTCACCATTAGCAAGACATGACATGGTTAATGTTGATTTTTTGTTTTCACCCAATTTTGGGATATGTTTGAATATGCATGTTTATTAAATATTACATATTTTTTTAATTGTTTATATTGTTAACTGTTGTGGAAAACTAAGGTAAAGAGGGTATAGTCTCTCCACATTTTTATTAGACCCTCATTGCTAGTCAGTATCCTCTGGTGTGTAGGGAGGCACGATTGATATCACGTGATGACCTGACTTGGGGCATTAGTTTAGTGGCTCCTGGGTTGGGGATGTTACAAGTTACATATCTATTCAAAAAAAGGAAGTATTATAAATATAGATGGTGTGTGTTACATTCCAAGAATAAATAATAACTTGATTTCCATTGGATAGTAATATGACTTGGGTTTCTTTCCTAAATTTACAGATAATGAATTGAAGATTTAATGTCTTTGCATGGTTTTAGCCTAAGGAGTGAAGTGTGGGACATTGTACCTTATGGGCATATCTAAAGGTATGATGTATGTTCAAGAAGTAACATTCAAAATGTTATGGAATGACCATCTAGGTCACTTTAGTGAAGAAGTGATGAAAATATTCACCACTAAAGGTATGATGAAGATATGAAGCATAAAGTATTATTCATTCATATATTAAATAATTGTAAATTTGTAGAATGTGTCCTTCCAGATATAGTGTAAATCACTGAAGAACCAAAAGTTAGAGTTGATGCATATAGTTGTATTGGGGCCAACTTCAATTTGTTGTAATAGAGGGTCATTATTTTATGTAACCTTCATCAGTGGTGAGACATGGAAATTGTGGGTGTTATTTATCAAGAACAGTTACATGGTTTTTGGGACCTCCATTCAATGGAGATACATTATGTAAAAGGATATTGGTTCAAGATAAAGTTGTTGAGGTCTAATGGTTGGGAGTATAGAAGTAGAGAGTTACGAAGAATCCATTGGCATAAGAGAATATGGTTTGAGAAGACTATACTAGGTACTCTAGAACACAATATAATCATGGACATGATTAATTATACATTTTTTTTAAAGTGAATGGATTATGTGGATTCATGCAGTATTCCCAAATGAGTTTTGGAAATAAGTGGTGAATTGTGAAACATACTTGGTTAATAAGAGTCCCTCTTCTACTTTACTATAGGAAACACTAGAGTTATATTTTTTTAGAAGTAAGATTGAATTCACCCATTTATAATTTCATAGTTCAATCAATTTTATCCACATAAATTCCAAATATATTAATAATATTGATGCAAAGTATTGAGGATGTTACTTTTTTGTGTATGTAGACGAAGAGTTTGGTTTTTTGACTCTAGAAAAAACCCTTCATATGGTAGTCATAATTTGGAATGTGATCTTTAATAAAGGGATCGAAGGTAACGACTAGGTCATAGTAAAGAAATACTAATGAGAGAAAATTATCTTTAAAGGAAGAAGTTCAATTGAATGGATTTCTAAAAAGTTATGTATATTTCAAGGAATTTAGGAAGAATGTAGGTACCAGGAAATAAAACTATCTTAATGTTACAACATATGAGATTCAAGTTCTGATGGTATTTTCAATACCAAAAGTAATAAAATTATCTAGGACTACTAAATATTGGGGAATATTTTTTGAAGAAAAGTCTCTAGAAGATACATTTTCCGAAGTTTTAGTACCAAGATAAGTTAAGTTGTAGAGGGAGTTATTGATATCTTCCAAATTAAGGTTCCAAGTCAAGAGATATAAAATTTACCAACATGAATTAATTTTAATAGATAACGGAGAGGTCAGGAGCCCAAAAGAGTCCAAAAGTATGAAAGACTAAAAATAATGGGATTTATCCATGAGGAATGAAATTGATTACCTCTATGTGTTTGGAGCATGGTATCTACTGGGGAGAAAACCCTTAAAATGGTCATATTAGCTAAAAGAAGAAGTAAATGGTACATAGAGTCATAGGGAATGACTATTCATAAAAGGTTTTCAATAAATGAAACATGTGTATTTATTAGAGATATTTTCACCGATAGTTAAACACATAACATTTCATATTGTACTTAGTCTTGTTTCCACAGAGGGTTTACATATGGAGTAGTTGGACATTATAAAAATATTCCTTCATAAGGAGTTAAACGAGGAGATCTACTTGGAGCATCAAGATAGTTTTTCAGAACATCATAATGAGGAACTTTTGTACAATTTTATGTGTAGAATTTATAGTTTAAAAAGGAAATAGGGAATTTAAATTAGATTTTTAATGACTTTATGGTGTAATAAAAGTTCACATGGATAAATAATGATCATTATTATTATAAATAGGTGTTCAATGATGGGATTTTCATCATATTTATTCTCTATATTTAATAAATTATTATGGATTCTCTCGTAAATGAAGGGGTTAATGAGATAATTATTTTAATTGTTTGGATGATTCAAGATGAAGGATATATTCTTGGATAAATGGATGTTAGGGATTAGTATTGTGAGGGACTAAAGTTATAGTATTCTGTACTTATTCTAGTTTAATTACATATGGAAGGTAGATGAATTCTTTATAATTAGAAAAGTGGAATTGGTAACCACCCCCAAGACAAACATTTAAAATTGAGCATGGTGAAGGCACCAAAAATGGAAGCTAAGGTGGATTACATGTCAAATATTCCAAATGCATTGAAAGTTGGAATATATTTTTATGGCCTGGATTTTCTCAACTGGACATTGTGAATGTAATGGGGGTTGTTAACAGTACATATCGAATCCCATAAGAGAAAACTGGGAGGTTTTAAAATGGATTTTTCAATGATTAATTGGTTTGGAGGCTTTGAAGTTTTCTTTAAAATAGATGAGTAATTGTAGGGGTATGTTGACTTTGACCTTCATTGAGATAAAGACACTCATAAAAACACCACTATATATGTGTTCAATTTTGAAGGAATTTTAATTAGTTGGATGTCGAAGCTTCAATAATTCATTACAATCTCAATAATGGATGTGGAGTATATTGAATTAATAGAAATTAGGAAGGATTCTATCAAGATGAATGGGTTGTTGGAAGATCTAATAATGAAGAAAAATGATGGTATTCTATTATTTGATCCACAAAGTATCGGCCACTTATCAAAAAGCTCAATCTTTCATTTAAGTAGAAAAAAATAAATGAAGTATCACTTAATCCAAAATATTTTTGATAATTTATTACTAGATCTATAGAAGATAAAAGAGCCTTATAATCCATAATATATGATAAAAAAGTTCATTATTCAGGATGGGTTGAGGAAATGGTTCACATTAGTTGGTATAGGTTAACCAGAAGCATGGTGGGGGAACCATGCAGCTTCAAATAAGTTTAAGCAGTATAAAGAGGTATATAGAAGCTGATGGAGGACTTGGTGGTCAATCTAGAAAATTGATTCCCAAGGGGAATATTATTATGCTTAATAATGAAACCATTTTCTATCTAAGACATTAGATCCAAAATAAGGATAAATTTTGGAGTTCTTGTTTTTTATGGATCAAATAAAGATGGTGGGGGAGAAATTACCAAGGTTTGAGTGACTAGATGATAAGAAACTCAAAGTAGTAGACTAGTTGTCTAGTAGATACCTTGATCATAAGATCTAGCTATAAATTGTGATCAATCATTACCCCATGACACAATTGATGAAAGAAATGTGAAAGGATCAAAGTAATTTAGTAGGGCTAACTCTAGAAAATTATAAGAGTCAACTCATGAGAGTTTTAGGAGTTGAATGGTATACCGACTAGATGAGTTGAGGGAGTGGGAGAATTTTATAGAATAGAGAGATTTCCATTTATATAGAAGCTATGTGTAAGGACTCCCCATGATGACCAGAAGATATGGTGATTAGTTTCACTAGTTGGACTCTACACTATTTAGTAGGGAAGATCACTTACGATCAAGTCACCAGAGTGATTGTAATCATATTCTCTTTTCTTTGATAGAAAATGTATTGTTCCCCTTATTGGGTAGGACTTCCATAGAAATGATATAAAATTTTTCTATTATTTTGGGTTGTATTCTTTAAACCATTACATTATGTTGATTCTTGTATATTTGCTTCTAAAGAGTATTGTGTATAGTAGTGTGGTGATTTAGGTGCGTAGTCTTATTAGTTCTAGATGTCATAGTGTGGGATCATCTATCAACACTTTTTTACTCATAAGTTCCCATATACACCTTTTGGTGGTTCCTCATAAGATATTCATGATCCCAACAAAGTAGTAAACTAGTGATTGTGAAAGTATTCGTCCATAGAAAATTATATTTAATTTATTCTTTTTACTGTATATTTATTTCTCAGGGGCCAAACCATTTATTTACAAATGTATTTTTTATGTTTTATTGGGTTTTTGTGATGTATAAATATATGTATAATATATATTGTTGATTATTTTGGTACACTAAACTATGGTATGCCACAATGGATCCTTATTTTGTTTTATTGGGTTATTATGTCTGATATATATACGGGTTATGTTGAATTTGTGGTAGATTCGAGTATATTCTTTGTAGATTATATTTGAGTTTGTAGTCTCCCAAAATTGGATTTTTTTCTCATCAAATTTCAGTATCATTTGGGTTACATGATGGAATTTTTAAGGTACTATATCAACCATATCCTTAGGGAACATTAGAAACTGGTATATGGAATTTTTTTTGGAATTTTTATCATTAAAAGTGAAGTTATCTTTTAAAGACTTAGAAGGTAGGTTACATGTATTCCAATCCATCAAGAGTCAAACATTAAAACAATTTTCCATGGGAATTTCAATGTTGGTAATAGGATCTCTAGGTATGACTGAGGTTTTTGTTTAAATATTCTAGGTATGGAATATATGGGACTTGGGGTGAGTATTAGGGCTATATTATGAGGTTGTTTCAGTATTTGTTCATGAATTAACATAGTATCATTTGTAGTAAATTATATATGTGATTATTACTGACTTTAATTAATGTAACTACCTTGGAATATTTTTTAGTAATTTGGGAAACTAATAATTTTTTAATTTTTTGTCAAATAAATTATTGGTACAAACTTAATTAATCTAGGTTAGAATTGTTTGATGATTTATGTGATTAGTTTATTGATTATGATTGTTTAAATACCCTAAGGTAATTATTTTAATATTATGGATTTCAATATGAAAAGGGGATTTAAAAAATATTTTTTATGTCATTTCATAAAAAATGTAAACTTTTTTTATAAGTTGGATTGACTTGAAATTTCTAGTGAAACCAAAGGTTTTGAAATGAAATGACATTTGAAATAAAGGTTTTGTGAAATCCTACAAAAATAGTTTGTTTAAAATGAATAATGATGCTGTAAAATTTGGGATTTTATGTTTGATGCCTTGGGTTCAAAACTTATATCTAGTTTTATAAAAAACTCATGTGAGTTTTAGTTATGAAAAATTATATAATTTTTTTAAAAAAATTGAAACTGATAGACATATAACTAGGTTTTTAGTTTTAAATAATGGTTAAGAATTTGTACGAATGATTTTGATTTGGTTATATTGACTAGGGGTGGCACTCCCCTCCCACTATCTACTCCACTCCATGTAGAGTTTCTTCCTAAAAACCTTTTTCATGGGATGGACAATGCTTCTGAACTCCGCTCTTCTTTCCTCATGCAGCCCACTCCTGCCTTCTCCCTGCTCTGACAATAATGCTTTGGTATTCTTCTTCCCATCTACCTTCACCTCCCTTGATTTCATAGTGATGTTCCTCAGTGGAATATTGTTTGCCTTTCTCCTCCCCTCTTTCTGCCTTACCCTGGGCATCCGACCTACAGTTTTGGTGTATGCATTGGAAAGTCAGGTGGTTTGGGTGAGTGTTGGAGGGGGAATTTGGTTTTCTTCCTCTCCACTTCCCTTATTGTTCAACCCATCGAGATTGACCCCATATTGGTCGGGATCAATGAGGTTTTTGATAAAAATTGGGATGGTGTTTGTGGGGTCCGACAGAGATCTCTATACTTTTCTTAATGGTGTCGCTTATCTGTTGGGTTTCTTTTCCTTCATCATTGTCTTTGGTGTTTCTTTTTGGGGTCATATTACAGTCCGCATCTGGTCTTATTATCTTTTTTTATGGTTTTTAGGTTGTTTTTTGGTGTGTTTCGTTATGCAGTTTTGTTGTGGTATGTTGTTTGTGATGGAAAGATGAAGATGATTCAAGGATGGATGTAGATCACGGAAACAGATCTGTTTTGATTCAGTTTTACCAAAGTCATTTGTCTCGAATGGTTTTTACTCTGAATATCAGCTCTTGTTGTGTATTTCTGTTCAATTTCAAGGTAATATGACATTCACAAGGTTTATGGTGTTTCCAGTGATCCTGGTTTGAATCATCGGTAGATCGATGGCTGATGGGTTTCTCCAGCATCTTGGAAATATTTCCCTATTTATTAACTCCATCAGTTTTACGGATATTCTGGATATTGGTGGGAATTAATTTTCTATGATGTGTTTTTCTTGATGATGGAGATTTGTGTTAGGGATCCAGGAATCACGGATCAAGGAACAAGGATCTCACTGCCTGAGGCATTTTGGTGCTATCAATGCAGTATTTTCATAATTTGAATTTAGTACAGTTGTGAATCCTAAATTTGGTTTAATTTTATTTTTATGTATGGTTTTTTATTTATAAATTTATGGTTACCCTTTACACTTAAAAGTACCTTTTGAAAATATAGAAAATATGGATTTTTGGTGGTGGTATATTTAATGAGGGTCAATGATCCAGATTTGATATGTGTGTCATGGATAATTTGATTGGGTTTTTTGTAATTTGGGATCAATGATTTTTTCATCCATGAATATGGAATTCAGTGTTTTTTTGAGGCTTGAAGAGTTGAGTGTTTTGAGGGATGCTCAAGTAGTTGTAGTGAAATTGATGGCTATAATGTTTTGTCAAAGTGGGTTATTTTTTTGATTTGTAAATCTTATGGTGGAGAGATCCATTAGATGAGTTAATATTTAATATTTATCTCTTATACTATGCAGCCTCATAGGTCTATGATTTGATTGGTCATTAGTGTCTGGGAAATGATAGGTGTGTCAATACAATGTTTTTATATCAGGAATTTAGATAGTGAGAAATGTTCTTGAGTATTTAGAGTTAAATAGTAAAATCTTGATGGGAGTTTTAGGATAAAATTTAGTGCATTGACAATGAATTAGAGATTTGAATAATATATTAATTTTGGTTGAGAGGTAGATTTGTATTTTTAATGTTGAAAATTGAAACAGTATGGATTTTATAACACCCTATGGGTTTGAGTGTTATTTAAATTGGGGAAGATATATTTCAATGGAGTGAAATCATAGAGAGTTTTTAAAATTATGGATTTGAATTCATAAGGTGGATGTTGTTTATATTTACAAGGATTTAAAATTAAGTAATTCTATAGGGTAATATAGTTAGTAAAGACTCAAATTTGGAATTTTTTGTTTTTTGTAATTAGGGAATTTTAGTGGGTTGTAGAAATCGTCACCAGAATGAAAATGGAAATAAGTCGTAAGTCTAGGGGACTATGAAATAGAATAGAGTCGGTACCATTGACACCAAAATCCTAGTAGCAGTCCACATGGAGTCCCAAGGTCCCACCTAGAGTATAGTGACAGAATCAGGACTCTGGTAGGATGCAAATCCTTTTTTTAAATTCAGGGTATTTTTTTCTTTTCCATAATTTTTATTTTAAACCCACTTTAGAGTTCATGGTTTTAGGGGGTTTGTATAGTTTGTAGGGACATTCTTATCCAACTATTCTTTCTCCATTTATTCTCCTTTGATCAATGCAAATTTGTACATGTTTAATTAACCAATTCAAGTTTTTGACACCTCTATTTTCTTTATTTCCTATTATTATTCTCATTCATCTAATTTTTGATGGTTAGGAAAGGGATTTGGTTTTATGATTTCATCATATCATGGAAAAATCACTTCAAAACAATGTGGTTTTATTTTTATGGATAAAGGATTCTCAATGATGATAAAAACATGTTGTTGTTTGACATTTTAGTGCAGGTATGTTGATTGATGATTTTTTCTTTATATTTTGTTAAAATTAATTTATTTTTGTGGATGTTTAAGTAATGATAAATTTTTTATTTTGATCATATGAAGATTGGGATCTTGTTTTGAGTTTTTTTACTTTTTTCTTTAGTTATTGACACCATTACATCATTCGATGAGTTTTTATAAGTTTATTTAAATTTTGGGACATGTTATGGATTAAATGGGTTATGGAATTACAATATTTCAACATATTTGGTGATCATGGTAATGAAGGATGGTATGAATAAGATTTTATAAATAAATTAATATCATTAGAGTTAGTTTATGTTACACATATTAGTATTATTATTATTTTAAAATTATTTTTCCTACATAATAGTTATATTATGTTTGTGTGTAATTATTATGATTATAACATTGGTTGTGTGGAATTATGAGACCCATTAAAATTTTATTTCCTTGAGCTAGCTTAATAGTCAATAAATAATCACACAATTAGGCTAAACATTTCATTTGGTGGTAGCCAACTTGAATGAGATTCATCAAACCACTTTTCTACTTGTAAATGTCATGTGAGTTATTGTTTTGTCTAAATTTGTTTAAATGAAAGGGTTAATATTTAATAAAAATAAAATATATGAATGTTTTGAAACATTTATTAAAATTAAGGAATATACATAAATAAGAAGTGAATGCTTTCTTCTTCAGTTCAGTTTAAACTTGAATATATTTATTTCAAGGTATGCGAAGAAAATAACCTCCCATTTAATATCTCTTTTATTTGAAGGATGATGTGAAGATGCCTTTGGTTTGAAACATTCCATTGGACATTTTTCTTTATCTATCAACCAATTTTACATAAGAAATAATGTTTAGACCTTCTTTAAGTTATTCTTTACTTGGTTAACCTTTCTTAAAAGGTAATGAAGCATTTTATCTATACTGTTCATTTTATGATTATAAAAAAACTAGAGTAAATAGGTAAAAATGATATGAGAAATGGATATATTGAAAGATCATGATCCTTCTTTCAATTTACACATAACCATTGTAATCATCACCTATTTATATTTATGATTCTATTTATCCTCATAAGATTCTTGAAGATTAAACTAGATGTTCTATCATCCATGTCCCCATATAGTATCCACAACTTATATCAAAAGTTAATGATAGCATTACGACACAACCATCATATAAATAATACATAAGTATACTTTAAGAATTTTTCTCACCCTCTCTTGAGGTTTCTTAATAGGTATTGAGGACACCGACACCTTGAATTTTATATGTTGTTTTACTTTACATAAACTCCTATACAACATTTTGGAATCATCTACTAGTGAGTAAATTAACTTTGTCTAACAATTATCAAAATGTGTTTGTTGTATTACCTAAAATTTTCCAAAAACAACTAACAGAATGTACTTTTATCTTGATTACCAATTTAAACATTATTTATTAATCATTATATGTATCCCACTATTTTATTGAAATATTACAACCATTTTTACTAGAATCAGAATACTCTGTCAATTTATTATTCTGGTGGAAGGGATCCTTGAAACCTCTCCTCATAGTCTACAAGTTATGGCTATTCCATTACTTGGAGAGTTCATGATAGAAATTTGACTGACCAATCACATTTACTCATGATTCCCTAATCTATTGAGTGAATTCTTGGCTTCTAAAATAAAAAAACTTGAATTACTCAATTCTTGCTTCTAAATATGCAACAATCTACCTATGGATACTTCTTTACTTATATCATTAGATAATTCAACTCATCACTCTGATAAGAACTCCCTTGTAGTAGGAGTCACCCTTAACTATGGCTGATGAGCACACTGTATACCTCGTTTTTTAAAATTCAAACTATGAAAATCTATTGAGAATTAATATAACTGTTAGGGTTTTTTTAATATTTTTTGGTGAATGTAATCTATTTATATTAATATTTCCATACTATGTTTTCATGCACCAAACTAAATATTAATAAAAAATAACATTCATTGCATCTTTATGCATTTTACTATTTATTATTTTATGTGTTTCCCACTATCTTACAAAACCGTAAAATAATAAATAATACATAAAGGGAATAAATTAGATGACTGGACTTGAGCATATAATATTGGTTCATCCATTTAAACTCAAAGGATCAACCATGTCCTAGGGGTGTCTTACATTAGTCATGTCTTGACTCATGATGAAGCTCATCTTCTATCCAAAGTATCAACTTCTCATATGGATTTCACCTCGAAATGGTGTGGTCCAGGACTTATAGTGTCATCATCAAAATAAAAATATACTAGCATGCAGGCGAGGGGGTCCTAGGAAGCACAATATATATACTGATATTGATGGATGTTCATACCCTTATACATATTGAATAAATTAATGACGAGGCGCAAACCATCAATAAAACTAATTAATTATTACAATCATCACATGAAAGTAATAAATAATTAAATACAATGAACCAAACAAGCAAGGTTTGTCACTTCTCAATAACGATCAGTGGGTAAAATTAAAACTCAATAAAAATATAATAATATAAATTTAAATATAATTTTATTTAAATGAATAATTTAAATAAAAATATTAAAATTTAATTTGTTCTAATTATTAATTAATTTTTTTTACAAAATTTATTTAATTTTAAATTTTAAATTTAGACCCAAAGTGAAATTAATTATTTAGAATGTTAAAATTATTATATTTTATAATACAAAATACAAAATTAATTTTGATTATATTTAAAAAAAATTAATATTTTTTCAGGCCTCAAAACTCTGTGCATGGACAATGTGGGTTGGGTCGACCCTATATAGGCCTGTTCTAGGCTGGGCAGACCCTGTGTAGGGGTGTTCTGGTTCAGGATGACCCATTCTAACCAGTTCAGGGTTCAGAAAGATCTATCTAAGCCCTTTACAAGGTGGATCTGTTCAAATAACACCTATAGAAACCATGGGTCATGCTATCTAGCATGGGTAACACACTGGTTGTCAGTTCTCGAGGGAAGTGCACAATTATGTTGTGTCGGCTAGTGATAGGTAATCCATGATAGTGGTAAGGTAAGAGAATGAGAGAAGCATGTGGAGGAAGATATAATGGGGATCACGGTGAGTTGGGATCTAGCCAGATATGGGAGAGGGGAGGTTGGGGACACTGGCACGTGATGGAAGATGGGTGGTCAGCCACTGGTTCTTTTGGGAAGGGGGATTGACTGCACAGATGATGGTGGTGCAGCTAGGGAGTGGCGAAGGCACTAGTGGGGTTTCGGGGTCCTGGGGCCACGATGATGATCCGGTTGGTGGTGGTATCGATGGGGGTTTTTTTATTTATGGGTTTTTAATTTTTTTTATAGAAAAGGAATACAGTTTGAAATTTTCTTAAAAATGGGTCTCCAGATGCGTGAACCCCATTCACATATCTTCAGCACGGAGAGATACGTCAACCCTATTCACACATCCATCCAATAAAATCTATAAAAGGTGGTCTCCCCCTTCCCCAAATTTTTTCTTCTCTTCTAGATTTTTCTGCGAAGCCCTGCAGAATTTCTTTCTCAATAATTTATTTCTGCTTTTCAGAAGGTAAAATTTCTATTTAAATTTATAATTTTTTAATTGTGTTTATTTATTTCATTTCTATGATTTATTTATTTGATTTGTGATATGTATAAATTAGTGTTTGTGTGTATGGTTTATTTATTTTATATGTATTGATGTGTAAATTAGTGTATTTTGTATGATTTAATTTTTGAATGATGCGTTTGTTGTTTGAATTTGTATTGAATGTTTAAGAAAATTAATTATGTCATGTCTAAAATGTTGTATGAATTAATATTGAATGTTTATGAAAATTAAATATGTTATAAAAATTTTATTTTGAAGGTAATATTAATTTAAATTATAAAATTTTATACACTAGTAATATAATTTGTGAATAATATATTATTTATATGTATCATATTTAAATTTATTAAAATATATATGGAAAACATTTTTTGTTAATGGTATAAAAATAGTTTTGTATAGATAAATTTTTTAAATTATATTATTTATAATTAAATTTATTAAATATAAAATAGATGTAGATGTTTAATATGTATTTAATCTAGTAATAGATATAATAAGTATACCAAAAAACAAGGTATTTTGTGTGATGACTGATCTTGAGATGACCAACTGATGCATAATTTAAATTGCATGTCTTGTTTTGTGAATGTGGTTATTTAATTTGTAATAATTGCATTTATTTTTTTTGTAACGATGACATGTGAGTCATCACTGACTAAGTATGTAAGGACCTGTGTGTCCTCTTAAAAAATATATGTATTTCATACCCCTAGACCCCCTCACATGCATGTGAGTAAATTTGTAATTAAAAGGCAATCAACAAGAGGTGACCCCGAAGAGGTGTCCTCGGAGAGGTGTCCCTGAAGATGCATTTGAGAACAAGTGTTTGACACGAGGTGTTGCTGTCTGAAAGGAGACTGATGGTTGCTGAATTATTTGATAATAGAGACTCCATGAGTCTACCCATATCTTTTGATTAGTTTATCAAATAATGATAAACTAATTGTAAGTCTCAAGATCAAGTCATGATTATTTATTCATAAGTAATTAAAATATATTAAATTATATTAAATTTTCTTTGGTAATAATTCCATCATCACTATACCTCAATAGTGAAAAATCAATACATAAAAAGTCTCCAGATAAAGTCAATTATTCAAAACCAATTTAAATAATGTAAAATATTGTTGTAATATATAATATTTTATTAATTATTTTTTATAGGTAATAATGTCTGCACAAATATATTAAAATGGTGATACCATTTATACGGAGCATGGATTTAGCTATAGTGTGCCACCTGTCAGAGTGGTAAATCTTCATGGTTGTATGACATTGGATGCAGTTCTCAATAATATTTATAATCAGTTAAAATTGATGGTTGGTCAATCCATTTCATCAATCACATATCGACATCTACAGCATCCTGAACATTTCTAGAACACTGAGTACACTTCGGTTGATGATGATGATTGGATGGATGCATCTTCTTTATTTAGACAGCAGTATGCTAATGGTTTGATGGAGCAGTACGTGGTGATTTCTGATATAGATGTGGTGAAACTAACTACTAAAGAACTGTGTTTTGTGAGATCTATAGAAGTTGGTCCTTCACATCAGTCTTTTTCATTGCCTCCTTCTCATATGACTCTAATAATAGAAGTAAATTTTGAAGAAGATGATAAAAATTTGGAAGGAAATGTAGATGGCATACCTTTTTGTGTTGATATAGTGAATGAAAGTTTATCTGAGGAAGAAGAATATGGGGAGACATCAAGATATGATGTGGGTGAGGGTGATGTGGGGAATGAACCTTCTGAGGTTCCTTTGAGAGATGTGAGTGAGGGTGATGTGGGAAATGAACCTTATGAGGTTCCTTTAAGAGACATACATCCACGACATCCACAGGTTAGTGGTAATCATCCTTCAGTATTGAGTTCTTTAGTTAAACTAATGTCTCATGAACAACATTTTTATTGGGATTTCATTAAACCAGCTTCTGAATTCCCTGGAATTATGGGGAATAGGTCTGAATCAAATGGTAATTCCATCTATGTCAGGCAGAGTTTGAAAGAAAATTTTCCATGAAAAATATGATAAAGGAATAACACAATGAGAGACATTTCACATTTGTGGTTGATGAGTCAATAAAGACAAAATATATCAATCGTTGTGAATAATATGGGCTTGAAAGTAAATTTTAATAAAGGGAAATATTTGATAATTTTTTTGCATCCTGGAGGATAACCAAATTAGAAGGGCCACACACCTATGTGCATCCAAGCTTTTCACAGGATCACTCTTCCCTTGATTCAGAGTTTATATCAAATTTTATTTTTGAGATGATACAAACATGTCTAGATGTTCTAATTGCCCTTGTTTAGGAAAGAATTCAACAGTTGTATAACTATAAGATATCATATACCAAAGCATGGAATGAAAAATAGAAGGAAAATGTAAATGTGTTTGGTGATTGGGATGAATCTTATTCTATGTTTCCAAAACTTATGGAATTGTTGTCTCTCAACATTCAGATTGTTTATCAGTTGGAAACTGTTGAGTATGTATCCCCCAATCACCGAGTTGATCGAACAAAGGTGAAGCTCAATATGATATTTTGG
Source organism: Viscum album (assembly GCA_963277665.1). Classification (NCBI taxonomy): domain Eukaryota; kingdom Viridiplantae; phylum Streptophyta; class Magnoliopsida; order Santalales; family Viscaceae; genus Viscum; species Viscum album. The sequence continues at coordinate 1,252,813,251 of OY728135.1, read as the reverse complement.
GCATTCAGGTCTTGCATTACCGCCTTTCCCTATTGTAAACAATTTATTCAGGTCGATGGAACTTTCATGTATGGAAAGTATACAAGTGTTTTACTCATTTCTACCACATAGGATGGTAATCGTGCTCCTCTATCACTTTCTTTTTCTGTTGTTGAAAAGGAAAATTTTGAATGTTGGAGCTGGTTTTTAGCATGTGTACATATTCATGTCACACAAAACCATGGTGTGTGTCTGATATCTGATCTCCATCAAGCGATTATAGAGGTCATGGTTAGTGATGGGGTTTCATGGAATGAGATGAATGCATATCATCATCATTGCATTAGAAATATTTCAAGTAATGTGCATAAACATTTTAGAGATGATTCCATAAAGAAAGTGATCATCAAGTTGGGTATGTTTTTCTAAACTTACTTTTTTTAGAAAAAATTATTCACCATTTTAATAAATTATTCTCTTATGGTTTTAGCATATAATCCCCAAAAAGAAATGTTTGATCGATTACTTGAAGAGATCTGAACTGCTAATGAAGATGTGTATGAATATATGATGCAGATTTCGAAGGAAAATGGTCATTAGAATATGATAGTGGTAGAAGATATGGCCATATGACCACTAATATAGTGGAGTGCATAAATGGGGGTCCTCAAGGGTGTGCGTAAACTTTCGATCACATGGTTAGTGCATGATACATTTTATATATGTGTTCACTATTATTTTGACCAGTCCCAAAAGGCCTATCAGAGGATTGAAAATGAAATGCATTTTACGCAGCATTTCCAAAGTGATATTGATCTGATATGGAATGATGCTTCAAGATGGACTATTCTGGACTTTGATAGGGAAAATATGATCTTTCAGGTAAGTCTATGCTACGACCGGGTTACATGCACTAGTGGTCGAGTGTTTATAGAGATGGTAGATAACAAATACTATGATTACGACAACTTTTAGGCACTTAGATATCCATGTGCACATGTTATCACGGATTCTGATTTAGTAAATATATCATGGAAGCCATATGTTGACCCGATGTATCACATGAGCACTTTGGTTAACTGTTATAGTATAGCTTGGATTCATGTTGGTGACTTTCATTTTATCTCATTTTTTTCTGATCATCCAACCATTGTCCCTAATATTTCTAGGTTTCATAATTTGGTTTTGTTTCCGTTTATGTTTTTTTAATGTCTATAATTTTTTAAATTATTGGATTCATACTACTAGGTTACAACCCTGAAGAAGACCAAAATCAAGTCGAATAAGAAATGAAATGGATTCACCTTAGCAATGAGGAGGGAGAATATGATGCAGTATTTGTCACGCAGAAGGAAATAATCATAATAGATTTTCCCAAGTGGTAGAATGGATCTACACATCTCATCATCCATGATCAAGTTTGTGTATTTTATCGCGAATATGTATAGTTTTTTTGTATGTGGAAGTTTTAGTATTGAATCCTTTTATTTCTGAGTTTCTCCATTTCTAACATGTTTCAATTTTTGTTTGTATCAATTTTTGATTCTCTAATAAAGAATTTTGTGATACTCAAACTATTAAAAAAACAACGTAGAACGAAAATGAATATATCATGCTTCCACATGTAACAAAGACACTAATCCACACACAACAAATCATGTATAAATCAAAAATATTAACACAATCATTTTTCATTTGATTTTTCTAGATTTATTTAAATAAATGTTTCAATTTCTTATTAAACCTCTCATACCACATCCACCAATACATACTACCTAAAGATTATATAAGAAAAATGACATATCATTGATACTATTCATAGGATTATTGTCCCTACGCATTCATGTATCTTATGGCCCACACAAAATAACTAGCTCATTTAATCCCACATGTAATTCTAAGAACACCTCTATAGGTTTTAATTAATGAAGACCGTATAAATAATGAATCTAGAAATTAGGTAATAGGGTCCTTTAATTATTGAGGGGATTGGTCAAGTAAAAAAAACAATAATCCAAACACAACAAATCAAGTATAAATTGACAATATTAACACAATCATTTATCTTTTGATTGTTCTAGATTTATTTAAATAACAGTTAAAGTATTTTATTGAATTCACTATAATAAACTGACAAGGATATCATTTATATAGATAAAATATTTTCCATTGCTCATATCTCATTCTACTCGTGTATCATGGATTATTTTAGAGGGATGTTCAGTTCCTCCATTGAGTGTACACAGATATCACCATTTCTATCATACCGCACCAACTCCTGCTATCGTCCCTCATCTTTATCGTGTTAGATTCTATGGCATAGCGATGTGCAACTTCACCATTATCGATCATCTTCTCATTGCTGCTCTTGTAGAGAGATTGAGGCTAGAGTCACATCAATTCCATTTTATAGGGGAGGAGATGACTATTACCCTGCAGGATGTGGTCATTATGTTGGGCCTCACCATCGATGGTGCGGCTCTGACAGACCGAGTTGGAGCAGATTTTCTAGATCTTGTTCACAGACTATTGGGCATAGATCCCCCTAATGATGGAAGGACCATCATTAGTGGTAGATTACACATGCCTTGGTTAGACTATCAGTTCACACAGTTATTAGAGGATGATGATGAGATCACCATGCTGTGATTTTAACATGCATATATTTTGAGGCTGATCGGTTGCACGCTTTTTGTTGATCATTCCAGTACTTTTATACATTTGATGTATTTATCTTTTTTGGAGGATTTGGATGAGGTAGGATGGTATAGATAGTGGTATTCTTGTCCAGAATATACATACAGGGTGCTATGTAGTGCATGTCACATCGATAAGATGAAGATCATGGCATTCATGGTTCTTCGACAGATGTGGGTATGGGAGCACATCCCTTGTTTAGCTCTACATGCTTGTGTTCCATTGAAAGAACATATTGTAGCAGAGGCTCCACATGGATGTTGGTATGTTATTCCTTCTTTATACTATTAAACTTAATTGTATAAATTTCTATTATGAAATGTAAATATAAAAAAATTATCTACAGTTGGATTCAAGAACATTGACATTTAGATTCCCCCAAACATGACGTCCACGCCTACAAACTTATGTTGGACAGAATTTAACCACATGATGTAAGTGATTATTATTTATATTTTTAAATCATTATTATTTACAATACATGTATTCATTTATTAATTGTTTATTTATTTTTTCTTTGAGATTTTAGGGATTCCATATATAGTTGCTATTATCCAGAGTCTTCCACCGTATTGTATGATGATGTCTGTTATCGTCTCCTGCAAGGTTCCATTGATTCATTTTCATATAGTCGAGTGGTATCAGACCAATAGAGTTATGAGGCAATTTGGATTCTTTCATACTATTCCTGACCCACCCAGTCAGTTTGATTCACTACATTCCCTAAAGATGTCAGGGAAGAGAGATTTTGATTGGGGTAGATACCACACCAGATATATTGATTTATGGGATAGATGAAAGGACTTTTAGTTGCAAGGGGTGGGGACAATGCATTTTCATTTTGTGGATCAGATGGATTACACATCTTGATACTACCAGTCCCCAGTCAGATTTCTAACATGACACAGATGAGGATTTCATGAGATGGTATACATAGTTCCTTCCAAAATTCAGTAGAATTTGTATTCATATTACTTAACAATGGAATTTTTTCGTAGGATACTTGTATTTGTCATATAATTCACATGTATAATCCATTAGAGCACACTGTATTTGACCCAATATATTTTCACACCCTTGTATCACAGTTTCTTCCTTCAAAGGATGAGATTTATCATGGAAGTTTCTTTGATCCACCACATGCTAAGGAGGTTGTGGATCCTGATGTGCCTGCTATGGCTTATATTGATGTACCAGGGGGTGACGACCCTGTTATGGATCTTGGTGTTCCACATGAGGAGGATGTTCATCTTGATCAGCCAGATGTTGGTCTTCCATTGGAGGAGGATATTCAGCATGATCAGTCATATGCTTCTACAGCTTCTCAGGCTCAGCCATAGGTAGATACAGATGTTGACTGGGTTGAGCTGGATTCTTTATTATAGACAACCACTACACAACAACCATCTTCTTTCCATTTTGGTGAGAGTTCAAACTAGCCTCCACTATCATTAGATGTAGGATATAGTACAGACAATGAGACTGTACACCCACCGCCTGTCACACATGAGGATGTTGAGGTGGCTACTGAGGATTATGTGAAGTATACTCCCAAGCGTAGACAGAGACGGACACGATGTAGATGCGTAAATTATACACCTGGATATGGGACATAGGAGCATCCGAGTCAGAGGCGTAGATTAGGTTGATTTTTTATTTACGATACATTATGTATGAGCGTTACTATTACCATTTATAGAGTTCTACTTTTTTTAATAAGTGTCTTACTATCAACAAATTATCTTCCAAAATTAATAATTTTTATTTTGTATTCATTAATAAATATTAATACTCTATATGAAAAGATCTTTGAATATACATAAATCTTGAAAAATATTAATGATCTCAATGATTTGAATCCAAAAATCATGGAACATGATTCTTTGTTTAAAAAAATTAAATTGTATGAAAAATAATTTCAATAGATAATGAATAATTTTGAAGAGTATATGATTATGATTGAAGGTCAAAGAACCACAATATGATATGTATGGAATTATAAGTTCATTTGGCCAATTTTGAGAAAATACATATTCAAAATTTATAAATGGACACATGTTTTACTAGTACATAATGTTCATTGGAATATTTTACTGTTAAAATACCTCCCTAATGTGATAAAATTATGGAAATTATGAAAAAAATTTATTTCATATTCTTATAAAATAAGATACAATACTTAAGAGATTTAGGAATGTGTTATAATATCCAAGAATAAGTATTCAAGAAGATTATCCTTGGTGAATTTATATAAGCTTTCAAAACTGATGTTTATGAGTGTTTCTCTTTAGGAGAGGTAAATGAAGAAATATTAAATTACTGCCCGAATTAGTATATCAATTAGAATCAAATCAAATTACTATAGAATATTTAGGAAGATCATGTTATTTAAAAATAATTTTTTTTCTAAATCTCTCTTCCTTTTTAACAAAAAATACTAAATAGATGGGTTTTCATTAAATTAATCAAATACATAAGAAATTTTTTCTTCTAAAAAAATAATGATTTTTTAACCTTGCTATAGGATGTATGAACGGGGTTCACGCATCCTTTAGAAACATCATAAAGGATGTGTGAACCTTGTTAACGCATTTACCATTGCTAGGATGTGTAAATGGGGTTCACACATCCTTAATCGAATCTGCGCACCCTATTCACATATCTCTCTGAGCCAAAGATATTTGAACGGGGTTCACACATTTGGATACCCATTTTTTTTAAAATAAAACCCTAAACCTTTTCTATTAAAAAAATTAAAACCCATAAAAAACCCATATCAGTGTTAGGTGGTGACTGGATCAACCACGATACGTCTTTGAGGAGGAGGCTGTTGTTTGGGTTGCCATAATGTGAGGAGGTGGTGCTTGGGATACTCGCCAATATCTGGTGGTGTGGTGGTTTGGAACAAGTCCTAATATGGTCAACTAAGGTGGTGTACAATGTCTATGGGGATGACCAGGATCAATAGGCGATGTGATGGTGTCAAACAATAGTTGCTCGGTGTTGGAAACTAGCTGTGGCGACTTTGGGCTGACTAGAGTATGAAAAAACCAATCGAGGGCGGTGGTCTACGGTTCTAGGGTGGCCAGACACTCATGATTATCAAAGGAGGAAATCCTGATGTGGTGAGGGTAGCAGTGATGGCCAGGATGGTCTAATGGAATGGAGGGAGGCCCACCTTTTAGGTATGGCGCATGCAGCCTAGCTCGACTGATAGGGGGACAAAGCTTCCAATGGAATTTTTTTTTTAATTTTTAAAAGTTTTTTTCTTTCCTCTTGAACTACACCGCAAACAACCACAATCCTCTTTTAAAAAAATTTCATTTTTTGACTAGGATAAAATCCTTCTCACACAATTAACTTTCAAATATATTAAGTCTAACTGGTAGGATTTTTTTTGTTGTGAAACTTTGAAGCTGTCCTACACATATTTCATATCCTATATGATTGAAAATTTAAAAAATATATATATTATTAATAATTTTTAAACTTCCTATGGAATTATAGGACACCAGTCGATATTGTTTCTTTGATCAATGTTCGATAGGAACTTGGCCAAAAAACAAGCATCCTCTAGAAATCTCTACTATAAAATAGAAATAGGTAAATTTAATACATATATGAACTATGTTTTTAAAAACAAATTATACCTAAAACACCACCACTTTTGATCCATAAATTTATTTAGATGGTTGTAACTCGTTCATCCAATATCAAATCAAAGCATGGCTAGATCTATCAGGACTGAATTAAAATCCTATACTTAATTTAATATGAATAAATATTTTATTGGTTCATAAAATTTGAGGGATCCCTATGATAGAAAATGATGGTATCGGGGAACACAGTGGAAACCAGTGGGTCAGGAATGTAGTATTTTTCATCACCAAAGTGAAAAAAATTGTCAAATCCAGTGATCTGATCTCCTATATAGGTTTGAGGATCTCATATGAATTAATCAAATCACAAAAATTAAAAATAAACAAATAACTTATTCTAAAAGAAGCATGCTCGACTAGAGCTCATTGCCAGCAACTGTTTCTCAAAGGATCTAAATCTGAACCCCGCTAGATCATCCACACACACTTCAATAATATGCACAATCATCATTTTTCAAAGTCTAGGTGCTAGCTAGGAGCTCCTATGAATCCTTCAATGTTACAACAATTATACCGATCACATTTATTCGATACGTCAAAGGAATTCTTAGATCGATCACTTGGAGATAATTTCTCTCTATAGGATGTGTAAGGAGATAGATGCTCTCATTCCATTGGCATGAATATTCTATGGAATAAAGTCTCTCTCCTACTTATATTGTGGGTGTACACAATACCCGAATAGGGTTCCCTGACCCTCGTATATTTAACATCCACCAAATAAGAAATAAATAAATTTTTATGATGAACTAACTATATCAAAAATATTATTTATATTTTATCATATACTTGTAATATATATTAAATAAATTAAGTGATAAACTAGATTAATTCAACTTGAATCATAATTCCCGCAATATTAAATGAATCTTGAATATTAATATAATATTATTTCATAAAATATTTGTTCTACATATTTACTTAATACCATTTGAATAATTATAATAAATAAATTCAATCTAATTATTCTATACTCTAATAATAATGAATTTATTTATTCATTGGTTATTGTTTACTAAGATAACTGTCAGACCACATAGCAGGGCCTGCCATGTCCTATATACCTCTTCACCATAATAGGGTAGATTCTTGAATATGTTATTGTGTGTGACCCTTTATGACCTTATCTTGATAGCATTAAATAATATTCACAGATTAAGAGTAGAGTCTAGAAACCCATCAAGACTTTTAAAAAATAATGAATAGTCATTTCAATGAAAACCATCCTACAAAAATGTACTTTGTAATATAATCTCTTTGTCTTTAGATATATCATAAATAAGGACACATACTTTTTTCATCATCCTTTCGAGGTTTATTAAGTGTTGATCAAACTAGATGTAATCAACTTTAAATACCTTTTCCTAGGATTTATGAAGGTACAACCATACTGATCAACTAGGCTTGAGATATCATTATTGACACTCTATTTTATCACATGTATGAAAAGGAAACATAGGGAAATACCCTAAAAAAAGATAAACTAGATAAGAAAGCCAAATATCACAAGGCCCCAAAAGGAAAATTCACCCAAGGTAACCCCAAGCACAATCAGCATGCAAGGTCTCTGAGAGACCTACTTTTTCACGACATAATTTCACACAACATAATTTCACAATAACTACTTTCATGAGATGATTCCTTCACCAATGGTCAAATATTTTCCTATAAATAGGCCCATGGGGCCTTCATTTGTATGAATTATTTTTCTAGAAGGACAATTGCTACATTGATCACCCAAGTGCTTTTCTCAAGTCCTCTAAAACCTTCTAGGAAGTTTTATAACACCTAAATAAGAGAGAATTAAAAGGGAATAAAATAACTTAAGTCCTACTATGGTTTAAAATAAATAACATTTGTGTGAGGCATTCACCCAACCACTAATCAATGAAGACTATGTGAGGTACCCTTCTTTAACTGGGGATTTATGTGACTTACCTCCAAGAACATTTATGGAGACCCTTGAAGGCCTGATAAAGGTCTCGCCCAAGTGTAGTCACCTAGGTGGTCTATTTACCAAGGTGTTATATATTCTCCCAAACAAACCTATGTGGAGCACCCAGTGCGATCCTACTTGGTTTTACCTACCTTCTAGTCTATGAAATTCACTCATTAGGCCTCCTTTAAATCCATTCATGGATGTCCTTCACCTTTGACTCCCTTTTCAGAGAGGTAACAAATCAAAGCCTCTACTAATACCTATGAAATTACACAATAATGGAGAGTGGAAAACCAGTGTGCCCCCATTTGGATTTGTATTTCTATGGTCAGAGGTTTCCTACACTAGTCTTACCATAGGGTTAGGATCCTTGGGGAATATATACATTTTTATAGCTACATCCATGAGGACCCTTACCCTAGGGATAATTTTGGGGAGTTCTTGGTCTAAAGTATTGGGGTTTAGACCATGTCCGACCCTTCTCGTCTCTGAGACTCGGACCCTCCAATTCGTAGTAGGGGGGGTGATATTCACACATGATTTTTCCATTAGACATGGGATTAGGTCCTCATCCTACTGTAGACTAGATTTTAAGACAACCATCATGGTGTAATCCCCTCTCATTTCTTGTAGGAGGTTGTAGTCTTTCTCTTCTCAACCATCACGTCCTTATCCTTAATTTCTTCCTTACCTTGGACTCACATCTAATGTAAAGTGAAGAGAGGGAATTGGCATTGGCCCAACCTCTTCCTCCACAGCCCTGACCTCTTCCTATATAGCTCTGGTATCTTCCACCAGAAAAGTAGGAAAAGTGTGTGGTTTGTCTAATCTTCCACTTTCTCTTGTTTCTCACACCAATCATGACTCACGTGGGCTTAGAGGTTAGTAATGACCACAATACCCTCACAATCCACCAAAAGGATTTAACTACAAGAGCTATGATTCCTACCATAACCAAGATACCTCGGATGCCTACCTAAGGCCCAAGATCAAAGGGAATCCTCTTCAATAATCATCCCTAACTTAATCCTCTCAAATGGATATACTCCCCTACGAGGCTTACCAATCTTGTGGGATTTGATTCCCATAAAAATGGGATATGTAGGAAGAATCCTTGGGGTTCAAAACCAACTCTTTAACCAACCTTGTTCTTCTGGGACATATCCCCAGAAAGGTCTAATTCAACTTAGAAACTCATATCCCTTATAGGTTTCATGGGTTGTTTCGGCATAAGTCATACACTAAACATTGACTAGGCACCTTTCGCCTAGACATCCTTGCAACATGATGTTAAAATGAATGGTTGTGTCTTTATTACATGACCTTAAAAGGTATGATGTTCCCTATTAAGTGGTACTGAACTATGTGAGTTATAATTCATTTTACAAGGATACAGAGGTAGCCCATCTATGGGTTCAATCCCAACATCAATCAATTCCTGTCTCCATGGGTGATGATAAACTCCTTAGTGACCTTTGTCTACATGGATGAAGAAAAATATAGAGTTCCCCACTCTGTGGCTGTAAAACCATCATCTTCATAATAATGACTAAATAATCTCTAAGAATTATATGAGAGGATACCATTCATGGACAACCTCAGATACATACATATATCTCCATCAATGAAGAACATCAGAGACATATATTGGATTATGATTTCAACACTTTCTAGTAATTGATTATTAATTTGGTATGACCCCCATCATTCTTTGGAATTAATGAAGGATTTTTGAACAAATATTAAATCTAAAAGAGAGTCTTAGAGTAGGAAATAATTCCCCCCAAAATGGTGTGATGATCCCGAAATCCCATCCTCTTGACCAATGTGAGTTTTTAAGCATCGTAGGTCAAAACACATAATAAGAACCTTCCTTTGGAAAGTATGCCCCCATGGATATAGATCCATTAGGTGTTTTTGGTTCCACAAATAAACTCATTGGAAATTGTTCAAAAATAAATAACCCATTTCTGAGGAAAACGAAAAAATGTTTATCCATACATGGATCCTTAACCAAGGTGATAGTATCACCTACCTATCGGGCACCTTCTGCTCTCAAAATTAAATAAGTACAGATAATGAAATCAATCATGTTGGTGTTCACTCAAGTGAGATACTGCTTTTTCGAAGTTCATTATTTGTATTTGTCGTATATAAAGGAACTCGTTTTTAGAACTCCCTTTGATCCAATGGAATCCTTTATATTTTCACCAATAAAATCCCAAAATACTATTCAAGTCGGATCCTCTTCCACACGAAGGATTCCATCCGCTACCTATAATCTTCAATGTTGGGTCTCAAACTCATTGGTCCGAGAGTACGGTCAAAATAGTATGATCCGGACCCTGGAGGCTGCTCAACAGGTCTTCCATCTCAACCAGCACCACAAATAGTCTGGTCAATGATGTTCGGTGGTCCTAAAGTAGATAGTACCGACCTCCGTCTTCAACCATTTAGGAATATTATCCTTAGAACGCAACAACCAGTCCCTACCATATTTCAGGTACGTTGATTAAGAGGACACTTATGCCCTCGTCTAAGAGATATGGGTGTCCTTTTAAATGGATCTTTCTAGAAATCTCCACCCCAATGTTGTGTGTCAGTTAACACTCAATGTGATGAGGGTGTCAACTTTATCTATTCAACCCAGGTACCTTAGACCCGAGCATGAAAAACGGCCCTTCGGGGTTGACAACAGGCCAATAGGGCGTAGGTTCATATGTTTTCCCCTTCTAAATAATCCCACCAACGTAGTTTGGTGGAAAAAAACAAGCGGGAACATACACCTGTCTGCCTTCACACAGCCATCCAACAGACTCATCTAGCGAAATTCAAGGAAACCTTCCAACCAATTATGAAGGAAACCTACAGGTAAGAAACATACACCTTCATTCACCCACCATGCATGCCTGCAGACTCATCTAGATGCACTTAAATAAGTCCACTGACCATGTTAGGCGAAAAATAGTGAGTAGTCACACACACCTGCCAATATTTATCAAGCCTATCAGTAGCCTCATATGGAAGCGTGTGGAGAAGTCAATTGTAATGTTCTGATGGAAAGATGAAGGTAGACTCCACTCCCTGCCCCCACACATGAGTACCGTCAGTATCCACTGACAAGAAAGTGAGGAAAGGAGCATGCATATACACCTAATCTAGATATGCAATGGGAATATATCCCTGTTCTAGTCACTAAAGTCACCAAAAACATACTAGAAATGGTAGAATGGAAGACACAAATCCCTACTAATATCCAACAGACTTGTCAGGATATCATCACAATAACAACAATAGTTCCCGAGGGAAGGACATATAAATTTTTCCCCAAAAATGGACTGGATCATCAGTATAACACCTTAGATCATACACTTACCTCATCTCTCATCCAGGAGTTTCATGAGGAAAACTACCCCATAATATATGGATAATAGAATTATGAACATACACCTGCACTAATTGGAGTTAGTCTTCCTATTCAAGTGGCCACTCCAAGGCAGGAACAAACACTTTCCCATAATAACCATTTCTCTTAGAAAGTGTCCCATGTCGCTCATAAGAAGAAATCCAAGAATAAGTATCATCAATCATGGTCCTAAAATCAAGAGGCGATCTATGAATAGGCTTCGCTTGATGTTTTAGTTATTGAAGCACTCATAAATTTAACTGTTGTACCTCCATATCCTACACTCCCATAACCATATTATGGGAAGAGTAGTAATAATTCTGAAGGTGGTCACCAGAAACTTCACCATAAAGGATTTATTCATGGAAACAATTCGGTTAATCTCGAGAACCTATCTCTTAATAAGAGCCACGACAACCCTCCATGTGGCCATATGACTAAGGAGAAAGAGGGAATTCCACTTGTTGTAATCCACCATGATAGTCCTCCCCATGATGGAGTTTTTTGTGAAATTTCTCTCCACAGTATTGATTCTCATTGTTAAAATAATTCTCCAATTGAAAATGTAGTGACTAGAAATCCCTATTATCGTGAGGTTCAGGAAAATACAAGGCTAGTCATGTCTCATACCTTGTCATTAGCAGGTGAAATTCTTTCTCAAATAGAAGATATCCACCTGTGATGGTCATTCTTTGAACCTCCTTTGGGTCATTTTCATTCTAACATAGTAGAGGAAATCACAACCAATCCCATTGCTTATTGTAAGAAAATCAGGAAGCATCTACTCAGGTCAGACCAGGTTGAGGAACCTCAAGTAAATGATGAAAAGTATCTACTAATCATGAGGAAAATGATGGCGAAAGACAACATATCAGTCATGTTTTGACCTTTATCCATCTCTCAATATAGCATTCTAGAGGTGTTGGATAAAGATTGTATGAATTAACTCCACCTCAACATATGGAATACTCTTCATATCCTAAAAGCAAAGGTATTAAATTATGATGAGTATCAAACTCAAGTCAAGGTAATTGAAGGGTTACAACACCAAATTGACTTGTAATCTTTCCAAGCTTCCTGAAAACCAAAAATCAAGAAGAAGCAAGGATGCCTTCAATGTGTATGACTCGATGCATTAATGAGGTTGTGAAAGATGATCGTAGAGACCCCATATAGTGTTCACATCAGAGGATGGGGTGTACATGGAATATTTAATTTCAATAAACTCCCAAAGAAACAAATCCCACTAAGGGTGGTATCATGAAAATGTAATAAATCATCTACTAAAATGGGTGATTTAGGTTAGTGAAAAATAATTCACCCGACCCAAATTCGAACCAGAATCCGTAAAATCATAAGAGAAAAGTGATGATATCAGCCACAATAGTTCAGGAACAACCCTAGACTATAGGGTTGGAGGAATGTTTATCCCAAACATTGGGATCAAACAACCAAGCCCAAATAGTTGTGAATGAAGAATAGGAACCACCCCAACCCTTAGATTTGGGGGTTTTTTCATATCAAAGATCCCCTCCTTAGTGGGAATCATTCTTCTCCTGATTAGATAAAATTACATGGAGTGAATCCTATCAATTTGTCTAATCCCGTGATCGAGTACAATAACTTGGAATGCACACAACTGAACTCTTTAAGAATTACGTTCAGGCCATTGTCCATCAAACAGTTCCTAAAGAACTAAGAAAGAAGAGGATAAGGACTCACAGAGGACGCAGAGGAAGGAGATATCATAGAAATACCAATAGAATTCCTGTGATGCACTACACATCTATGAATGTCATCAACGCCATCATTGAAGACCCTCCAGAACATAAGACTGATACAGAGGATTTTGAAGAAGAAGTTACTATTTATGAGATGGTCCACATAGAAATCAATATAGTAGGTCTGGTTGTGTCACGAACCAAGTCGGGTCACTATCTAATCTGGCACCCGACCTGGTCTGCGACATGGCCTGAAGGGCGTTACTGATTCCCATGGCCTGTCAACTAGTGCCAGATATCATGGTGAGATAGTTGGGAATAGTTTGACCCATAAACAAAATACAGGTAGCTGAATATAAACTGAACAAAAAAAACAACACTACCAATGGAAGATAAAATAATGATAACTAGCTAGACATACCTCCAAGTGACCCCATGGGTCACCACCAAACATTGAACCATGCTCTCCATGAGTGATCCAAGACCAAAAATTGAAATAGAAATTATTTTAGGCTTCAGGATGGAGATTCTCAGTAGGAATGCCAAGAATAAACAATTACCTATGCCCTTGTCTTAAAAAATAAACCCAATCATGATAGTTTGAAAATAAGACCTATTAAAATAATGCTCTCCATTATATTAAAATTCAAGTAACAAGTTTCAATTTTAAGGAAAACATTTCACTTCCACTATTTTCAATGTATATTCCAAGATTGCTTTAACATTTCAAAATGAAGGAAGAAAATTTAAAATTCATGTATAGTTTTCACAAAAGAGGGAACTCGCATGAAACAATTGTAAAAAAAATCACTCCACAAGCACCAAGTCATAAGTGAGAACCATGTTCAAATCCCCTAAGGTTCATCTAGCTCATGTGAGTCCTTAGAACCTCATGTCTAGGTGTAAGAGTAACCATAAAAAAAATATTTGTTCTCCTACACGAGCCACTAGTAGGGAAACATATCCATAACCTAGTGGTATCCAACATCATCAAAAAAAAATTAGTTAGTGTTGTATGCATTAGACATGCTAAGTGAAGCAGGGAAGAACCACTCAGAATCACTAGCATTTTAGAACTAGTCCGGCCACCTAGATACTTTGGGTTTCCAATGTGCTCTATTTCCACTACTCCCATCACATATGTATCACCACATTCACTTGCACACACTATAAATGTAAATATACAATTAAAAACCACCATTTCTCATAAGAAAAATCTTCTCCATATTTACACACACACCAAATCCACTTTCAAACCATATTCATCTTAAAAACTTTCAAAAACACCTTTTTCCCCCATACACATAAGTCATGAGACATTACAAGCCAAAACAAGCATTTTCAAAAATCATTTTAATGGTCTAAATAAACAACCATAGAATCACATGTTTAAAAGAAAGTTTTATACCAGGTATAATTCAAACTATTCACATTTAAATGTTTAAAAGAAAATCTAATAACCGAGTGCAAAGCCATTTTTTAAAGACCATGACCGATTATATGTATGTATATAATGTATGCGATACATATAAAAATAGAAACAAAAAAAATTTAAAAACAACCAAGAAATCATGGAATTTGAGTTAAAGACTTAGGCATAAGGAACCCACCTCAAGTGGAACCAAGCCATCTACTTTGGCTCTTGGTGCTTTCTAAATAAAAGTTATTGATCCCCCACTAAGCATATGCGTCTTCGCATACATAGAAAAACACCTATACCCTATTCATACATTCGCATGGCCCATGAACATGTTTAAGGGGATCCTTACAGGTATGCTTATACAAACATACCACTCTCCAAGCACCTAAATATGAATTTTTATATATACACATAGGCATACCTAGCCCCATACATGTACACTAAATTCCATGGATGAATCTACACGTAATGAGGGAACCTTCATGTATATATTTACTTACCTATGCCCAAGCAGGCGAGTCGTCCATGGACCAACAAATTGAAACTGCACCAAACAATCCAATTCAATATACATAAAATTTAATAAAACAATAAAACACTTAAACAATCTATAAAACAACCCAAAATAACACATCAAGGGTTTCCACCAATAATACACTAAATTTCAAGTACGAAAAGACACTTTAAAACCAAACTTACATCCAGGAGATATTAAAACATACTTTCCATATTTTAAAAGAATTTACAATACATATTAAGAAATACAAAAAAAGGCACACACACATAAATACCCTCATTTTTTTACTCAAAACCACTTTTGAAAACATACCAACACTAAAATAATACCCAACCATGTTTCACAGACTTTATAAGATTTTATAAACCACTTAAAAATATTTTGAAATGACTCTAAATAGTATCATAAGACTTTGAACCCAAAAGCCCACCCAAAATCCTCTTCTAAGGACAAACACACACCACTTTTATGTCAAAACAGAATTCAAAGCACATAAATAATTTAATAAACTAATTTCACAAATTATAAAATAGTGATAAACATCTCGAAATGGTTTTTTTACAAAAACAAATTAAACTCATATTGCATAAGCATGTTACTAATAAATCAAGAATATAAAGTGTCAATTAAAAACAATTTCACACCATGGAATCTAATTTAATAACACACTAAAAGGATTAAACACATATATTAACTCATCAAACAATAACCATATGTGGAACAACTTAACTCAGTGTAGGAAACCTAAAATTTTCAGTGTGAAACCAACACTGGATGCCCATCACACCACCAAAAAACACAAATTGACCCTATAAATCAGATATCTAAACAAATGTGTCAAAATCAGACCAAACTCCCTACTAAACATGAACGTAAAATCTACCGAATGGACGGAGCAATCTAATGAGGTGAAATGCACCTATGGTGGAGGAGAAGGTAGCTAGTTGAGCACAACAGAGAGGTGCTGGAGGTACACTGTGTTGGAAAACTCTCCAGAAAAAGGGGGTGGTGAGGGTCCGGTAGTTTGGGGAATAGGGTATTGCGGGTCCGGTGGGATGCAAAAAAATAGGGTGGTGTGGTTTGGCTGGCCAGAGAGGAGGGAGGAAGGAATGTCACCATTGTCCGGAGAGGGAGGAGGAGGGCAGTGTGATATAGGGTGAGGGGGAGGGACATTACACAAAAACATAGGGGAAGGGGGGGTCTGGTGTGACAGGGAATGGGGAGAGCAGAGAGGGAAGGAATGAGGGAAAAAATAAAATAAAATAAAATAAAATAAAATAAAAAACTAAATATAATATAAAAAAACTAAAGTTAATAATAATAATAATAATATTATTATTAATATAACACTTCAATAATCCTATTTTATTTATTTGTTATTTTATTTTATGATCACTTTAATGTTTACCCCGTTTATTAATTAATTAACTATGCACCAGGTGGGGCACATAGAGATTTAGTGAAGCGACATGACTTCGACTGAACTTTTCCCGTGTTTTGGACGCTACTAAATGAAACATTTATTTATTAGTAAAATGCAAAAACTCATGTAGGTATCAACCCGCACCTCAAAATAAAAATTTAGTCAAATAAAATTATAATATAAAAAAATTCAAATAAAAATCATTACCAATGTGTGAAGTCCGGGTGTGACAATTCGCCCCAACATGACACTTTCCCCCCCAAAAAGTCCCAAAAGACTAGGTCAACCAAGGGTTCTAGGCGAGACCAAAAAAACACTTAAAATAAATCCTCAATCACCTGAAGACACAGTATTCAAAACACCCATAACCTGAAACTCCATAGATCTCAAAAATAGATTATCCAAGAAAAATGGCCAACGGTAAATAATTCACCTCCAAACACAACTTCAACATGGAACACCCCGAGCTAATCGATTAACATGGTTAGGGATGAATGGAGAAGAAGCAAGGGATTAACCATACAAGAACACTTTGAAGGTAGAGATTTCTAAAAGTTCATCCTGTGGTGGTCTCCCCTCCATATTAGGGTTCTCTTAAAACATTGGTTCTTCAAACCAAAATAACTCACTAACATAGACAAATCGCAAACACTCGCTTGAACCTCTAAGCTTCCAATGTTTTACCAAACCAACATAAGAGGAGAGGTCGGAGAGACCCATAGTGGGTCTCTCCACCATTTTGGAATTCTCCTAACACCATGACACTCACACAAGCATTCCTAGTTTACATTGAATGATACCGACTGAACTCTTCATCACGAACCCATCAACACGGGCTAACCTGCATGGATTACTCGTACACTAGCCAATACACTACCACATTGGAGGTGTTTGACAATAGAAAACCCTAACCAAGAGGAAATATATACAAGTGTGTGTCAATTACAAAAGAAATTATCATCTCCAAAATGAGTAAAATTTTGATTCTTTACCAACCCACAAGAAGGTTCACAGAGCACACTAACTGGATTTACAAGAATATGGATTCTCCAAAACCACCGTAGAGCCCAAGAGGGACTCCCAAAAATGAAGACCACAACAAGGAGACAAGGCACTTATTCCCTTCACAATAAAATGAATACTTCAGAGGAAATATCACAATAGGTAACTTAATCCATCCCCATCATGACACTACAGACTTAAGTTGGACCAAACTCATCACACATCCAATGAATTTTGACTGCATGCAAGTTAGACCCCGAGACCTGTGACTGGGGCCCTGATGTCTGAAGCATCTACCGACTCACAGTCATAAGCTGGCCATCTCTGACTGGAACATCATCCACTATAAAAAGCAACATATAGACTTCTACTCATGTCCCAAGTGACCACTCCGTCAACATACCAACCGATAATTGCAGAGAACTACTTATACTACCCGACTGACCACACTAGAGATAGGCGATTGAATGGTCTGTCAGAGATTCAACACTAACTGATGGAAGGATCATTTGAAGAATTGGTCCTTTCGGTTCACACTCCTTATCATATGTGGAACCTTAACTTACCACAATATGAAAAAATGATGGAAGGAGCATTTGAATAATAAGTCCCTTTGGATCACACTCCTCATCAGATGAGGAACCTTTACATACCACAATATGAACAAGACCAACAACTATAACGAGTTTTAAACAGGTCGCTTGACACCTTCTCAGGGGAACATGAAACTGGAACGTCGAAGGGTCAATACACCTCCTTCACCATCTATTTACTGGTTGAGAACCTACGAGCTCCACCACTTTTCCTCTCCTTTACTTCCTTAGGTAAAACCAAATGATGAAGTAAGTTTTAAGGATCGGTCAAGAAATCCACATTCTCAATAAAAATAGAACGATCACCATTCAATGGTTTAGTCCCACTCCTCTAAACATACTCGAGGCAACCTACACCCGCACAAAATTTGGATTCCTTCAAAAATTGGAGGCACTCCCAACATTCCCAAAGCACTCAAAGATATTCAATTGACCTCAATGCCTACAATCAACCATCACAATCAAGCAGAACCCAACTCTATCACTCCATTGAGCATCTAGGTTGATCCAAGAACTGAGAGAGACCATCTGGAAACCCATGGTATGTTTCTAGGGGGTATATCCCAAACAAGAAACAGAAAATAGCCATCCATAAAATCATGCACCTCACAAAACAAACATCTACACTTCTGACAAAAATCCAAAAATTCCATCTTAAGGAGTCAATTCATTCTAAAAGAAACACCCCCACTTGAAAAACCAAGCATTGGACAATAAGGCCCAAAATATCTCTTGAAATCATTGTTTTCACCCTTTACTCAAAACCATTTTCTAATTACAAATTACTTTAACCACAAAAACCCATTTTAGAGAAAAAAACATTGTTCTAGAAACATGAAGCAGCCTTGGAAATCAATTACTCAACACTGATATTCCATGATGCCTTGCAAAAATGCATTTTTGTGCCACTCAAGAACCCATCCACATGATCCACCAACTATCCATTAATCACATCCACGTGCACATGCAAGAACCCATAGAAATACCACTAGACCAAAACAAGTCTCTTCTGCTTCCAAAACAAAACATTTCCAATATTCTAAAAATACCTTTTTCCAAAACAATTTCAAAAATTCAAGAAAAATTTTCAAAAATATTTCCATTTCCAAAATAACAAACTTCAATTACAAATAACCCATGATTGTTTTTAGAAATTTAGTTTCCAAAAAAATCTCCAAATTCCAAAAATAAGGTCCAAGATAAATGCACCCCAAAAAGCATGCCAAACTCACACCAAGATAAAATAAGAGCAACCCCAAAGTACTCTTTCCTTTAAAAAAACCCTTTCGAACCAACCCAAAACTGAACAAAGACATCACCAACACTGTACCTAGATGGAGAACTAGTGTTCATGCATAACCCAACTACATAGTTTAGTAGACCATGCCCTAGGAAGGCGCCAACCACTAGGAGTGTCGAACTGTACTATCGGGCTTCACATGGTTCACTACTCCATGTGAGACTACGTACAGTACTAGTTTAATCCTATTGTCATACCCCATCCACAAATACCAAATACAAAAACATAAATCCCATACTAAAACTGGTTACTCAAGGATCGGAACGAGTAAGAGTTCATGACGCTCTTCCCACACCTACCACTCAAGTACCAACAGTCCTATCTCCGATCTCCCTGACACCCCAAATAACAAGAAAAAACCTCCTTTGATACCATTTTGTCATGAAACAATCTGGGTTTCCATCTGACACAACACCAGACCTGGTCCAGGACATGGCCCGAAGGGCGTTCCCGATCCCCATGGGTTGGCAAATAGTGTCGGGCATCATGGTGAGAGAGTTGGGAACGGTTTGGCCTATAAACAAAAGATAGGTAGCTGAATATAAACTGAAAAAAAAACAAAAACAACACTATAAATGGAATATAAAATAAAGATAACTAGCTAGACATACCTCCAAGTGACCCCATGGGTCACCAAAAAACATAGAACCATGCTCTCTTAGAGCGATCCAAGACGAGAACCTGAAACTAAAAATATAGTAGGTGTGAGAACCGAGATGCTCTGTAGGAATGTTAAGAATAATCAATTCCCTATGACCTTGTCTTTAAAAAGAAACCCCATTATGCTAGTTTGAAAATAAGACCTATTAAAATAATGATTTCAATTCTATTAAAATTCAAGTAAAAAGTTTCACTTTTAAGGAAAAAATTTCACTTCCAATATTTTCAAAGTAGAATCCAATCTTGCATTAACATTTCAAAATAAAGGAAGGAAATTTAAAATTCAATTATAGTTTTCACAAAAGAGGGAACATGAATGAAACAATTGTAACCAAAATCACTCCACAATCACAAAGTCATAAGTGAGAACCATGGTCAAGTCCCCGAAGGTTTATCTAGCTCGTGTGGGTCCCTAGAACCTCACATCTTAGTGTAACTGTACCCATACCAAATATTTGTTCTCATACATGATCCACTAGTATGGAAACACATCTGTAACCTAGTGGTCTTTAACGTCATCATAAATATTTAATTAGTGTTGTAAGTGTCAGACATGCTAAGTGAAGTAGGGACGAACCACTCAGAATCACTTGTATGCTAGAACTAGTCCGCCCACCTAGATACCATGGGTTTCCCATATTCTCTATTTCAACTTCTCTCGTCACATATGTATCACCACTTTCACTTTCACACAATAGAAATGTGAATACACAATTAAAACCCACCATTTTCCATAAGAAAAACCTTTCCAATATTTACACACCCACCAAATATGTAGAGACCCAAAGCTTGACGTACATGGACATTACATTAATTTTGCGGAATACTTAATACATAACAAAAATAGACACCAAATGACCGTAATATTTTAGTGTCTTTGGAAACTTGGAACATAATCTTCTAATCGTGGTGAAAGATCTTCAATATCTCTCATAAATATCTTCCCCTTTTGTTTTCTTACCTAAAACCTTTCATTATATACTGGGGAAAATAAAACATATAAAGGGTGATATCAAATGTTTAGTAAGGGTAAGCATGGAGGAAATAAAACAAACCATATACATTTGAACTTAAAAACATGAACATAATGTTTAAACATCAAAACCTTGAGCAATGACATAAAACATGGAAGTACGTAAGGCATAGATCATAATGGGACATCAATCATGATAAAATAACATGGGAATAAAGCTTGTACTTGTGGAAAAACATTAATCACATTATATTATTTCCATATTATCCAAGGCATTGCTTCCAAGACCATCTTAGTGGACAAAGTCCCTTTCTGAATCGAGTTCACTCCCCGTTCTAGTCCTATATCACTGAACCAGATTAACTTACCATTCCATCCATGTCTATCTCATGAGATATAAATCTTTACCCAATGCATTGGAGGGAGATATAGGTCCCACCCATCTCATAATGAAATCATTCTTACTTGTGCCACAAAATAAGCTTAAAACATTCATCATAACCCAAAAAATAAAATGGGTTTCATAAATATCATCCCATCATCACATAATCCATATAAAAAATGGATATTTCATCATAATAAAAGTGAAACCATGTAAATCACATAGACATTATACTTGAAACATACACATATAAAATAATTTCATCTTAGATGAAAATGGTTTTGATAAAACACTTAAAATGAATTCTTGAGGAAAATATCCTTTCTTCTTAAAAATCATTTTCTTTTCACAAAATGCCACAAAATTTTAAAAGAAAAGTATTTTATTGAAAATAACTATGAAAACATGTAGAAGAATCTTCTTGAAAATTAGATGATATGAAACCATAAAAATCTGTTCACGCCGTATAAGTTAAAAATAACATTCTCCTCGTACTTTTGTCGGAAAAGTCAAAAAGTACCTTATATGGTAACTAAAGGAAAGATTCCATTCATACAATGTTTTAAAAAGTAAATAAAGGGTAAAAATGACTTTAAACATTCATGGAAGAATAGTAAACATTTTATGAAAACATTTTTTAGAAAACATGGTCATGGATGATAAACGTAACCCCAGTAAATACTTACATATAAGCAATCTCGGATAAAAAATGAGATTGAAAATTTATCCCTTACCTTATGTCTGATATCCTTTGTATGTATCCAAAACTCCTGTATAATGATTTAAATAATGTCATTGAATTATTACAGAATAATATTCATTTTTATGATATCATATATGGTTCACTTATGACTTTATATTACCCGTTCTTTTGTAAATTCCATGCTAAAGCAGCGTTTTGGGTAAAATCGTTTTACTTTTCGTACTTGTTTGGACTTGTTGTTATTGATATTATTATTACTTATATCATTATTTAATTACTTCCATAATTTAAATCATTATTATATATCATATATATTCTTTATATATACATATATAATAGATAGATAAATGAAATGAAATACACCGTTCATGGAGACGGTAGGCCGTACGTACGCATGAACGTTGTTTTCCTTTCCTTATTGACTTGAATAGAATTAAGTAAATAACATATAAATAAATCCAGTAGCATTATTATGTTATATATACCATTATTATTCATTATATATACTTTTTAATCATTCTTTAATGGTTAACATAGAGATTGAATCTCATCACGTCGTGGAGACGGTAATCCGTACATACGCACGAGCGATGATATCATTCCCATAATTTTTGAATGGAATTGGAGTGGATGAGATAATATCTCATAATCAGTATGATGTTATAATATCCATATATAGTTATTCTTTATACCATTATACCCATCCAAGTAAGGTGGTGGTGGAAAAATAGATTACACCACGACGTGGAGACGGTATTCCGTACGTACGCTCGCGCGGTGATTTTGTTTTCCGCAGGATGGATAGAAGGTGAAATGGGGTTGTTTCATATTTATAATAACATATCAATATATAAGTAATACTGATGTTATTACTTTAAAATTAAAAAAATAAAGAAGAATAAGTTTAAGAAGAAAGAAATTGGAAAGGATCGGTAATGGATATTACCTCTTCTTTGACGCGCCTCTTCTAAACCTCCTCTT
This sequence comes from Viscum album, assembly GCA_963277665.1. NCBI lineage: Eukaryota > Viridiplantae > Streptophyta > Magnoliopsida > Santalales > Viscaceae > Viscum > Viscum album. The sequence goes on along the minus strand of OY728135.1, from coordinate 1,252,789,896 downwards.
AGGGCATTAGGGTTGGTATTTTAAGAAGACCAGGACCTCTATAACGTTTCGAGGAAAGTTTAAAAGAGAAATTGGTAGGGTTTGGCCGAGTTTGATGGCTCAAAGTGGTGTGAGGAAGAGGGGGAAGAGGTTCCCTTTTATAAGGGAGGAGAGGAGCACCTTTGGAAAAACTCAAAATATTATTTTATTATAAAGTCATATTCGGTTTTTAATAGCTCAAAATTGATTTATTTAGAAGATAAGGTAGGGATGGGTCGAAAAACTCTCATCCAATAGAATTTGGACAAGTTTAGGTAACTATTTTAACCTTATCATTTAGATTTAACTGTAAGTTAAATAGTTTAACTTTTACCGTGTCTTCTTGTTTTCTTACACTATATGGTTAATAAACTTACTATAACAAGCCAAACGAATCCAAATTGGTTCATTATTAATATATAAATATTTTTATCTAAGTCATTTTGATGAACCTTAGATTTTTAGGAATAAAATGACAATTAATAATATAATATTTGTTTTAAAAACTATTTTATGTCAATTTTGACACTATTTGGTAATTGATTTTTTTGAAAATCATAAAGACCTTATTAGTACGAAAAAATTTAATTAAATCAATACTAACATATCGTATCAACCTATAAAATTAGTGGAATTTATAAAAAGTCTCAAATTACATTTATTTCGGCATTTATAATGTCAATTATGTTAATATTTCCTTAAAAAGGTAATTACTGCATCATCATTGTGTCATATATAAATTGAAATATTTAAAGTCCAAAAATTATAAATAAAATACCATTATGTAGGAAATAGTTTTAGATTCTTAATGAATATTTATAGTTGAATTTATCTTATTTAAAACCCTATATTAAAAATCTTTTAGTTATTAAACATTGATTTTAACAATTTTAACTCTTTTTTAAATAAAATAATAATAAGTGTTCTATTCTTATCGAAGTGGACCTAAATGGTCATATTTTATTCCTAAAGTTGTTTTTAGTCGAATTAAACTTATCCAATAGAATTAGGACATGTGTTATGGTAATAATAATATCATTTTTACCCTTAATTACCTTATTTACTTTTAACCGTGGTAAATAAAAGTAAAAAGTTACTATTCACCAAAAATTATTTTCATCTCATTGAACCAGATTTTACTTACTGTCATCAACCATGTCTCTCAGATTTTTGAAATTACACTCACAGAAGAGGTAAAATTAAGTTTTATATAAATTTGCAAATTCTCCTAGGAGGTGGGTAAAAGACGGTCATAAGTTCAATAAAATTTTTATATATCTAAAATAATTATAAAATGAATCCAATGAATTACATTGATCTTATATAAGTATTATGTATCAATTTTTACCTAAAGTAAATTTAAATAAAATAAATAATTATTTAAATAAAAAGTCGGTTTTTAAATAGTAACCCAGTGTTTTCACTATTCATCAAAAATTTAAAGTTTTCAGAAAAATACCAAAAATTCACTCTAGGCTAATTTCGATATTCCGAATCCAAAAATGAAGACCATTTTGAAAGATACAATTTCAAAAAGTGGTTATTACTATTCATAATGGATACTCCATAATAATATTATAATAATATCTCGTTTAGTGAAACTTGGTATTGCGTACTACACACGTTATCGAAGAAGGTCTTGATTGCGTGTAATGCAAGCCAAGTCAGGGTTGCATGTAGTGAAAGCTCCTTTTGGTGTATCATACAACATAAGACATTAATGAAATTAAAAAGACTATTTTCATAAAATCTCGAGGTGTTACATTCTACCCCCTTAAAATGAATTTCACCCCCGAAATTCATCGGGGTTATAAATGGTTTACTACTCGAAAGTTTTAATAGAAACCCACATCGTAAAAAGGAATACCAAAACTTATCTTTAAAAACTAAAGTATGAAACGTAACAGTTATCCAAATTAACTAATCACTAGGTTTCCACATAGGGGAACATAGGTGAAAATATGGATATGGAAGAAAAATCTAACCATCAAGTTCTGATGGAGAGTGGTAGAGAACATGGATATGAAAAATCGAAAAATCACAAATCCATAAATTTGTGATGATTTAAGGTACCATCTGATTCATCAGATATAAGGACACTAGTACAACATTTTTTTTATTCAAGATTATTTCTCTAAAGTTGAAGAATTGTTGAAGTAAAAGAAATACTTACTTGATTTTGGTACAATCTTACTATTGTTTGTGCCTTGAACAATTTACACATCATCTCGTAAAGAAATGAATTTGAATTTGTCTTCCGTGAAGTGTTAGCAGAATATGCAATAGAATGATAGGTCATTTCATCTGTCCCAAACAAAAGGATAGTAAAAGTTATTAAATATACATATGTCCATATATAGTGAGATTAATTGTATATGGTTCTTAAAATGGACTTATACTTCATATATCATACCACTTAATATAATAAAACTTGTTTATACTAACCAAGGACTTCCTGTAGGCCAGTGGTAGGCGATAAAGGCCTGTCGCACTTCAATTGTGGGTTCGATTCTCACAGCCTTGTCCGACGCGACGAGTTGTCGCCCATTCTGCAGGTTGTCCCTTTTCTTAAACTACACTATTATAAAATTCTATCAATAATATAAAAAAGTTATAGCCTTAAACAATACTAACTTATGTTCAGCATAATCCCTTCCAATTTTTAGGATTATCTAAAATACTTTTGTCCAAGCTCATAGTATAAAGAAAATGATTACAAGAAATGTCATTTACCGAGCATGTGAATACCATCATTTATCCCCCATATATCATACAAAATATCTTGTTGGTCACATTCCAAACATGTGAATACCTTAATCATGTATTCTCTTGAAAAATGAATACCCATTGAACCTTAGTGAAAACATGAATGCTGTCAAAAGTTAACTATTTCCACATACCAAAATCCCAAAATTTCTATATACTCAAACCATGATATAAATATGTCCTTATATCATTCATGAGCTCATGAATAGTATCAAACATTTCATTATCTATTTATCCCTTCATTATGTGCATATCATCTTCTTTCCAAAAATATCTGAATAACCTTTCATGGTAATCGGTACCATTCAACATATACTTTCAAATACTTTAGGAAAAACAATAGTGTAACAATCCTTAGATGTGTCTTTATTCCATATTACCATTACCTATACAACATTACTCTTGATAAACACAAAATCATTCCAATACCTTCTTAAACCATTGACCGAGATTCCACAATCCTTTCATCTCACATATCATTTATAGTCTCTTCATCATCAACAACATAAAAACTACCCATATGACCTTTCTAATTCTCTTCATGAGACTTTCACTTAGGGCACTAGTTTTCATAATGCCCATACATTCCACATTGAAAACATTTAGTCATTGTTGATATCGTAGTAATACCATTATCTTTGCCAATGGTGTTAACTGAACCTTTTCCTTTGCACTTACTGGCTTTGTGTCCTTCTTTTCCACACCCAAAACATCTTCCAGTTCCTTTGAAACAATCTCTCTGATGCATCTTCCCACATGATTTACATGAGGGAAATTGAACTTTCTTTCCTCTATGATCATCATGAAACTCCATCTTTCTCTTATTATCTGGGTCAGGAAACTTACCAAAGTTGAGATTATTGATCAAATTATGATATTTCTGATTAGGCATTATAATGATATGTGGACTTCCAGATCCAATTTAATTTGGTTTCTCATGAAGAATATCATTCCATTGTCCATCATATCCTTCATTATCGTGAATCTTCCTGTTTCCATCCATTTTCTAAAACCCAAAAAAAATAGTGTGAGAGGCAAAAATCATGATAGGGAAAACAACATAATAAAGGGGGAGTACCTTCTATATATAACATCATAGGTTTAATTATAATATTGTTACCATAATTCTAGTACTATAACCAATACTTATACGTATCCTTAGGGACATCCCTAGACATACCTTAGAAATATCTCTAGGGATCTCACTAAATTTTTCGCATCCTAGTTTCCAAAGGTTTACTAAACCTTTTCTCTGATACCAACTGTAGAGACCCAAAGCTTGACGTACATGGACATTACATTACTTTTGAATAATACTTAATACATAACAAAAATAGACACCAAAGGACCGTAATAGTTTAGTGTCTTTGGAAACTCGGAACATAATCTTCTAATCGTGGTGAAAGATCTTCAACATCTCCCATGAAGATCTTCCTCTTTTGTTTTCTTACCTAAAACCTTTATTTATATCCTAGGGAAAAGAAAACATATAAAGGGTTAGCTCAAATGATCAGTAAGGGTAATCATGGAGAAAATAAAACAAACCATATACATTTGAACTTAAAAACATGAACATAATGTTTAAACATCAAAACCTTGAGCAATGACATAAAACATGGGAGTACGTAAGGCATGGATCATAATGGGACATCAATCATGATAAAATAGCATGGGAATAAAGCTTTTAATTGTGGAAAAACATTAATCACATGATATGATTTCCATAGTAGCCAAGGCATTGCTGCCAAGACCATCTTAGTGGACAAAGTCCCTTTCTGAATAGAGTTCACTCCTCGTTCCAGTCCTGTATCACTGAACCAGATTAACTTACCGTTCCAGCCATGTCTATCTCATGAGATATAAATCTTTACCCAGTACATTTTAGGTAGATATAGGTCCCACCCATATCATAATGAAATCATTCTTACTTGTTCCGCAAAATAAACATAAAACATTCATCATAACCCAAAAAATAAAATGGGTTTCATAAACATCGTCCCATCATCACATAATCCATATAAAACAAATGGATATTTCATCATAAGAAAATTGAAACCATGTAAATCAAAGAGAAATTATACTTGAAACATACACATATGAAATAATGTCATCTTAGATGGAAAATGGTTTTGATAAAACACTTGAAATGAATTCTTGAGGAAAATATCATTTCTTCTTAAAAATCATTTTCTTTTCACACAATGCCACAAAATTTTAAAAGAAAAGGATTTTATTGAAAATAACCATGAAAACTTGTAGAGAAATCTTCTTGAAAATTAGGTGATATAAAACCATAAAAATCTGTTCACGTTGTATAAGTTAAAAATAACATTCTCCTCGTACTTTTGTCGGAAAAGTCAAAAAGTACCTTATATGGTAACTAAAGGAAAGATTTCATTCATACAATGTGGTAAAAATTCAATAAAGGTTAAAAATGACTTTAAAAATTCATGGAAAAATAGTAAAAATTTTATGAAAACATTTTTTAGAAAACATGGTCATGGATGATAAACGTAACCCCGGTAAATACTTACGTATAAGCAATCTCGGATAAAAAATGAGATTGAAAATTTATCCCTTACCTTATGTCCGATATGATTCATATGTATCCGAACCTACTGTATAATGATTTAAATAATTTCATTGACTTATTACAGAATCATATTCATTGTTATGATATCATATATGGTTTACTTATGACATTATATTACCCGTTCTTTTGTAAATTCCATGTTAAAGCAGCGTTTTGGGTAAAATCGTTTTATTTGTCCTACTTGTTTGGGCTTATTGTTCTTGATATTATTATTATTTATATCATGATTTAATTACTTAAATAATTTAAATAATTATTTACATATCATATATATTCAGTATATATACATATATAATAGATAGATAAGTGAAATGAAATACACTGTTCATGGAGATGGTATGCTGTATGTACGCATGAACTTTGTTTTCCTTTCCTTATTGACTTGAATATAATTAAGTAAAAAACATTTAAATAAATCAAGTAGAATTATTATGTTATATATACCATTATTATTCATTATATATACTTTATAATCCTTCTTTAATGGTTAACATGGAGACAGAATCTCATCCCGTCGTGGAGACGGTAATCCGTACGTATGCATGAGCAATGATATCATTACCATAATTTTTGAATGGAATTGGAGAGAATGACATAATATCTCATAATAAGTATGATATTATAATATCGATATATAGTTATTCTTTACACCATTATACCAATCCAAGTACGGTGGTGGTGGAAAAACAGATTACACCACGGCGTGGAGACGGTATTTTGTACGTACGCACGCGCGGTGATTTCGTTTTTCGTAGGATGGATAGAAGGTGAAATGGGGTTGTTTAGGATTTATAATAACATATCATTATATAAGTAATATTGATGTTATTACTTTATAATTAAACAACTAAATAAGAAGAAGTTGAAGAAGAAAGAAATTGGAACGGATCAGTAATGGATATTACCTCTTCTTTGATGCGCCTCTTCTTAACCTCCTCTTAGGGCACTAGGGTTGGTCTTTGAAGAATACCAGGACCTCTAGAATGTTTCTAGGGAAGTGGAGAAGGGAAATTGTCAGGGGTTGGCCGAGCTTTATGGATCACTGTGGTGTGAGGAAGAGGGGGAGGAGGTGACCTTTTATAAGGGAGGAGAGGGGCACCTTTGGAAAAACTCAAAATATTATTCTATTATAAAGTCATATTCGGTTTTTAATAGGTAAAAATTGATTTATTTTGAAGAAAAGGTGGGTATGGGTCGAAATCCTCTCATACAATAGAATTTGGACAAGTTTAGGTTACTATTTTAACCTTATCATTAAGATTTTTCTCTAAGTTGAATAATTTAACTTTTACCATGTCTTCGTGTTTTCTTACACTATATGGTTAATAAACATACTATAACAAGCCAAACGAACCCCAAGTGGTTCATTATTAATATATATATCCATATATAAGTCATTTTACTGAACCTTAGATTTTTAGGAATAAAATAACAATTAATAGTATAATATTTGATTTAAAAACTATTTTATGTCAATTTTGACACTATTTGGTAATTGATTTTTGTGAAAATCATAACAACCTGATTAGGTCAAAAAAAGTTAATTAAATAAATACTAACATGTCATATTAACCTATTAAATTATTGTAATTTATGAAAAGTCTCAAATTACATTTATTTGGGTATTTATAATGTCAATTATGTTAATATTTCCTTGAAAAGGTAATTACTGCATCATCATTTTGTCATATATAAATTAAATTATTTAAGGTCCAAAAATTATAAATAATATACCATTATGTATGAAATCTTTTAATATTTCTAATCAATATTTATAGTCAAATTTATCTTATTTATAACCCTATATTAAAAATGTTTTAGTTATTAAACTTTGATTTTAACAATTTTAACTCTTTTTTAAATAAAATAATAATAAGTGTCCTAATCTTATCCAAGTGGACCTAAATGGTCATATTTTATTCCTAAGGTTGTTTTTTGTCAAATTAAACTTATCCAATAGAATTAGGACATGTGTTAAGGTAATAATAATAATATCATTTTTACCCTTAATTACCCTATTTGCTTTTAACCGTGGTAAATAAAAGTAAAAAGTTACTATTCACCAAAAATTATTTTCATCTCATTGAACCACATTTTACTTACTTTCATCAACCATGTCTCTCAGATTTTTGAAATTCTACTCACAGAAGCGGTAAAATTAAGTTTTATGTAAATTTGAAAATTCTCCTAGGAGGTCGGTAAAAGACGGTCAAAAGTTCAATAAAAATTTTATATATCTAAAATAATTATAAAATGAATCCAATGAATTAAATTGAACTTATATAAGTATTATGTATCAATTTTGACCTGAATTAAATTTAAATAAAATAAATAATTATTTAAATAAAAAGTCGGTTTTTAAATAGTAACCCAGTGTTTTCACTATTCATCAGAAATTGAAAGTTTTCAGAAAAATACCAAAAATTCACCCTAGGCTAATTTCGATATTCTGAATCCAAAAATGAAGTCCATTTTGAAAGATACAATTTCAAAAAGTGGGTATTACTATTCATAACAGCTGCTTCATAATAATATTATAAAAATATCTCGTTTAGTGAAACTTGGTATTGCGTACTACACACGCTATCGAAGAAGGTCTTGATTGTGTGTAATGCAAGCCAAGTCAGGGCTGCGTGTAGTGAAATCTCCTTTTGGTGTATCATACAACACAAGACATCAATGAAATTAAAAAGAATATTTTTTCTAAAATCTCGTGGTGTTACAGAATACACATTCAAACCATTTACATCTTAAAAACATTCAAAAACACATTTTTCCACCATACACATAAGTCATGAGACCTGGAGAATCCAAAAAAATAATTTTACAAAACATTTTAAAGGTCTAAATGTACAACCATAGAATCAAACATGTAAAAGAAAGCTTTATACCAGGTATAATTCAAACTATTTACTTTTAAATGTTTAAAAGAAAATCTAATAACTGAGTGCGAAGCCATTTTTTTAAAGACCATGACCGATTAAATATATGTATATAATCTATGCCTTTAAAATAAAAATAGAAACAAAAAACATTTTAAAAAAACCAAGATATCATGGAATTCGAGTTAAAGACTTAGGCATAGAGAACCTACCTCATGTGGAACCAAGCCATCCACTTCAGCTCTTGGCACTTTCTAACTAAAAGATAATACTCCCCCACTAAGCATATCCATCTTCACATACATTTGCATGGCCCATGAACATGTGCATGGGGATACTTATAGGTACGCTTATACGCATATACCAGTCTCCACTCACCTGTATATGCATTTTTATATATACACATAGACACACCTAGCCCCATAAATGTGCATTCAATTCCATGCATGAATCTACATGTAATGGGGGAACCGACATGTATATATTTACTTACCTATGCATAAATAGGTGATTCGCCCTTGGACCGGTGACTCAAAACCACACCAAACAGTCCAACGCACTATACATATAATTTAATAAAAAAATTAAACACTTAAACAATCTATAAAACATCTCAAAATAACACATCAAGGGATTACACCAATAATGAACTCAATTTAAAGTAGGAAAATCCACTTTAAAACCAAACGTATAGCCAAGAGACATTAAAACATACTTTCCATCTTTTAAAATAATTTATAATACATATTGAGAAATGAAAACTAAGGCACACACACATAAATACACCCATTTGCTTACTCAAAACCACTTTTGAAAACATAACCATACCAAAACAATATCTACCCAAGTTTCACACACTTTATAAGATTTAATAAACCACATAAAAATATTTCAAAATGACTCTAAATAGTATCACAAGACTTTGAAAAAAAGACCACCCAAAATAATTTTATAAGTCCAAACACATGCCACTTTCATGTCGAAATAGAATTCACAACACTTAAATTGTTTAATTAACTAATTTAACAAATTATAAAATAGTGAAAAACATCTTGACATGGTTTTTTTCACAAAAAAAATAATCAAAATCATATTGCATAAACATGCTCTAATAATTCAAGCATATCAAGACTCGATTAAAAAGATTTTATAACCATGAAAACTATTTAAATAACACACTAAAATGATTAAACACGCATAACAACTCATCAAACAATAACCATATGTAGAACCAACTACCTCAGTGTAGGAAACCTCAAAATTTCGGTGTGAAACCAACACTGCATGCCAATCACACCACAAGAAAACACTAATTGACCCTAGAAACAAGATATCAAAATAAATGTGTCAAAATCAGAACAAACACCCTACGAAACCATAACAAAAACTCTACTGAATGGACGAAACAATCAAACGAGGTGAAACTCACTAATGATGGAGGAGCGGGAAGCTAGTTGAGCACAATAGAGAGGTGCTAAAGGTATTCCACATCAGAAAACTGGCTGAAAAAAGGGGGTGGTACGGGTCCAATGGTATGGGAAATACGGCGGATCGGGTCTGATGTGATGCAAAAAAATAGGGCATCATGGTGCGGCTAGCCGAAGAAGAGGGAGGGTGGTGTAGCACAACTATTCATATAGGGAGGAGGAGGGCAGCGCGATGTAGCGTAAGGGGGAGGGACGCTATGCAAAAACACAATGGAGGGGGGGTCTGGAACGATTGGGAAAGGGGGGAGAAAGAGAGGGAGGGAATGGGGAAAAATAAAATAAAAACCTAAATAATGTTAATAACAACAACAACAATAATAATGATAATCCCAATAACAATAACAATATAATTATTATTATTAAGAAAAATCTTAAATAATCCTATTTATTTATTTGTTATTTTATTTTATAATCACTTCAATGTTTACCCTATTTATTAATTAATTAATTGTGCAGCGGTCAGGGTGCATTGAGATTTAGAAAAGTGACACAGCTTCGACCAAATTTGACCCGTGTTTCAGACTCTACTAAGAGAAACGTTCATTTATCAGAAAAATGAAAAAACTCACATCAGACTTGACCTGCACATCGACAAAACAATTATGTCAGATAAAATTATATGATAAAATATAATAATTATAATCATTAATGATGAGCGATGTCCGGGTGTGACAGTGTGTAACCACCCAAACGTTTGAATAATATTTTGTTTCCCGGAAATGTATGTCTTACTATATCACAATTAATAAAAATATATAAGTATAAAGTAAAAGTGACCATCGAGTTTTGACAATTATATGACAGTTGGTTAATATGACCATTGGAAACCATAATAATTTTTTTAATGTTATAATTATTGTTTATAAATAGAAAATATAATATATAACTAATGCAGAAAGAAGATTTGATGGCCTCTACCTATAGAATTGTGTCATATGAAGCCCATTTGTTGGATCTTATGAAGGCGGTGGTGTCACTAGGCTTTTCTTTGGACCAATACCAAGCCGAGCTTCAATATGTAAATCTTGAACAAAATATCATATGAAAAAAGTTCAAGTTGATAGAAATTACCACTCGAGCGATATTATCTGACACGCCCCAAGAGTCCATCACCATTGCACACCTTACTCTTAGGTCCTATGTGGGTGTAATAAGGGGTTATGTAACGATGACTTAGTTAATTTTTGTAATCCCTTTGTATAAATAAAATTATAATTTCATCATTTCCATTTTAAGAATAGTTTTTTTAATAAAATATATGTTTACTTGAGACAAATTTGATAAATTGATTTTAGAAGTAAAAAATTTCTACTTTTCATAGATTTATCATACTTAGAGAATTATTATAGTAAAATAAATATCATTTTTTAATTCCAAAGGTAAAAATTAATCTAGGTTGATTTCTAGTAGTTTTCTAAAAAGTTTTAATTTTTGACGAATAGTATTTTTTGATGAATGGTATTGGATGAATAGTGTTTTCTTAATGAATAATATTTGATGAATAGTGTTTTTTATGAAAAGTAAAAAATTAATTTTTTTAAAGAATTATAAAATAATTAATTCTGGGAAATGATTTTTGAAAAATTGACATACACGGTTGCGTTGAGTAAGATATTTATAATCTAATAAGATCAACTTAGTTTTTTGGTGAATAGAAACTTGGCCCTTTAGAATAGTAATGTTACCCTAATAAATAGTAATATGACCAATGTAATAGTAACCTTGCGTAAGGAAGTATAAATACATTTTAGTCATCTTAAATGGTAATGTGATATAGTTATATCATAGTATAAGTTTTTTTTAAATGGTTGGGGTCAAAGCCTCATTTATTATTAAAGCAAAGCAAAGACCTCATTAAATTGGTAGAGGAAGACCTATTACATAGCCCGAAGGCCCAGTGGGCATTTATCCCATTACATGGCCCATAGGTCCATTTTCTTGGCCCAAGGCCCATTATGTGAATTGTTCTGCTACAGTAATGCACAGTACACACCACTACTCTAGTAATCTACCACCGCTACAGTGACCTGCCACCGCTAGAGTGCCCACTGTTGCTACAATGCTTCCACTGCTAGAGTACGCTACAGTATTTTCTACAGCACCCTGCACCTAATGGGTTTTGAACCCCCATTTTTCATGTAGAATTAAGGGGTGCTTACTATTAAGCCAAACCCCAACTACTTATATCATAGTATAAGTAAATAATTTTTTTATAAATTATTAGTTATGTATTGGTATTTTATTTATTTAATTTAATTTAAAATAAAATTAATTTTTTTAAAATGGAGTTCATTCTTGAATTATACTCATCAAAAAATGGTTGTGGTTAATTTTTGGGATTTTTCTGAAATAGTTGAATTTTTGATAAATAATAAAAATACATTTTTGAGTTTTTAGTATGTTTTTTGACATCATAACTATTTCATAATGATGTAATTAGAATGAAATTTTTTTGGTCAAATCTTGTGGATTGAAATATTATTTGAGGTGTCCCAAGTGTCTAATACCATGGGAAATACAATGGTTTTTCAAATACCACTAATGAGGTGTCCTTGGGAATTAATAAAAACCTCCCTCCCTTCTAGTATAAATTCCTGCCCGTTATTTTTTTTCTATTCATTCCAAATTCGACCTCTACAATTTTGTTCTAGTTATACCTCCCAAGGAGTACTCCCAAGGTTTCCTCAAGCACCCAAGGTTCCAATCTTAGAGTTTTAGAAGTTCCTCTTCAAGGTTAGGGAATTCTCTACTACTATTTTTTTCAAGTCCTATTTTTTATGTGGTATGTCTTTAAAATTTTCATAACATGTTCGTAGTTCCATTTTATTCTACACCTATAATTTATTACAAGTCTTTTATGAATGTTTTACCCCTATACCCTATCTTTTTAATGTTTTATAAAACCATGTTGCATACTCGTTATGCTACAGAATTTTCGTCTCAAAATCTCTCTCTTTTTATCAAGAAATTATTTTATTTTATTCATATCAATACTCTATTCTCATTAATTTCCCAGGGTATTCATAGAATTAAAAAATAATTATTTTATTTTGTAATTGACATAAATAAAACCCCCACTCCCTTTTCATGGGTTATAAGTGACCTAATGATCATATTTTTAAGCACTTTTTGAAATGCCTTGATTTGGATATGTAACACATTTCATTTATTCTTTTTGGGTTATTTATGAAAGGTTTGATTATGATCTATGTGGATCACATGAAAATAAAGAAATATTAAGGGTGTTCCCTGATAATACTCCAACGATTTTTTTAAAGAAATTAATTTCTAGAGATAAAAATGGTTATGATACCTTGTTGAATAACCTTTGTAATTTTTATGAAACCTTGGAGATAGACCTTGGTGATATGATTATTAATGTCTAAATTAATTTTTATAGACAAATTTTTAGGTTATGATTCATGTTCTTATTGTTATGATATGGATATTTCTTATTCCTTTATTAAATTATTCATGTTCTAATTTATATCTCTTAAGTTCACATATAAACTGCTTCACTTGTTTTCCCTTAATGGGCCTTCTTCTCACCCTTTACTATGATGTATGTCCCCAAGATGTGAGATTCAGTAATTGTACTTATTATTAACCTATTATGAATCCTTTCAAGTGTATTGGAATAATGTTATATGTTTTCATGTATTATTTACCTTATTTCCAAGACACTAAAATTTAAAATATCCCATATTTGTAAAATTAGTTGTAATGTTTTGTAATAAAAAGGAGATATTTTATTATTGGTATCAAAGAATAGTTTATTTATTTGTAGAAATTAGGGTATGATAACTTTATGAATAACCCTATAAACAAATTTAGTTTAAGAAAACTTCCTAGTATTTTGTGAAATATTAAGTAAGTTGTTTCCTGTCAAATAAATCCATGTTTAGATATTAACAAGTGGATGTGGCTTTAGAATAAATGTATTTAGAGGTAAAACCCAAAAACTCCTCTTTGAGATAGACTTGAATAGGAACTACTACATAGAAATGGGCCTTGCTGCACTCATTGTTTGACACTCTTGGGGGATTTTTTTGGTTAATGACAAACTTTTTAGGAACCATTATGAAGGATTTATAGAAAATTTAATTGTTGATAAGGAATAACATGTTTAAGCATGATGTTTGAAAACAAAAAAAATCCTTTAGAGTTATAAGATTCTTAAATGAAACAAGTTTTTCAGTAAGGTATTCTTATTTTAGAAAATGGAGGGAAATAAGAGGAATTGTAAAAATGGTGTCTGAAATGGACCATGTGTATAAGAACCCAAATCTTCTTTTCTGGTATGAATCTTGATTTCAGGTTGTTTTTGAGGAAAAAGGAAGATTTAGAAATTTTTTAAGTACATGTCATGTACTCTTGAGTACATGACATGTACCCTATTGTCGCGTGTAGCCATGTAATGTCCATGTAACATTCGAGTACATGGTCGTGTGAGGTGACCTAGCTAACTGTATAATGTGGGGATGATTGAGGTTAGTACACTGCGTTTACAATAAATGAATACACAGGGTAATTTTCTTTTTATTTGATTAATCATACCGAGGTTGCATCTAATATTCAAAAGCATATTCTTTTTCACGCGTTTTGTAAAAGAGAGCGATGAGACAACCGAGAACATCATGCTCCTCTTATTCCTCCGTCTGAGCTCCAATTGAGACGTCATGAGGTGCGTTGGATTCCCACTGGTGATTTCAATCATCCCCTAGATACTCTATTACCGATTTATCCTCTCTATTTATTTATCGAGGATTGATCAGTTTTTCCCTTTTTATAGATCTAAGCCATTCTAGGATGATTCAGGGGATGATGTTTTGGATTGTTCATTGTACGAAATCAAGGTAGGTGGTTTGTGACTTACATTAATTGTATTTGGATTATATAGGCTTAAGTGTCGAATACCCATGTTTAGGGTATCACATGTTTTTGAATTTAACCCTATTTAAGACCAATTATGGTGTGTGTTTTTTAGAAAGGGTTATTTGTTTATGTATAAGGTTTTATACATTGATTATTGATGTGTGTTCAATGTTTGATTGATTATGGTCATTGGGTCTAGGAAGCATGTTAGGCATGATTGTTATCCATGCCTCGTGTTATTAGGATGTAGTTGCTGAATATATTAAATGCATTTGTTTCACATTGTGAATGTATGACCAAGTGAAATTGACTATGAGGGCTTCCTGAGGTAGGTTCATTTATGTATTAATTTTTGTTATGTTGACTCTAAGGCATTGACTGTGAGAGATATTGGGTTGTCATTTACCAGGGGGGTTAGACTGTGAGAGATACCCAAAGAGTCAATATTAAATGAGTATTGGACCATAGGGAATTTACTATGAGAGCATCCAAAGGGTCATTATAATATATATTGTTGTTATGCAGACCAAGGGGTGTTGACCATGAGAGCTACCCAGGTGTTCGTTTGTAACTGATTAGTACTATGTGTGACCAAAGGTGTGAGACTATGTAAACATTACCAGAGAGTCGTTATTATTCTATTGAAATGCTGATATGTGAAACTAGAGGGGATTTGACTGTGAGAACTTTCCCAAAGAGTTGCTTGTGAATAATTGAATTATTGTGACGAGTCTGCCAAGCCAATGCACAAGCTTGGACTCAGTCTTACTTGTTTGTTAGATGGTCCATTGATATATCTATTTTTATAATACATAGTGGATACAAAGATTAGGATAGATCCTGAGGAAACATTTTCCAATGATTGAATATTTAATAATATAAATGAATGTAATTGTAAAATGTAGGATTGTTTAGTTTTGAGTACTTTCTAGTTTATTTCTTCATTAGGCATATTGGATGCTATATATATTCACTGATAGTAAGACATGAATATTTTGGTGGTTGCCTACTGGGATTCGTCTCACACCCTATTTGGGTCATGATTTTAGACTTAAATAGGTTATATTGTTGCAAGTATAGATAAGGGAAAACATCATTCTTCATCTGGTACTTGATTGCTACTAGAGCTGGAGAGCATGAGACAAGCTGAGGCTTACGATGCTGCGGAGTTTACTATTTTCTATACTTGAGTCTAGTATTATATTTCCAGCATTTTTACTTGTTTGGTTGCTTCCCTAGATACATGTGAAATGTATCATATATTTATTTATGCTGCAGTTTTTTATATTATCAATCTTCCATTGTTTACTACAGTTATATGGTATTATGTAACGCCCCGACCCTAGTTGCCTAGAGTCGGTGCATTATTACATAACATTGGCATGATCATAAGAAAGATCAAATCTCGAAAGACCGATTGGTTTAGTAGCCTTGGAAAATGCCAGATATATTCATAAGTTTTACATTACATTATAAAATGAAAAACTACTACAACAACATAATGACTCAATAGACCACACTATTATCCCCTCATAAAATCCCTGCAGGTCATTCATAATTTACTTCTTCACTTCCTAGGAAAAATAAAACATAGAAAAGGGGTGAGCTCAAATGCCCAGTAAGGATAACAATATAGCAGAAACTTTCATAAATAAGAATAAACATTTAAGGCAATGTATAACTAAAACAAAAGCCTTTTAAACTTGAACATCAACATAATATGGCAAAAGTAAAATGAAATAATGCCATTTACTCATTCACATGGATATTCTACTAATCGAATAATCACATGCAAAAATCACTAACCACTTTCATAATGTTGGAATGCATAATGCCAGACTATCATAACCACATAGCCAAGGCCTCGTGCCAAGACTACAAATAAGATTTTGTCAAGGCCTTGTGCCAAGACACTAGTTTGTCTCATGAGACCTACCGATGAATCGAGGAGCTATAGCGGGCTCCACCCGTCACTTATTAAGTCCAATGCATTCCCATATGAAAAGGCTTAAACATAACATAAACATTCGTATTAAAACTAGCATACGAAATGTCAATAATTTCACCATAAACTATGAATGGTATAAAAATAGCACATCCACAGTCAAACATATCACAAAACCTTCAATACAATATAGAAGTTTTGTATCATAATAAATCAACTTCAAATAATCTTAAAATTCATCAAAGGATGTTGACATAGATGAAATCAAAATTCTTTTTAAAGAAATATCTCCTTTTATTTTGAAATCATTTAAGATCCATATAAAATAAAACATTTTCTTTGAAAATATTCTTATAAGCTTGTAAGGGAAGCTTTGAAGATTTTATAATGGCGGAAAATAGCCGCACCCGCCGTATAAGTTAAAAAAAACATTCTTACCTTAATTCCGTCGAAAAGGTTAAAAGGACCTTGTTTTGAAAACGACCGAAAGATTCCTTTATAAACCACTTATAAAAGTCAAAAAGGGTATAAATGACTTTAACTCATATTCTAGTAAATAGTAAAAATGTTTTGAAATGTATTTTTAAGAAACATGGATGTGGATGATAAAGAGATCCCAGTAGATTATTACGTATAAACAACCTCCGATAATGAAGAGATTGTGAAATAACCCTTACCTTGAACTTTTCCTTGGTTGGGGTAGGTTAACCTCCTGTATAATGGTGAAATAATTGTTATTAAATTGTACAAGAATCATATACATTAATATGATATCATATATGATCTTTTAACATTGCTTTATTAATAATATCTTAGTATTATCGTCGTTTCGGGTGATAATCGATTCGTTCTTCTTAAATGTTTGGTTATGTAAGACATGTTTGTAATGGATAGATTATATCTTATTCATAATCAGAATGATATTAACATTATTTTTAACCCTAAAATGAGAATAATACTTGAATGGATATGATGGAGAACGAATCTTATCGCGTTCGTGGAGACGGTAGTCCGTACGTACGCACGAACGCTACTTCCATTTAATTTTTATTTTAAAAGAATAAAATCCAAATGATACATAGGTATATTACTATTCTAGTATAATTTAATATTTTATATATGTTACTTAAGTTCATTAACACCATCCTTTATACGTTCCATGTGTGGTATGAACGAGTCATATCATTTTAAGGGGGCGGTAGTCCGCACTTCCTCAAATGAAATTATCGTATGTATATACAACATGAAACGAATAATGGAATGAAATAAAATGGAATTACAGAAGCTTATATATAAAATATATATCATTAATATCATATTTAATTACAGTTCCATCATAATGGCCACCATGAGAGGTGGTAAGATGTATTTGAACAATCATCGTTTCGTGAGGCGTTAGTTTGCCATCCACAGAAACATTATGTTCATCATCCATTAGATGGAGTTGTGTGTTTGTGTAGTTTGAATCCTTCTTATAACAACATCCTAGTATATTGAGGATACTGGTGTTGTTACAAAAGAAAGGAAATAAAAAGATTTTGGGGGTTGGAGAAGCAAAATAAATGAAAATACTTTAAGAAAAATTGTTACCTTTAATTTAGGTAACTCACTTTGGTTGGAACCAAAGGACTTCTTGAAATGCTTTCTGCCTAAGGGGAAGCTTCAAGTAGGAGGAGAGGGATGTGGGGAGCTTAGTTGGGCAGAGTTTTGATGAGCCAAGTGGCTTGAGAGGTGTGAGGAAAAGAGAAGGAGGAGTGCCCTTTTATAAGAGGGGTGAGGGGAACCTTTGGAAAAGTTAGAAATATTAATTTATAATAAATTCATATTCGGTTTCCAAAGGCTCCAAAGTTGACTATTCAAAGGCTGAGGTAGGGATAGGTCTAAAACAACTCATACAATATAATTTAGACAGGTTTGGGTACTTATATTAACATTATCTTTAAGTATTAACTCTAAGTTAATTAGTTTCACTTTTACAATGTCTCTTTGTATTTTTATATAATATGGTTAATAAACTTACTATATACATCCAAGAGACCCCCAAGTGGTCCATTAATGATTAACCTATCATAATATAAGTTTCTTGGCCGAACCTTATATTTTTAAGAATTTAATATCAATTAATAATATAATATTTGTTTTAAGAACTCTTTTATGTCAATTTTGACACTATTCAATAGTTGATTTTTGTGAAACTCATAACAGATTGATTACTTCTAACAAATTCAATTAAATCAATCCTAATATATCATATTATCCTAGAAAATTAGTTTAATTCATTAAAAGTTTCATATTATATTTATTTGGGTATTTATAATATCAATTATTTTAATTTTTCACTATTATAGTAATTACTGCATCATCATTGTGTCATAAATAAAATAACTTATTTAATGTCTAAAAATTATAAATAAAATATCATTATGTAGAAAATCTTTTTATCTTTCTAATGAATATTTATAATCGAAAATCCAACATGTATAACCCTATGTAACAATTGTTCTTCTAAAAGATGTAAGCTTATGCCATTTTTATTTTTATTTAAGCTTTATTAATATAATGTGTCATTATCACTTACAAGTGGATCCATGGGGTCCCAAAATAGACCCAAAGATTCCCATGGTCGACCATGTATCAACCAATAGGGTTAAGACACGTTTTAGGGTAATTTAGTATTATTATAATATTATTTTTTTAACCCTTATTTACCGGATTTACCCTTAACCATGGTAAATAAAATATTTACCGCAGTAATTATTCAAAATGTCTAAAAATAAAAGTTACCTATTTACAAAATTTGAACATCCTGATTCCAATTATGGAATCCATTTTTATAAATTCAAAACACAGAAGTGGAAGAAATTAATTTAAAATTAATTCCCTCTGTCAAAACAAAAAGCGTGTTTTTAAGAGATAATAACTATCAAAAGATTGACACTTGTTTATGTTCGGTTTAATTGTAAAATTATGTCCAATGACCAACATTATATTAAATGGTAAAAATATATTCTAAATATACTTTAAAACCACTCAAATTCATAATTTATCACTATTAATTATTTTGATTAAAAAAGTTGTTTTTAATTAATATTTAGTAATTTTCACTATTCATCAAAATATAAAAGTTATCCGAAAAGTACCAAAATTTCACCCTAGGATAATTTCGATATTCCGAATCCAAAAATGAAGTCCATTTTGAAATATAAAATATATATGATTTCAAAAAGTAGGTATAACTATTCACAACGGCTAGTTTAATTAGTTGTGGTGTGTGTTAGAACTCGAGGTTGCGTACAACACACGCTATCGCATTATTCGAAGGGAAACGTACCGTGGAAGCTTGGGGTGTTACATTCTCCCCTCCTTCAAATAATTGCATCCTCGCAATTTCTAGGGTATTACTGCATAAAAAGACTCGGGTGGTTCTTCATCATAAGTTCCTCGGGTTCCCACGTTGCCTCTTCCATCTTATGGTTTCTCCACAAAACTTTTACCAGACGCGTTGTCCGGTTTCTCAGTACTTGTTCTCTTGTATCAAGAATCTTGACGGGCTCTTCGCAATAAGACAGATCAGGTTCCAGTTCTAATTCTTCATAGGTGAGTACATGCGTCGGATCAGGCATGTATTTCCTCAATAGAGATACGTGGAACACATCGTGAACTTTGGAGAGACTTGGTGGCATTGCCAATCGGTAAGCTACAACCCCAATTCGTTCTAGAATTTCGAAAGGTCCGATGTACCTGGGACTCAATTTACCTTTCTTACCAAAACGTATGACTCCCTTCCACGGAGATACCTTCAGGAAAACATGATCACCGACTTGAAATTCCAAATCCTTCCTTCGATTATCGGCATAGCTCTTCTGCCTACTTTGAGCTGCTTTGATGTGATTTTGGATTACCTTTACCTTTTCCATCGTTTCCTCCACTAGTTCTGGACCTACAAGTTTTCTTTCACCGACGTCATCCCAACAGGTTGGTGTACGACATCTCTTTCCGTATAACGCTTCATATGGTGCCATCTGAATACTCGAATGGAAGCTATTGTTATAGGAAAATTCTACCAGAGGTAAATATTGATCCCACATACCCTGAAAGTCAAGTGAGCAAGATCTCAACATGTCTTCTAAGGTTTGAATAGTCCGTTCTGATTGTCCGTCTGTCTGAGGGTGGTAAGCAGTGCTCAAATTAAGTTCAGTATCCAGGGATTTCTGAAGACTTTTCCAAAATCTTGAAGTAAAACGGGGATCACGATCAGAAACAATTGATAAGGGTACTCCATGAAGACTCACAACTTCATTAATATATAGTCTTGCTAGACGTTCCAGGGGTAGATCTTCTCTTATAGCAAGAAAATGTGCTGACTTGGTAAGACGATCAACAATAACCCATATTGCATCGTTCCTTCTAGGAGTCTTTGGTAGCCCCATGACAAAGTCCATCGTAATATTGTCCCATTTCCACTCCGGTATAGGAAGAGGTTGCATGACTCCTCCAGGCTGTTGCCTTCCAGCTTTCACTTGTTGACAAACCATACATCTTGACACAAAATCAGCAATCTCCCTCTTCATATTGTCCCACCAAAAATGTTCTTTCAAATCTCTATACATTTTGGTGCTCCCAGGGTGTATAGAGAAATTGGAACTATGAGAATCATCCAGAAATTCCCTTTTTAGATCAGGTATATTGGGAACACAAAGTCTCTTCCAGAATTTCAAAATTCCATCTTCATACACAAAGTCTCTCAATCTCCCATCATTCACAGCTTTAACCTTCTTCTGAAATTCTTCATCATCGGTCTGAGAACTCTTAATCCTTTCTAGTAAAGATGGTTTGGCAACCATTTGAAAAAGCATTGATGTTTCACCTTCCCTGGTTATTCCCATGTCCATCTTCACTAGATCCATGATAATTGGATCCCTTTCAATTCTCATATTGTTCAAAACTCCATGGTCTTTTCTACTCAAAGCATCTGCCACCTTGTTTGCCTTCCCTGGGTGGTAGTGTATCGTACAATCATAATCCTTGAGTAATTCAAGCCATCTCCTTTGCCTCATGTTGAGTTCTTTTTGTGAGAAAATATACTTCAAACTCTTGTGATCAGTATAAATCTCACATTTTTCACCATAGAGGTAGTGCCTCCATATCTTCAAAGAAAAGATCACTGCTGCTAACTCGAGATCATGAGTAGGATAGTTTTGTTCATGAATTTTCAACTGTCGTGATGCATAGGCAATAACTCTATCATTCTGCATAAGGACACAGCCAAGTCCTTTCTTCGATGCATCACTATAAATAACGAACCCATCATTCCCTGATGGTAGAGTCAATATAGGAGCATTGACTAATCTTCTTTTCAGTTCTTCAAAACATTCTTCACACTCTTTTGTCCAAACAAATTTAACCCCTTTTCGTGTGAGCTTCGTTAATGGGTTTGCCAATCGGGCAAAATTCTGGACGAAACGTCGATAATAACCTGCCAAACCAATAAAACTACGTACCTCAGTTATACTCGTAGGTGCTGTCCATTCTTGGATTGCCTTGGTCTTAGAAGGATCAACAGAGATTCCATCTTTAGAGACAATATGGCCAAGAAAAGAAATCTCCTGAAGCCAGAATTCACACTTGCTAAACTTTCCATATAATTCATGCCTCCTCAGAGTCTTCAAGATAATGCGCAAGTGATTTTCATGATCTTCATAGGTTTTGGAGTATACCAATATATCATCAATAAATACTACCACAAATTCATCGAGATACTCCTTGAAAACTCTATTCATCAGATCCATGAATACAGATGGTGCATTAGTCAATCCAAACGGCATTACAGTAAACTCGTAATGCTCATACCTGGTTCGAAATGCTGTTTTCGGAATGTCTTCCTTCTTCACACACAACTGATGGTATCCAGATCGAAGGTCAATCTTTGAAAAGTATTGAGCTCCATGAAGTTGGTCAAATAAATCATCAATACGAGGTAGGGGATACTTGTTTTTTATCGTTATAGCATTGATCTCCCTGTAGTCGATACATAACCTCATAGATCCATCTTTCTTTTTAACAAAAAGAACAGGGGCTCCCCATGGAGAAACACTAGGGCGAATAAATCCCTTATTACTCAATTCCTCTAGTTGTTTCTTTAGTTCGACTAATTCTACAGTGGACATTCTATAAGGGGTCTTCGATATAGGCCTTGATCCAGGAATCAAATCAATGGAAAACTCAACTTCTCGTTCTGGAGGATGCCCAGGTAAATCTTCCGGAAATACATCTACAAATTCTTTCACAATAGGTACATCCTCTATTTGAACATTCCTTTCCTCACCGACAGTTATTTCATTCTCTTCCTCCCCAATAATTGAAGTAAGTTGAGCTACTGGGGGTGGATCTAAATAAGAATTAGGTGGTGACGATTCTGCTCTAAAAATAAGGTGTTCCTTATCATTATCATCAAGAATCGTAACCTCTTTCTTCTTACAATAAATCTTCGCATCATAGTCCGAAATCCAGTCCATACCGAGGATTATATCAAACTCAATCATAGGTATGATGATGATATCAGCAGATAAAGAAAATTTATGTGCTCTAATGGGGACTGATTCACAAAACTTTGTTGCAATGATACTTCCCTTAGGAGTTTTAACTGAAAACTCCCTTATTAAATCAAATTGGAAATATCTAATTTTCTTAGCAAACTGGGAAGATATGAAACAATGCGATGATCCAGAATCAAATAATGCATTTTCTAAACTTGAGGAAACCATTAAATTACCTGCCACCACGTCTTTCGGAGCTTCTACCTCAGCAGTAGTGATAGCATAAGCTTGGCCTTGATCCCTTGGCCTTTTCTGAGGTAAGTTCTCCTGACGCTTAGGACATTCATTTGCATAATGCCCCATCTCCCTGCAATTGTAGCACTGAATGTTGGTAGCTTCCTTCTTCCCCTTGCAATCATGAGCTTGGTGGCCTTTTTCACCACACTTGTAACAGACTCCCATTCCCTTCAAGCAAGTACCAGGATGTTTCTTCCCGCATTTACCACAAGATGGATATTCAACCTTTCCCTTCTTCCCCTTATTTCCATTCCCAGATTGATCAGCAGGTCTCTTCTTCTCTTGCTTTGATTTAAAGTCATAAGACTTAGAGAATTCCTTTTCGGTCTTGATAGCACATGAGACAATGTCTTCATACGATGAAAAGGATTGTGAGACTAATGCTCGGAGGAGAAATGGTTTTAACCCATAAAAGAAACGATCAATCTTACTTCTTGGGTTGTGAATATAATCTCCAGCATACCTTGCTAACCTTGTAATGTTAGCCTCATACTTTGTGACATTCTCATCCTCCTTTTGTCTCAGACTTAGAAATTGCCTTTCCATATCTGCTCGATGGTCGCGAGGAAAGTATTTTTCTAAAAATAAATCTTTGAACTCACTCCATTCCATATTTGATACTTCATCATCTTCCTTCGTATTTTGAATCAATGACCACCATTGATCAGCATCTCCAGTGAGGCGGTAAACTGCCATGGTAACTTTTTCCCTTTCACTACTCCCCAAAGCCTGAAATATTTTATCTAGGGAAAATATCCATTGCTCAGCTACTAAGGGATTTGTACTCCCATTGAACGTTGGTGGTTGTTGCCTCATGAATCGATCTAACATTGATCCTCCACGCTGCGGATCAGGGTGCTCCATACGGGTAAGGTTATTATTCATAACCTGAGTAAGTTGTCCCAGTATGGTGATTAGCTGATCGGCACCAGTTGCATCACCAGCTCCACTATAATTATCTTGAGCAGGAGGGCAATCCCTACATGGAGTTCATGCATTGATACGGTTTCCATTTCTTCCACTAGGCGCCATTTCTAAACAATGGCATAAACTAGATTAGTTTATGAATCAAAATACATAATCCCATACTTATAAAACACTTAACATAAATTGAACTATCTATGGATATAATCCATAATCATAAATATGTTTTCTTTGAGTAAGTATATACTCATAAACCCTTCATAATGATTTGTAAAGAAAGTGAGAGTTATCCTAAGCATATCCCCCGGGAGTGTCGTAACCAAGAGTGCAGCAAGGCCCGTTGTCGTGCACCAGTTCCCATTCAAGTCTAGCTCAAAGCGGTTTTTTCGGGTTTTACCCCTAGGTACATCTGTGCCAGAGCCGCCTCTACCTGCTCGTATCCAGACAGGGATGTATTGCTCGGAAAACTCACAAAATCTCTACAATACCAAAATTCTAGGAAGTTCTTCTATACTAATCCTCAAAGTTCATCTTAGGTCTACGTGCTCTAATCAGAGTTTATCTAAATCTAGCTTCCAAGGTTTGTACTAAACTTCCTCTGATACCAACTGTAACGCCCCGACCCTAGTTGCCTAGAGTCGGTACATTATTACATAACATTGGCATGATCATAAGAAAGATCAAATCTCGAAAGACCGATTGGTTTAGTAGCCTTGGAAAATGCCAGATATATTCATAAGTTTTACATTACATTATAAAATGAAAAACTACTACAACAACATAATGTCTCAATAGACCACACTATTATCCCCTCATAAAATCCTTGCAGGTCATTCATAATTTACTTCTTCACTTCCTGGGAAAAATAAAACATAGAAAAGGGGTGAGCTCAAATGCCCAGTAAGGATAACAATATAGCAGAAACTTTCATAAATAAGTATAAACATTTAAGGAAATGTATAACTAAAACAAAAGCCTTTTAAACTTGAACATCAACATAATATGGCAAAAGTAAAATGAAATAATGCCATTTACTCATTCACATGGATATTCTACTAATCGAATAATCACATGCAAAAATCACTAACCACTTTCATAATGTTGGAATGCATAATGCCAGACTATCATAACCACATAGCCAAGGCCTCGTGCCAAGACTACAAATAAGATTTTGTCAAGGCCTTGTGCCAAGACACTAGTTTGTCTCATGAGACCTACCGATGCATCGAGGAGCTATAGCGGGCTCCACCCGTCACTTATTAAGTCCAATGCATTCCCATATGAAAAGGTTTAAACATAACATAAACATTCGTATTAAAACTAGCATACGAAATGTCAATAATTTCACCATAAACTATGAATGGTATAAAAATAGCACATCCACAGTCAAACATATCACAAAACCTTCAATACAATATAGAAGTTTTGTATCATAATAAATCAACTTCAAATAATCTTAAAATTCATCAAAGGATGTTGACATAGATGAAATCAAAATTCTTTTTAAAGAAATATCTCCTTTTATTTTGAAATCATTTAAGATCCATATAAAATAAAACATTTTCTTTGAAAATATTCTTATAAGCTTTTAAGGGAAGCTTTGAAGATTTTATAATGGCGGAAAATAGCCGCACCCGCCGTATAAGTTAAAAAAAAACATTCTTACCTTAATTCTGTCGAAAAGGTTAAAAAGGACCTTGTTTTGAAAACGACCGAAAGATTCCTTTATAAACCACTTATAAAAGTCAAAAAGGGTATAAATGACTTTAACTCATATTCTAGTAAATAGTAAAAATGTTTTGAAATGTATTTTTAAGAAACATGGATGTGGATGATAAAGAGATCCCAGTCGATTATTACGTATAAACAACCTCGGATAATGAAGAGATTGTGAAATAACCCTTACCTTGAACTTTTCCTTGGTTGGGGTAGGTTAACCTCCTGTATAATGGTGAAATAATTGTTATTAAATTGTACAAGAATCATATACATTAATATGATATCATATATGATCTTTTAACATTGCTTTATTAATAATATCTTAGTATTATCGTCGTTTCGGGTGATAATCGATTCGTTCTTCTTAAATGTTTGGTTATGTAAGACATGTTTGTAATGGATAGATTATATCTTATTCATAATAAGAATGATATTAACATTATTTTTAACCCTAAAATGAGAATAATACTTGAATGGATATGATGGAGAACGAATCTTATCGCGTTCGTGGAGACGGTAGTCCGTACGTACGCACGAACGCTACTTCCATTTAATTTTTATTTTAAAAGAATCAAATCCAAATGATACATAGGTATATTACTATTCTAGTATAATATAATATTTTATATATGTTACTTAAGTTCATTAACACCATCCTTTATACGTTCCATGTGTGGTATGAACGAGTCATATCATTTTAAGGGGGCGGTAGTCCGCACTTCCTCAAATGAAATTATCGTATGTATATACAACATGAAACGAATAATGGAATGAAATAAAATGGAATTACAGAAGCTTATATATAAAATATATATCATTAATATCATATTTAATTACAGTGTCATCATAATGGCCACCATGAGAGGTGGTAAGATGTATTTGAACAATCATCGTTTCGTGAGGCGTTAGTTTGCCATCCACAGAAACATTATGTTCATCATCCATTAGATGGAGTTGTGTGTTTGTGTAGTTTGAATCCTTCTTATAACAACATCCTAGTATATTGATGATACTGGTGTTGTTACAAAATAAAGGAAATAAAAAGATTTTGGGGGTTGGAGAAGCAAAATAAATGAAAATACTTTAAGAGAAATTGTTACCTTTAATTTAGGTAACTCACTTTGGTTGGAACCAAAGGACTTCTTGAAATGCTTTCTTCCTAAGGGGAAGCTTCAAGGAGGAGGAGAGGGATGTGGGGAGCTTAGTTGTGCAGAGTTTGGACGAGCCAAGTGGCTTGAGAGGTGTGAGGAAAAGAGAAGGAGGAGTGCCCTTTCATAAGAGGGGTGAGGGGCACCTTTGGAAAAGTTAGAAATATTAATTTATAATAAATTCATATTCGGTTTCCAAAGGCTCCAAAGTTGACTATTCAAAGGATGAGGTAGGGATAGGTCGAAAACAACTCATCCAATAGAATTTAGACAGGTTTGGGTACTTATATTAACCTTATCTTTAAGTATTAACTCTAAGTTAATTAGTTTCACTTTTACAATGTCTCTTTGTATTTTTATATAATATGGTTAATAAACTTACTATATACATCAAAGAGACCCCCAAGTGGTCCATTAATGATTAACCTATCATAATATAAGTTTCTTGGCCGAACCATAGATTTTTAAGAATTTAATATCAATTAATAATATAATATTTGTTTTAAGAACTCTTTTATGTCAATTTTGACACTATTCAATAGTTGATTTTTGTGAAACTCATAACAGATTGATTACTTCTAACAAAGTCAATTAAATCAATCCTAATATATCATATTATCCTAGAAAATTAGTTTAATTCATTAAAAGTTTCATATTATATTTATTTGGGTATTTATAATATAAATTATTTTAATTTTTCACTATTATAGTAATTACTGCATCATCATTGTGTCATAAATAAAATAACTTATTTAATGTCTAAAAATTATAAATAAAATATCATTATGTAGGAAATCTTTTTATCTTTCTAATTAATATTTATAATCGAAAATCCAACATGTATAACCCTATGTAACAATTGTTCTTCTAAAAGATGTAAGCTTATGCCATTTTTATTTTTATTTAAGCTTTATTAATATAATGTGTCATTATCACTTACAAGTGGATCCATGGGGTCCCAAAATAGACCCAAAGATTACCATGGTCGACCATGTATCAACCAATAGGGTTAAGACACGTTTTAGGGTAATTTAGTATTATTATAATATTATTTTTTTTAAACCTTATTTACCGGATTTACCCTTAACCATGGTAAATAAAATATTTACCGCAGTAATTATTCAAAATGTCTAAAAATAAAAGTTACCTATTTACACAATTTGAACATCCTGATTCCAATTATGGAATCCATTTTTATAAATTCAAAACACAGAAGTGGCAGAAATTAATTTAAAATTAATTCCCGCTGTCAAAACAAAAAGCGTGTTTTTAAGAGATAATAACTATCAAAAGATTGACACTTGTTTATATTCGGTTTAATTGTAAAATTATGTCCAATGACCAACATTATATTAAATGGTAAAAATATATTCTAAATATACTTTAAAACCACTCAAATTCATAATTTATCACTATTAATTATTTTGATTAAAAAAGTTGTTTTTAATTAAAATTTAGTAATTTTCACTATTCATCAAAATATAAAAGTTATCCGAAAAGTACCAAAATTTCACCCTAGGATAATTTAGATATTCCGAATCCAAAAATGACGTCCATTTTGAAATATAAAATATATATTATTTCAAAAAGTAGGTATAACTATTCACAACGGCTAGTTTAATTAGTTGTCGTGTGTGTTAGAACTCGAGGTTGCGTACAACACACGCTATCGCATTATTCGAAGGGAAACGTACCGTGGAAGCTTGGGGTGTTACATATTACTACTTTCAATACGGTTTAATATTTGTTTCCACTGTGTTACTCTGCCAATGAGGGAATAGTTTCCTTACTATCACACCCAAGTCCCTCGCTACTAGTCAGTAGCCTATGGAATTCAAGGAAATGTGCTTGAGGCCCTGTGACCAACTTGTTACGGGGCACCTTTGGGTGGAACCTTGAACCTAGATGTTACAAAGTGGAATTAAAGGATTTCTTCTCCACTTTTTCTTACTATTTGGATCTTATATACAGAGATAGAAAGGATTGTGTAGTTGGTAATAAACTGGGCATGGGATTAGCTAACCCATGTATAGTGAAAATCCAATTTACCTAAAATATTTCAATTTTTCTGGTTTTTCAATTATAAAAGTAGATTTAATTTCCCCATTGCGTGACACACTTGTTTTCTGCTGTTATTATTGATATTATTGAGATTTTACTTCTTTTTCAACCTAATGAGATGAGGGTATTCCATCTCATGCATCATATAGGCACTTGATATAGATCACATGTCATGAATTATTTTCATGCCATTTAGGGTGCATTACTGATTGCATGTTGCTGTGATAGAAGTTATGCAAGATATGAATGATGTTGTGATGGGTTCCTTGATAGAATACTAGCTATTTTGATAGGGTATTGGAATACGTAATGTTTCATTTATATGGATGCCAATATTTGGTTCCTAAGGTGTTATGGACTCTCTTGGATTGGAATTTGGTGGATCATGTTCAAACTATAATTCAATTTTGTCAAGTTATGATGTGAATAAGGATTCAAAACTTTGATTCGTGGGGGTATGGGCACTCACGGGTCAGAATTTGTCATGCCTTAGACAAAATTTTAACCTTTTAAGGGTTTAAAAGAAGTTCAAGAGGCCCAATATCTAGAAACCTTGAAAACACAACATGTGGTGTTATAAACACACTCCATGTGTTATTCTATTTTAGAGGAAACAACTTTTCATAAGTACACATCATGTACTAGAAGTACACGCTATGTAGTCCTTAACTGTGTTGCTGACTGTGTGAGAAGAGACATGGGGTTGGGAAATCATTAGTAGAACACACCATGTACTAGGAGTACACGATGTACCATAAGGACCGTGTGTCTGGCCGTGTGACTGACAACACGGGTGTATAAAGGTTAGTTTGTACACGCCATGTACCGATCTTGAACAATATATAGAGTCAACCATGTTTCTGACCGTGTGACCAATGACACAAGACAAAGGGACTTAACCAGTACACATCGTGTCTAATTTGAACACACCATGTAGTGTTGAACCAGCAAACCCCATGTGGTTTAGCCATGTAGAAGTACTTGGGAAGGAGAGAAAAATTCAAGTACACGCCATGTCATAGGAGGAACACACCATGTGTATGGGTGTTACACAACCAAGATTGTCATAGGTATATTCTCATATAAGAATTAGAGGGAACATTACGTGTATTCATGTTTTTTAATGCTCTATTTTTTCCTTCTCTTGTTCCTTTATTGAGATTATAAGTTTTTGTCCTTTATAATCTTGAACTGAGGTGTGTGCTTGACCTTGAAAAGTCATGTTGCTGACACATCCTCCAATTTTGTGTCAGGTAGAAGGCGAAGATCAGACACTAGAAATGGTAGACCATGGAATACCAGCACATCCCCCCCATCATGTCCATCATGGAACTAGCTGTTATACCAGAAAAAGGTGCTGATTCATAGTTCCATGAAGGCCTTTTGAGGATGTTACAGACTTTTCAGGGAGCACTGCATCATACCTCGTCTATTATAGAGCTGATGAGGGTGATCTAATAGCATCATAATCCCAATTTTTTAGGGGATGGAGGACCACAGGCTGTAGAGTCATGGTTGGAGGACATTCTTGCTATCTTTTAGCTTCTGGAGATTCCTTTAGGGAGGAGGGTGAATCTTACAACGTACATGCTACGTGATTACACCAGGGGATAGAGGGATGTTATCTCACAGTTGGGAAATCATCGAGATATGGCTTGGGAAGAATTTTAGAGGACCTTATATGACTATTTCTATCATGAGATGTTGAGGTTCAACTGAGCCTAAGAGTTCATGAATTTGGAGTAGGGATATCTTTCTGTGATGGACTACTCATCTCATTTTAAAGATCTTAATCACTTTGTACCTATTCTAGGAGTTAATTAGTTATCTTTGGATAATTGTTTTGACGATGGTCTCAGGTATGACATCCGATCGTAGGTGAATGTCTTCAGGCTAAATTCAGTGATGGATATAGTGAACCAAGTGCAGGTTATTGAGAGTAATATGAGGGAGTTGTGAGCTGTGAGATAGGGTGGTTCAGCATCTAGGGCTGGTAATCCTTTAACAGATAGCAGGAAGCGCTACAGGGAGCTTTCATGCTATGCATCTTCAGGTATCCAGGTAATATGATACCAGTGCAAGAAGAGTGGGCGTACGAGACCACATTGCCTAAAAGACCCAGTTGAGTGTCGGTTCTGACGAATGATGGGGAATATTCATCATTTTTTCTAGGTGTTCTCACCAGCAATGAGTGATAGGGGTTCTTCTATGACTCGACATTTAGGAGTAGGACCACTAGTTTCTCATCAGTCATAGAACTGGAGTTCTTCTGGCCATTCAGGCTGAGGATAAAGTCATGTCCGTGGTAGCCAGATGGTAGGATTTCAGCGAATGTAGGGTGGATCAGCTCAAGGTAGTCAAGAAGGGATATAGGGCCACAACACAGATCATACTTTTGTAGTGGAGAAGAACCAGAAGGAGAAGGATCACATACCCTCTTTGGTTAGAGGTACAATTCTAGTTGTCTCAGTTTTAGCATCTGTTATTTTCGATACAGGGGATTCCCATAGTTTCATATCTGTTGCTATTTTGGAGAGCCTTAGGCTCCGTATCTTTACTTATGAGGATTTTATGATTCTAGAAACTCTTTTTGGGCTTAGGACAACTAGTGTACATCTGTTCAAGGAGTTTCCTCTTGTGGTTGTGGGTGTCACTTCTTATGGGAACTCTATGCCTTAGAGATGACAGGTTACGATGTCAGTCTCGTAATGGACTGGTTAGTCTCCTTTCAGGCCTTTGTTGGTTACTATCACTATAGGGTGAGTTTTACATCACCATAGGGTGGGTCTTTTATACACAAGGGTCAATGGGATGTCCTGGAAAGAAGAGATGGACCCAAGCATCATGGGTTAGGAGGAATTACATCCCAAAATTCTAGTTTATATCTAGATGACCATGGGATTTAATAGATGTAATTTCCTCCAATGGTGGATCATTTCAGAGATGTATTTGCAGATGAATTTTCAGGTTTATGTTCGGAGCATGAGGTATATTTATCCATTGAACTTGTGATAGAAGCAACACTGATATCTATTCCTCCTTATAGGATGACTACATCAGAGTTACAAGATCTTAAGAAGTAGTTAGAGGAGTTGTAGGAAAAGGGTTTCATCCAACCCTGTACTTATCCTTGGGGTTCGCCTATCCCATTTGTGAAGAAGGCAGACAATACCCTCAAAATTTGTGTGTATTATCGGAAGCCGAACCAGTTGATGATCAATAACCAATATCCCTTATCGGGGATTGATGATCTCTTTGATCAACTTCGAGGAGCCCAGGTGTTCTCAAAGATTGACTTGAGATCCAGTTATCATCAGTTGCATATTAGACCGTCATATATACCTCTTATAGCCTTTCAGAGAAGGTATACTCTATACGATTATTTGGTTATGTTGTTCAGTCTCACAAACACACCTTCAATTTTCATAGAACTAATGAACCGAGTGTTCTATCCTTACCTGGACTCTATTGTGGTAGTCTTCATGGATGATATCTTGGTGTAATCTCACACTCTACATGACCATTCCACCCATTTGAGATCATTTTGAGTACACTAAGAGAGAATAAATTATATTCTAAGCTCTCAAAATGAATTTTTTTGATGGACTAGATTCACTTATTGGGTCATGTTATCTCATAGATAGAAGTATCAGTAGACCCAGAGAAAGTGAGAGAAGTAGTTTTTTGGGAGAAACCGAAGAACGTCTATGAAGTACGGAGTATTCTGGGGTTGAATGGTTACTATAGGTTCTTTATACAAGACTTTTCATCCATAAAAGTTCCCCTAAAAGGCCTGACTAAGAAGGGTGAAAAGTACTTGTGGAAATTTTCCTATGATTCAGCCTTTTAAGAGTTGAAAGGGAGATTGAATTCAGCACCGCTACTTATTTTCCTAAAGCCGGGAAAGAGTTACATCGTTTAGTGTGATGCATCTGGTATCAGGATGGGATCAGTGCTTATACAGGGGGAAGGAGTTGTTTCATATAGGTATCGGAAGTTGAGGACACATGGGAGGGATTACCCATCACATGATCTCGATTTGGTTACAGTTGTGAAGGCTTTGCACTATTTGATATATTTTCTTTTGGGAGATTATTTTGTGGTATTCACTTACCTCAAAATACTCAAGTATATCTTTACTCAGCGTGATCTTAATTTGAGATAACGAAGGTGGCTTGAGTACCTTCAATATTTTGACTTAGATCTTGCCTTCATGATTGGGAAAGGAAACTCATTGGCTAATGCGTTGAGTAGGAGGACTCATATACCAACAGCTCAAGAGGTCAGCAGTGAGTGGAAACTTATGTATTTGTTCTCTGAGATACATTTTTATTTGCATGATATACAAGGGAAGAATTCTCTTGCTTCTATATTTGTTACCTCTACTCTACTAGATCAAGTTTGAATAAGGAAGCTATCATATTATGAATGACTAGTCCTATGGGAGAGTGTGTCAGGAGAGGAACCTACTCCTAGGTGTACCTTTGGTGAGGATGAGGTCTTTCATTTTCATGGATGTGTATGGGTTTCGGTCGACATACATGAGGAGTTGATGTAATATTTTCATTCCTCAACTTTTCCAGTTCATCCTGGTGTCACCAAGATGTATCAAGATCTACACCATCAGTATTGGTGGTCAAACATTAAGAGAGATGTTGCATGATTTCTTATGAGATGTTCCATCTGTCAGTAGGTGAAGGCGGAGCATCAATGACCAACAGGGCTTTTGCAGTAGTTATCCATTTTTGAGTGGAAGGGGAATTATGTAGTAAAGAATTTCATTACGGGTATAATGAGGTCTCCTATAGGAAATGATGTGGTTTGAGTTGTTTCTGAAAGAATCAAGAAGGTCACTCATTTCTTGATGATCAAGGGATCCTTTAGTGTTGATGAGCTTGAAAGGTTGTAAATCTGAGAGATTGTACGATTGCATGGAGTTCTTCACTCTATCATTTCAGACAAGGATTAATGGTTTACTTATCGTGTCTAGAAGGGACTATATAGGGATTTGGGTATTCAAGTAATTTTGAGTACAACATACCATCCCCAGATAGATTTCCAGTCTGAGAACATGATTTAGGTTTTGGAGGACATGCTGCGAGCATGCATCCTGGATTTCAAGGGATCTTAGGAGTGACACATACCCTTAGTGGAGTTTTCCAACAATAATAGTTTTCAAGAAATGATTCAGATGGCACCTTATGAGGCTTTATATGGTAGGACATACCGATCACCCCTATGTTATCTAGAGGCAGGGGAGGTAGTTATGATGGGACCTCATCTTGTCTAGGAGACCACTGAGTAGGTGGAGTTGATTCAGAAGAGGATTCCTACTGCATAGTCTCAACATAAATCATATGATGATTAATGGAGATGACCTATGGAGTTTGAGTTCGGATATCAGTTTTTCTTACATGTCACATTGAGGTTGGAAAATATGAGGATTAGGAGATATGGAAAGATTTCACCAAGATACATTGGGCCATTAGAGGTTTTGGAGAGAGTTGGTATTGTTTCCTATCGGTTGTAGTTACCTCAGAGGTACCAGGCTATACACAACATCTTCCATGTTTCTCATTTACAACATTACTTTTCAGATCCATATCATGTTTTCCAACCCGAGGAGGTTGAGTTGGAAGTGGATGCATCCTTTGAGGAGTGCCCTATACAGATTGTGGATCACAGTATGAAGGTTCTCTATGGCTGGTTTGTTCCTCTGGTACGGGTGCTATGGCAGAACGACCGATTATAGGATGAGACTTGGGAGAGGGAGGTTGACATACGATCACAGTGGCCAGAGTTGTTTGATGTTTCATCTCTACCACCCTTGGAAGGGAAATTCAGGGATGATTTTCTTTAAGAGGGAAAAATTTAAAGAACCTGGATCTTCTTTTCAGGTATGAATCTTTATTTCTGGTTGTTTTTCATGAAAAAGGAAGATTTTTTAATTTTCAAAGTACATATTGTGTACTATTGAGTACACACCGTGTACCTTGTTACCGCATGTATTCATGTAATGGTCATGTAACTGCTGAGTACATAGCTTTATGAGGTGACCTGGCTGACCGCCTAAAGTGGATCCAGTTGAGGCAAGTACATAGTGTTTACATTAAATAAACACACTGTGTACTTTTATTTTTATTTTATTAATCAGACTAGGGTCATGTCTAATCTCCAGAAACATCTTCTTCTTCCCGTGTTTCTTATAGGAGAGTGACGAGATGACCAAGAACTTCGAGCTTTTCCTATTCCTATATCTGAGCTCTGATTGAGACGTCACTGGGTGCGTTGGATTCCCATCAGGGGGTTCTATATTTCCCTAGAGCCTCTCTTCCTAATTTATCCTCTCTCTTGAGTTATCAAGGATTTATATTTTTTTCCATTTTCTTATATCTACGCCATTCTAGGCTGATTCAAGGTCCAACATTTAGGAGTTTTTATCGTATGACATCAAGGTAGGCGGTTTGTTCCTTCCTTTAATTGCCTTTGGATTATATGCTCTTAAGTGCCGAATACCCAGGTTTAGGGTATCGCATGTTTTGGAATTTAACCCTATTTAATACCTGTTATGGTGTGTTTATTTGAGAAAGTTTTATTTATTTATGAATAATGTTTTATATCTTGATTATGGATGTGTGTTCCATGTTTGATTGATTATGGTCATTATGTCTGGGAAGCATGATTGGCTTGCTTTTCTTCCATGCCTCGTGTTGTTAGGATTGAGTTGCTAATTATATTAAATTCTTGTGTTTCGAATTGTGAAATAATAACCAAGGGGAATTGACAATGACATATTCCCCTGGTAGGGTCATTTATGTATGAATTTTTGTTATGTTGACCCTAAGGTATTGACTGTGAGAGCTGTCGGGTGGTCATTGTCCATAGGGGTTAGACTGTGATAGATACCCAGAGTGTCATTATTAAATGAGAGTTGAACCATAGGGCATTGACCGTGAGAGATTCCTGAGGGTTATTATAATTTATATTGTTTCTATGCAGACCAAGGGGTATTGATAGTGAGAGATAACCAAGTGGTCATTTGTAATTGATTAGTACTATGTGGGGAGAAAGCGGTTGAATTGTGTGATCTTTCCTAGAGGGTCATTATTATTCTATTGAATTGATTATATATGAAACCAGAGGGTATTTTACTGTGGGCAGTTTCCCAGAGGGTTTCTTGTGAATAATTGAATTATTATGACAAGTCTTCCAAGACAAAGCACAAGCTTGGACTCAGTCTTACTTATTTGTTAGATGGTATTTTGAGACATCTTTTTTTCTATTACAAAGGTGATACAGAGATTAGGATAGATCCTGATGAAACATTATTCAATTATTGAATATTTAATAATGTAAAGAAATGTAATTGGAAACTGTAGGATTGTTTACTTTTGATTACTTCCTAGTTTATTACATCATTTTTCATATTGTATGCTATATATATTCATTGATAGTTAGGAACATATATTTTGGTGGTTGCCTATTGGGATTCATCTCATACCCTATTTGGGTCATGATTTTGGACCCAAATAGATTATATTTTTGCAGTTATAGATAAGGGCAAGCATCATTCTTCATTAGGAACTTGATTGCTATTGGAGATGGAGATCATGAGACCATGTTAAGGCTTACGA
Source organism: Viscum album (assembly GCA_963277665.1). Lineage (NCBI taxonomy): Eukaryota > Viridiplantae > Streptophyta > Magnoliopsida > Santalales > Viscaceae > Viscum > Viscum album. The sequence goes on along the minus strand of OY728135.1, from coordinate 1,252,753,011 downwards.
TGCTTTGGATTTTACTATTTTCTGTACTTGGGTTTCAGTATTGCATTTCCCGTATTGTGACTTGTTTTTCTGCTTTCCTAGATACATGTGACATGCATAATTTCTTTATATATGTTGAGGTTGTTTATACATCGGTCTTCCATTGCTTACTTATTTTGTATAGTATTACTGCTTTCGCTACTATTTAGTATTTGTTTCCGCTGTGTTACTCTTCCAATGACGGAATAGTTTTCCCACTATTGCACCGAAGGCCCTCACTTCTAGTCATCAGCCTTTGGTATTCGAGGAAATGACCGTGAGGTCATGTGACCAACTGGGTACGGTGAACCTTTAGGCGATACCCAGAACCGGGACGTTACAATGTGCTAACGACCCTCTGATGGAAGCCAAAATAAAAGATTTCATGAGAATAATGAATCAAATGATGCAAGATATGAGAAATAAATTGAATCAAGTCGAGAGAATGATTTCACCAAGAATAGAACAACATCCCATTGAGTCCTGTAGGCATCAAAGACCACCAACATTCATTGGATCTACTAACCCATTTATTTCAAAATAGTGGATAAACTCAATAAATAAGATAATTTTTGTAATTCTTTGTTCAGAATAACATAAAGTCACCCTGGATATGTATTGCTTAGAGGGAGAATACGATCAGTGGTGGGAAAAGATTAAAAACATGAGGATAAGAGGGGAGATTAAATCTATAGAGTGGGAAGAGTTCATATTGATCTTCTTCAATAAGTATTTCCCTCATTCGATGAGAAATAAAATAGAGAATCTATTTCTCAAGATGAAGCAGAAGGATAATGAATCTATTGGAAACTACAAGATGAAATTGAAAAGGTTTTCTTATTACACTTCTGGATTTTTCATAGATCCTAATGGTAAGGTTGATAGATTCTTAGATGGACTAAGACCTCATCTACAGAATAATCTATCCAACTAAGGCTATGAAAACTATGAGGAGTCATACGAAGTGGTATTAAAGTCGAACTGGAGTTTAGGGAGATGAAATGGTCCCATAAATCCAATTAAAATAAGAGATCTATAAATCCAACATTGGGTAGGATCATTGATTAAGGAATAGGTGTAAAAAAGTTTAACTTCCCACATGTAATAAATGTGGGAAGAAGCATTCAAGGAATTTCCTTCTCTAGAGTGGGAAGTGTTATAAGTGTGGAAGAGATGGCCATATCACTCATAATTTTTGTAGTGAGGTGAAGCCTAAACTTCTCAACACTAACAATAAAGGGGAGATAGTAAAGTACCTACCTGAATTACAATACTTCAAGTGTGGACATCTTGGGAACTTTTCCAATAATTGTTCGAATCTGAGGGTAATAAAGGGGAATCACTATAAGCCTCTTCATAGAACAAGGGAGAAATGTCATGATTTTTCTATCACAATGACTGAAGTTGAAGCATCAGATGATGTGGTGGTAGGTACTCTTATTGTTATCCCAAATCTAGAAAGTACTTTGTTTGATTCTGGTTCTACGCATTCCTTTATTTTCTCTATGTTTTCAAAGAATATAGAATCAATTCCTGAACCACTAAAAGTTGATTTATCAATAAAGAATCTAGGAGGGGTTATACAAGAATCAAAAGTGTTTATAAACTCTATTATTTACTTTATAGAGCATAATATTATCGCAAATATAGTAGTCATACCCATGTTGGAATTCGAAATTATACTAGGGATGGACTAGATCTCAAAGTATAATGATAAAATCAAATGCCGAAGCATGGAAATATCAGTAGTCTTGAATGGATGATCTAAAATTATCTTCTAAGGAGAAATATCTCAGCCTGATCTTTGTCTAGGAGAACCTTCTATAGAGTTCTTTATAGAGTTGATCCGTGAAGAATAAGAAGGAAATGAATGTATAAGGATAGATAATGTCCCTATCATTCAGGAATACATTATTGTATTTCATGAAGAGTTATTTATACCTCCACCAGAAAGAGGGGTAGAGTTATCTGTTGAACTCATGCATGGTTCCAAACTGATTTCAAAAACCATATATAAAATAGAAAATGTGGAGCTAGAGGAATTAAAAAAGAAACTCCAGGATCTTTTGGAGAAGGGGTTTATCCATCCAGGTGTGTCTCCTTGGGGAGAACCTATTATCTTTGTGAAGAAGAATGATGGATCAATGTGGCTATGCATTTATTATAAAGAACTAAATAGAATCATAGTGAAGAACAAGTACCCTCTTCTAAGAATTGATGAATTATTTGAATTGATTCTTGGGGATCATTTCATCTCCAACATTGATCTTTGATCCATTTATCATCAATTGAGGGTAAAGAAATAAGATATTCTAATAACTTCCTTATGATCAGGATATGGGCATTATGAGTTTGTTGTTATGATCATTGAATTGACTAATGCACCTTCTATTTTTATGGATTTCATGAATGGAGTCTTTAAAAACTACCTTGATAATTTTTTCATAGTTTTTATTGATGATATTATGATATATTCTTAAAGTCTTAATGAAAATGAGGATCATCTCAGGGTTATATTACAAACTTGGAGGAAGTAGTGGTTATTTGGAAAGTTTAGAAAGTGTGATTTTTTGATACAACAAGTTGATTTCTTGGGGAAAATTGTAACCGGTGAAGGAATCTCAGTTGACCATACAAAGACAAAGGTTATAGAGGAGTGGAATTATCCTACAACAGTAACTATGATTCGTAGTTTCCTTGGATTAGTAGGATACTATAGGAGGTTTGTGAAAAAAAATTCATGAATTTCCAATCCACTAACCAAGTTAACTTGAAAAGGGGTTAAGTTCATCGGGATAGAGTAGTGTGAAGATAGTTTCGTAGAGCTGAAGAAGAGATTGGTTACTGCACCCGTGTTTACTCTTCTATCAATTGAAGAAGGATTTGTTATTTTTAGCGATGCATATCTAAAAGGGATTGTGTGAATCCTCATGAAAAATGACAAGGTGATTTATTATGCATCACAACAACTAAAGCCTCATGAAAAGAATTATCCTATTCATGATCTTGATATGGTTGTGATTTTTTTGCTATGAAGATATAGAGGCATGATCTTTATGGCAGAAATATTATATATACACAGACCATCAATGTTTGAATTATATTGTCATGAAAAATGAATTGAACATGAGAAAAATGATATGGTTGGAAATTTTTAAAGAATATGATTGTTCAATTCATTATCATACCAGAAGAACAAAAAAAATTTCTAATGCATTAAGTAGGAAAGATGCTATTGTGATGGAAATGAAGAGGATTCAAAGAGATCCGTTGATCAAAGACCTAATAAAACTGGACATGGGAATCATAAGTTAAGGGATATCATCAACCCTATATCAACTAATTTCTCAACCATAATTACTAGAGAAGATCAAGAAATCTAAAAAAGAAGATCCTTTATTATAGAATACGATTGTGGCTATAAAGGATTGGAAGTTTCCCAAGTTCAATATTGATCAAGAAGGTGTACTAAAATTTCTTACAAGACTATGTGTTCCATATATTCCATAAATAAAGGAGTTGAGGGATGAAGCTCATATCCTTACATTTTCTTATGCATCCTGGAAGCACGAAAATATACAGGGACCTTTGTGATCATTATTGGGCGGATAATATGAAAAAGGAGATTATTGACTACACCACAAGGTTCTTGGTGTATCAGAAAGTGAAGGAAGAGTGGCAGCTTTCTAAATGGGTATTACAACCACTACCCATACCAGCATGGAAGTGGGACAATATCACTATCCAATTTATCACTGGTCTCTTGAGAACATACAATGGAAACAATACCATATGGGTTATAGTGGACCATATCACCAAGAATTCCCATTTTATCTCTATTCTGAAAGATTTATCTCTTGATCAAATTTCCAGGATTTACATGAAAGAAGTGTTAAGGATTCATGGAGTTCCACATTATATCATATCTAATCGTGATCCAAGGTTCACATCAAAATTTTGGAGAAGTCTTCAACATGTTCTGGGTACCGAATTGAATTTCAGTATGGCATGTCACCATCAAACCGATGTCCAATCTAAAAGTAATATTCAAACACTTGAGGACCTGGTGAGAACATGCTCAATTAAATTTAAAGGTGGATGGTATCAACATATCCCATTAGTTGACTTATTGTACAATAATATCTTCCACTCAAGCATTCAAATGGAACCCTATTAAGACCCATATGGGAAGTGATGTAGATCTCATACTTGTTGGGATGAAGCTAGTGATAGAAATCTTCTTGGGATTGATCTAGTGAAAGAGATGAAAGAAAAGGTTCATTCCATCCTATAAAACATTAAGGTTGATCAGAGTCGGAAGAAGAGCTATGCCGAAAACCATTTAAGGGTCTTAGAGTTTGATGTTGGTGGCAAATTCTCGCTTCTAATTTCTAAACGGAAGAGAGTCATGAGTATTTTGAAGAAAATAAAGATCATCCCTAGGTACATTGGCCCTTACAAAATTCTTGATCGCATAAGATCAGTGGCATATCATCTTGCACTTCCTCTAAATCTTGGTCAAGTTCAAGATGTATTGCATGTATCCCTCTTGAGGAAGTACATACCAAACGCTTCACATATTCTGAATCTAGAGGTTGTATAATTGGAACATGACCTCTCTTATGAGGACCTGCCGGTGGAGATCTTGGATTATAGAGACAAGGTTCTACACAATAAGGCTACCCACCTTGTTAAAGTGTTGTAGTGGAACCATAAATATTAAGAAGGCTTTTGGGATCCATATGAGACAATGTGGTAGAAGTACCCAAATATTTTCTCTTCTGAGAGTAGAAGTTGAATTTTTTAGGATGAAATTTCTTAAGGGGGAATAATGTAAGGACCCGAACTTTTGAATAATATGTTGTTTCTTGAAAATGTATGTTTTACTATTTTATAATAAATAAAAATATATAAGTATAAATGAAATGTGCCCATCGGGTTTTGACTATTATATAACTATTGGTTAATATGACAGTTGGAAACCATAATAATTTTTTTAATGTTATAATTATTGTTTTTAAATAGAAATGACAATGGATAATTAATGAAAAAATAATATTTGATGGCCTCTGCCAGTAGAATCATGCCATACGAAGCCCATTTGACGGGGCTTGGGAAGGAAGTAGAGTCATAGGGCTCTACTTCAGACCAATACCAAGTTGAACTTTGAAATGTTAATCTTGAATGAAATCGCATACAGGAGAAGTTCAAGTTGATTGAAATTACCACTCGGGTGATGTTATTTGAGCCACCCCAAGAGGCCATCACCATTACACACCTTACTCTTAGGCCCTATGTGGGTGTTATAAGGAGTTATGTAATGAGTCCATAGATACTTTTTGTAATCCATTTTTATAAATAAAATTATTTCATCATTTCCATTTTAAGAATAGATTTTCCAAATAAAATATATGTTTAATTGAGAAAATTTTGATAAAAATAATTTTAGAATTAAAAAATTTGCATTTTTTAGAGATTTATCATAATAAGAGAATTATTATAGTAAAATAAACATAATTTTTGAATTCCAAATGTCAAAATTAATCTAGGGTTATTTTTTAGTAGTTTTCTAAAAAGATTCAATTTTTGATGAATAATATTTTTTTGATGAATAATATTGGATGAATAGTGTTTTCTTTATGAATAGTATTTGATGAATGGTATTTTTTTGATAAATAGTAAAATTTACTTTTTAAAAAAATTATTAAATAATTAATTCTTTGAAAAGTTTTTCGAAAAATGGACAGACACAGTTGTGATCAGAAAGATATGTAAAGTAAAATAAGATCAAGTTAAATTTTTAGTGAATAGTAATTTAACCCTTTTAAATAGTAATGTTACCCTTATGAATAGTAATTTGAACAATGGAATAGTAACCTCACCTATAGAATTATAAATATATTTTAGTCATCTAAAATGGTAATGTGATATAATTATATCATAGTATAAGTAAATAAATGTTTTAGAAATTATTAGTTAAGTATTAGTATTTTATTTTTTAAAATTTATTTAAAATAAAATTAATTTTTATAAAATGGAGTTCATATTTTTAATTTTAAATGTCAAAAAATGTTTCGGTTAAATTTTTGGTATTTTTCTGAAATAGTTGAATTTTCGATGAATAGTAAAAATACAGTTTTGAGTTTTTGAGTATGATTAATGAAATCATAACTATATAATAATAATGTAATGAGTAAGATAAAATTATTTTAGGATATTGTGGATTAAAATATGATATGGGGTGTCCCAAGTGGCCAATACCATGGGAAACTACCATGGGAAAGCCCATGGTTTTTCAATTACCACTATTGAGGTGTCCTTTGGAATTAATAAAAAACTCACACTCTTTTTGAATAAATACCAAACCATTACTTCATTTATAATCATTAAAAATTCATCCTCCACATATTTATGCTAGTTATACCTCTCAATGAGTCCTCCCAAGGTGTCTTCAATCCTACAAGTTTCCGATCATAGAGTTTTAGAAGTTACTCTTCAAGGTAAGGGAATTCTCAACTTCTCTTTTCCTTTCATGTTCTCTTTTATGTGGTATGTCTTTCAAATTTCAATAATATGTTCTTTTTTCCATTTTATTATGTCCCTATACTATATTATGAGTCTTTTATGAATGGTTTATCCATGTACCATCTCTTTTTAATGTTTTATAAAAACCATGTTTCATACCCGTTATGCTGCAGAATGTTCATCTCAAAATATCTCTGTTTTCTAAAGAAATTATTTTATTTTCCATATATGAATATCCAAATCTATTTAATTTATAGGGGGTATTCATTAAGACATAAAAATTAATTATTTTATTCTATAATGTACATACATTAAACCCTCACTCCCTTTCAGTGGGTTATAAATGACTTAGTGATCATATTTTTAAGCACGTTTTAAAACGCTGTGATTTTGATATGAAACCCATTTATTTAATTCTATTTGTTTTATTTATGAATGTTTTGATTATAATATATGTGTATAACATGAAAATAATGGCATATTAATGGTTTACCCTGATATCACTCCAATACATTGGGTAAAGAAATTAATCTCTAGAGATGACAAGTTTTATGATACCTTGGTGAATAACCTTGGTAATTTTTATGAAACCTTGGGGATGGACCTTGGTGATATTATTATGAATGTATAAATTAAATGTTTTAGCCACATTTTCAATTTAATATTAAATTTCTTATTATTATGATATTTCTATTTCTCATGCCTTTAGGAAATTCCTCATGTTCATATTTATATCTCTCAAGTTCACATGTAAACTGCTTACCTTGTTTTCCCTTACTGGGCCTTCTACTCACCCTTTCCAATGATGTATGTCCCCATATTATTAGATATATTAAAATTAATTAGGATTAATCTATGATGAAACATTTCAATTCGATTAGAATATTTTTATATCTTTTCATGTAGTATGTACCTTATTTCCAAGACACTAAACATTAAGAGATCCTATGATTGTAAAATTCCATGTAATGTTTTTCAATAAAAAGGTGTGATTCCATAGTGTGAACCCAAAACTAGAGGATCACACAAAATTTGGGAATCCCCTTGAATAATGCACATCTACCTCCACGAAAGTAACCTAATAGGGGAAAAAATAAGGGTCATACTATGTCTCACCTTCTCCCTAAAGAAGGCCCATCCCTTTCGTTAGAGGAAAACATTTCTTAGTAAGAAGAGGAAATGAGAGAGTAGAGAATCCTCAATGTGGAATTAATCTGAGGTATAATTTCTACCAGATATTCTCTACAAGTATACCCTCAACTTTCACTTCCAATTGTTGTGCCTAAATAAAGAGGGTTTGATGTAATAAATGAAGAAGAAAGGGAACATCCTCTCAATATGGGACATAAACCACCAATATATTTGGATCCCGAAAAAGAAGATCAATAATTATCACTATTGGGTTCACAACTAGAATAGGGTCAGGAACATCCTGATAGGCTAGCCCTAATGGATTATGCATTAAATATTCCTACAATGTCACCACCAATGGTCCTTCCAGTCGTCACACCCGTTCAAGCTCCAACCACCGCACCTGATCAGGTTCTTGCTTAGCCAGATATTCCTCAAATTCTTATGAATAGTATTGAGTCATTAATGACTCTATTTGAAGCCATAGAACAATTGAATATGCTGATCCATACAGAAAAGAAGGCTCACCCCGAATGGGTGAATCCTACCCATCCCTCGCCAAACTTTGGGAATCCTACATTTCCAATTTTCAATGGATTAGGAGACCCATAAAATAATTTGACCCATTTTGTCTCTTACTATGATATTGTGATGGGTTCCCATAAATATATGTATATGTTAAATATAAGGTATTTTGGGTAGTCATTACAAGGGTTGGATTTCATGAGGTACACAAGTTTACAATCTCGGTCGATCAATGGATGGGAAGACCTCCATCATAAATTTCACGACTTGTTCAGGTCAACGTTGTAGAAGACAATAGTATTTGACCTAAAAAACTGCAAACAAAGGGAGAATGAAAGGGTATCACACTTCATTTCTTGATGGAAATAATCTACATACTCATTGAACCTACTTGTACTTCAAGAAGAGTGGTTTCTTATTTGTGTATAAAACCTCCAAGATGAGTTGCGCACATTATTGATCCCTATGAAATACACATGAGGGTTTTGGGATCTGGCCTCAATTTCTTGTTGAAAAAAATCAATCACAAAGATCAAAGAAAATTCCTAGGTGATTCCATTATCTCAGAGAAGGAGAAGAAGGAAACAAGAGGTTTCCATAGTTACACTTAAGAAGACCCTTGTATCCACTCCTACCACAAAAGATGCACCATACTGCTAGGATACTTCTCTTGAGAATCAGTAGAAATGGTTGCCTCATCAGGATGATCAAAGAGATCTGAGGCATAGATTGTTTGAGGAGACGAAAATAAGGCCTATTACTTTCAAAACAACTAGGTCCTCGGTTACTTCATCTTGGAATTAGAAAACAACATAGTTCAGTTTCAAAATCCCAAGAAGTCTAGAATATAAGGTGATGAAGATCTCCCAAACTATTTCACCTTTAATAAAATATTGGGGAACCCCATCTAGAAGTGTTTGGTCTTCAAATAGCTCCTACAAAAGATGGTGGAATCTAAGAAATTGAAACTAAAAAAATTAACCATACAGGGTAGCATGTTTTTCTGCTATCAATCCAAAAAAAGGATGATGAATAGAAAAGGTTAAGAGAAAAAGTATGAAAAAGTTCAGTGACTAGATTGTAAGGAAAATGATCAAATAGACTCATGCTATTATCCAACAATAGTTTAAACAACCAACTATACCCTCAACCCATTCTACTACAACAAAAACAGTTTTTATCAAAATCCCAATCATCTATAATCCAATTCTCAAAAAAGTGAAATGGATAGAAGGATAAAGATCAATCAGAAGAATATGAGATCATGTTAAGGAATTTTTTTCTTCTCAACCTTAGAGGAATTCTTTACAACCATCCCAAAAGCATGAGCACTGCCCTACCAAATGGTAAAATGAGAATCTACCCCCTAGGTAGAATATTCATCAGACAAGGAGTTGATCTTCGGTTCCGTTAATGTTATTCACTTAACGGATCCCCTCTCACACGATGATTATGATTATGAAACTAAGTTCACTATAATTTATTGAGGAATTGGGGGGATATTTCATCGAGGTCGAGGATACAGGGGAAGTCATGATCGTTCTTGGAACCACTACATTAACCAAACCCTCACTCGAACCATCTATGTGGTCGAAACTCATGGGAAAGATCTCCAGCAAGCTTAACAGGAACATGAATGTTTTTCTTTCTTACATGATAGGGATATTCTACTGCCTCCTCTATGTCTTGGTCGACCCAATCATTCTAATCAACCATGAACATGAACACCTCCAACTCCTAACCCATGAGAAAACCCATCAAAATCAAGAACATCGTATCCTAAGGTATCTGGAAAAGAGTATCCATGTGTTGGGAAGCATAGACCTCTATTTCAGAAATATTTTTTCATGAAGAAAATGTACAATGTTCTAGTGAAATTATCAATCCTAGATTCTCTGAGTCTATCAAAGGACCTCTAGGATGTACTTATTGAGGCCTTATCAAACCCTTAGTAATTTGAAGTCAAAGTTTCTACTACCGAGGTATATCATGTAAAAAATGATCATGCAGAATGCCATGATGTCATCTATTTCATAGACCAGGTCGAGGATGCTATCATACAAGGACACGTTAGACCCCTATATATATATTGTAGAATAATTTGAATTGATATTCGATGAGCCTTCATTGATAATGTATCAAGGTTCAACCCCATTACAATATAGAAACTTTTCCAACTAGGTTTCAATGGATCCCAATTGTCTCCCTCTGCTTTGATGTTATAGTGCTATGACAAGAATGAGTAAGAGCCTCTTTATGATGTAATACTCAGAACTCATTTTGAGGATCTCGTGTCAGACTCAAAATTCATGGTTTCTGTCAGGATAAATATTTCAATGTTTCACTGGGAAGACCTTGGTTACATTATCATATAGTCATTCATTCATCATACCACCAATGTATCAATTATTCTATCAATGGTCATATTGGGACATTGAATAGTGAAAAGGCCCTATTCAAATCCTACGAGATGCAGTACATCGATAAAGGGTTATATCACAATGGAGGAAAAAATTCCATGGATGGTGATGTTACTCAAATCAATGCCCCAAATGGATTGAAGATGATCCCAAATAACCCTTTAAAACAACATATTGAAGAATATGTACTTCCTATTAATCAAATTGAAAGGGTTGGGTAGAATTCATAAATTCATTCAGTTGCTTCTGTAATTTTGATCTCGCTAACTGAGCCAGAAGGCACTGATGAAATTATCAATTCTCTAAATGAAAATGAAATATTGAATGAAAATGTCTTCATTCCATTCTCTAAGACCCAACAAATACATGTTATGTCTATCGTGCTAGAAGAAAATGTTTTTATAATAAGTTAAAGTTAAGAGACTCATTCTCAACCCCTCATTTCCACTTCAGGACTCCATGAAGGATTCATTCCAGAAAGGGAGATTAAAATGATTACCTTATCCTATAGATGTCCAAATGATGAATCCCCTCTTTTCTCCAGGGATGTTGTCTTATCATCTCCTCCCCAGGAATAAGCCCAAGCATTGGAGTATGAGGAAGAGGAAGAAAAAGAAAAAGATATTAGGGATTCCCCTACAGCATTAAAGGAAGGCATCTATAACACCATTGATGAACTCAGAGAGATAATTCTAGGTACAAAATAAGATCCATGCCCCAATATAATTAGTGCAGTTGTGACTCCTAAAGAATTGGAGGTATACAACTCCTTCATAAAGAAGCACCGAGATGTGCTTTCTTGGAACCGCACATAGATTTTAGGCCTTGACCCCAAAGTGGCCACCCATCACTTGGGTTTTCTAGAATACCATTAGGGATACAAGAAAGCATCTAGGAGGACACAACCACCTCACACCTCCAAAATTGAGGCTGATGTGTAAAAACGCATCATGGATTATTTTATCGGGGAGGTACAATACCCAAAATGGATATCCGACATTGTCCCTATGAAAAAGAAGAATAGAAAAATTAGAGTTTTCATCAATTTTAGAGATCTCATCCAGAATTTTCCCAAAGACGACTTACATGTTCCAATCACATAACTCCTAATTGATGCAATAGCTGATTATCAATCCCTATCCTTCATTGATGTCTATTTAGGGTATAAAAAATCTGTATGGAATAGAAGATGAAGAAGTCACAACTAGATTTCCTTACAGAGTATTCTATTATCAGGTAATTCTCTTTAGCTTAAATAATATTGCTGAAATATACCAACATGCTATGAATCAAATCTTCAAACCCTTCTTTGGAAGGTTTGTTGAATTCTACATTGGTGATCTATGGGTAAAATACTGGAAATGTTTTGATCACCTGAATGACCTAGAAACCATCTTTAGTAAGATTCAACAACATAATCTAAGATGAACCCCTTGAAATGTGATTTCGAGGTAACCTTATGAAAATTTAATGTCTTTATTGTACACTATAATATAACAGAAGTTGATCTTGAGAAGACTAAATCTATTTTTGAAATTTGACCTTGTTGAAACTTAAAATAGTTGAGTGGAATTAAAGGACACTTGTCCTACATTCGGTGATTCATATCCAACCTCACATGAAAGTGTTTACCCTTCCCCAAATTAATGAAGAAAAGGGCCACTTATCTGTGGACCAATGACTGTCAAAAAGAATTTGTTGTCCTAAAGAAAAACCTCTTCATCCCACTGGTATTGATGACAACTATTAAAGGAAACCCGTTCATTCTATACATGATTGCCCAGGAATGATCTATGGGTGCTTTCCTCAGGAAAAATAATGATACTAAGAATGAAAACAACCTTTATTATCTTATTCAATCCATTCTCGACATTGAGACTTACTATTTAGATATCAAGAATAGCTACATGGAATTAATATTTTCTATTTATAAGTTGAGGCACTACCTGCAGCACCACAATATCCACTTGGTTTCTCGCAATAACCTGCTCATGTTTGTCTTCATTCATCCAATGTAGATAGGATATCTAGCACAATTGATAGTTATTCTATAGTAGTACCACATACAGTTTTTTCCACAAAAAGTAGTAAAGGACCATGGCTTGGAATAATTCCTTGCTGAGCACCCATATGCAGAAGAAACATCATTAAATACTAAACTTCTTGATGAAGAAGTATTCTTTATTTTGGATTTCCCTTGAACATGGGAAATGTATTTCGACAGTGATTTCAGGAGCCCAACAGGGAATGTAATGGAACACTCTAAGCTCAACAAAGTTGGGCTAAGAATTGTTCTTATCTCCCCATAGAAGGCAATGTTTCTATACTCCTTCCTATTATCAGAAGGTGGTACCAATAATGAGGCATAATATCATTCTCTCATTATAGTCCTAGGATTGGAACTCTATATATTGGTGAACCACATATAGGGGAAGGGTGATTAAGAATTGATAATTAATCATATCAACGAGGATTATTCCATCAAAAAGGAAGAGCTAATTCCCCTGGGTGATTATGTTATAGGGATAATGACAAACTTCCTCTCAGATCCAACATTGATTTATATTCTATGATCACATAATTATTTGATATATGCATTGGAAAATGAAGATATAGCTTTGGAAGATCCAAATTGGGATGAAATATTCATTAGTATTTCCCATATCCATGTGGTTTCACCTTTTTTTCGAATTAGAATAGGTGAAATTAATGAAATCATCCCAATTACAAATCCATATGGTCCAACCATGGGATAGATGATTCCTTTCATAGAATATATTAAAAATGGAGCAATTCCACTAGATAGGGTTGGAAGAGAGAATATTTGGCGATGAGCGACCACTTTCACTCATTATGATGACCCAAATCACCAAAACAAATATCTACAAACAAGGACTTGACGGTGTCCTTATCATATGTGTTGATGGAGAAGAGACTATGGATGTTATGGAAGAAGTACATGAATGAGCCTATGGTGCCCACCAATTAGGGTATAGGTTATATGATCAAATTTTAAGGATTGGATACTTCTGGCCTTTGATGATGTACGATTTAATGGAATTCACTAAAAATTGTCATCCCTACCAAGTGAATGCCATCTTTATTCACCAACCCCTAGAGTTATTGAATACATACAAATACTCATGGCCATTTTCCACATGGGGAATGGATTTTGTTGGACCATATCACCCTACTATGGCTAAGCAGTTCAAGTACATCCTTAATGCTACCGATTTCTTCTCCAAATGGGCTGAAGAAATACCCCTAAAAGAAGTCGGAGATAAAATCATTGTTGACTTTTTCAAGGATAATATCATTACCAGATTTGTTTTCCCTCACACCATATTGATGGGCAATGACACTGATTTATATTAGTCTAAGGTAGAAAATCTATATCAGGAATACAATATCAAATCCAACCATACATACCGCTATCATGAAATGATCAATGGATAGATAGATACTTTTAGTAAGACACTGTCAAACAGAATCCAGAATATAGTGGATAAATATAATAATTCCTAGCCTAAAAATCTATTGCATGCCTTATGGGATTACTGGACTACAACCCGTACTGCAACATGAGTAACCCCATAATCATTGGTGTATGGAATAGAAGAAGTCTTTCCCATTTATTTTCAACTTCCATAACTCTATATTTCCATCTATGACTAGATATACCTTGATGGATAATCTCAGAAATGAATGGATTAATTGGTACTACTAGATAAAAAAATATTTAATACCTTGCATCACTTGGAAATCTATCAGAATAAGATAACACATGAATTTAATAAGAAATTCCACCTCTATTCATTCCCCCAAGGAGAATCAGTATTGGTCCTTAGGACTCCAATGATACCAGGAAAGAAGCCTCCCAATATAAAGCCAAAGTGGGGAGACCATAATCTATACATAAGGTACACTTTAATGGAGCTTATTCCTTAATATCAATGGATGGAGAAATCACTAAAACTCCAACCAATGAAACATTTCTAAAGAAGTACTTTTTTTAATCACACAGATTTCATCTTAGCTGCAGTATTTTAAATTTCAAAGCACCATATTTTTCTTAGTTGCAGGAAGCCAAACTGCAAAGCACCATATTCTTCTTATCTACAAGACGTTAAACTGCATAGTACCATATTCATCTTAGCTCCATGATGTTAAACTAAATAGCACCGTATGTATTTGTGTTGAATGATGTTAAACTATGTAACATTCTCATCATGATCGCATGACCTTAAACTACATGGAATGAGGTCCTAATCGCATGACCTAAAACCAAAAAACACTATTTTCCCTTACCACATTACCTAAAACAGTACGGTTAATGTATCACTAATTTGATGTCAATAAATCCCAAAAAATACCACAAGTTGATATTCCTTGTGGTCTCTAAAAAATGGGTAGCTTCCATGCATAAGTATCACTCACATCATGGACACTCCCTAGTGGCACTCAATCCTCATTTTTTCGATGTTTGGAAAAAACCTACAAAAGAACCCTTTTTAATGAACTATTTTTGGCTTGATTATCACTTTAGGGAGATATTTAGTGATTACCATATCTTAAATCTTGGGTCCATCCATGACCAAGGAGAAAATGTATTCTTTACTTGCATAAAAATTAAATTTTCATAGGGAAATTTTCAATATTGAATGATTTAATTATTGTTATAATGAGATACATAGTGATGCCTAGACTCATGTTTTGGGAACACCCATTGACTTGGAAAATATTAAATCCCCTTCCTCACATCAAAACCTAGTTGTCATTGGGAATGATTTTCAATAAATACATTTTGATTGATTTTTTCCCCAGCAAGATACGTACTGACACACAGATCTTCTATCTCGGGTCCAACCATGATTAAATACTAAATACACCTTCACTCCCAATGTGTATGAATCAAACCTATAAAGAGAGATTTTTTTGAAGAACTACATGTGGATTGATTCTAGTTCTAATGAGATATGTAGTGACACTTGGATATCCAATCTTAGTTCTAGCTGTGATTTTGGAAAACCAAACCCCCCTTCTTTTTCCCCATGTGTGTACCATACCTACATAGAAAACCTTTCTAGGACTCATGCCTTGATTATCATTAGAATGGGATGTGTTGTAAAACCTAGAATTAAAAATTTAGTCCCAACTATTAGTCTGGAAGTTATCAAAATTCCCCTTCATCAAATTAACACCTAGTTACTGCGAGGAATGATTTTCAAGAACTACATGTGGATTGATTCTTGCCCCAATAAGTATGTAGTGATGTCTATATCTTCTATCTCAGGTATAGTCGTGATTAAATCATAAAACCCCTTTACTTATTGTGCATGAATTATATCTACCCAAAGATCCTATCAAGGACCACATGCAGCTTGAATCTCATCCAAATAATATACATAATGATGCTCAGGTACTACACCTTGGTTCATCTGCAACATTTCCATCCTTTCATGTCGGTTCATCTTTGTCCTTACAGAATAACGTCAAACTGTATGTTACTTAAAGAACTTTTTCTAGCTTGATTCTCACTGATATAAGATATGTAGTGATTCCCAGATCTTCAATCTGGAGCCTAGCCACATTAAATTATGGAAAGGACCCTATTCTTCTGTGTACGTGTTAGATCTACATGGGGAGATCCATTACGAGTTCTCAATTTATTCATGAACTAGTATCCGTTAGAACTATGTGTGGATGGATTATTTCTCTAAAAATATATGTAGTGACGTCTGGGATCTATGCTCTGGCCCAACCATAATATTTCTTTTCACATTAGAATCACCCAAATCATTTTTTAAGATGTTAAACTGCATGATCAACATCCTCACCGCATGAATTTAGACCACATGGTACCTCTAGAACTACGTGTGGATTGATTCTCTTCCCATTAATATACATAGTGAATCCTAGGACTTAAGAACTCTCCCCAACCATAGGGTAAAATAAAATTCCCCCTACCCTACATAGAATAAAAAATCTATGTAAGGTATTTTACTTTGGTTCATCTCTTTAGAGAACCCACAAAGGAAATAAGAGATACCCCCATTCTACATTTGGGTCAAATATATGGAAGGGGATCTAGACTCACGACTTGTATTGGTTCAATTATTCCTTTATGCATTGAAAAATTTCCATATCACATTCCATACTCCTCACCTTTAATACTTTTAGATTTTCATAACCTTTCCTTATCTTTTGTTGAAATAATGACTAATACCTGAGAGATCTTTTTCTTAACCATGCAGTATGTGCCCTATATGGCCTTGTACAAGTCTCCCTCACAATGGGCCTATCTTCCAAAGGATTCCATCATTGGGATATGCAGTACATGCCCCGATTGGCATTTCATAAAACAACCCACATAATGGGTTTTTCAATTAGGGGTAATTTCAACCTTAGTAGATGACTCTTATGTCCATTAAATCTTTTGAGGATGGTATACTGGAACCCAAAATTTAAAATTAGTGGTCATTCTTTATATACTTGTCCCATATCCTTCCTCCTGACCAGAAAGTCTTTAAGACCATGGTTTACATTTCCCCCATCATATGTTCAAATCATATTGGAATAATATTTGTCTATTTGACCATGTATCATCCATTGTTTCCATAATATAATGGTCTTAGTCATATAACCTAAAACTACAAACCTCATACTTCATACTCATGGATCAGACCTGCATAAAGCATCCATTTTCCCAATTCTTTAAAAAATCAGGATTGAAATGCCCCTTCCGTATTTAGGTACATTCCTCTAAAACCAAACTTTGTTCTTGGAATGATACAAATATCCATAATATTTCATCGTCTTTTAACAATTAAATGTCATAATTCTTGAGAGCTCCTATTCCAGACCATGTAGTATGTGCCCCGACTAACCTTGCATAAAACATCCCTCATAAAGGGTATGTCGGCTGAAGGATTCTACTATTGACTATGTAGTACATTCCCTATATTCTCTTGCATAAAATAACACTCATAGCGGGTTTTTAAACTAGTAGTAATTTCGTTTTTAGGAGAGGCCACCTCTAACATCATAATCCCTTTTTCCCATACCACCCTTCAGGTCCGAGAATCCCCAAATCACAGCTTATAACCTTCTACTTCCATACATAAATATACTATCACATTTCCAGATAGATTACCAATAATTATACAATCATCAAACCTACAGTAAAAGCTAATAACTTTAAATTATATCCCCATAATGTCCTTGCTCCATGACTTTAAAATGCATGGAATAATTTTCTTACTGCATGAATTTAAACTTCACAACATAATTTCCTCTCCATAATACATTAAACTACATGGTCAATATCTTAGTGTGACGTTAAATAGCATGATACCTTTACCCTTTGTTGGGAAGGGGCATTATCCACCTGACATTGATTATCTAACAAAATTTACCCTCATTCACACATCAAATTCATGTAGAAGTGGTTTCCCATTCATAGATCATATTAATATAGCCGATCCCTTCATTTTTAGACATCTTACCTTGGAAAACCCTCCCCTTGTGGTCTTGATAAATTCAAATATCTATAAATTTCCTTCACCCAAGAGAAATAGAATTTCAAAATTCATGGGAACTCCTTTACCTGACTATGTAGTATGTGCCCCTAATGAACTTGCATAATTTTTCCCCATAACGAGCATAT
Source organism: Viscum album (assembly GCA_963277665.1). Lineage (NCBI taxonomy): Eukaryota > Viridiplantae > Streptophyta > Magnoliopsida > Santalales > Viscaceae > Viscum > Viscum album. The sequence goes on along the minus strand of OY728135.1, from coordinate 1,252,734,726 downwards.
CATCCTAATGTTGCTTCTATTGACCATGCATTATGTTCCCCAGTTGTTATTTCATAAAATAGCCCTCATAACGGGTTTCTTAACCATTGGTAACTTCATTCTCAGGAGAGACCTCCTCTATTCCTATATATCTTGTTTTAGATTCCAGAACCATATAATCATGGATCAATATTCCCCATGGAAGTATCTAAAGAAAATTAAAACATTCCTAGTCACCAAGCCATGTTTGGGTAATCATCTCAAAATTCATAGTCAAAATTGTTCAAACTAAAACACTATCCCTTTTAGTCTGGTATGAATGAGTTTAAACTTCCCACAAAAAAGAAACAATACTCATCGGGTTGAAAACTTGCAAAGGGAATCCTGGACATAAGTCAACTCTCAGCTCACTAGATTTAATCTCGGTATGGTTCAGGAAATATCAAGCAATCAAAAGTTAAAAGGCATAAAACATGTTTAGATGAAAATATGAAAAGGTTTTTCTAAAACAAATCCAATTATTTTCCAGTAATTCTCCTTTATGTTGAGTTTAGGGAAAAAATATGGTGATGACAAACAAGACATAAACTTGTAGGGTTTTCTATATGACTCTAGCTATAGTCAGACTACTCTCACTAGGCCTCTTATCTTAGATAATAAATATATATCACCCCCATCCTTATCATTTTATTTTTTATTATCTGGTATAAATATGTCATGCTATTAAATAAGCTTCAACATTATGATTACAAGAAAAATATAGGGATGAAGACATAAATGAATGGAAATGAAATTATTTTCATTTGTAAGAATAAATCCCCCATAGGAACATCCAAAAAATAGAGTCTCTATTTTATGTAATACAAGAGGCCTTCAACGTAACTCTTCATATACTGAACAACCTCTGAAGCCCCATTAACTACTTGTTGAAGCTTAGTCAATCAACCAGCTTCAATCTCCTTTTCATGATGAAGTGCTTCCTCTATAGCCACAATTTAAGTTAACCCTTCCATTTGGGATTCCCCCAATGAATGCTTGTAGTTATTAAAGTTCTACCTAATATACATTTAACTTTTTTTGAAGGTGTGACACTTGAATACTCTTCTCCTTGGCCTGGCACTTGAATTTCTCTAGTTTTGTAGTATGGTTGGCCTCTATTTGGGACAACGCGTCTCGGAAGTCATCAATGTTGGAAAGAGGCTTGGGCTTCATGATATCTTTATAAATATTATTATATTGCTCTCTTATATGAATATTATTTTTTATAATAGCATGGATTAGATGGTAATCAACCCACCAAATCCCATAATTCCAAAAAAAAATCCATTGGATTCCCGAAGGCAGGTCCTCAAGAGGTTTCTCTGATATTATTTTCCATAAATCCCTCCAAGCCTTGCAACGTGCGGCGTGGAGAGAATTCTACAACTCTGGATCTAATTCATAATTTTAGTCAAAAGGAGAGATATACTTCAGGTTGAGTGCACTCAAATAAGTGTCCTACTATGTTCTCTCCTGAATAGTGGATGCCTTTTTTTTCAATACTATTCTAGCTAATAAATATTTTTTTCCATAGATCTATCCATATAAGCTGATAATAATAAATGATGAATTAGAATCATAATTATCTTCAAAATAATAGTAGGAATAGTTCAAAATCATGATATTTGGTCATCCTTACCCAATAATAGGTCAGCGTCTTAGGAGGATTTCTCCCCAGTATTCCGAGAATCAGTAGTCTAGGCTGGAACCTCTTGATGAGAGGAACACTTCCGGGTCTGCCCAAGATCTTCCAGATAAGGCTCACGAAGACTTCAAATTTCAAGATCAACTTGGATTGGCTCTCCCTAAATAGTAGGTTCAATATTGATTTTAACGCCTTCTCCATGCACCATCATTGTAACAGTTTCTATGGATGGATCTGTGCATTACAACCCATCATGATTAAAGAATTAGGCATAAAAATGTCAATTTGATGGAAAATAAAATCTCACATCCATTTTATTCTTTTTATAGTGCCAAAAATTCTTTTAAAGTGGTAGGTATATTAATATGTTCCAGTATTTCATCCAAAGGCATGCCAAGATTTATCATGGATTATATTGGCACCCTAAGCCCCATGCTAATATCACATATGGGATCACTCAGAGTGGTTGGTTCATGTCCCTCCTATAATGACTTGAGACCCTGAACAACCTCTTCGATGACAGTTGTAGGTTCAACATCAGTTGTCATAGGATCCTCTAGTGCATGAGGCGAACATGAAATATTACAATAGTGTAAATTATTCATACCCATATAAAATCTTATGAAACACATATGACATACAAGATTATTCCCCCTATCCAAATAAGTAAGAACAATGATTGGACTAGATGATGCACCCTTGACCTTCACTACTTCTTCAGTTGAGGGAGCCCTTTCACTAGTAGGAATTTTTCTCAATCCAAATTTTCCTCCTCAACAATTGGAAGCTCATTAATAAGTTCTTTGAGAGATGAAATGAAATGATTTCTTATAATCCAAGAAATTTTAGAAATTTTTTCTAGGTAGAGATGAATGAAACCAAGATGACTTACAACTACTAGAAAGGTGTTTATCCATGGATTTTACCCTTTAAAATTCCTTCTTATTCATATTATTCAAAGGAGAGATAACATAAACCTCCAAAAAATAGGTATAATAGGTGGGAAATCCCCCCATCTTATCCTACATGGAATATTAACATGGAGATACCTCCCCGGATTTATGGGGTGACTCGGTAACCCTGAGCAGATTACCACCATGTCTATAACATGGCGATGAAACCTTGGTTTATTTTCCCCTATAGCACTAGAAATTAAGATGGTATTCCCCTTTAGAAATGATTCTATGGGTAAAATATAAAGGAAAATAATAAATGATATTGATAAGAAGAAAACTTACATCTTTGATATCAATGATGTAACCCCATTCATCATAAGAAGAATGATTGATCCCTTTAACTTCACCATGGTTTATCCTATCCTCTGCTCACCTCATGGTTGGAACCCAATTTTTAGTCGCATATATGAGAATCTATAAATCTTGGATGTGAGTCTCCACTTTAGCAGGATTATCCTCAAAGTAAATACCAAGTGGGGATCAGAGATCTCCAATCCTCGGAATGTGCAACCCCACACATAGGATCATCCACATAATTTTAGTATCAGAATACCAATATTATCACATTTGGACTGCCTATGGTCATATGTATTTAGAATACATTTCATCCTACTGTGAGGATGATCCCATAGCCTTATTTTTCATGGGACTCCCAACCCTTTCCTTAAAAGAAGTTGGATGATAAAGTAGAACCCAAGACTCCACTTGGAGGTTCCAACTAGACCACCTAGGTTCAGCTTAAATTGGTAATTTTGATATAGCCCTCTTGATTATGATGGGTGGATTATATCTTGCACAATGTTGTTTTGACAAGATGGTAACCTCATCATCCTCACTCTTTGACTCGGATGATGGACCTCTGAAGGAGATGAAGAAACATCCAAACGAGAAGGATATTTCCTACTCTGTCTCTTTATCAAAACTCAAGGAAAAACTTTCTATATTACACCTTTAGGGTATGATAAAATCCAAGCTTCAGCATACCAGGTGGTTAGTCTATTAGTTGCATCAATTGGAGGAAGGTTGATCATCACCTCCGTCAACATTATAGCTATGAGAATCCTTAACTATTGAGCTACCATTGGATGATTTTCCAATATGATGTGCACTGGGGGGATAGTTATTTGTTATTGTCACTTGATTTGGTGTGTAACTCAGTAAGGATCATAAGCCTTACATATGATCTCACCCTCAATCATAGTCACCAATACACAGTCTCTGAAGGGTAGCATGTATAACCTCAACACAATGTTGGTCGTTCCCTCATCAACAAACCTTCCCATTGGCAGATTCCTATAGGGTGATAATTTGAACTCCTTGAATAAAATCATCTTTGTTTGAATTTAATGAGGTCTCAAGGATAAAGTTGAAATACTAGATACAACCTGGATATATGGTCGAAAGTTTCTCCTAAGAACCTGGATCCCACTCTTCATAGAAGAAGACCTAAAATGATCTACAATCTATCCCCAAAAACCTAGAATGTTCCCACAATTTATAAAGGAGCATACCCTAAATGAATATGCAATTAGTTACTTATGAATTTTTTTCCAAAACAGGGGTGGATAACCCCACAAGATTCTTCTCCACCATCTTGGATGCTATAATAAATGTTCACAACCTTGTGATTCTTTTGGAATCATGAATAGATAGTAGATATATACTAAGACACGTGGGCCAAAATCCCACAGGACATACCTTGGTAGGAACTTTGGGATTGTCTTCATATCTCCAATTGTCAAACACTCCTTTTTCTAGAGTTTTCTAGAAAGTTCCATGTACACTTCTCTTCACTTACTTGGGACAACTCGTTAGATGTCTGAAAATGGGGAATTCACACTTCTTATTCAAGAAAATGTCCATCTATGTATCTGGATTAATATACCGTTTTAGGTGGGGATTTTCCTTCTTGATGTCATGATATATCTCTAGTAGTTCATATGCTAAATATGGAATCCTGTTGATGTCGTTCCATATTTCTATTGGAGAAATGAATTCATCATACATATCTCTGAGGATAGGATCCCTAGAGATCTTGTGAACACCCCAAAAATTTATCCTATCTTATTCATCCGTCAGATGAAAATAATTTGTCTGTGGACTCCACCATCTCAACAGCTCTGGCACAAACTCATCATTACTATATACATAAGTCTTCCATACCCACACGACCTCATAAATTCCAACACATTCCAGATCTATTTTGAAATCTTCATAGTTTTAGTACACCCAATATCCTCACATCCATGTGTGTTTAACACCCCCTCTTGGATGGAAGTCACAACCTTTCTTCCAACCTTTTGATTCATATGTCTGTGAAACTTGAAAAATGAATGAATAGAAATTTGGCATTAGGTAAATTGTGTGTGGCTTTAGATCTAGAGCACAAGGGCTATGATTCATAAAACATGTTTTGGATGTTGTCTCAACATTAGTATATGTTCCTATTCCAGAAAGGTTGGCATATGAGAAGTTATTATCACTAAAAAATAATTATCTTTTTCTAATAGGGGTATATCTATTAGTAAAAGTGTATTATCTGTTGATAAAATGTTTTACCAACAAAAATTATGCTTTCACTAAACTATTGGTAAAAACTCTTTCTCTAAATGTTATTGCGATAGATAAAATAGTTCTATTGCAATTATAATAATACCATAAAATAATATATATGTTAGTCAACATTCTTAGCAAAATATTTCTAAGATAAATTTTTCTATTTGGAATATTATTATCAATATTCAGAACAAATACCAATTATTAATATATGTTTATAATTTATATTTAAAAAAATATTATTCTTAGGGATTTTAGTATTTATTGTTAAAATTTTATATTATATTTATTAACTTATTATATATAATACACCTATTTTAATTATCATACCAAAGACTATTTTCACAATGTTCAGTCTTAGAAAAATATTAATCATATTAATAATGAAACTTAATACAATAAATACATACATAATTATATATTTATTATATAATAATTACAAAATTAACTTATGTGAAACTCAAAAAAACTGCAGTTTTATTTATACAAATATTTTCAGACATCATTTAAAAACGTGAAATCAAAATAACAAGGAGCCTAAGTTGCCTTGTGAAGCTCAAAACAAAAAAAAACCAAAATCATGTCTGCTATGCTTACAAAATCACATGAACCATCCCCACATAAAAGGAACCATCCACACACAAAGGAACCATCAACAGACTACCACAACATCTCGATCACCAAAACATCTTCTCCAGCAATAGACCAAATCAACAACCCCCTCATCACAAGAAACCCAACACCACACAAGCTGGAATGGCCAAATCCAAGTGACTAACAACATCATGAGAAGTGGTAACCCCAAAGATGCATTAGACCAAAGCCAGGGTGGCCTGTAGTAGCACAAGGACACCTATCTAAAGGAGACTACTCCAAAAGATCCCTCACCCATCATTGAAAAATAGTCTGCCACCAAGAATATGAAACTAGAAAATCACCCATGCATGCATCCTCTAGCAGAAAATATGGAAAATAGAGTAGGAAACCAATAGGAAAAAAAGAAGAAGCAAAAAAAACAACATCATCAAAGGAATGGTCGAGGACTAAGATAACAGTAGGCCAGATCAACCTTAGAAATAGACAACAACCCCTATAATAGAACCACCACATGAAAGAGCGTAAAATCAGAATGTAAACCATGAACCAACCTTCAAAACATGCCTTGCAGATCACTAAATCATGATATGATAAATGCAGAATAAAAACTGAAAGAAAAAACCCACAAATCAAGAATAGAAGGATAGAAACCATAATATTTTAAGATAATAGTTTGATAGGAAAGAAATGACCCAGATCCGACCTCTTATTTGATTCCGAATTAGTGGACTGACAAGATAACAACCTCACGTATATATCTAATTCCATATGGGGGAAAATTATTTGATGCAAGAGGATGGGGAGTCATGTGGTACAACATATTTGGAAGTGCTGTATTATAGCTACATAAATACAACATTCATCAACTGAATACAAATCAATAAAAATTAGAATAAAAAATAACAACTCTAAGATCGAAGTACTCAAAAATGATTTATTCCCATTTTAATTCATAGTATGTGAATGAGATGATGGGAATAACATTTCCAGTGTGATCACTAAAATAGTAATTAAGACTCAATATATTACCATAATCATGCATGCCTCAACTGCTCTGCATAGTCCATCAACAACTAAATGAAACCAATAAATAACAGTTCAAGCTATAGTATGAGAATGAAATATGGGGAATAAATATGTCAGTGTGATCACTCAAAAAGTAATTAAGACTCAATATGTTACCTTAAACATGTAGGCCTTGACTTCTCCACACACTTCATAGCCAACTACTGATGAACCTATAACTTCTAGATCTTCATGATACACATTATTAAAGATTAAATGGAATATTTCACTTTCATGTCAATATCTTCAATAAAATTCTTCTTCTCATCCACAAGATTCATATGAATCTGTAAGTTAAAACACAAGAAATCATTATTCCCATTTCATTATTATCATCACCTGACACATTGTAAAGAGTATTAATAAAACCAAACTTTTTTCCACATCTACTCATTTACCCTCTCATTTTATTGGTATCATTGAATTGAATTCAATGTGGCCATGGGGAGAAATAATTTTAGTGTTTGTGTCCTAGTTATATATACTTGGAACATAATATGGAGTGTAATAATATGACTATAGCATCATTGTTCCAACTCATCCATAATTTTTTAGAAACTCAATCTCCCTAAGGAATTTATTAATAGAAGAGAATATGACTATAAAATAAATAAAAATGTCAAACCACTTAAGATTTGGAAATAATAATTAATCCTATAAAAATTAAAATAAGATTATATAATCAGTGACCACAACAACACCCATAGTATTTTGTTTAAATTTCTCATAGACATTTCAAATTACTTACGAAAGGTTTCCTGCTTACTGTGTGAATTGTAGCTCGATTGGTCATGTTAAAGAAGACTATTTTAAGAATATGTACTACTCATTTTTTAAAGGTTTGTGCTGAAAGGATTTATAAAAGGAAGTTGAGGAAGCAAAACTTTCATGGAAATAGTTTTTTGGTTGTGTCTAGAACAGGATAGGAGTAGAGTAATGTGAATGGTTCACATGGGACATGGAGCTACAAATGATGATGCTTTGCTGGTTTGGGGTAATGGTACTTCATGTGTGGTGGATAGTGGTCAGGGATTAGATCATGCTACCTAGGGGCATGTGTTTGGGAAGGAACAAGAAAAGGTCCGAGTTGCTGATACTTTAGTAGGAGAGAAGATGGTTGACTTTTTTTAGACTTGTCAGTTTTCTAGGGATTATTTACATATTTTTCATGTTAAATGGAAAGCAGGATTAAAGGAGTAGATGTTGGAGGTGCATGGTCTATTACCATTGAAACACTCCTAATAAATAAGGAGATTGAACATGGAAGTGAACCGGTTTCTTTTTATCAGTCACATAAAATGCTGGAAAAGGTTGTTGGTCAGCATTTTCAAAACAATTTTGCTACCACTATTAATCTAGAGCATGGGAAGGGTAGTCCTTCTGGACAAGGTGGGACTAGTGCTTCCCCTAAGAGGTCTAGCCTGAACTTACCTGAGAAGCCTCTTCGGGTTACTTCTGATTCCATAAGACTTGATCAGGCCGATACATAAGGAAAGTCTCCTAATCAAGATGAGGGCTTGAATACAGGTCTCATTGGGTGGATTGATTCTTACATCCATGTTGGGGAGGTTGTTTCTCCGCAGAATGGTTTCCACTTGACATGTATGGGCAGGTCAATGCTGAGAATCAAGAGGCTTTTCAGCATGACCATGCATAGATGCAACAAGGTGCTAACTATCAGAAATATGTCCAAGATAAAATGAATACCTCTAGTATCATTGGTAATTGGATAGATTTAACTTATCTTGATGAAGATAGAGAGTATGGAAATGTCAAGATAGATAGTACTATATACAAGGATGTAGCTTTTAAAGGAATTATGAAGGATGATGAGGGTTTCTCATATATTCCAAAGAAAAATTTTAGACCAAGGAAGGACTACTCAAAGTTAAAACCCACTATGAGAACCAGATTGACTCATCTACCATAAGGAAGGATGAAACATTCTTATATGTTCAGCTCCTTGAGATTTATTCCAACTGGTATGATGATTTTGAAACTATTAATGAACTTTATTATTGAATGGGATGTTTCTATTGATGATTTCTTGTGGGTTTTTTTCTTTGAAATTGGGTAGGGTTGAAATGTCTAACCCCCTTTTCTTCCTTTTCTTTGTGTTTTCTACATGTTAATAAAAGGGATCCCTGATCCCAGCCTATTTCATTCTCACTAACATTTTAATTGACTAGTAAGTTGATATCAGTTTATAATGTTTGGATCCTTTGATAAAATTCCAAAAAAAACCTCAATACACATGACCTTAATATAGAAATAAGTTATAATAGAGACATATAACATCATCTAGTTAAGAAAACCAGTAATTGTAATATATGCATCAAATTAGAGTCCTTGACAGAATAGTCAGTGGTTTCACAAGTTTAGATACAATATTGTTTCTTGGGAATATAAGTTAAAGAAATAGACAGATATCTAGTATCAAATTCTGTATTCTACTAATGTTACTTTTAATTGATAATTTCTCCTAACTCAATATCTATCAAACCATTTATTGAAATGAGAACCTTAGGTATTCAGTATATTTCTTCAAAGATGGTCTTAAATTACCTTTTCAAATTTTATAAATTTAACTGGGAACTTATTAAGGAGGATTATTATCAGAAATTTTCATATTCAATTTTTGTCATAAGGAATATATGAGAGTTGAAACTAGCAAGCTAGATTTTATGTGGATGTGTGGTGCAAATTTCATCTCTAAAAGATTGCGTTTCAAAGATTTGGATCCCCATATTCAATCTATGTTGCATAATTCAAGATTTTTTGATTGTTTATATAATGTGATAATTGATTCTTAGCAGATGGATCATCACATTAAAACAATACAAACCATCAAGACTTCAGTGATTCTAAGATGCATCCAAATTTGATGGAAGTGAAGACTAATTCACTATCAAGTTCACTTAGTTTGATTTCTTCTTAGAAATAACCATGAAAAAATCATTTCAATAGATTAGTGACATATCAAAGGATCTCAAAAGTGAATTCTTATTAGTATATGAATATTGGTTCTATGTTCTTTCCCAAATTCATTAACATCCCAAACAATACAATCTAACAAATGAATATTTTCCATTCTCATTGTCCAAATATGGTGAGGAAGATTGTTGTCCAAGCATAATAGTGAGTGTTTTTCATTAAAAATTCCTCGTGCATATGCACATGAAATAAGAGATTTGGATTATACTTAAAATTCATTATTAAGAAAAGAATTTCTAAGTGATTTCATTTCCATGAGTCAAAGACAACAAATTTATAACTCATTCTATTGTATGAATAGCCATCCAGAGAGGTCAAAAAACATAGACCCAATTAAATGGGGTCGAGTACATTGTTCAAACAATGAAAACCAACTCTATTGAAGAATTTTTTTTATAGAAACCATTTAGAACAAGATAATGCGAAAAAAATGTTCTTGGAACTTGCAAGGGAAATATGATGAGAAAATTTATCAATTAGTGCTGGAGAAAGTGTGGATATATCATGAAATGTGAAATTTGAGTTGTACATAGAGGAATTATATGCACTTTGATAAAATTAAAATGTTTTCATGTCTGTACACATACAGAATTACCCTCAATTATATTTTATTAGACGTATATTGAGTAAATTTTAACTAAAAATGGATTTTATAAGAAAAATTATCTGTGAAGATGATAAATTCATCATTCCTTGTCTCATTAGATGCATACTAGGGTTCAAAAGAATGATACATAGGATCATTGTTTGGATGTAACATAATATGATAATATTAATAGATTTGTGAACCAAAATTATTTTGATGGAAACCTAAATGATGTTCTGGTTGTAATTCATACTCTTAATCATCACAACTATCATCATAAATTCTTCAGAACTAGAAAATTTGATGATTTGGAAGTGCTAAGATGGGATTATTGGTATTAATTTTTATCATAATGATCATCCTGTTAAGAAATTTGAATGTAATTGTTGAATAACATGTTGACATGAGAAGATGTGAGAGATCACTAAATCAGTCATGGGTGTAGGTTCTAGAAAGAACAAATGATCAGGAACCATTTATTTTTTTCCATGTTATATAGTAATTCATGTCCATAAATTATTATATGGGATAATTTGTTTGGTTTTCACTTGAATCATTGGTATTTTTCTTGTTTTCATTTTAATGAAGCTTCCAAGAAATTTATATAATTCATTATGGATTTGTGTTTCTAGATTTCTTACTGATTTGTTTTGTCACTTTAGTGGTTTTTTTCAAAAATTTGTGTGTGAAAATACACCTTTAATAGAAAAAACATTACTTGTATTTTCAAGATTCTTGTTATAGATTATAGGTGTTGCAAAAAAACATTAAAAATACTAAAACTAAATTTCTTTTTAGTGATATGATTCATCTATATGAAAAATATATTTAAACATTCAACTATAGTTTCTCTAATGTTTATTGCTATTAATTTCTCTTCCTACAAATATGAAAATAAATTTGACAAAAATATATATCCATAGAAAAAAATAACATTTCACTCTACACATTAACAAGTATGAAATTATTGATCATTTCTATCATGAATATGAAAATTTACAAATTATAATTGAAAATAACTTTAATGGTTATAATAGTTTAGAATGTTTTTTTCAATAGAAACAAAATATATGAAAAATATATCATTCAATGGTTCTTTTCAAGAGAAGATTTCATACTTACATAAGTTATTAAATGAATTCTTTGTATGTATGAAATATCAGAAAACATAACTAGATCGCCTAAAAATATTGTATGTTAACGATACTAACCATTATAAATTGTGTATATGGAAATAGTAATGAAAATGGTGTAATAAAGCATGATAACATTCCAAATATCAAATTATATATCCATTTAGCTACATTTGTAGCACTATTTGGATAGTATAAATGAAACAAATCATCAACAGAAAAAAAAATACTGGACAACCTGATTTAAAATTAGAGAAAGCATTGTGTGAGATGAATTCAATGATTTCACTGCTTACCTGCTCTGGTCTAGTAATATATTTCTGAAATATTTGAATAAATTGGAAAAGTATTAAATGGTAATTAATGTGTAAAAGTACGGGGACCTGACTTGATTAATTGGAGAGGATCTAGAGAAGTATGGATTTAGCATTCTAAAATCAAGAGAGAGAGGGAGAGAGAGAACAAATTTAATTAGAATTTCTATGAAACCCTAATTTCTAATCAATTCAAACACTAGATACCCAATATTTAATGTTCATAAAACATGAATAAAAGAAACACATACCTGATAAGAGGCTAAATCATCGACTGATTGGGTAAAAAATAGGCCCATGTCCAGGTGCCTCCTGACACCTCAATATTATATTTTAAAGAGTAAATTTTTTTTTACCATTTGTAGGTGAGGAGTGCATGCAACGACAAAGAATTAAGGAGGGTGCAAAAGTTTGTGTGGGTGTGGGTGATGGAGACAGAGTGGGGGTACGAGTGTAGGACAAAATTTCTAGTGTGGGATGGTAGGGATGAAGACGTAGGAAGAGGGGAATCACAGGGGAAGTGAGTTTTGGAGAGGGATCTTAATTATCTTCATTTTTTTATTTTTGTATCTCTTATTTTTTTAACTAATTAATATTAAACTCTAATAACATATTTCATCCCAAAAAATGTATCTAAAATATAGTAACTATTAATATAAAAATATTTATTTGTAATATTTATTATTAATAACCTATTCAAGTGTTAGTAAAAAAATGTTTGCATTCGTATGATAAAGTTATATAGTTAATTGTTGGTAAAAGATTTGTTTTTATTGAATAATAAATATCAACATATATGTTTGTTGATAAAAACCAATGTTGGTATTTAAAATTAATACCAATAAAACATAATATCTATTAGAATTGGTCATTTTTACCAACAATTATATTATCTATTAATAAATTTCTGTTGGTATAAATCATTTTATCTATTGTGTATGGTTTTGAAACCAAGAGGTCAAGAGGTAGTTATTTGGATCTTGCATGAAGAATTCACATAGATGGCCATAACCGTAAAGTGGAAAATACACACTCTTCAGAAAATTGTGGTGATAATTCTTCAAAAATCCCACCAGATCAGAAAGGGTGGTATCACAGATATCACTATAATCATGCCCTACGATTTTCATCATCTCCTAAATATACTTACTAGACAATTCATCAGTAACTGAATTCTTCTTATTTACCATCAAACCTGCAAAGAAATATCCAGATTCATTTCAGAGTAGGTTCATTTTCGAATAAACCCATGAAAATAAGAAAAATCGGCAAAGCCATAAATTTTTGCAAGTAACTCATGCAATTACAACGTATAATTACATCGCACAAGAGAATCATTTGAATCCCCTATGAAATTAATTCATCTAAGACTAGGAATTATGTAGCCGAATACATACCATGTCTGTGTGAATAAGATCTTCAGTGAAAGGACTTGAGCGGAGGATCTATGCAGATGACTAGCATGGTAAGACTATAACACCCAGAGATTTTATGAAAAATATTCTTTTTAATTTCACTAATGTATTGTATTGTACGCTACACCAAAAGGAGCTTTCACAACACACATCTCTGACCTGTCTTGAATTACACGCAATCACGACCTTCCACGATAGCGTGTGTTGTACGCAACACCAAGTTTCGCTAAACAACGATATGCTATTAAAATATTATTAAAACTAGCCGTTATGAATAGTAATAACCAATTTTTGAAATTTTGTAAATTTATTTTTCAAAATGGACTTCATTTTTGGATTCGGAATATCGAAATTAGCTTAGGGTGAAATTTTGGTAATTTTCGGATAACTTTCATATTTTGATGAATAGTGGAAATTACTAAATTTTAATTAAAAACAACTTTTTCAATCGAAATAATTAATAGTGATAAATTATTAATTTTAGTGAGTTTAAATTATATTTAGAATATATTTTTACAATTTAATACAATGATGGTCATTGGATGTAATTTCACATTTAAACCACTTATAAACAAGTTTCAATCTTTTGATAGATATTATCTCTTAAAAACACGCTATTTGTTTTCACGACGGGAATTAATTTTTAAATTAGTTAATGCAACTAATATGTTTTGAATTTGGTAAAATAGACATCATTTTTGAGTTCATAATATCAAATATAGCTTAGGCCTAATTTTTGGTATTTTTCTGAAAACTTTCAATTTTTGATGAATAGTGAAACCACTAAGTGGTAGTTAAAAAAAAACTGAATTTTTCATAAAACTTAATTTTACCGCTTCTGTGAGTGGAATTTAGAAAATCCGAGAGACACGGTTAATATCAAGGACTAAGATGTGGTTCAATGAGATGAAAATAATTTTTGGTAGTAACTTTTGACTTTTTTTTACCACGGTTAAAAGTAATAGGGTAATTAAGGGTAAAGATGATATTATTATTACCCTAACACATGTCCTAATTCTATTGGATAAGTGTAATTAGACCAAAAATAAACATAGGAATAAAATATGACCATTTAGGCCCACTTGGATTAGATTAGGACATTTATTATTAATTTATTTAAAGAAGGGTTAAAAGAGTTAAAATCAAAGTTTATTTACTAAAACATTTTTAATATGGGGTTATACATAAGATAAATTAGACTATAAATATTAATTAGAAAGATACAAGAATTTCCTACATAATGGTATTTTATTTGTAATTTTTAGACATTAAATAATTTAATTTATTTATGACACAATGATGATGCAGTAATTATCTTATTAATGAAATATTGACATAATTGATGTTATAAATACCCAAATAAATATAATTTGAGACTTTTTATGAATTCCACTAATTTTCTAGGTTAACATGACATGGTATTATTGATTTAATTAACTTTTTTAGAACTTATCATTCTGTTATGAGTTTCACAAAAATCAATTACTAAATAGTGTCAAAATTGACATAAAATAGTTTTTAAAACAAATATTATATTATTAATTGTTATTTTATTCCTAAAAATCTAAGGTTCAGCCAAATGACTTAGATAAGGTTATATATATTAATAATAAACAATTTGGGGTTTTTTTGGCTTCTTATAGTAATTTTATTAACCTTATAGTGTAAGAACACAAGAAGACACGGTAAAAGTAAAATTATTTAACTTAATGTTAAATCTAAATGATAAGGTTAAAATAGGAAACTGAACTTGTCTAAATTCTATTGGATGAGAGGGTTTCGACCCATCCCCACCTTAGCCTCGAAATAAATAAATTTGGAGCTATTTAAAACCGAACTTGACTTTATAATAAAATAATATTTTTAGTTATTCCAAAGGTGCCCCTCTACTCCCTTATAAAAGGGAACCTCCTCCCTCTCTTCCTCACAAAACTTTGAGCCTTCAAGCTCGGCCAACCCCTGCCAAATTCTCTTCTCCACTTCCCTAGAAATATCCTAGAGGTTCTGGTCTTCCTCAAAGACCAATTTTAGTTCCCTAAGAGGAGGTCTCAAAGAGGCGCTTCAAAGAAGAGGAGGTTCGGATACGTACAAAGCATATCAGACATAAGGATATAAAGAAAGGTTTTAGGTATAAAAAAAAAAGAAGTTCTCTATGGGAGATGTTGAAGATATTTCACCAGGAATTAGAAGATTATATTCCGATTTTCCAAAGACACTAAACTATTACGATCCTTGTGTGTGTGTTTTTGTTATGTACTAAGTATTCCGCAAAAGTAATGTAATGTCCATGTACGTCAGGCTTCGGGTCTCTACAGTTGGTATCAGAGGAAAGGTTTAGTCAACCTTTGGAAACTAGGATGTGAGAACGTTAGTGAGATCCCTAGAGATATTTCTAAGGTGTGTCTAGGGATGTCCCTAAGGATAGGTATACATATAGGATATAGTCCTAGCACTACGGTAACGATCTTAGAATTTAACCTAAGATGTTAGATATTGAAGTTACTCCCCCTTTATTATGATTTTTGCCTCTCACACTATTCTTTTTGGGTTTTAGAAAACGGCTGGAAACAAGATGATTCACGATAATGGAGGATATGATGGACAATGGAATGATATTTTTCTTGATCAACCAAATGAAAGGGGATTTGGAAGTCCAAACATCATTATTATGACGAATCAGCAATCTCATAATATGATCAATAAAGTACAATTTTGTAAGTTTCCTGACTCGTATAATAAGAGAAAGATGGAGTTTCATGATGATCATAGAGGAAAGAAAGTTCAATTTCCCCTATGTAAATCATGTGGTAATAGGCATCAAGGAGAATGTTTCAAAGGAACTGGAAGATGCTTTGGGTGTGGAAAAGAAGGACACAAATCCAGTAAATGCAATGGAAAAGTTTCAGTTAACACCATGGATGAGGTTAATGGTATTACTACGACATCAACAATGGTTAAATGTTTTAAATGTGGAATGTACGGGCATTATGCAAACCAATTCCATAAGGGGATGTCTCATGAAGAGAATCTGTATGGTCGTATGGGTAGTATTTTTGTTGATGATGATGAAGAGACTACAAATGATATGTGAGGTGAAATAATTGTTGAAGCTCGGTCAATGGTTTAAGAAGGTAGTGGAATGATTTCATGTTTATCAAGTGTAATGTTGTACTATAGAATAAAAAGACATCTAAGGATTGTTACACTGTTGGCTTTCCTTAAGATTTGAAAGTTTATGATGAATGGTATGAGTAACAATGAAAGGTTATTCAGATATTTTTTGGAAAGTGGATGATATGTGCATGATGAAGTGATAAAGAGAAAATGAAATGTTTAACAGTATTCATGAGCTCATGATTGATATAAGGACTAAGTGATATCATGGTTAGAGTATATAGAATTTTGAGGATTTTGGTATGTGGAAAGAGTTAACTTTTAATAGCATTCATATTTTCACTAAGGTTCAATGGGTATTCAAGAGAATACATGATTAAGGCCTTTGAATGTTTAGAATGTGACCAACAAGACATATCTTATGATATATGGGGATCAACGATGGTATTAAATCTCTGGTAATCGTTTTCACTATGTTATGAGAGAGGACTGCAGTATTATGGATAAGCCTAAAGATTGGAATGGATTATGTTGGACATAAGTTAGTATTGTTTAAGGATAGAAGTTTTTTTTCGATATTATTGATGGGATGTTATAGTAATATAGTTTTAGAAAAAGGACAACCTACAGGACGGGCGACATCCCATCGCGTCGGACAAGGCTGTGGGAATCGAACCCACAACCAAAGTGGGACTGGCCTTTATCACCTACCACTGGCCTACAGGAAGTCCATGTTTAGTAGAAACTAGTTTTATTTTATTAAGCTGTATGATATATGAAGTATAAGTTCATTTTTGGAACCATATACGATTAACCATAAGATGGACTTATAACTTTTGCTAACCTTTTGTTTGAAAGAGATGGAATGACCCATCATTCTATCACATGATCTGCTAACACATCACGAATGACAAATTCAACTTTATTTATTTAAGAGATGAAGTGGAAATTGTTCAAGGCATGAACAACAGTGAGATTGTACCAAAATAAAGTAAGTATTTATTCTAATTCAAATTCTTCAACTTTAGGGAAATGATCTTGAAAACAAAAAATGTTGTCTTAGTTCTCTTATATCTGATGAATCAGATGGTACCTTAGATCGTCACAAATTTATGGATTTGTGATTGTTGTCTTTTCTATAGCCATGTTCTCTACCACTCTCCATCAGAACATGATGGTTAGATTTTTCTTCCATATCCATATTTTCACCTATATGGAAACCCAGTGATTAGTTTATTTGGGTAACCGTTACATTTCATACTTTCGTTTTTAAAGATTGGTTTTGGTATTCCTTTTTACGATGTGGGTTTCTATTAAAAAAACTTTCAAATAGTAAACCATTTATAACCCCGACGAATTTCGAGGGCGAAATTCATTTTAAGGGGGGTAGAATGTAACACCCCGAGATTTTATGAAAAATATTCTTTTTAATTTCACTAATGTCTTGTGTTTTATGCTACACCAAAAGGAGATTTCACAACACACATCTCTGACCTGTCTTGAATTACACGCAATCGCGACCTTCCACGATAGCGTGTGTTGTACGCAACACTAAGTTTCGCTAAACAATGATATACTATTAAAATATTATTAAAACTAGCCGTTATGAATAGTAATAACCACTTTTTGAAATTTTGTAAATTTTATTTTTCAAAATGGACTTCATTTTTGGATTCGGAATATCGAAATTAGCTTAGGGTGAAATTTTGGTAATTTTCGGATAACTTTCATTTTTTGATGAATAGTGGAAATTACTAAATTTTAATTAAAAACAACTTTTTCAATAAAAATAATTAATAGTGATAAATTATTAATTTTAGTGGTTTTAAATTATATTTAGAATATATTTTTACAATTTAATACAATGATGGTCATTGGATGTAATTTCACATTTAAACCACTTATAAACAAGTTTCAATCTTTTGATAGATATTATCTCTTAAAAACATGCTATTTGTTTTGACGACGGGAATTAATTTTTAAATTAGTTAATGCAACTGATATGTTTTGAATTTGGTAAAATATACATCATTTTTGAGTTCATAATATCAAATATAGCTTAGGCCTAATTTTCGGTATTTTTCTGAAAACATTCAATTTTTGATGAATAGTGAAACCACTAAGTGGTAGTTAAAAAAAACTGAATTTTTCATAAAACTTAATTTTACCGCTTCTGTGAGTGGAATTTCGAAAATCCGAGAGACATGGTTAATATAAATGACTAAAATGTGGTTCAATGAGATGAAAATAATTTTTGGTGAATAGTAACTTTTGACTTTTTTTACCACGATTAAAAGTAATAGGGTAATTAAGGGTAAAGATGATATTATTATTACCATAACACATGTCCTAATTCTATTGGATAAGTGTAATTCGACCAAAAAAAAACTTAGGAATAAAATATGACCATTTAGGCCCACTTGTATTAGATTAGGTCATTTATTATTAATTTATTTAAAGAAGGGTTAAAAGAGTTAAAATCAATGTTTATTTACTAAAACATTTTTAATATGGGGTTATACATAAGATAAATTAGATTATAAATATTCATTAGAAAGATAAAAATATTTCCTACATAATGGTATTTTATTTTTAATTTTTAGAAATTATATAATTTAATTTATTTTTGACACAACGATGATGCAGTAATTATCTTATTAATGAAATATTGACATAATTGATGTTATAAATACCCAAATAAATATAATTTGAGACTTTTTATGAATTCCACTAATTTTCTAGGTTAATATGACATTTATTATTGATTTAATTAACTTTGTACGAACTTATCATTCTGTTATGAGTTTCACAAAAATCAATTACTAAATAGTGTCAAAATTGACATAAAATAGTTTTTAAAACAATTATTATATTATTAATTGATATTTTATTCCTAAAAATCTAAGGTTCGGACAAATGACTTAGATAAGGTTATATATATTAATAATAAAAAATTTGGGGTTCGTTTGGCTTCTTATAGTATGTTTATTAACCTTATAGTGTAAGAACACAAGAAGACACGGTAAAAGTAAAATTATTTAACTTAATGTTAAATCTAAATGATAAGGTTAAAATAGGAACCTAAACTTATCTAAATTCTATTGGATGAGAGGGTTTCGACCCATCCTCACCTTAGCCTCGAAATAAATCAATTTGGAGCTATTTAAAACCGAACTTGACTTTATAATAAAATAATATTTTTAGTTATTCCAAAGGTGCCCCTCTACTCCCTTATAAAAGGGAACCTCCTCCCTCTCTTCCTCACACAACTTTGAGCCTTCAAGCTCGGTCAAACCCTGCCAAATTCTCTTCTCCACTTCCCTAGAAACATCCTAGAGGTTATGGTCTTCCTAAAAGACCAATTTTAGTGCCCTAAGATGAGGTCTCAAAGAGGCGCTTCAAAGAAGAGGAGGTTCGGATACGTACAAAGCATATCGGACATAAGGATATAAAGAAAGGTTTTAGGTATAAAAAAGAAGAAGATATCTATGGGAGATGTTGAAGATCTTTCACCAGGAATTACAAGATTATATTCTGAGTTTCCAAAGACACTAAACTATTACGATCCTTGTGTGTGTGTTTTTGTAATGTACTAAGTATTCCGCAAAAGTAATGTAATGTCCATGTACGTCAGGCTTCGGGTCTCTACAAAGACCTAAAAACCCAAATTCATGAGATTGTTTCTCTAAATTGAGAGACCTATTTATTGGTGAGGAAGCTTGCCTGTGTGAAAGACTTGAGTGAACAAACAAATGTGGGAACTTGTGTGCCGCATTTATCCATTTCATCCTTTTGCATCAGCATCAGACCCTGTTTCTTCGATCGAATCCAATCCTGAGGGGGGGATTTTGTTGAAACTTCATTTTATCACATGGATGAAAAGGAAACAATGGGAAATACACTAGAAAAAGTAATAGAATGTAGATAAATAATTCCAAAGATCCCAAGGTCCTAAAAGAATAGTTCTCCCAAGGTACCCCCATGAACTATCGGTGCACAAGGTATTTGAGTGATTAATTGTGTGAGACATACTTTCATGTGACGTACTTGCATGAGACATACTTACACAAGCTGATTCCTTCACCCAGGGTCCCATATTTTCCTATAAATAGGCCCTTTGGGTCTTAATTTGTATAGATGGTTTTTCCCGAAGTCCAATTGCTGCTCTGATTTCCCTAGTGTGTCATTCAAGTCCTATGAAACCATCTAGGTAGTTTTTAACAACTAAAGAAGAGGAAATTAATGTGGAATAGTGGAACTTATGTACTACCAAGGTTTAAAGTAAATAAAACCTTCATGGGGAATTCTCCCAACCCAAAATCAATGGGGACTAGTGCATGGTCCCCTCTTTAACCAGGAATATATGTGACTTACCTCTGAAAACACATGTTGAAATTCTTTAATTCTTGAGCAAGGTATCTCCAAAGTGTAGTCTCCTAGGTGGTCCATCTATCAAGTTGTTATTTTTTCTCTTAGGCCTAAATATAGGGAGCACCCCCTCACACTATCCTCCTTGTTTCTCCATACCTTCTAGCCTATGTGAGCCACTAATCGGGCCTCCTTTAAATACATTAATGGTTGTCCCTCTCCTCTGGATCCCTTGTCTAAGAGGGATCAAATCAAAGCCGCAACTAAGACCTATAGACTTACACAACCATGGAGAGTGGAACACCAGCATGTCCCCCATTTGGATTTGTATTTCTATGGTTATAGGTTTCACATACTTGTCCTACCCGAGGGTTAGGATCCTCGGGGAATCTATAGATTTGTATATCAACAGTCATAGGGACCCTTACAATAGGGACAGTGTTGGGGAGTTCCCGGTATGGAGGATTGTGGTTTGGAAAATGTCCAAACCTTCTTGTCTCTGAGACTCGGAGCCTCCAGTTCCTAGTAGGGAGGGTTAGGATCACACTTTATTTTCCATTCTACATGGGATTAGATCCTCATCACCCTATAGAACAAATTTTACGGAAACCATCCTGGTGTAAGCCCCTTTTTTTCTTATAGGA
Organism: Viscum album; assembly: GCA_963277665.1. Lineage (NCBI taxonomy): Eukaryota > Viridiplantae > Streptophyta > Magnoliopsida > Santalales > Viscaceae > Viscum > Viscum album. Next base: position 1,252,713,321 of record OY728135.1, on the reverse strand, counting down.
GGTTATAATCTTGATCCTCTCTACCACTACGTCCTTCACCTTTATTCCTTCCTTACTATGGACTCAAATATAATGTAAAGTGAAGAGAGGGAAGTGTTATAGCCCTGAACTCTCTTGATGTAGCACCAACCTCTTCCACCATAGCTCTGACCTCTTCCACCATAAAAGGAGGAAAAGTGTGTGGTTTGTTGTATCTTATTTTTCCTCTTATTTCTCACACCAAACATCACTTATCTATTCTTAGAGGTTAATAATGATAAAAACTCCTGAAAAATACACTTGAAGGATTGAAATATAAGAACATTGAATCTTGTCGTAACCCGGATTCATAGGATGCCTACCTAAGGCTCGGGCACAAAGGGAATCATATTTAAAAATAAGCCCCAACTTAATCCTATCAAAAGAATATAATCCATTGGAAGACTTACCAAACTATGTGGGATTTTATTCCCATCCAAATGGGATACGTAGGAAGCCTTATTGAGATTCAAATCCAACTCCAGCACCAACCCTATTCTTTTGGGCCATATCCATAAGAAGGTTTAATTCAAGTTGGAAACTCGTCTCACTTCCAGGTTTATTGGGTTGTATTGACATAAGTCCAACACTAAACATTGACAAGGAAACTTTCACCTAGACGTCCTTTCCAGAAGAAATTAATCTGTATGGTTGGGTCCTTATCACATGACCTTAGAAGGTATGATATTCCCAATTAAGTGGGACTAAACTATGTGGGTTTTTATTCCTTTTAGAAGGATACGTAGGTAGCCCATCTATGTGTTTGAACACAACGTCAATCAATTCCCATATCCCTAGGTGGAGATAAACTCTAGAATTATCTTCATCTATCAGGATGATGACAAACTCAAGAGTGCCCCACCGTGTGGCTAGAAAATCAGTATCTTCATAATAACGTCCAAAGAATCTCTAAGTATTATATGATATTATACCATTGATGGAGAACCTCTGATACAAACAACTATCTCAATCAAGTAAGAACCTCAGATACATTCATAGGATTATAAATTCCACATATGCTAATAATTGATTTCTAATTTTGGATGACCCACATCATTCTTGGGAATTAATAAAGGATTCATGAACATATCTTAAATCTATAAGAGTGTCCTGGAATAGGAAATAATTCCCCCCGAAAGGGTTTGATGATCTCGACCTCCCATCCACTTGACCAATATGAGTTCTTAAGAATTGTAGGTCAAAACACCAAATGAGAACTTTCCTTTGGAATGTAGGTCCACATGGATATAGAACCATTGGGTGTTTTTAGTTCCACGAAAAAACCTGTTGAAAACCATTCAAAAATAAATAAAACATTTCCAAGGGAAACAATCACTTCCTCAACTCAAAAGTGAAAAATTCAATATTTATCATTCAACCAATTCCATAAAACTAATGACTCACTGAACACAAGATACTTCACCATGAATTAATTATTATAGTTGTTTCCTTGTATAAAATTACATGATCAAATAGAAAACAGTTTAATGATATGAAGTCAGGAGAACAATACACATGCCCGTAGATAGGAACAACCAATGACACTTGAAACATGTGGTGTCCTATTCGAAGGTCTATCTTCATGATCTCACCTACATGAGATCGCCATATATGAAATTCATGAGAATAAGTCTCAATGATTATGATCCCACAACAATTGATTTTTAGATATCATATGTGTCTAGTCAGTATGATGTATCTAGACCATATGACATATATTTAAGATTAATGTCATTGTATCTTGAGGTTCACATTATTGCATGCGAAATGTTATAACCTTTTGATAAAACACATAATATATGAACATTACCATTTAAATAGTGTATATGAAAATATCAAACACTATAATGGTAAGTGTACATCATGTATAACTCACTATATACATGGTATGGTAATCAAAACTACAATTCAAGTTTGGTCTAGGGAACCCACTTTTACAACACTATCTTGGTTTCAGATTTCTTTGTATGGATTCAATTTATTATATTATGATACAGGATGATATCTATTGACTTTATATTAAATATTTATTAGTATAAGGGTTAGGTCAGAATAAGATTTTTATTGATTCCCTTATTTACTATGTGTTCATTGGGACTGTGAGAAGCACCCATTTGGGATTTTGATAGAGTATAGGAATATTTGGTTTCCTAAAATTCTTTGATATTATTTATGGGTTTCCAGTGATACTTTTATTTTAAATCATACATGGGTGTGATCATGTTACATGATAACATTTGGGGAGTTGTGAGACACCTTGTGTTCGATTGAGAGATGGGTGAGGATTTTCACCATCAACCCTGAGGTAAAAGTTTTTAATGTTATGGAATTTCCACATGTTCATTTTATTGAAAGGAAACAATGGGATGGGTGATATCCCTACATGAGTCACTAATTCCTAATGGGATATCAAATTTAGAAATTTAAAAACACAAAACAAATAGATCACTAAACTACCAGATAGTATAGGATATGCAAGTCCAAGGTCGAACCCACTGAGAAAGGGTTGGAGGAAATATTAATTAAATAAGATAAACAAATTAGAATTTCAAAAAATCCAAACTACTAAGCATTGGATTGATGTAGAATGGGGGATAAGACAGTATAAAATAGGTTCCTAGTAGTAATTATTCCAGGTTCATGGGATGAAAATGTATAAGATAATTAATTAAAAATCATGTATTCATTGGAATTAGGTCTTAAAAAGCTCATTGGTAATGATAAATGATCTCCATAAAAAGTTATCCTTTTCTCATGGTCATGTACTTTATATTAATAAGGATGGGTAACCCAAAACCTTATTGAAACATAGTGAAGGAAAACCCAATGGTCATTGTGGAATTATAGTCCCTAGATCTCATATTAAACAAATGTATTCAATCTAGGCAATGATCATACACAATGAAATAAAATAAACTCAATCCCGAACCTCTCCCATAATAGTCACACTAGAAAAATTAGGAAAGTGGATAGAATTGAAGAGAAAATATGAAATATCAACATGAATTGCATTAATTATAAAATACCTTACATTCAATTCCACTTCATCATGCATGAACCAGCACAAAGAAATCACTTTCTCATGCTAACCATGAGGGGTGTATAAAAATAAATAAATAAAAATCCTACTTAAGTGGAAAAGTAGGTGGTGCACCTTATCCATAGAAATATGGTGGTGGTGCTCCATCCAGAAGATGCTCCATATGGTGCATCCAAGGGCTCTATTTATAGGCACTAGATTGGATCTACCTAACCTCTATCATGATGTGTACTGAAGGTACGTGTTGTGTACCCTCGATTCGCATTGCCTTCATGTTTGCATGAGTCTTCCACGTATCATTTTCATTAATTATAATTTTGATCATCATCATGTCGTGTATGGGGGGCTCATGATGTGTACTTTCTTGGTATTCATTTGCCACAGATCTCGCCAAAATCTTCTCCAAAATATGTGTTGAAAATAGTGATATCATGTACTGAGGTTACACAATATGTAATTGTCATTCAGAGAATGTTTTATCATCATTGATTGTTCTAGAAATATCATTCTTCTCTGACAAAGACACAATGTGTAGGTGAAGTACACATAGTGTAGTTTCTCTACTCTAGAATTTCCAACTCTACTTCGACTTCCAAATTCTGGTGTCGCGCTTCGAGCTTTGCTCGCGGTGCAAAGTGTCTTTAATCTCCAAAATTCATCCCTTTTTATTCCTTTTTCAAATATTCATTTAATCCTTCAATAAAATACAAAACAACTCAAATCACTCCAAAATTGGAAAGATTTATCATTTATTTTAAAAAATCATTTATTAAAACACCTTAAAATAGATGCATGAAATGCACTTATCAATGGGGAAGTAGTAATAGAGTTGTTTTGACAGTGATGGAGGCCAATATCATGGGATAACAATGGAGTTTGTTCCTTCCTTGGTGTGGTTTTATTTTACTTGAGTGAGATAACTCAATTGGGAGTGTAGCATGCTAGGTACATATGATATTTTAATGGACCTCATATATAGAGTTAATTTATATGACGGTCGTAAAGACTGTGATATGACCTCGATGGGGAGGCGATATCTAGGGAAGCCTCGACGATAATTTTTGATATTGATTGAAACATAATTTTTTTGAGGTATCATGAACCAAAAATGATATTCCCAATTGATGATGATCCTCATTATTGAAGTTTTCACACTGTAGGTGGTTTAAAAATGGTGTGGTCAGTGAGTAATATCTAACTGAGTTGGGTGGAGGGTGTTTAGGAGAATCAAATAGTTTCATTCTAAAGATGAAAAATGGATGTTATCTAAGAATATATCTATATTAAGACCATTTACATGATACATGATAGGTTTATTTTTATGTTTCTGATGTTTGATATGAGTGATCATTATGTTGTTGTAGTTCTATACTAGAATATAGTTGGATCTAACCCATGTTATGACATGTGATACTTGGGATGGATCTGAAGATTATATAAGGGTAATCCAATATAGTTAAATTTAGTGAAGGATATTGGGGTAGGGTGAGTCATGGTATGATAAAGGATTGTATGTTATTTATTTTTGGTTCTCCCCTATTTATTGTTTTCTCATATACTTCATCATGGGGTTTTTATTCTATTTTTATTTGATTTTTTGACCCATCTTTGACTAACCATTTTATTTTTACTGTCATTCGAAGGTTTTCTTATGATATTTGGGACCATTTATATATTTCTACTTAGGGTCATTATTTTTCATGATATTTTGAGTTTTAGTTATCAACTGGTAGTGGTATTACTAATGGTTTAAGAATAACTCTGATGAGATAAGTGATTAAATCAACTGTGAATGTGAAATGAGATCTCATGGGTTATCTGATGTGATGTGAGTGAGACTTTATAGTGTTATCATTGTAAAATTTTGACTAATATGTATCCTTGGGAATAAGTAAGTTAGATGTATCCTATAGTTTGTTTAGTTTGGGTGTATTTGAGATTTATTCACTGACATGGAACATATGTATGAAACAATATATTAAGATTTTATAGGATATATGTTTTTATGTGGGTGGGGGACACTCACTATAGAATTGTATAAGAATCGACTTGATTTCAGCACTAAGTGGTTTAAGAACAACATTGCAAATCTAATGGGTTGTATGATTCAACCTCTACCTATGTAAATGGTATAAGATCCATGTATGTGTGTAGAATTTATATTTTATATAGGTTAAAACATCATTGTAAAGCTATAGTTATGGACATGGAAAATAAATTTAATGGAAGTTGAGGATTTTTTGGGTGATAGTAACAATGTTGGGCCAAAGGGTTGTTTATTTATTTCTGTACTTAAATTATATATGAATCAACCATGGTCTAAACCATTTTTTATATTAGTTATTATGTATTGTGGGATTGTTTCAATATATATTTATATATATCAAATAGAGTGTTTATTATTTTGATATTCTAGATTGTGGAATGCCACTATAGCACCCTTTTTTGTTTCTATTGGTTGGTATATCTAATATACTAACAGATCATAGTAAATTTTTAATAGATTATGGAATGGCCTTTAAGGGTTATCTTTGATAGCATAGTCTCCACATGTTATGTCCCTCGTGGATAGTCGGCAACCTATAGTATATGGAGATGCATGATTAAGGAGTTATGGTGACCCCGACTGAGGTCCAAGGGTAGCCAAAAGCTATGTGACATCACAATATATAATCCAATTTATCATTTTAGATCACATAATTTTAAATCTCATTTGGACCCTTTTTAATAATGTATAACTATAATTAACATTATTAATGCATGATAAGTCTTTATTCAACCAATGATAGTCCATATTAACTCATTTTAATGGGATTACTAAGATTGTGGTAAATACTGTGAACTAAATTATATATCGTGACTTGATACAAGTCACCACACTATAGTTAGTGCCTTATCATGTAATTTTATACAACATCATTGTACACTTATGAAATAATATATGATATCATTCACTCAAATATATCAAGTTGATTATCATGTTGCTTAGAATTATTCTAATATCATACAATGATGTGTAGAAAATTATAAATTGTTAAAGGATTGTAATAATCCGATTAATCAATATGGAAAAATAAAAATAATTTTTCAATTTCATAACATATGAAATGTCAGAACTCTAAGAGGCTTTTTCATTCAATGAAGGTTCTCTATAGATTAGATATCATAAAACTTAATCGATGATACATTGTAATTAATTCTCTACTAGTTAAAACTATCTCAATTTATCTTCTTTATACTTTCCTTTTAAAATTATATGCTAGAACACAATTGTGGATAACAGTTCCAACTTAAGCATTCAGTAATTCCAATGGTCAGTGGATACCTACAAAATAAAGAACCTATTGATTGAATATTAAAGATTTTGAATAATCTCATAGCTATTGAAGATCAAAATCATGGATAGTGATGTGTGATTATTTTATGGTTTTCTTATTTCATTAGTTGATTCCACTCCAATTCGATCTTTTCATGGTTTTTTCATTTCGTTCCACTACTTATGGGCATAAATATATTCCACGACACCCTTCAATATTATCAATGTAAGTGTTATTTATGAATCAATAAGATGAAATTCAAATTTGAAAACCATTTTTATTTGTTTTTTTGAACTATATCCATGGTTGGAAAACTACATATTTCTCTATGAAGTTTCCGTAAAAATAGAAATATATTTTGATTGATACATCATAGTGTGATAATAATTACAATGGAAATGAAATTGTTTAAAGAAAAATTTCATGGTTTTATAACAAAAAAACAGGGCAATGTTAAGTATATCACCATGATGTGGTTATTTATATAAAACACCGAGATGTTAAAAAATATATATTTTTGAATAAATTCAATTTCTTTGATAGCTTTCATTACACGCTACACCAAGTTTTAACAAACCATGACAAACTATTAATATTATTATTTAAACAAGTATATTATAACCTAACTATTAAACTTTTTAGCATAAATAAGAATAATAAAATTTTAGATATTAATTATAATGGTTTTATAAAAAAAACATATTTATTTAAAAAAATTAATTATTTTAAAGTCTTTATATGTTTTGAAAATACCATTTTCTCTAAAAAAATGATTTTGATTTTCTTTTTTTAAAGAAAAATATTTTTTTGGAGTATTTTAGAAATTTAATTTGATAAAAACTATATTTTATAAATCATCACATCAAAATTATCTTAGGGTGATGTTTTGAGATTTTATGAAAAGACAAATATGTTGATTTATAGTGAAAAATATTATTTTTTATTGAAAAATGAATTTTTTAAAGAATTTATAAGTTTTATTTTTTTTAAACGGCTTTAAAAGTAAAATTAGTTCAATTATATATTAATTAATCAAATTTAGGTCAATAGGATCACTTTCATATTAAATTTTGATATAAAAACATTTTGGACTTTTGGACATTTTCTCTTTGGAAAATCACTTTCTCATCATGTATGTGGGTTTAGTTTTAAATTAAATATTTCTACTTATGAATAGAATTTGGTAAAACAGATTCCATATTATAAATAATCATAATTTCTATTTTCTAATAAGGTTTGTAAGATCTAAAACATTCTTGGAGGAACATCCTTGTTTAATTTTTGGTTAAACTCCCTTTGTTTTGGGTAATGAAATATTTTTTGGGTCTTTGGGATGTTTCAAGGGTGTTCTAGGGATTTGGGGAATGGTAAATGAGGAAAAGAGGCCAATATGTGTTGAAATCACAGTTGGTGCATGGTTAGTAATAACCATGTGACCTTCTGAAGGGGGTTCATGGTTTAGAAAACCATGTGGGATACCTCTAGGAGATTTTGCGTCTAAGCCCCCCTTGGAAAGTGGAGAACACATGGACACCACATTTTTTTCAAACTATGAAGATAGTCAGCCAGACCTTGTGGCCTAGTTCCCTCTCAAAATAGGTATTTTCATGGTTGGTACATGGTTTTAGCAAATGTGCGGCCAAAATGTGCACCACATAAAAAGTGAGAAATTCCCATTTTCCCTCTCAAACTTAAATGCTTCTTCCCCAATTTTTCCTCCCATTAGACCCCATATAGCTAGGATGATGAAATAGTATCCTCCTCCTCCTATTTGGGAAATTCTCCTTCGATTCTTAGTTTTTATAACTGTCATTTAGTTTGAATTGAATATCTAAGTAAGTATTTTTCTTGGTTTCCTCCCATTTTATTGAATATGCTTGGGGTGTGGTTTCATCTCCTTCTAATGCTTTAAACCCTTATTTTATATGGTGGTATTCACCATAGTGTTTGATTCCATTCTATTTTGAATCAAGGATTTCTTTTTGGTGAGTGGTTATCTACAAACAAGAAGCATGTGTTCTTAAATATGTTTCCCATATTATTTATGTGTTACATGTGTACGTAGATGTTATAATTCACTACATTGTTATGTTTTAATGTATTTGGGTAGGGGAAGTGATTTGGGTCTTATATTGGGATGTGAGACCCTTCATGGACCCCTTTAGGTCCTTCAATGATGTGAGACCAAACCTAGGGCTACCTATGGGGTATGCTAAACCTTTTAGAATAGTGAAATTAGTTAGATAATGTTTAGTTTGGGATGTTATGGGTATGAATGTGTAGGAGTTGTCATTTAGCTGTTGGGAATAGTTATGAGGATAATTAAAATGTTTACATTATTATGTTGTGATTTTCCTTGGATGATTTTGAAAATGGTTTAAATGATGTGTATTGGATTTTGATATGGTCAAGGTTTTAAATAAAATGAGACGAATCTTTGAAAGTGGGTAACGTTTTAAAATGAGGTGTTGACCTCAAAGTGATTTGAAAATGGGTTTTATAATGATATTATAAATGATAATTTTAAATGAGTGTGTGGTACTTTTCTTGTGAGAATACTTTATGATTGTTTGAAAATTGATGAAAATGGAAATAAAATCCTTGTGGTATGTTTTTTTTCAAATACGAAGAACCATGTTTTAATGGGTGGATTTAAGTTGATTTTAAATGAGTGATTTTATTTTTGTGTTATCATGGATTGTGAAATTAAATTGATGTTAATTGTTGTCTAGTTTTTTAAATGGAATAAAAGGCGTTTGGTATAATGTCCACATAATAAATGAGTTATGGATTGTAAATGGAATATGTGTTAAATGGGTTAAGGTTTTTAATTTGTAAATGTGTAAAATGGTTATGGAATCAATGTACATGGATTAGTAGTAAGCTGTATGAGTGGGGTATTGGACTGAGGCAATACTCCCATGGGTCAGGCTAGACTGATTCTCTAAATACCACTAATGTATTGCTTGAGTTAGGATATTAGACATAGTGTTTATGATCCTAAATTAAGGACTGAGTATCCCCGGTTTCAGGTTAGCATGGAATGATTCTCTAGGACCTCCTACGTTTCCTGGTTTAGGATGTCGGATTGAGGCTTTATAATCTTAAAGTGGGCATGGTTTGGGGTGCCGTACTGAGGCTCTATGCTCCCAAACAAATGGACAAGGCTAGATTACCAGAATGAGGCTACGGGGAATTTTGATAAATTGTTTTGATTAGTGAATTCCCCTTTTAATTAAAAGTATACAACCCCTTGTGCATTATCTTACTCAACCAGTGTGACCGGAGTTAGTTTAGTTAATTGGTTGACCCTTGAGAACTTAAAGGATAAAATGGTTATTAGATAATTGATAACATGTGAGATATATTTCTTTTTTTTCTTGTATATTTCTTCAACTTGATTTATCTCCATACACTATTGTATAGACAGATTATTGCTTTAGACACCATTAGTGGAGTCCAACTAGGTTGTACTCACAACTTCATGTTGCCTCCATGACACTTGGGGACTGAGAAGATGCTACTTATTTTCTAGTATAGTTTTAGGATAGTGATATGAATATTGGTTTGTGCATGGGACATTGGTTTACAATAAGGGATGTCATGACCGGGTTGGGACTTAGGACCATGTTTTGGGTTTTTATTATATTAATATTTTGGGTCCTTACAGTATGACTAATTGACATGTAGTGTATCCATTATATTTTCATGCTATGTGTTACTTGGTTACTAATTAGTTTTTTACATATTCTTCCTTTTTTATTATATTGGACTATTATTTTATCTATTTATATTATTTCTAATATTGTTTTACTCTGATAAGAAAGTATAGTCTCCACATTCCTGGGTGTTTGCATCCCCATGTACGAGGGAAAACTTGAGTTTCCAGGGGTGGGAATTAATTTTTTATTATCGGATTTTATGGTTGGTTGATACTTCCACATCAAGTGGTTCACCTGGGTGTGATGTTATTGATTAATGAGGTTTATCTCTTAGACTGGTATAGAAAAAGAGGGTGTTTGGTTTTATACATCATGCTTAGAACATAGGATTGATAGGTTATTCATATATTGTCTGTGATTGATAATTCCTTGGGATTCATGTGCTAGTAGTGTTCTTTTCAATCTATGTATTTTTCCTATTGATATTTATTTAAATGGTTGTTAATGAAAATGTTTTGAAATATGAATTTAGGAGAACTAGTTATTTTTGAATGTGTAAATTATTGGGTTTTAAAATGGGATGTTTTTAAATGGGAATCCTTATGTTTCAAATAGTAATGATTATCGTATAAGGTAAATGGGAAATGATGGAACATGTGGGGACACTTGAAGTTTCTATATCTAGTTTTTGGATATGACCACATGTATGGGTGGTTTGGGTAGTGATGGTGCCCAAGTTTGAGGTGTTGATTGTGGGTCATGAGGCTTTGTTGGGTATTGATGTGTGGATAAAGGGTTGTTTTTTATTGTACCTTTGGTGGGGATATAGACATTAGGTTATGAGACGCTGTCCGATATTATGGGTGTGGTAAACCTTATGGTTTGTGACCATGCAAGTTTCATTTTTTACAATGGAGTGTGTGTTTAGCTCATAGTGTTAATGTATGTGTGCTGGTATTATTGGTGTGAAACCTATAATAAATGGTTGCTTGGGTGCAATAGACACTATGTGTTTTGGAAAAGGGAAGGAGTGGTGACCATGAGAAGAATTTTTTTAAGGTTTTACATTTATTCCTTAGAAGAAGAAATAGTGGTGTTTGTTAGATGTGAATCTAGTTTAGTGAGTTCATATCGTTTGATCTTCTAGGGTGACCTGCGAGAGGGGTCAGCTAGTTTGCAAGTGATTTTTGATGAGTTTGGAATATGTAAACGTTTTTGGACTTAGATAATGCCTTTAAGAGAGTGTTATCTAGTGAGAGTTTATACTATAGGGGTAAGTAAAAAATTCAATGGTTTTGGATACACGAATCAATTTATTGTTATGAGTTGAAAATATTGGGAAATTGAGGGTATCTTGAAGGGAGGATTTTACGATGTTGAAAGTTCCTTGGAATGTGAATCATGTGTTGTTACTTCAGAGGTGTAATAAATTCATGGTGTATGCCATCAAAATTTTGGTAAAATTTCATGGTTGTGCATTGGTTTCTTTCTAAGGGAAGAACATGAGTCATTGTGGGTGGTTGTAGGGTTGGATTTGAAGGGCAGGATTTTTCAGGTTCCTTACCCGATTGTATTGTTAACGATGGAAGGATATAGTGATGAGTTGGGAAGATAAGGAAAGGGCGAACAAACAAAGGATGGATGGTTTTCTAAATAAGTGACATCCAGGATGAGGGGTTTTCACTTTTTTGGGATCATTTTTATGAGTGGATGGGTTTTTATAAGAGAATTTTGAGAATGTCTCGAGTCCAATGTGGAAGCAACCCAAGAGAGATGTTTGGTTACCTAAGTGGGTTTTGGGACTAGATCTTGTGATTTATGGATCGTGTGATCTAGAATTGGGTTTAGTGTGTGTTCATTAGAAAATGGGAGAACTCAAGGGCCCTAATGAGGTCCATATGTGGGAATATGATGGGTGGCCATGATGTCATTGGGATGGGTGAGTAGGTGGATTTAGATAAAAAACCATCAATTTCTATTAATGCAAAGTGGGATGTGTGGTTACGCGAGAGACCGTTTGGTTTTTGATTAGTTTGATGTATCATTTTGTTTCTATTGTGAATCGTTAGGGTCATGTTGGAAGAACTTGAGTGGGGTAATGGTATTGCTTTAAAAGTGAATGTTGGGTCACGACTACATGGTGGAGGGTCGTGAAGTGGTGATGGATTTTGGTTAGTAATCCCACTTCATTAGTGGTGGTTGAGTACGAATGAGATGTTTGTGGGTAAGGAATCCCCAGACCTTCAATAGGAAATTTTTTCCCCATAGTGGTAGGTGACATTGGAAATGGATAATTTGTGGTGGTGCTTGTTAAGGACTTCTTAACATACTTTTTTCTGGTGACGATCATTCCAAATATCTTGGCATCATCCTGAGTATGCTAAGAGGGCTCTAGATTTATGCCTAGATACCTAAATGTGTTTGGGTTGGACGTGGGGCCTTTGGGGGGTTACACTCATGAATCGATATATATGGAGCTAGATAGTGGGAATTACCCCATAGACCGGTTATGGGAGAGTTCCTCAGGATGTACCAGATGTCAATGATGTACATGAGTACCGTTCTCAGAAGCTGGGAAAAAGAAACGATTGATGTTGTTTTGTTATTATTAGAAAAGGTAAATGGTTACATCCTAGTTTTGGGGAATCCACTCATGTTTTAATGGGGGGATGTTCTGGTTGGTTTTTCATGGGGAAAGCAATGACAATGACACTAAAAAAATGGGGAGTGATACGTAAGTCATTTGAGTGTGGAACAAACCATGGATTGAATGTGGTGATGTGATGATTCCAATATGGATACTATGGGAAACATGTTTGGATTCCTCAAGAAGGATATGTCGGCCTAGGATGTGAAGGTTGGTTGGTCTAAGTGTTTTCCAAGGTCTTGGTTTAGTTTTAAGAGCAATCTGAATGGTTGCATGAGAGATGTGTTAATGGGTTTTAGGGAGAACAACAATGTTTTGATGAGTAGCAGATGTTACAATGGTGAAGTTCACTAGAAGTTGCGAATGGACTATGGAAGGAATGTAAAAATGATGGTTGTATTCTTTATGTGATAAAGTGTCATGGCCATGTAAAGTGGTGATGTGCCAACTGTGAAAGTTGGGTGTCAATGGAGGGAGTCGAACGGGATGGCCTAACTCAACTGGGTCAAGAGGGATAAATTTGGTGTTTTGTAAGCTACCTTTGGTTAATTTTTAGAATCTTAAATGCATTAAAATTATGTAAATAAGTTTTTAGGAGGAACTAATTTTTCCTTATATGAGTATGGACAGTGGTGGTGTCGAACCCGGGTGATTTCAATGGCAAGGTTGGATACCAATTTTGGATGGTGTTCATGTGGAGGTTTGGGAATGATGAGTTGGGAAACACATTGGGTATGTTGTGAAAGTTGATTTGAGGTTATGGAGGCCTTTCCTATGGTGTTATTTCCCAAAAACGACATAGGTGGGGCCTGTGTCCTGAACTTTTATGTTTGGAAAGTATGGATCAAGGATGACCCGTTATAAGGTGGGAAGGTTATAAGATCTTGAACTTTATGGTAGTACTTCCTTGTTAAATTTTGGTTAAACTCCATTTTTTGGAAATGAAATGCGTTTTGGGTGTATGGGAATTTTCTAGGGATATTATAGGGGTTTAGAGCATAGTGAAGGATGAAAAGAGACCAATATATGATGAGAGTATGGTTGAAACATAGTAAGTAGTAACAATGTACCATAACTGTGCGGCTTAAAAAATGGGGTGAATGGTTAAGGAAACCATGGGGGATACCTTCAAGAGGCCATGATCCCTAGTCCCCTTAGGATAGTGGTGAGTGAAAGACCACAATAGAATTTTTCAAACCATGCATATGGCCAGCTAGACTTTGTGGCTGGGTTCCCTCTCAGAGAGAGGGAGGCACGCAGTTGATGCATGCTTTGTCCAACCATCCATAAAAATCATGCACAACATAAAAAATGTAAAATACCCATTTTACTATCAAGATTAATGGTTTCTTCTATGTTTTTCCCTCCCATAAAACCCCCTACATCTATAGTGATGAATGATATGCCTACTCATCCTATTTGGGTGATTCTATTTTGATTCATAGGCATGTGGAGTTCTGTTTAGTGGGAATTGAAGCTCTGAGTAATTATTTGACATTGTTTCCTTCCATTTTATAGAATAGAATTTTTGTATGGTTTCCTATTTTGAGAAGATTTAGACCCTTGTTTTCCATGGTGTTCATCGCCATGGTGTTTGAGCCCATTCTAGTTCAAATCAAGGGTTAATTTTGGGTAAGAGGTTCTCTATGAGCATAAGGTTGGTGGTCTTATGGATTTTTTCCATAGGCTTGATGTGTTACATGTGTATGTAGACGTGATAATTTACTTCATTGCTATGTTCTAATGTATCTAGGTAAGGGAAGTGATTTTCACCTTAGATTGAGATGTGAGACCCTTGACATACCCCTTCTCAGCTCACTATGGCAACAATTCTTCAATACGGGCGGAAGCTATGGCGGTTCTCACATGCCTATCTTTATGCAGCCTCTGGGGCATCTCCATTACCCACATAGAAACAAAATCTATGATTACCCACGACGCACTTCTTAGTAGAGGCACCATACCCTGGTCTATATTCTACACAATTAGAATGTGTAAGTCACTCATTAATGACAAAGTCAGTATTTCGCACACGTGGTGAGAGGGGAACAAAGTGGCGGACTATATGGAATCTATTGGGGTTCCAGGTACGCGGGTGATGTGTCTCACTAATGTGTCCAGTATGAAACTGGAGGGGGTGAACCTTATTCGGGGTGATGCCCTTGGGCTCCATTATTTCCGACCTCCATGATTCGGGTTGTTTGTGTGGCAACCCTTCAAGGCCCCCTTCCCCCCACCCTCATTATTTTGCATGAATAAAAATTTTAACGTTGGATGGAATTGAAAAATGTTGAGTTAGGAAAATTATGGGAATGAATGGGTTAGACTTGGTATTTAACTAAAGGTTATGGTTATGGGGATGATTTAAATATTAATATACTAGAATTTTTATTTTCCTTTATGTCTTTTGAAAATGGTTTAAATGATTTTTGTTGGATTTTGATCCGATCAGGGTTTTAAATGAAAGGAGATGATGCTTTGAAAGTTGGTGGAATTTTAAAAGGAGGGGTTGAACCCAAAGTAATTTGAAAAGGGGGTTTCTCAGGGTATTTTAAATGATGATTTTAAATGGGGGAGTGGCTCCATTTTTGTGAAAATGCTTAATTATTGTTTGAAAATGGTTGGAAATGGAAATGAAATCTTTTAGGCGTGTTTTATTTTTCCAAAGAGTAAGACCCTTGCTTTAAATGGTGTCTTGAAGATGATTTTAAATGAGTAATTTGATTTTTGTGTTATAATGGATTATCAAATGAAATTCATGTTAATTATTTTCTAGTTATTAATATTGAATAAGGGGGTGATTGGTATAATAGGAATGTGCTAAATAAGTTATGGATTTTAAGTGGTATATGTTTAAATGGGTTAAGGTATATAATTGGTAAATATATAAAATGGATAAATAAGAACATGCACATGGATTATTGGAAAGTTGTATGAGTGGGGTATTATACTGAGGATATACTCCCATAGGTTAGGCTAGAATGATACTCTAGACCGATTGTTGTTTTACCCGAGTTAGGATGTTGGACCAAAGATATGTGCTTTTAACATTGAAAATGAGGATAATTAGTTTTAGTTTGGGATAAAATGATTCTCTAGGCCCACCAAAATTTCCAAGTTTAGGATGTCAGAATGAGGATCTATACTATTAAAGATGGAATGGTTTTGGATGTCAGACTGAGGGTTTATGCTCCCAAATGAATAGACATGGATTAATTAATGAACTGAGGCTCTGGGGTATGTTGGTAAATTTTATTGATTAGTGAATACCCCTTATGATTAAAAATATGCATACCCTTCTTTATTGTCTTTGGCACCCAGTGTGACTGGAGATAGTTTAGTAAGTTGGTTGACCCTTTCAAACTTAAAGGATAAAATAGTTATTTGATAATTCATAAAATGTGAGATATATTTATTTTGTTTCATTTTTTATTTGTTTCACTTTATTTACCTGCCTACAATGTTGTATAGACTGGTTATTGTTTTTATAAACTGTTGGTGGTGGCCTAATGAGTTGTACTCACACCCTACTCAGGCTTCTATGGAACTTGGGAACCTAAGAAGATGCTACCTGTTTTCTAGTATAGGTTCAGGATAGTAACCTGATGATTGGTATGTGTATGGGATGATCAGATAGAGCATGGTATATCAGTACAGGGTTGGTACTCAAGACTGTGTTTAGGGTTTTTCATATTTTTTGTATTTTAGGTCCTTACTGTATGACTATATGACATATAGTGCATCCATCGTATTTTTATAGCTTGTGTTGCTTGGTTACTTATTGGTTTTTTCTGTATATTTTTCTTTTTTTGATTTTCATATGTTATTTTATCTGTTAATATTATTTATGATATTATTTTACTCTAATTAGAGGTTATAATCTCATCATTACACATTTATTGATCTTCACTGCTACTCGACAGCCTCTGGCATATGTGGAGTCGTGCTTGAGGTCATGTGGTGACCTAATACAGGGCACCAAATATAGTGTCTATTGGTAAGGGGCAATTTTAAAGTAAAATTAATTTTTGACCTTAATAAATAATAAAAAGATAACAAATTATTTACCATGGTTAAGGTAAAAATGGGTTTACTGGGGTTAAGCTAAAGTGATATGGGTTATAAATGACTGAAAATATTAAAAACCCCATTTGATTGAAATATTTTGAGATTATCAGCTCTAAGGAATAGTAATGGCCCATTTTAGAGCCATTTTCATGTGAAAAAACTATGTACACCTTTTTTCTTTCCAAAATTTACAAGTGTGCCACTCACCTCACATATAAAAGGCCACCCTGTCTCTTCTCATCATAATACTTCCAAAACCATTTATTTTATCCAGTCAAAACCTAAATTACTTCCTCAATTTCCTCCTATCATCCTATATGTATTATTTTGGTCATAAATCCAACCTAGGAATGGATTTTGTGTAGACCTAAAGAGATTAACTAAATAAGAGTTAATATTCTTCAATAAGCATTTTTTTTATTTCTTCCTCCACCTCCAATAATTATTAATAAACCATAATAATTGTAGACGCCGGAAAAGTCCGTTGTTCCCAAACGAAGCTCCGGATGCGGAAAGCGAGGTCATATTTGGAGTCGGGAGCATGTTTCGGAGGGCCCGGAGGCCTTGCGCGGAATTTTGGAGACCCGCGCGCAAAGTTGCCGAGCCGCGCGCAAACCTCCCGGGATGCGCGCAATGCGCAGGGCAGGCGCGCAATTTTGCGCGCCCATGGCCCGCGCGACTCCCTTGCGCGCCGGGCCCAATTCCGCACCCGCGAAGGAAATTCCGCGCCCGCGAACCAGATTCCGCGCCCGGGGTTGCCTATAAATATAAGGCGACCCCTGACGTTTTAAAGGTTGCCGGAATTTGAAGAGTCGCTCGTTCGCGCAATCCAACCCCCTCCGCGCGCAATGCCGATCTTCAGGTAACCTTCTTTCTTTCGCGCAAGAAAGCCTCGGGGTTCGCCTTCGCGCGTAATCCCTTTGGCTCCTTTCTTTTGAACAAACCCTTCACCCAAAGGCATTCGCGCGCAAAAGAAGCCTCTTGCGCACAATTGCCCCCGGGTGCGCGCAATCCAACCCGATTGCGCGCACCCCCCCCTTACAAAGTGGCCATTCGTTAAAGAATGGGCCGTTGCCCCTGCGCGCTATCAGAGGCCCGGTGTGCGCAATCTCTATCTTCCGCGCGCAAAGCGCTGGCCCAATTGCACGCCAGCCCGCCCATTTGCGCGCCGACCCGCGGTATTGCGCGCAAAGCTCCTCTTTTGCGCGCAAACCGCCAGGGTCGCCCCCTTTGACCCCCTGAGGGTACCCGCCTGCGTGGCGCCCGATGACCTTCATCCCGGGTGCCCGCAACGTGCGTTGTCTTCCCGTGCGGCCCTCCAGGCTTGCGCGAAGTGACACGGACCTATCGGCGGCATCATCTTCATCCGCGCGACAAGACGTTAAACTGCCAAGCATCTTCGTCCGCGCGACAAGACGTTAAACTGCCAAGCATCTTCGTCCGCGCGACAAGACGTTAAACTGCCAAGCATCTTCGTCCGCGCTGCAAGACGTTAAACTGCCAAGTGTTTCGTCCAACATGACGTTAAACTGTACCATGTCCAAGCTGCACGACGCTAAACTGCCTAGCCTCTATCGTCCTCAACACACGACATTAAACTGTACTTCGTCCGGCAAGACGTTAAACCGTCCGCTTCGTCCTCAACACACGACGTTAAACTGTACTTCACCCGGCAAGACGTTAAACCGTCCGCTTCGTCCTCAACACATGACGTTAAACTGTACTTCGTCCGGCAAGACGTTAAACCGTCCGCATCACCCGATCCCGTGCCCCGCACGCAGGGTCCCCCCCCCCCCCCAGTTCGGATGTGGCCCCCACCCGCTCGTCTCTGCAGGGATGTCGGGATTGCCCCTCTTTAGGGACGATTTAATTGGAGCGGCCTTCACCCACGGGGGTAGGGTATTACAAACCCCTAGTTTCTTGTGGGGGGGGATGCACATGTGTATCTCCATTGCGCTTCCCCACTGCCGGAGCCAGTAGAGGGCGTGACAGGGATCGAGGTCTCTCACCTTCGGCCCAAGTCCCTCTCCAACTGAGCTTTGCCGCATCCGGGCTGCCTCAGTGCGTAAGTCCTGACAGAATGAACTACGTGGACTTTGATCCCTGTCTCCTAAACAGGGTACGTAGGAAGCCTCCCTGAGGTTCAAGCCCACCACCTAGTCGTCCCGGTCGTATTCACGTCGGTTCGTCCATCAGTGGACCCCTCCCGGGTTCACATTCGCGTCGATTCACCTATGAATCCGCCCTTGTGGGGAATTGCACATGTGTACCTCCATTGTGCTTCCCCACTGCCTTTTTCTCCTTTCAACGTCCAGCATGACGTAAAACTATGATCCACCCAGCCGTTCCATCCCCCTCTGTGCGAGGTGGTTCGGTTCAATCCTCCGCCTGGCAGCCTCGACCTCCTCGTGAGTCGGCTTGTCAACGTCCAGTATGACGTTAAACTGTATACCCGAACTACGCTGACTTTGATCCGTGCTAACGCGCGGTACGTAGGAATCCCCTAGGGGGTCCAAGCTCTGCACTCCATCATCCATCCTGATCCTTACCCGGGCCGCCACATCCCGGTGGGGTCATGCCATTTCATTCCACTCCACGTCACTCGAGAAGCCGCCCATGTGCTGGCCCCAGCGTCGGAGGTTCCCCGCAAATGGTTCTGTCACCTGATCCACTTCTCGTGTTGATCAGTCCGATGCCGTCCCCGTTGGAAGTTAAACTCACGGCATACCCCGTGTTAAACATGGGAAGCTGAGGAAAACCTCAGGTAATGTAGTTCCCCGCACCCAGCGCGGGATGCCTCAGGCCATCACGCCTTCGAGAAGCCCTATTAGGGACGGAAGGCAGACATGCAGAGCCGCAGTGTTAAGACACGCCCCCAACACCCAGAGCTACCCGGTCTCCTCACCGCAGGTTGCTGCCCCGACCAGACTCCTTGGAGCATCCGGGCGGAAGCAGCGTAATTAACCGGTGTCCATGGAGACATGGCGCCGGGAACGAGATTCACGAGCACGTCTTAAATCTATGAGGGAGACCCGGATTAGGCGACGAGTTCCGAGGAGACGTCCACGGAAGGAGGAGACGACATCCCATCATCCCGGTTTCGATCAAGGAGAAGACGCCCCTGAATAAGGGACGGATGCCGCCCGCCCTTGGAAAGCGGGACTTCGGGGCCACAAGCCGCGCGCCCATCCCCTCGGGTCGATGGGTGCACGCGCGAACGCGTCCTGGCGGAACAGCGTCGGGACAGAAACCCGACGCACATCCGCACCGAAACAGAAAAATGGTGAACACGACGTGAATCTCTTCTCCTCAATATGAAGACCGATTGCTTTCAGAGGTGTTGGAAGACCAGCATGCTGCTCGACCGAGCATTCAGTTTTTACCCGCCAGGGGATGGGGAAGGGAAATCGGGCACTCCGTCTCACGACGTCGATGGCCTGGGTTCCCCCCGTGGAAGGCGCCGTGGCACTAATGGTTGGTTGTCGATTCCTTTTGCTGTCAGTGTTAATGGGTTTTTCTCCCTACTTTCAGGAATCAAGTCACCCAATCCAGTGCCCGATCGCTACCTGCCCACTGGCGCAGGGGTAGGGGAAACACCGACGCGGCTACTCCGTGCGGTCCCGCCCGTTCCACAGCCGTCCCAGCAGCCGCAGCTGCGGAGCAACCACGCCCTCTCTCCCCCTAAGAGGTCATCCAGAGAAGGGTGATCAACAACTTGGTGCGGAGATATGAGGAAGAGGGATTCATCCCCACCAGGGACATGGCTCGCCTAGACCTCAAGGAAGCTGCACCTCGCCACCAACGCCGCCCCCGAGGGCTGCGCAGGGAGGCACCGCTGCCTACCTCGACGTCCAACTGCTTCGGGAGTTTATCCCCGGAATGCTCCGACAACTCCTTCCCCTATGCGGATGAGGTGGAAGATGCCCAGGACCACCCTATCCGGGATTCGCTCCAGGGATCCGCGATAAGGGCTCCTGTCAGGCCACGGCGACGTCGCCGCCAGGCCTCTCAAGTCGAAGAACGAGCTCTCCACCTGCCCGCGCCGCTCATCCCGACTCGTCTGTCCCGACGCCAACGTCGGGCACGAGCAGAAGAGGATGCCCACCTTGGGGACCTAACAACAGCGGCCGCGTTGGCTCAAGACACTGCCGACTCCAGTCACCAGGCCCCTGCGCATCCTGAGCAGGGACACTTCTATGCCCGACTCGGATCGAGGCCCTGACCGCCCCAAAGGCCGGTTGGGTTGACTCTCCCGGTTGCTGGTACAGGCAATAGCCACCGCGGACCACCTCGCGGTAGCGCTATTCACCAACAGGGTCTACTCCGTGTGGCCGATCCAAGAGGCATGGGTCATCCCACCTCCCGATCCCGGCCCGGAGGCCTGCCCGGAAGCATCTCTCCCCGCGTCCCCTTTGATATCTGTCCCGGTGCTCCTCACACCTTGGTTTCCAGTCCTCTTGGCCCCAACACCGGTGCGGCCAGAGGACACCAGGACAGAGATCAGCCATGCCCCGAAGAACCACCCAGGGGCAGGAGGGCGAGGCGTCGACGTCGAGGGAAGAATGTTAGGGAATTCCGGACAGAGATCTGACCGGTTCGTTTCTCTGATACAGATGCGGAGTATGATTCGGCGACAGAGCCCTCCCCCCGATCCCGCCAGTCAGGGGAAGGGGTAGGAATGCGGCACGTCAGCCTCGTACTTCCCGAGAGCGAGATCGACACGATCCTCACTTCTCTCCGAAGGTATATCCGGACTAGCGAGGGCCTGGTAGACCCCCAAGGGTCAAGCTTGCGGTTGGTACCGGCCCCTCTGGAAGCGCCTTCTGCCTCGATCGGAGAAGCCGGAGACTTTTTCTGGGGACCGACGGTCGAACCACGATTTAGTGCACCCTCGGCGAGCACCGACGCTACGGCAGGATGTTCGATCGCCGGACCGTCCTATCGTGATGTGGTAGCTGGGGCACCGCCACCCTCAGAGGGCGGCCCGGGATATGGAGGCCGATCGGCCTGCTCGCCGTATTCACCGCCGGCCAGCCCGTCGGCCCGGCGGCCCACCTCGGCACCACTGCCGGTTCCCCGTCCATTCCCAGTCGTTGAAGAGGACCAAGGAGACCTGGGTCCCGAGTTTGAGTCGTGGAGCTTCTGGACTGTCCTTGCAGAGGTCCACTTCCCTGAGAAGTTTTGGCCAGTCGCAGGACCGGACTTTGATGCACCCGAATCACTCACCCCGGATGAGTTCGAATGCTTCCGCCGAACTCTCCGGGAGACTCACTCCTGTCTTCACTGCCTACAAATGCCATATCTCGGGAGTCAAGCACACCTGGAGGATATTGGTGAGCAGTGCCGTCAAATTGACCTGGCCACGCTCCCCGCAGTTCGGCACCCCGGGTCATTTGGGCACCACGAGGCCCTCCAACAACGATGCGTTGAGTGTTTTCAAGTACTCCGCAAGGTTATCGAGGGATCCACCCCCCACGTGTATATCCGTGGATGGGGGCAGTACGCTGCCCTACGCTTCAGTGCGATTCGCCGACAGCCCGATTCACTGGGTGGCCCTGAGGGTACATCCCCAGGGACGGAAACGATCAATATGGCTGACCTGTCGGGAGAGGGGAACGACTTGGAACTTCTCGACGGGGGCTCTCCCCCCGAAGACAAGCCGTCGTTGGATCCATCGGTGAGAGTTACTCGTCACCAGAGGAACCTCCTGGGTATCCCCACGCCTACTGAAGCACTGATGTTAAGCCGAAACGTCAGCAAAGGTAAAGAGCACGGCGGGGCTATAAAGCCCGCCGACCCATCTGCCTCCATGCAGAGGGCGGATGAGGATCCCGAGAAGGCTATGCTACGTCAACAGCTCGCCGAGCAGAAGAAGCTAGTTGACCAGCTCCTCGCCGAGCGCGCTGCAGAACAGCGGCCTGACTACGGTGATCCTAGGCCAGGACAGCAGGGACAGGAACAACCGCTCCTCGACGAGACTCTCCCGGGCAACCGTGATTACGCTGTGTTCGCCGACAGGGGAGAGGCCATTGCCTATGGCAAGAGGGCGCGGTATGTTTCACCACACCCTCCCGAGCGGCGTGACTACCTGAGAGACCCCGCTCGGATTCCTCCCGCTGCCCCAAGGGCCGCTCCGCCCGCCATCCCACGAGCTGCCGAGTTCGACGACCCGGTCGACGACCCGATTGAAGGGCCATGCAATGCGCTCGTGGTTAGAGATCCTGGACAGGACTGGAACCCATGTCCGGACGATCCGATGGCGGCACTCATCGCCCGCTTGGAAGCCTTGGAGACTCGGCAAGTGGCGATCCCACCGGACGGCAAGCCATACCCAGCATGGGTGGATGACATGCCGGCACCTCCGGGATTCGGGAACCCCACTTTCGCCCCCTTCAACGGGACTGGAGATCCGCCACATCATTTGGCCCATTTCAACTCGAGGTGCGGGACTATGTTGGGGACTTCGGCGCAGCAAGAGGCCGCTAAGCTTCGCTGCTTTGTCCAGACACTGGAAGGGCCAGAATTTGTCTGGTACAGCCAGCTCCCCATCGGGTCGATAACTAGCTGGGAGGACCTTCGTAGACAATTCCTCTACCAGTTCAGTTCCATGACCCGGAAGACGAGTATCGCAGACCTCTTCAAGTGCAAGCAGAGGCCTGATGAGCGAGTCACGGACTTCGTCGCCCGATAGAAGGGTCTCACGTATTCCCTTGACATGCCATTGACTCAGGAGCAGTTGCTGACAATGTGCGTCGGGAACGTCAAGACCGAGATGGTCCCTTCCTTGATCACTCAGAATTACCCCGGAGGGTTCAGGGACTTCTCAGACAAAGCTCAACGTCTTGAGGAAGCCCTGCAACAGGCCAGTCAGGCACACCCGCTGCCTCCTATGATTCCTGCAAGGAGAGTCAGCAGGGCTGAGCCCGCTGCTGTTGCCCAGGTAGAGGCCCCCAGGCTGTTGGAGCTGCTGCCGGCGAGGCCAGCTCCACAGCCTCACAGGAATCCGCCTCCACGGCATCAGTTCCCGGCCCAGTAGCGGCAGCCCCAGAACCGGCCGGCCCCTCCGCGTAATGTACCGCCATAACCCAGGCGAGATAATCAGGGTCCACCTCCTCGGCAGGCCCCTCCAGCCCCTCGTCAAGACCACGCTCCCAGGGGCCCGCGATACCTGACTTACTCATTTCACGAGGATCAGGTCCCCGGTTATTTCCGAAGCGCCCTGGAGCAGAGGATTGTGCGACTGCCTGAGTGTTGGAGGCCAGAGGAGGCACATCTCACGGATAACCCCCGCTACTGCCCTTACCATCAGGCCCTGGGGCACACCATCCAGCGGTGCTACGTGTTTAAGGATTGGCTCTAAGACCAGATTAACAACAATGTAATCAGGTTGGGCCCAGCTCCAGCACAAGTGGCGGGCATGTTCGTGGGATCAGATGACGATAGTGGCAATGAGGATGAATGGCAGCTGGTCTCCGACCGCGGATCCCAGAAGTATAATAACTGGATGGCCTGCAAGACGATCATTCGCGCCCATGGAATCATCCATGCGCGCTTGAATCAGCCTGAGCCCCCAGAATCTGCGGGTGCTTCTTCGGCATCGTCGTCCCAGCCTGCCTCTTCCGAGAAGAGCAAACGGCGGTAGCGCAAGAAGGGAGAGCGTGCCCCGCCAGTTCCACCTCTATCCCGCACTCTCGGCGATTTCATGCCCCCGGAGATGGGGGTCCCTCCTCGGATCCGCCCGGTGATGGATGATTCGTCCGATGACAGTGTTGGGTACGCTTCGGTTAATACCGTCGAGCGGGTAAATCCCTTTTCGGTTCCCGACGTTGAAGAACACCAGGTGGACCTCCCTAGTGTCCCCGGTCGTCGCCACCGTCGGAGGAACCGCAACAACAGGAGTCGCCGGGGCACAGCAGTTGGCACCTCCAGCCAGGCCGTGCACGCCACTGAGACTAGGCAGCAGGCTCAAGACCGAGCTCAGCGTGCGCAGCCCCCCCATCCGGGGATGACGGATTCGCCTCCGCCACTGTTTGTGGTGTGGGACCAGGCAGAACCGCCTCAGCCGTGTCGCGATCAGCTCCGCCCTGCCACGAGTCCATCCCGGCCTCCTGACCCCAATATGGTGACTACTTCCCGGGCTTCAACCGATGAACAGCGAGATGCGCCAAGCACCAGTCGGCCGCCGGCCCAACCGGCAAGGCCCGTCATGCTTCCAACCGCAGAGCAACCTCCTGCAACCAGGGGCTCGCACCTGGAAAAAAAGTATGATGTCCTGAAGCACTTGGCCGACATCCCAGTGAGACTCTCCATCCTTGAGGCTCTGCGCATGTCACATGAGATGCGCGAGGCGCTCGCTGAAGCCCTGAAAAGCCCCCTCCAGTTTGAGAAAGAGGTTGCGGCTGCAGAGGCCTTTCACGCCGAAACGATCGAGGATGCCGAATGTCAGGCAGTTATCTCGTTCTCTGGTAAGGATGAAGACCCTCCTATACAGGGGCACATTCGTCCGCTGTATGTTACCGGCCAGTTCAATGGCCTTGAAGTCCGGTGCTGTCTTGTCGACACGGGGTCCGGGATTAACCTGATTCCAACTCGGACGCTCCGAAGATTGGGGTTGTCTGAGGATGACTTGATTCCCTCCGACCTCAGGATCCAGGGGTACGACCGCACCGAGCAAACTCCGGTCGGCAAGATACGTTTGAAGACCCAGTTCGGTGACTTGGTTGCCAACACCGAATTCATCGTAGTCTCTCAGGACACTGCGTATAACGCATTGATGGGCAGGCCATGGCTCCACCTTCATGTGGCGGTTCCCTCATCATACCACCAATGCCTCAAATACTCCCTTAACGGTCGAGTAGGCGTGCTTCAGGGAGATGCCTCTCCTTTTGCCTCATGTGAAGCCCGCTATCTGGACGCGGACTATTACAAGAGCAAGGACAAGCAGATCCTGGCAGGTGAGGTTGAGCATGTCGCTGTTGCAGGTGATCCCTGGGCAAGCTTGGATGACGCTTACGTCCTCCTGATTCAACGGTTGGACGTAGCCATGGTCTCGACGGCCTGTGAGTCTCCTGATGAGATGACCGCGACCGCCCATGCCAGCACCAGCGGCCCAGCAGGATCTGGTAGCCCCAATGCAGTTTCCAACGCAGTCTCTCCCGTGGACGATCCCTCCCCGAGTGGAGAGGACGTGGAAGATGCACCCCCAGCCTTTGAGGAGGGCGTCTCCGCCACGGTCGATGAGTTAGTACAGGTGAACCTTGGAATCGAAGCAGATCCAAGACCCACATTGGTCAGTGCCGCCATGCCCTCTGAGGAGCGGCAGCAGTACGTGGACTTCCTCAGGCAGCACTGTGATGTGTTCGCTTGGGGCTATGACGAGATGTCGGGGCTATATCCTCAGGTAGCCGTCCACCGCCTTGGTCTCCCGGCGAACCATCGCGGGTTCAAGAAGCCTCCCAGGAAGATGCACCCATTCCACGGTGCCATGGTTGAGGCCGAAGTTGACAAGCTTATCAAAGCCAACTTCGTGAGGGAAGTTCAGTACCCCAAATGGCTGGCCAACATTGTGCCGGTCAGGAAGAAGAACGGGCAGATCAGAGTCTGCATCGACTTCTGCGATCTCAACCGCCACTGTCCGAAGGATGATTTTCCCCTTCCGGTGACAGATCTGTTGATTGACGCCACGGCAGGGTTCCAAGCCCTCTCATTCATGGATGGATACTCCGGATACAACCAAATCCGGATGGCCCCTGAGGATGAGGAGTTCACTGCCTTCAGGGCCCCCCAAGGTATCTTTTGTTACCAGGTCATGCCCTTCGGCCTGAAGAATGCAGGTGCCACCTATCAACGGGCGATGCACCGCATATTCAAGCCAATCCTCGGCACACTGGTGGAATGCTACGTCGACGACTCGGTGGTCAAATCGCGCCAGCGTCAGGACCATCTCAAAGATCTTGAGAAAGTGTTGGGCTTCCTCCGGTCTCACTGCCTGAAGATGAACCCATTGAAGTGTGCCTTTGGGGTCACCTCCGGGAAGTTTCTTGGCTTTGTGGTAAGGTACCGGGGTATTGAGATCGACCCGGAGAAGATCAGGGCGATTAGCCAGATGCCTCCCCCAGGTAACCTCCGGGAACTGCAAGGGTTCCAAGGCCACTTAGCCTATATACGCCGATTCATCGCGAATCTGGCCGACAAGTGTAAGCCCTTTTCTCGGCTCATGAAGAAAGGTGCCACCTATGTATGGGATAAAGAGTGTCAGACCGCTTTTGAGGAAATCAAGCAGTACTTGCTTCAACCTCCGGTTCTGATGCCGCCTGTATCCGGGAAGCCGCTGGTCCTTTATGTGACCGCCCTGGAACGGTCCCTTGGTGCCCTTCTCACCCAGAAGAACAACGAGGGAATAGAGAATAGCCTCTATTACCTCAGTCGCATGCTCCTCGATGCGGAAGTTAGGTATTCCCCCATCGAGAAGAGCTGCCTGGCGCTCGTATTTGCCGTGCAGAAATTACGGCACTACTTGCAGCACCATGAGGTACAGTAGGTTTCTCGGGTAGACCCATTGAAATATATCCTGAGCCGGCCTATGTTGACTGGCCGTCTAGCATGGTGGGCTGTGATTCTCTAGCAGTTCGACATCAGGTATGTGTCTCAGAAGGCCATCAAAGGGCAAGCATTGGCAGACTTTCTGGCTGCTCACCCGACCTCCGCGGATCAGCCGCTGGATCTAGGCTTTCCTGATGAGGCCATTCTCTCGGTCGATCATGTCGATCCATGCTGGCAGATGCACTTTGACGGTGCCTCCCGGAGCCCCACCGGTAGAAGACTCGATAATCCTAACCTCAACAGAGTGGGCTTGGGTATCGTCTTCATCACCCCGGAGCGAGCCGTGCTGCCATACTCTTTCCTGTTGTCAGAGGGCTGTACCAACAATGAGGCGGAATACCATGCCCTCATCACCGGCCTCGAGTTAGCTCTCGAGATCGACGTGCCCCATCTATGTGTGAAAGGGGACTCCGAGCTGGTCGTTAAGCAGATGAATGGCGACTATGTTGTCAGGAAGCCGGAACTTGTGCCATTGCTGGAGTGCACCCTCATTCTGATGGCCCAGTTCCCTTCTCGGCCAGAAATTGTCCATATTCCCTGGTCGCAGAACGGTCGAGCGGATGCTTTGGCCAGCCTTGCTGCGTCACTTGCAGAGCCTGAACAGGACAACCTGATCGTCCGCGTGACGCACCGCAGGCTCATCGCTCCCGTTATCCCGGAGGGAGATCGCGGCCCGTCGGTAAGTAATCTCACCATGGTTGCCCCTATGCCCGGAGCCCCGAGTACCCCAGATATGGCAGTCGAATCAGCCCCTGATTGGAGAGCGCCTTTGGTTGAGTACCTCCAACACGGCATTCTCCCGTCAGATCGGGCCGAGCGCGAGCGAGTTCGACGCCGCGCATCGCAGTTTGTCCTCCAGAGCAGTCCCGGCCTGGAGCAGATCCTCTATAGGCACGGATTTGATGGTGTTCTCCTCCGTTGCCTTCAGGGAGTTGAGATCCCACGAGTCATGCAAGAGGTTCATGCTGGTTCATGTGGTGCCCACCAGGCTGGGCCGAAGCTGTCCCACCAGATTCGGAGGTTGGGATACTTCTGGCCCTCCATGATCCATGACTGCATCGAGTATGCCAGGAGGTGCCATGCGTGCCAGGTTCATGCGAACTTTGTGCATCGGCCGCCGGAGCCTCTCCATACCACTAGGTATTCCTGTCCCTTTGCAGTCTGGGGTCTGGACGTTGTGGGACCTTACCCGCCGGCGACGGCTCGCCAGTGCCGGTTCATTCTAACCGCCACGGACTTCTTCTCCAAATGGCCAGAGGCGATTCCGCTCAGAGAGGTCAAATCCTATTCGATCGCTGACTTCGTGACCTCCAACATCATTTATCAATTTGGAGTGTCTCACGCTATCCTCACGGATAACGGAGCCAATTTCCGAGCAGTCGAGTTGAAGAAGTTGTACGCCAAGTACAACATTCGCTCGAACCATACATCTCGCTATCATGCGCAGGCGAATGGACAGATCGAGGCGTTTAACAAAACCCTCTCTAACATTCTGCAAAAGATGGTTGGTCAGAACAAGAAGAGTTGGCCGGACAAGCTCCCCAACGCCCTCTGGGCTTATCGGACGACGACTCGCAATTCCACCCAGATGACCCCTTATTCCCTGGTGTATGGAGCTGAGGCCATCCTGCCCATCGAGATCCAGTTACCGTCCTTGCGCACTGCGGTCTACGACCAGCAAGCGCCGGACAGAGCTGCTGAAGCCCGTCTAGTCGAGTTGGAAGCACTCGATGAGAATAGGCTTTGCGCTTTGCACAACTTGGAGAGGAATCAAAGCAGAATGGCTCGAGCTTTCAATAATAAGGTTCGCCTCCGCGCCTTCCTGCAGGGTGACCTAGTACTGGCCCTAAGAGCGCCAATGATCCCCGGCAGGAAGCCGCCCAAGTTGGAGCCCAAGTGGGAGGGACCTTTTGTTGTCCACAAGGTCTATCCCAATGGCGCGTACTCCCTAGAAACTATGGATGGTGAGCGTGTCACTCCGCCTACCAACTCTAGGTTCCTCAAGCAGTACTTTGCCTGAGTGTACTACGTCCAAGCTGCACGACGTTAAACTGCCTAGCATATCGTCCGCGCGACAAGACGTTAAACTGCCAAGCATCTTCGTCCAACACGACGTTAAACTATTCTTCGTCCAAGCTACAAGACGTTAAACTATTCAGCATTCATCCCGCATGACGTTAAACTGTACTTCGTCCAAGCTACAAGACGTTAAACTGTTCAGCATTTGTCCAACATGACGTTAAACTGTACCACGTCCGTGCTGCAAGACGTTAAACTGCCAGGCATTTTCGTCCTGCATGACGTTAAACTGCCCTTCAAGAACTACGTGCGGCTTGATTCCCATCCTTATGGGATACGTAGGACCGCCTGAACATTCATGTTTCAGGCCCAGCCCCATCCTTCGGGAATTTCCATCCCATCTTGGGCCCTTGGCCCAGTTACCTCTGGGTATGCGGAGTATGGTGTGAACGCGGGGCTATGCCCTCATTCACATCGGTTTGCTCGCCACGCTGTACGCCCCCCACGTTTGGGGATGCCTTCCGCTCCCCCTTTCTCTTTTCGTCCTGCATGACGTTAAACTGCCCCTTAAGAACTACGTGCGGCTTGATTCCCATCCTTATGGGATACGTAGGACCACCTGGACATTCATGTTTCAGGCCCAGCCCCATTTCTCGGGAATCTCTATCCCGCGTTTGGCCTCTGGCCCCAGTTCCCCTCTTTTTTGTGCGAGGCGTGTGGCGTGAGCGGGGGATTATGTCCTCATTCACGTTGGTCTACTGGCCGCGCCGTACTCCTCCCCCGTGTGTGGGACTACCTCACACCCCTCATCGTCCTGCATGACGTTAAACTGCCTCTCAAGAACTACGTATGGCTTGATTCCCATCCTTATGGGATACGTAGGACCGCCTGGACGCTTGTGTTTCAGGTCTAGCCCCGTCTCTTGGTTGATCACGGGGATCTGCCGTCTTTTGGTTGCTCTCAGGGTGAGTCCTCCGACCCTTTCCGGTGATCTGTTAACATGTTTTGGGTACTTCGGTCTATGACCCGTGGTGTCGGATTCAATCCTGACAGGTCCTGTGTTGCTTGTCGGTCCTCGCGCTTCCTCTTGTTCGACCCTTCACTCAAAGGGATTCTCGTTAGCGGTTTGGGTACGATGCCTCAGTGCTCTCCTACCGCTCCGGGTCGATTTACCAGCGGGTCCTGGGCCGCAAATCGATATGAATCCTGCGCTTGAGCGGTTGATGCTCGTTTTCTTGCCCCATCCTAGGCTGACGCGATCGGATGTTGTGTTGCGAATATGGTCAGCGACATCCTTGATCGCTATGTCGGCTCTTTCAGGCTCTGAACATTGGTTGCGCAGTTCTCATCACACTCCGCCTCTGTGCGTTGTAGTGGAATCTCGACACTCTCTTCATACTGACCTTCAGTACACCTTTACACGTTAGGCAGACCAACCAGGGTAATGGTGTCTTTCGAGGCTCCCACGATCTGAGCACCAAGGATATATGCTGATGTCCTCCCTAAGGTCCATGTGTAGCTGGACCCTCGTCCCCATAAGGAGGAAGGAGTCGCCCGAACAATCGCGTTCTGGGCCCAGTATAACTGGAGGCTAGCATCTCTGCCCCTCGGGTGATGGACATACGCAGGCCCCTATCCCAGGATCCTTCTCCTGGAATCGTGCGTGACCGCAGGGCTGGGTATGTTCCCACCTCCGCTGGGTCCGCCATATCGCAATAAGTGGATTCCTCCATGGTCCGAACCACACGACCGTAAACTGTGATCGTCTTGGTCGCCCGATGAGAAACGGCACTGCATCGTGATGTTCTCCTCAGGGGACACTCACGTTGGGCGCTGGTTAATTACCACGCCATTTGTCAATGCCCTTCATGGCTTGATTATTGTGGCGACGCTAGGGATTTCTTAATCACAGGCATGTCGCCGCACAAAGAAAAACCATCCACCTTTAAGGACAAACAAGAAATATCAAATGCCGCTTCTTCCGGGTGCGAGGGTCAGACCCACACCCCTCCCCGCGCTGGTGCCCGATTGTGTTGCGCCGCGCTTCAAGAACTATGTGTGGCTTGATTCCCATCCTTATGGGATACGTAGGAACGCCCGGATGTTTGAAACTTCGGGTCCAGCCCCCCACCTCTTAGAGATTCCCCCTTCTCTGGGGAATCCGCCGCCTTCGGGTCACCCTCAAGGCGTGTACCTCGACCCCTTGCAGTGGTCCACTGGTGTCAAGAGTACTCTGGTTTATTGCCAGGAGGGTTAGGTTCAGCTTGGTCAGGTTTCTTCCACTTTTCAAGCTTCGTGCTCCCTTTCATTCGGACCCATCGCCTACGCCCTAGGTGGAGCCCCCGTGAGCGGTTTGGACACAATGCCTCAGTGCTCTCCCATCGACTCGGGCGGGTGCCCCCAAGGGCCTCGGGCATCGAATCGATATGAATCCTGCGCTTGAGCGGTTGATGCTCGTTTGCTGCCTCATTCCATCAATGGTTAGTGCGATATTGATGCTGATTTTCCACCACGGTCGGCAGTACTCCCATATCGTTATGCCGGTGCCCCCAGTCCTTGAGTGAATGGCCGCATGATTCACATTACATTTTCCACCTCCCATTCTGACCAGGCGAAACCTCGACACTCTTGACACTATCCCTCAGTGCATCTTTTCATATCCAGGGGATAGGACCACGATGTGGCGTGCTTTGAGGTTCTTATGGTCCGAGCTCTAAGACCTTAAACTAAGATCTACCCCTATGGTCCAAGCTCTACGACCTTAAACTAAGATCTCCCCAAACGGGGTTCTACGTCCCACGTGACGTTAAAACTGCACTTTCAGAACTACGTGTGGCTTGATCTCCAGCCTGATGGAGTATGTAGGAACGCCCGAGCATTTCGACTCGGGTCCAGCCTCAGGGATCGCTAAGTCCCGCCCCTCCTCGTCGCCGGCCGTCTGGCCTGGCTTCCGGTAGAGTGGTGCATATTTCTCCCCGATTCAGTTCAGGATGCCCCATGGCAAATGATGGGAAGCGACAGTTTCCTCGTCTGAGAATTGGGGTGATTCACGGCCAGATTAGTGCATCCGCCTAATACGCTTCCCCCATGGTGGCGCAATTTTGAGAGCGTTGGATTCTGTCCGAACAAATCGTCACTTCGCCCCACGCTTTGCATGCCCTGTTGATCTGGATTTCCACCCTTGTGCCTGAAGGAACCCCCAAAGCGGCATTGATGATGACATGTGATCCGCCTCCTGCAATATGAATGATGACCTTCGGTCCGTCTATCGCAGTAGTATGGTCGATTGATCCATTGTCCGCTTGCCATCTTGGGCATTTCCTGGAAGGCCGACCGTTGTGGATTTCTGAATTCGGGACACGCGATTCACCCTTTCTCATTTCCCTATGTTCGGATAAAATCCCAACGCCCCTAGCGTTGTCCCGCTCGTGTGTCGGAACAAGTTGGGGGGATGATACATTGATTAGGTCTGAGGTCTCCTTTCCTAGGAATGATCTCCCTATTTTCTTTAGAAATCCAGGCCCAATTGTGGATGCCTGAAGCTTGGTTAACGCTCCCGCGAGACAATGAATGGTGGTTGAGCATGTTAAGCCAAAAGATGCAGATAAATATATTGGTTCATACAAATGGATCAAAGTAGCGAAAGAAAAATGTTCTGGGAACGGCAAAAACAAAGCCCCTAGGGATTAGCGTGCTGAATGAATCTTTCCAATGCCGCTACCCTTTGGCTGGCGGCCTCCAGGGCTTCTTCTCGCTCTATGCGCGCCCTCTCTTCGTCGGCGGTCGCAGCACGCAGCTCGCCGATCCTGGCCTGTGCATGCTCCCGCTCGACTTGGAGTGTGACCATATGTTGGCCCGCCTCCGTCAGATGTACCTGGGCGTCGACCAGCTGGGCTGCTAGTTGCTCCACAAGCTCGGTGCACGTTGCGACGAAGGCCTCCTTCTCTGCCGCCTGCCCTTCGAGATGCCGGACTTCCTACTCCGCCGCGAGGAGCGCCCACATGTTCTCCGACATGTCCCGACATTGTGCGACGTCGGCACGCCGGCGGCTCTCACGCATCTTTTCGGCCATGAAATCACGGACCGTCAGATGGAGGCGTTGAGCATCAGCTCCCCCGGTACACAGGAAGCGCAGCCAGGTTTGAAGTGATACCATGCACCCCAGCCACTCCAATGGGTCTCGCTTGAGGAAGCGCTGGATGCACTTCCACCCCCTGCGTCGCGTTATCCGGCTCTCCTCGACTGCCTCCGCGTCCGAGTCGTCCATCTCCTCGGGGTCGGCAGGCCGGTAGGCAGGGAAGGCAGCCAGCAGGTCTGCTGCGGGGTCCGCCCCTGGGATGTCCTCACGGGGGATAGGTTCCCCAACATCTGGGCGACCTTATTCTCTCGCCCCAGCGGCGTTGACACCCTCGTCAGCCCTCGACCTCTCTCCGATGGCAGCACCGCCGGCGTCTGTTGCCCCTTGATCAACAGTTGGTGGGGCCGGCTCGGTGTGGGAAGTCTGTTCCGGAGCAGGCGGCATTTTTGCCACTGGTCCACTCGTGGATGGCCCGGGTTCGGCAGCCCGACGAGCCTCCAGTGTTGAGATCACTACGCAAGGCATGCCATGGTTAGTCAGGGATCGTCAACGGCAAACACCAACAGTAAGGTAAGGAGACTTACGGGAATCCAAAGCGTCATCTTCCGCTATCCCGGCCGCCGCAGGAGCAATTGCAGCAGGGGAACCCTCAGCGCTTATCAGTTCAATGATGGGTGTCTGGCCCCCGCCCTGTCCTGCTGGCGCCTCTCCTACTCCTGCTGAGGATGCCTGACCAGCATCCGTGCACTCCTGAGAAAGGTGGAGAAATGGGTTAGAAGCTGCATAAGTGAATGGATGAAGCAGATTGAGTAGGGATATAAGCGGACCTCGAGGAGCTCGGTGATATCGACATTGTCGGAGCCGGCCACCTCGCCGCTCTCCCGCGGGCTCCCCTGATGGGACCTTCCCTCGGAGCCTTCATCCTCCCCCGTCTCCTCCTCTTCCTCGGAGTCGTCGTTACTGTCATCTTCCTCCGGCGACATCTGTTCTGGAGCAGGCTCTAGACCGAGCATCACCTTCACCAGAAGGGACGGCTCCGCACGCTGACCACGTTGGCGCGCGTACTCGTCCATGGCCGTCAAATACGCATACCGCCGGTGGAAGTTCACCCTGTCGGCGACCTGGAGGCGCCCGACCTCTGGCAGATGGATTCCTTCGTTGGTTATCTTCTGCCAGATGATTTCGGTCCCCAGCAACTGCCGCAGGGTCATCCAGGCCGACCACAGCGCCGGGAAGACTGCATCGTGGGAGGGTTCGAGCAGACGCCTTACCTGCTTCCCGGGCCGCTCTTCGACCGCCGCACGTTCCCCCTCTCTGGGCGCCGAGGTCGTGGCGGCAGCCTGCGATGTGCCCACCGCCGAAGTCCCTGCTCGCGCCGGCTCCGCTGCTTGGCGCTCCTCCGTTCTCCCCCGCGTGACGGCGCCTCGCCTCCTTCCTTGACGCCCGGTCTCCGCACGGGTGACTTCGAGCCGCCGAACTGGCTTCCGTAGAAGCCCCTCGGGGTACGCGATGGCCCAGTGTTCGGCGTACTCGGTTTCCAAGCCTGCGTCGACCCCGGTAGGAGGGAGAGTGATGACGTCTCCAGAGCCGAAAGCGGCGAACATCAGCCACATCTGGCGAAGGACGCAGGGGTTCGTCTCCTCCCGGACAGCAGTGAATACCCTCTTCGGCATCCGTTGAAGGCACCCGAACTGCCTGGAGAACCGGGTTGGCACATAGGGCTCGCAGATCACCTTCCCGTCGATCCGAGCCACGAGCACCCCGCCCCGCATGTTCAGGAAGTATTCGTGCTGCTCCAACTGACCCTGCCCATTGTCGATCATCTGGCCGACGGGAGTGGGGAACGGGCTGCAGTTGAAATTGGCATGATTTCCAATCCGAATCCTCACGCCCTCCTCATTCAGGGTCATCGGAGCGACCCCCGCGATGTTCAGCAGGGAGGGTCGCAGGCTGTTGCCCGGAGGAATGACGGCGTTTGGAAACGTGTACCCACCAAGGTGAGCAGCCACCCAGCCGTGGAAGAATTGAAAGGGCCCACAGATCCTTCGTGGCGACCCCCCTCGCGAGATGCGTCCCAGGATGGCATACAGCTTCTCCAGCACTGGGACCCCGAGGTTGTATCTTTTATTGGTGGCCATGTCGCCCGCCATCGCCAGTGCCGCCGGGCGGACGCCCATTCTCGTTTCCCGCACTGGAAGGAGCCACCCACTCAGAAAGGCGGCCAGGAACGCCGCGTACTGGACATTTGGGTCCCGGGCCTCGATGACGCGGTACCCCCATGAGCGGTAGTCGCCCGTCTCCAGGACCCGCCAGTACGACCCGTTCCGGCTCCTCTGAGCCGCGGTTGGGCACCGCTTCCCCCTACCTGGCATCTTGACCGCGGGGTCATGCTCCAAGAACTGGCCAAACCACTCCTTGTAGGCTATGTCCTTGTGGAAGTCCTTGATCCCGAGCCGCTGCGTAGCCAGGTCAAGTAGATGCCATGTCAGAATGGGAGTCCGTGACCTGTCTTCCCAGATGTTCTTCGGGGGCAGGAACTCATCGTATTGGTAACCCTCCAGCGGGATACCTCCAATGTAGTGGATGTCCCAGAGACCGATGCTAACCTCCCCATGGTGAAGATGGAAGGTGTTGGTATCCGGGGACCAGCGGGTGAACAGCTCCGGCCCGAGCTCGGACTGCTGGTAGAAGTGGAACTGTGACGTCCACACCGCCTCAAATAGGCCGATGTACCGCAGCTCTTCCACGAAGTGATCGTAGGTGTGGCGTACCCAGAACGCCCAGGCCCACTCACTGGTGAAATTTCCCCCAGTCCGCAAGTCCCAGTCCTTCAGCCAGCCCTTGGTGTCGTCAGTGACACTCTGGCGATATGTGCTCGAGTAGAGGGCTGGAGAGTTCCCCACAGTAGGCTCACTCCCGACGATGGTTCGCGTCCTCGGGTTCAGGACATAGACATCTAAGTGCCTGGTCTCCCTGGCAGGATGCCCATTGTTGGTGATGTTATAGCGGGGAAGCTCGTCCTCCCGAGTCACCCAGGTCCGTGGCGCATCAACCTCGAACCCTGGCACCAGAACCTCATCTAGGATGCCAAAGTTCCAGATCGGCAGGTTGTCCGACAGCGAATATGTCTTCTGGGCCGACGTCAGCAAGTCGAACAAGGCTTGATTGCTGGAAACAATCTCCTTGGCTCCGTAGACCTCCTCGTTCGCCGCCATCTCAGCTCTGCGAATGGCGGCATCCCCCTCATTCCCTCGATTCGTGGCCATCTCAGAAGTTCCGGGAGTCGTGTGGGTTAAGGGATGAGGCGTGCGGAATCGGAAGAGGCTGGCAGAGAAGTTTGAGAGTTGGCGCGCAATCCTAGTGGACGGCGCGCAATTGGGAAGTCTATCGCATAAAACCCCGGGTGTTCGCGCAAAAACAGGCTGAAATCCGGAAGGTTTGCATGACGAACGGGTGAATTCCGCGCCGAAAAGGGCAATTTCGCTCACGAGAGATCGAATGCTTATCGCGCGGAAGGCCGGTGTACGGTACGAAGGGACCCAGGGCCCCTATTTATAGGCGAGGCCGGGTATCCGCGCTGCGCGGAAAGCGCTTTGCGCGACCGCCACAGCGAATTTCGCGCCCGACACCCTTTTTTGCGCGCCACAGTCCCGCGCCATCCAGGACTTCGTCATTCCGGCGTCTCCCTCGGAACCCGATCGTTGCGACCTCTCGCCGATCAGATTCCGAGGGGGGGCTTTTATAGACGCCGGAAAAGTCCGTTGTTCCCAAACGAAGCTCCGGATGCGGAAAGCGAGGTCATATTTGGAGTCGGAAGCATGTTTCGGAGGGCCCGGAGGCCTTGCGCCGAATTTTGGAGACCCGCGCGCAAAGTTGCCGAGCCGTGCGCAAACCTCCCGGGATGCGCGCAATGCGCTGGGCCGGCGCGCAATTTTGCGCGCCAGTGGCCCGCGCGACTCCCTTGCGCGCCGGGCCCAATTCCGCGCCCGCGAAAGAAATTCCGCGCCCGCGAACCAGATTCCGCGCCCGGGGTTGCCTATAAATATAAGGCGACCCCCGACGTTTTAAAGGTTGCCGGAATTTGAAGAGTCGCTCGTTCGCGCAATCCAACCCCCTCCGCGCGCAATGCCGATCTTCAGGTAACCTTCTTTCTTTCGCGCAAGAAAGCCTCGGGGTTCTCCTTCGCGCGTAATCCCTTTGGCTCCTTTCTTTTGAACTAACCCTTCACCCAAAGGCATTCGCGCGCAAAAGAAGCCTCTTGCGCGCAATTGCCCCCGGGTGCGCGCAATCCAACCCGATTGCGCGCACCCCCCTTTACAAAGTGGCCATTCGTTAAAGAATGGGCCGTTGCCCCCGCGCGCTATCAGAGGCCCGGTGTGCGCAATCTCTATCTTCCGCGCGCAAAGCGCTGACCCAATTGCGCGCCAGCCCGCCCATTTGCGCGCCGACCCGCGGTATTGCGCGCAAAGCTCCTCTTTTGCGCGCAAACCGCCAGGGTCGCCCCCTTTGACCCCCTGAGGGTACCCGCCTGCGTGGCGCCCGATGACCTTCATCCTGGGTGCCCGCAACGTGCGTTGTCTTCCCGTGCGGCCCTCCAGGCTTGCGCGAAGTGACACGGACCTATCGGCGGCATCATCTTCGTCCGCGCGACAAGACGTTAAACTGCCAAGCATCTTCGTCCGCGCGACAAGACGTTAAACTGCCAAGCATCTTCGTCCGCGCGACAAGACGTTAAACTGCCAAGCATCTTCGTCCGCGCTGCAAGACGTTAAACTGCCAAGTGTTTTGTCCAACATGACGTTAAACTGTACCACGTCCAAGCTGTACGACGCTAAACTGCCTAGCCTCTATCGTCCTCAACACACGACGTTAAACTGTACTTCGTCCGGCAAGACGTTAAACCGTCCGCTTCGTCCTCAACACACGACGTTAAACTGTACTTCGTCCGGCAAGACGTTAAACCGTCCGCTTCATCCTCAACACACGACGTTAAACTGTACTTCGTCCAGCAAGACGTTAAACCGTCCGCTTCGTCCTCAACACACGACGTTAAACTGTACTTCGTCCGGCAAGACGTTAAACCGTCCGCTTCGTTCTCAACACACGACGTTAAACTGTACTTCGTCCGGTAAGACGTTAAACCGTCCGCATCACCCGATCTCGTGCCCCGCACGCAGAGTCCCCCCCCCCCCAATTCGGATGTGGCCCCCACCCGCTCGTCTCTGCAGGGATGTCGGGATTGCCCCTCTTTAGGGACGATTTAATTGGAGCGGCCTTCGCCCACGGGGGTAGGGTATTACAAACCCCTAGTTTCTTGTGGGGGGGATGCACATGTGTATCTCCATTGCGCTTCCCCACTGCCGGAGCCAGTAGAGGGCGTGACAGGGATCGAGGTCTCTCACCTTCGGCCCAAGTCCCTCTCCAACTGAGCTTTGCCGCATCCGGGCTGCCTCAGTGCGTAAGTCCTGACAGAATGAACTACGTGGACTTTGATCCCTGTCTCCTAAACAGGGTACGTAGGAAGCCTCCCAGAGGTTCAAGCCCACCACCTGGTCGTCCCGGTTGTATTCACGTCGGTTCGTCCATCAGTGGACCCCTCCCGGGTTCACATTCGCGTCGATTCACCTATGAATCCGCCCTTGTGGGGAATTGCACATGTGTACCTCCATTGTGCTTCCCCACTGCCTTTTTCTCCTTTCAACGTCCAGCATGACGTAAAACTGTGATCCACCCGGCCGTTCCATCCCCCTCTGTGCGAGGTGGTTCGGTTCAATACTCCGCCTGGCAGCCTCGACCTCCTCATGAGTCGGCTTGTCAAAGTCCAGCATGACGTTAAACTGTATACCCAAACTACGCTGACTTTGATCCGTGCTAACGCGCGGTACGTAGGAAGCCCCTAGGGGGTCCAAGCTCTGCACTCCATCATCCATCCTGATCCTTACCCGGGACGCCACATCCCGGTGGAGTCATGCCATTTCATTCCACTCCACGTCACTCGGGAAGCCACCCATGTGCTGGCCCCAGCGTCGGAGGTTCCCCGCAAAGGGTTCTGTTACCTGATCCACTTCTCGTGTTGATCAGTCCGATGCCGTCCCCGCTGGACGTTAAACTCGCGGCAAACCCCATGTTAAACATGGGAAGCTGAGGAAAACCTCAGGTAATGCAGTTCCCCGCACCCAACGCGGGATGCCTCAGGCCATCACGCCTTCGAGAAGCCCTATTAGGGACGGAAGGCAGTCATGCAGAGCCGCAGTGTTATGACACGCCCCCAACACCCAGAGCTACCTGGTCTCCTCACCGCAGGTTGCTGCCCCGACCAGACTCCTTGGAGCGTCCGGGCGGAAGCAGCGTAATTAACCGGTGTCCATGGAGACATGGCGCCGGGAAGGAGATTCACGAGCACGTCTTAAATCTATGCGGGAGACCCGGATTAGGCGACGAGTTCCGAGGAGACGTCCACGGAAGGAGGAGCTGACATCCCATCATCCCGGTTTAGATCAAGGAGCAGACGCCCCTGAATAAGGGACGGATGCCGCCCGCCCTTGGAAAGCGGGACTGCGGGGCCACAAGCCGCGCGCCCATCCCCTCGGGTCGACGGGTGCACGCGCGAACGCGTCCTGGCGGAACAGCGTCGGGACAGAAACCCGACGCACATCCGCACCGAAACAATGATATAATAACCTTATTATATCCCATATAATGATATTTTTTTATATTAATCACATGACCTAAAACCATCTCCACTTCCATCAAATGGGATATAAAATCGTCATTCATGTGTTTGGTAGACTACTACCTCACGAACCGATGTTATTCATTTTCCATCAACACATCTCATGGAAGGATATATTTATGGATTAAATATTTATATATAATATTTTTTATATCATTTTACATTTAAAATTATTATATCACATACAACTTCTTACTTTCCATTTTGTGGGAATATGATAACATCACTCGTGTGTACGATAAACTACCACCTCACGAAGAGATGTGATTTATTCATGCTTTACATGAAAGGTAATAAAGATGATTTTAATTAAAATATGTGATAAATATGACATAAAAATGACTTTTAATGGTAAAATATTATTTACCACTCTTTATTTCAATCCTTAGAGAAAATGGAAACAATGTTATTGTTTATTTACGACCTACCATCTCCATGAATGGTGTATTTCATTTTATACCTCTAACTTGTATATATTACTATAAATATATATATAATGAATATATATGATATTTATATCATTTTTAACATTAAATATATTATGGATCCATTATAAAATTAAGAGGACCAAAAAAATAACAAACCAAAACATGCACAAAAAATATAGTAGTTTTTGTTTGGAATGCGACTTTAACATGGGATTGATAATAATGGGTAATAAAAGATCATAAGTAAACAATATATTGTTTGATATATATATATTTATATTTATATAGTAGATTTATAATAAACTTTTATTTATTATACATGATGTTTTAACATGTATGAAGGATGTTGGGACTTAAGGAAAGAGATTTTTGTCTCAATTTGTCTTCTTTGAAACATATATTATATAATACACATATCTTCTTTTATAAGGTTTAAATACATACCATTTTATATATAATATCATGAATTCATTAATTTTAATGATATTATATGTTTCATTAAATGTTATTATTTCATGGGTCTTACAATTCATAGCTACTAAAGTGGAAAGGTTTTATGATAAAATATCATTGTTTATCTGGAGTATTCATGATTATACTTCCAATGGTGAAATATTATAATATATATCTCAAGAAACTCATTTATTTTCTTCTACTTTGATTATTTATATAGACTACATGTTTTCCCTTCATTTTCCTCTCTTTATGTACTTAATATTTTGAAAGGATTTTTTTAATTAAAATCATCTTTGTTTATCTCTTTGGATGAAAACCCTTTTTCTTCAAAAAAAATGTTTTTAATATTCTATAAATGATTTACTAAAGAATGTTTTACCAATATTTTAGTGTTATTTTTTTTAAAAGAATCCTATTTTCTTTTTCTAAAAAAGACCCATTTTGATTTTATCAGAAATGTTAAAGGAATATTTTCTTTAAAGTGTATGAAAAAATGAAAATTTCATGATATCATGAAAATTAGTTTATTTTAATATTACTTTATAAATTTTAAATATTATTTTCAAATAAAAAAATTTCCACAATATTTTATGAATTTTTAATTTTAAAAATGTGATTTTCCAAGAATGGATATTTCCCACAAGAAATTTTCAAAGTGATTTTTATTTGAAAATTATTTTCCATATAAGATAAAATCCTTTGATATTACTTGTGATTTAATTGGGATATGATACAAGGATACCATTATTCTTCTTATAATTAATGTTTTATGTTTATGCTGAAAGGATGTTTATGAAGCCCATTTCTCTTATATGGGTTATAACATGATAAAATGATTATGAAAACCACTTCTTTTTTCCATTGGGTTTACTTTGATAAAGTATTTAATGATTAGGAAACTTGTTTATTTTACATAGGATTTATTATAATGATGTGTTTATGAAATATATTTTATTTCATGGGTTCTGATAAGATGAATTTTTATGATATTGTGGAACAAATATGTATGATTTTAATTATGTGATACGTGAGACCTATATCTCCCTCCAATATATTGGGTAAAGATTTATATCTCATGAGATAAATAGGAATGGAATGGGGATCGAACTGAGTTCAGTAAGTGACCTTACCCAATATGATATTCTTGGGAGTAAACCTTGACTACAATGATGGTTTAGGAAGCGAAACCAATTCACAATGATAGTCTTGGAAATGAGCCTTGAAGTATTATGAAAATGATTTTCTATACTTATATGTATGAAAAAAATATATTTCTTATTCTAATGTTATTATATCATAGTTCATCTTCATAGATTGTACTATGATTCATGTCTTATGAAATTCCATGATTTATTCCATGACTCAAGTTTATGATCTAAGATATGTAGGGTATAGTTTTTAAATTTTATTCTCATGTTCTCAGACCCTTATAATAAGGATATGTTGATATCTCTATTAGTTACCCTTATTGAGCATTTAAGATTACCCTTTATTATGTTTCTTTCCCCCAGGTTATGATGAAAGTTATTTTGTATGATATGTTTAAGAACGATTATAATTATGAAGAACATAATAGGAGATGATATAGCTCACATATGGACCGGTTTTTTATGTTTCCATGTTTCCAAAGGAACTATACCTTTATGGATGTAAGGAATGTGTTTATATAATGTAATGAGTATTCATATAAAAAATGTAATATCTATGTTTGATAAGTTTTTGTGTTTACATTTGGTATCATATGATAGGTTTAGTTAACCTTTGGAAACTAGGATATTAAAAATTTACTGATAACTCTAAGAATATGTATAAGTATATGTATGAGGATAAGTCTAAGGATGAGTCAAAGTATGGGAAAATGTCCTTGAATTTTGTTAAAGGATTGAGTTAGTGTTTCCTAAACAATTAAATTGTTTTCTAGATACCACAAACTGATATGGCTCTATAACAGAGGTTCCCAGGGGTAATCATGCTGAAAAGGGTGCATATAGCTAGAATCAATCATCACCAAGTACATGACAATGATCATTGTTGTACACTTGGTTTGAAACTCCTAGGGGATATTATTTGAAACTTCACACTATTTACAAACCATCATGACGTATTTTAATAGATGATGACTATGAATGACCTAGGATAAATCTAAGGTGTCATAGATTAAAAATAAGGTTCCATGATTTATACATCCTATAAGTGATTTTATATGATTATGTGGTTCTCGAATATACTTTTTGGTTTTATTCAATGGATATAACCCAAATAAACAATATCAATTCTTAGTGAAATGGAAATGAAATGATTTTCTTATTGAGAAGACTAAATTTATGGGAGATTCCATGAAAAATATACCTGTTATTCTTAGAAAACATTCTCAATATATGAATCATGCTACAATTCCTAGTGAAAAAAAGAGGGAACAATGTTTTGTTGAGTCCTTCATGAATAAATATCCACCTTTTTTTAGTGGTTTCACAAATATTCTATTTTCTAAACAAAATATCAGTACTATTGCAAAGATATATTAAGTTATCTAATGTTTAGAACATGAAAAAGTCATTTTTTATGTGTATAATTTAAAAGGTGAAGTGGATCAATGGTGGAATCTCATAAAGAATAAAAGTTAACATGATGAAATTTAGTCTATGGAGTATGATGAGTTTATGATCTTATTTTTCAAGAATTACTCCCCTTGTATCCTTCATACAAAAATTGATTAATTCCTTCAGTTAAAGCCTAAGTATGTTCAATATTTTGGCACCCATGAGGAAAATTTTACTAGACTTGTGAGGTAT
Source organism: Viscum album (assembly GCA_963277665.1). Lineage (NCBI taxonomy): Eukaryota > Viridiplantae > Streptophyta > Magnoliopsida > Santalales > Viscaceae > Viscum > Viscum album. Next base: position 1,252,669,461 of record OY728135.1, on the reverse strand, counting down.
GCTTCTGGCATTATCATCCAACCTAAAAGTAAGGTTGATCGATTCTTTAGTGGCTTAAAACTAAGTCTCATATGGGATTTAGACATAGGGAAATTTACAAGATATGATGAAATGGTTCAATGTTCTCTCAAGGAAGAAATAGAGATAAGAGTTACCCATCAATATCTTTGATTTGAAATTAAAAGGAATATGGAGTTCAAAAGAAACTCTAAAAACTATTGAGAGATAAATATGAGATTTCCTTCCTGATCGAAGTGTGGAAGGAAGCATAGAGAAAAGTTTATTACGGGGACTAGTAAATTTTTTAAGTGTAGGAAAGAATGTCATCTGGAAATCGATTGTCTAAGTGATGTGATTAAGTTATCTAATAATGTGAATAGAGATAAAGTTTCACAAAATTCACCACACACACTCTAGTGTTTCAAAGGTAATGAGTATGGGAACTATGCTAACTAGTGCCTAAACATAATGTTTAATGATTATGATTGACATTAGAAACCTCTAAAGATGATGGAAAAAGAGATATCTCATAAAATCAATTATTCTAATTAGGGTTATGATAAAGACATGGTGAAAGTTAAACTTACTATCCACTCTAAAACTGCTAATATCATATTTTAGTTTGGATCTACCCATTATTTGATATCTGAAGAATTTTTCAGTGTATCAAGATTCTACCCAAATAATTACATGTAGAATTAGCAGTGAAAACCCTTGATGGTATAATGATCTCATATCATGTACATAATTCCTCTATGGTTGTTGTTTATGGGAATGTGCTTCATGGAAATATTGTTATTCTTACTAGGGTTGAATTTTTTGTTTTTTTGAGCATGAATTGACTTTCTCTACATTAATCACACATCAATTGTGAAGTAAGGAAAGACACATTTGATATAAAAATCTAAACTATAATTTTATATTAATGTGATGATAATTATAAACTTCCGATGGAGATGATGTCTATTTTATGGGTCTTGATTCCCATTAAGAATGGGTGTTTATCTCAAATGGTTAGGGAGAAACATGATATCAATGATATGGCTATTGTGTGGGAATTTTTTGATTCCATTCCATAATAGTTTTCTAGCCTTCCACCAAAACATGATGTTCGGTTCTTGATAAAACTTATACTTGGTGCCATGCCTATTTCAATGACTCTTTATAGAACAGACTCAATTGAGTTATAGTAATTTAAGAAGAAGCTCTAGGAAAACATTAACAAGGGATTCATTTTCCCAAGTGTATCACCTTAGAGAGCACCAGTTCTTTAAAAAAAAGAAATATTGATTGATATGACTCAGAACTAATTATCTAGATCTGAAAAAGATCTCAATAAAAAAAAGTATCATATACATTGTATTGATGACCTATTTGATCAACTGCACGAAGATCAATAATTTTCCAAAATTGACCTTCATTGTAGATATCATTAATTGAGGTTCAATAAGGAGGATATACCCAATAAAACATTCCATAAAAGTCATGGAAACTATGAATACATAGTTATTCTATTCGGTCTTGCTAATTTAAAAACATTATTCATGGATTTAATAAATAGAGTCTTTAGATATTACCTTGATCAGTTTGTGGTGGTATTTATAGATGATATTATTATCTATTCAAAGATAAATAAAGATCATAAAGATCACATGAGAATTGTACTAAAGACCCTAAGTAAGGATAAAATATATAAATATTTTATAAAATGTAAATTTAGGCCACAAAAGGTTTCATTTTTGAGTCATATAATCTAAATAAAGGGTATATCTATAGGTCTATCAAAGATGAGGGGATATTAAATGTTGCACCAAACCAACCATAGTGATTGAGATCCATAGTTTTCGTGTTTATCTGGATATTATCGATTGTTTTAAGAGAATTTAAAATGACTATTTAAAAGAATAACCAACTTAACTCAAAAGGGAGAAAAGTTCATATAGATGGATGAATGTGAGGAAAATTTCAAGGAACTAAGGAAAATATTAGTTAGTGAACCTATATTTAGATTACCCTATAGTGGAAAATGGTTTCAATATATAGTGATGCATACAAAAAGGGATTGGGATGTGTTATTATAAATAATGACATGGTTATATCTTATTAGTCACAATAATTGAAAGTTAAAGTGAAAAATTATCTAAGTCATAATTTGGAGTTAGCTATGGTATTTTTTACATTAAATATGTGGATACATTATATTTATAGATAAAAGTGTGATATATATACAGATCAGAAAAGTTTAAAGTATATAATCACATGGAAGGATTTGAATATGTACTAGAGAATATAATTTTAGATAATTAAATATTACGATAACTCAATACATTACCACCCTTGGTAAAGTGAATAAGGTGGTTGATGCTTTGAGTCGAATGGATCAAGGTAGTTGATCCATGATAAGGATCACAAAAAAACCCCAATATTTCTGGATTTTCAAAGGAGAGATGTAGAAATCTTGAATGAAGTGGTTAAATATTTTCTTCATAAATTTAATGTTCATTCATCTATTGAAGTGTATATTAAATAGTTGAATAATGAAGATGTAAAGCTGAAAAGGAAGGTTACAAATGTTCATGAGTTTAACAATGATCATGATGCAATGATAAGGTTTAGGAACCATGTATGTGTTCCATCCATACCAGATTAAAAAAATTATTTTTAGAGTAAACTCATAGTTATTAAATCTCTATTCATCATGGAAGTATGAATATGTATAGATATTTGAAAGAGTATTTATAATGGGATGGAATAAAGAAATATATCACCGAGTTTGTATCTTGGTGCTTAGTATATTAACAAGTCAAGGATTAGGAACAACCTCTAAGGGGTGGTTTCATCCATTACCCATACCATAATGGAAATATGAAAACATCGCCATGTATTTTTTTGTTGGACTCCCCAAAATGTATAAAGGGAATACCTCTATATGGGTTGTATTTAATCACCCCACAAAGTCAGAACACTTCATCACTATTAAAGAATATTTCTCTCTAGATCATCATTACAGGATATATATTAAGGAAGTGGTAATGTTACATGGAGTACCACATTCAAAAGTGTATAATTATGACCTAAGGTTTACATCAAATTTCTAGTGAATTATTCATAAATATCTTAGTACAATGTTTATTTTCATCACTTCATATCATCTTAAAATATATGGTCTCTCTAATAAAATAATTAAAACCCTACAGGATATGTTTAGATATTGTTTTTTTATTTTAATGGTGTTTGGGATCAAAACCATCATCTAGTTGATTTTTTTATAACAATTGATGTAACTCAAGTATTTATATTTCTCTTTATTAAGACCTCTATGAAAATAAGTGTAGATACAAAATTTGTTGAAATGTTGATGGATAAAGAAAACTATCGGGGCCAAAAATAGTTGAAGAAATGAAAGATAAGGGTAGATAAATTAAACATCATTTAAATGTTACACAAAGTTGATTTAAAAGTTTTGTTAATAATTATTGATGTGGTCTGAAATTTGAAGTTGGTGACAAGGTGTTTATAAGAATTTCTCCATGGAAGAAGAAAATGAGATTTAGAATGAATGGAAAACTAATCCCTAGGAATATAATTTCCTTTAAAATTATTGAACGTATTAGTATTGTAGCCTATCACTTGATTCTTCTTCCAAAACCTTTCTCAAGTTCATGATGTGTCCCATACATCTCTCCTAAGGAAGTACATACTTGATCCTTTACGTGTAATGAACTCATAGGTCGTACTATTGGAGAAAGTATTTCATTTAAAGAACAAGTGGTGGATATTTTATATCATATAGAAAATGTTGTATGAAAAAATACCACTTACATAGTCAATGTTTTGTGGCGAAATCACCAGTTTAAGGAAGCTATGTGTGATCTTGAAGATATGATGAGGCAGAAGTATCCTCATCTATATGTATTAAAATGATGTAATTTAGAGTTTGAAATTAATTTCAATGGAGGTAGAATGTGAAACCCTGATATTTTATGAAATATGTTTCTTCAAATAAATTAAATTTCTTTGATAGCTTTCATTGCACACAACATCAAGTTTTAACAAACCATAAAAAACTATTGATATTATTATTTAAATAAGATTGTTATTACCTAAAAGTTAGAAGTTGATGTATGAATAAGAATAAAAAAGTTAAAATATTATGTATAATAGTTTTATGTAAATAAATCATATCGATAAAAAATACTTAATTTTCGGTAAAGTCTTCAAATGTTTCAAAAATACTATTTTCCCAAAATAATGTTTTTTTATTTCTTTTTATAAAGAATAATAAAATTAACTCTTGACCATTTTAGATAATAATATTGAAAAAATAAGAATAATTTTTGAAATAGTTATTTCAAAATTATATTAGGGATATTTTTTATGATTTTTGAGAAAAGATTAATTTCTTTGATGAATAGTGAAAATTAATGGTTTTTATTGGAAACATCCTTTTTCATTTAAATAAATTATATGGTTAATTTTTTATTTTCAAATTATATTTTAAGTATAACTTATTAAATTATATATATGGATTAATCCAATATATGTCATTTTAATTATTTTCAATTTAATTTTGATATAGAACCTTTTTAAACTTTTGAACAATTTCTCTTTAGAGAACAGATTTTTCAGCGCATCACTGGATTTAATTTTAAATTAAAATTTTCCAAATCTATGAATTTAATTTGTAAAAATGGATTAAATATTTTTAATAATCATAATTTATATTATCTAATAATTTAAAATTAAAATTTCATGATACTTAATAGTAAAAAGAGAAGAAGAAAAAACTATTTATCGCGGTTAAAGTAAAAAATAGGATTATTGAGGGTTAAAATAAAATGATATTGGTTAGAAATGACCCCAAACTTTTTAAAACACATTTTATGGATATATTTACACCTTATAATTTATAATTATATAGAATGTTTTATTTTTTATCCTTTGGTCATGTTAAAAACATGGGTACACCTTTTTCTTTCCAAAAATTACAAGTGTCTCACTCACCTCACTTATAAAAGGTCACACCTTATCATATTCTATTTACACTTCCAGAAACATTTGATTCAAAAAATACATAACAAAATAATATCATTACTTACCTCCTGAAATTCCATAATCCTTATTTTGATCATAAATCCATCATATGATGGATTTATGGGCAAACCTAAGGAGGTTACCTGAAGAAGTGGTAGCGTTCTTCAACGAGCATTTTTATTTTATTTCTTCCTCAACCTACATACATTATTATTAAAAAATGATGATATAATAAACTTATTATATTAAATATAATTATATGTTTTTATTTTATGTACATGACATAAAACATTCTCCACTTCCATCAAATGGGATATAAAATCATTATTCATGTGTACGGAGGACTACCGCCTCACAAAGAGATGTTATTAATTTTCCTTCACCAACTCCCATAAATGGATAAAATTATGGATTAAATATTTATATATTATATTTATGATTTTATTTTACTTTTTTAATTACTATGTCACATATACCTTCTTACCTTCCATTATGTGGGAATACGATAACATCACTCGTATGAACGGAGAACTACTGTCTCGCGAAGCGATGTGATTCATTCACGCTTTATAGGAAAGGTAATAAGAATAGTTTTAATGAACATATGTGACTAATATGACATGAAAATTATTATTTAATGTTAATATATTATTTAAATTCTTTTCTTTCAATCTTTTAATAATATTGAAACAACATTCATACGTACATACGACATATCGTCACTATGAATGGTGTATTTCAGTTTCTATCAATAAATTCTATAGATAACTATAAAAAATATAAAATGAATATATATATTATTTAAATAAGTTTTAACATTTTTTATATTATTAAACTATGAACAAAGTTAAGGGTACATAAAAATAACAAATCAAAACATACACCAAAAACAAAGTAGTTATTACCTGAAATGTGAATTTAGCATGGAATTTCCAATAAACATGTAATAAAGGGTCATAATAAAATCCTGTATGGTATGATATATATATATTGTTATTTAATTTATTTATAATAAAATTATATTTATTATAAAGGATGTTTTGAACGTGTATGAAGGAATTCGAGACTTAAGGTAGGGGATTCTTGCCTTAATTTTTCTTTTTTGAAACATATGTTATTTTATACGCCTATATTATTTTATGAGGTGTCTATACAGCCCTTTTGACATGTAATATAATGATTTTTTATTCTAATCATATTATAAATTTCATTTAACATTATTCTTACATGATAATTATAATTCAAAGTTACCAAAGTGGTAAGAGTTTTATGTTACAATCTCATCATTTATCGGGATTACTCTTAATTATGCTTCTAATGATGAAATATTATGATATATCTCTAAAGAAAATAATTAATTTTCTTATAATATAGTAATTTATGAAGAATACATGGTTTCCATTAATTTTTCACTCTTCATAAACTTAATATTTTAAAATTATGTTTTTAAGAAAAATCATCGTTATTTCTATCTTCGATTGAAAACTCTTTTTCTTATAAAAACATGTTTTCTAATAAATTTTGGAAAAAAATGTTTCTAAAATTATTGAAATGATTTATTAAATAAATTTTAACCCATTTTTTAATTTTTTTTCAAAAATATTTGAATGGAATATTCTTTTCTTTTTCCAAACAATGGTTGTTTGGCTTTTACCAAAAATGAAAAAGGAATATTTTTTTAATATATACAATATAAATGTAAATTTTCAAAAATTATAACCATTATTTTATTTTAATATTACTTTATAACATTTGATGCTTACATTCAAGGAAAATTATTTTGGTAATATTTTTTGATATTGTGATTTTTTAAAATGATATTTTAAAAGAAAGGATATTTTCCTCAAGAAACGTTTCAAGTGATTTTTATTTCAAAATTATTTTCCATATAAGATGATATACATTGATGTTAATTATGATTTATTAGGAATATTATCCAAGGATACCATTATTATTTTTTTATAAATGGTTTATGTTTTTGATGAAAAGATGTTTATAAACCCCATTTCTCTTCCACAGATCATACCTTGATAAAATGATTATGAAACCCACTTCTTTTTCCAAGGGTTAGTCTTTGATAAAATTATGAAATGATTATGAAACCAATTTATTTTCCACATTTTATTTTATGATGAAACTTTTATGAAACCCATTTCATTTCATGGGTTCTGATATGATGAATTTTTTATGATCTTATGGCACACATATTTATGATTTTTATTATGTGATGGGTATGGCCTATATCTCCCTACAATGCATTGGGTAAAGATAGATATCCTATGAGATAAATAGAACTAGAATGGGAATTGAACCATGTTTAGTAAAGGAATATATCTAATATGATAGTCTTGGGAGTAAACCTTCACTACTATGATGGTTTTCAGAGTCAACTCAATCCACTGTGATAGTCTTAACAATGATACTTGAACTACAAAGGAAATGATTTTTATGCTAATATTTATTACAAAAATTTATTTATTATAAAAAATTTATTCTATCATGGTTTATGTTCTTGTATTCCATTATTATTGATGTATTATTAACTACCATGATTTTTCCAAGACTCATGTTTATTATCTATGATATGAAGGGTATGATTTTCAAATGTTATTATCATGTTCTCATACCCTTATACATATGATATATTGATATATCTATTTTACCCTTGTTGAGCATATGATATCACCATTTCTTATGTTTCCTTACCACAAGTGATAATGATAGGTATTATGTATTATATTTCTCAAAACGGTGTTAGTTATGAAGAACATAGTGGAAGATTATGTAGATCACTCTTATAAAAATTGTTAATGTATCCATGTTTTTAAAGGCACTATATATTTTCAATCCCTAAACATTTTTTTTAATATAATAAATTTTCATCTAAAAATATTTAATAACTATGTATCATAAGTTTGGGTCTTTAAAGTTTGCTAGTACATTGTGGAAATACTACCACAAGGACTAACCATGTTATAATGGATGTTAACTTGTCATGTTTCTTGGTAAGACTGCATAACCAAAACAATAGATCATAATATATTATTTCAGGGATCCTTATATCCATAAGAAATCCAAAATGGTTTATATAGTTCAACCATATCATTGTGGAAAGCTATGGCCTTCAGAAAACAAAAAAAAATCCCTTCAAATCCTTCACTAGTGTGGTCCCAATGAGCCCACTCTAAATCCACATGACTATATACTACATCAAAATTTAAATTTATTATTATCGTTTTTAATGTTTTTATATATTTTATTACATAATTTAATTTTTTATTTATTTATGAAGAATTTATTTAAATATTCTGGAATATAAATTATTTTTATTATGAATGTTATATGATTTAGTTAAAATTATTTAAAATGATTCATATAAATTATCATACCATTCGTATAACAGTTTCTTGCAAGATAAGATGATATAAGATTAATTTATCATCTACTTTGTGTTGGAATTATCACTAGCCTATGAAATTATGATTTATCTAGAAAAGTGGGCTTAGGATACCCGTCACCTCATGATAACTCTTATAGTTATTTTTTATTTGATTCTATGAATTCACTTGAAAAGGGTTTTGTGTACCATATGTATGTGATATATTTAGATATGTGTATATGTATATGTATTTTTTTATTAGTTACACATTCTGTGATTCATGTAAAGAGTTCCATATTAATATTGTTTGAACTTATTAATTTAGTGTAAGAAATATGGATTCTAATTTTTTTTTGATGTATTCATACATATAGGGATTATAAGAAATATTAAGATTGAAAGGCATGTGAAAATTAAGTGACATATTCATAGTATGTATTTGAGAATTTTGAGACTAATGAACCCCTAAATATAACAAGTGTAATATTCCATCTGAATTAATCACATTTCAAGACCATAATAATTCAATTAGGTAGGTTCTATCAAATCCTGGTGCCCATGGATTATCTTGTGCATGAAATAGTAGAAATGGATAATCTAAAGAGTTTGGTAACCAATTCCCACTATGATCTTTAGGTTACACTTAGTTTGGAAACCATATGATATTTCTTACCAAAGTAATAGAGTTGTGTTTTCCCATGTGATATATTTAGAAAAATGTTTGTCCACTTAACTATTCCATAGTAATAATGGCCTACCTTAATTACTAAATGATGGGAGGAAAGTTAAAGAGGACTAATTACTTTATGAGGTATGGATCTTGGACTATTAAATTCAATGATATAAGGATTAATTATTTTAATGGGAGTACTTATATTAAAATCCCATGATGAAAATATATTAAAAATGATACTCACCAATAAATATAGTTTTGTTATAGATTGTGGCGTGAATCATGTTTATTATTTTAAGATATCTCATAATTATAAACTATAATAAAATTATATATTGGTATATAAGGTTGTAAAAGTTATAAAAGATAATAGTTTTGATCATATGGATTTGAAGGTTATAGAAATAAATTTATCCCATTCTAACTCATGGGTAATGGATACTGGGTGTGTATCATATATTTGTAATTATAAAAATAGATTCAGAAAAATAATAGATTTGATGATAGTTGAAATAGATATATGTATTGGTAATGGGGAATTATTTGTTTCATTAGTGTTTGAAAATTATTATTTAAGTTTACCAAGTGTATTATTTATGGAATCAAAAAAATATTTTTCTCCAACCATAAATAGAAATTTTAATTCTCTATTTTTTTGGAAAAGAAATTTTTTAGTGTCTATTATATAGAATAATATTTGTTTTATATATATTAATAAAATGATTTATAACTTTGAGTATATAGTTAATGGTTTATTTGTTGTAGACATGGATATTCTAATATATGACACTAAATATAAGAAGTTAAAATTTGATTATAACACTAATTATCATTGACATTGTCACCTTGGGCATCTAAATGAAAAATTCATCCAAATACTCCATTGTGATGGATTATTTGGATCATTTTATTATGAATAATTTAATAATTATGAATATATTTTATTGGATAGAATGATGAAATAACATTTTAGTGGAAAATGTGAGAGGTATAGTGGTCTATTGGATATTATATATAGTGATGTATATAGACTAATGAGTACTCAATAAAGTGGTGGGTATAGGTACTTTATGGATTATTCTGATTAATTTAGTTGGTATGGTTATATTTTTCTTATGAGAAAAAAGTTAAAAACGTTGAAATGTTTAGAATGTTCAAAAATAAAGTTCAATTTAACTATAAAAAGGTATTAAGATTATTTTATTAGAACAATATAATAAATACTTGAGTTAGGAATTTTCTAATCATTTGAGAGATTGTGGAATTGTTTCAAAACTCACTCCACCTAGATAACTATAGTTTAATGATGTGTTTTAGAGAATGAATCATACCGTTTTGGACATGGTTTGATTAATTATGAGTTTGTGTGACCCTGATATATCATTCTGGGGATATAATTTGGATACAGGTTAAATCTTACTTAAATGCATTGTATAAAAAGTAGTAATAATGAAAACATATAAGATATTAATAGAGAGATATATCAATTTAAATTTTATAAATATTTTGGGTTTTTAATCATACATATGAAATTTTGATGCTATTAACCTTCACCCTTAATTATAAAAATTATTATTTTTGGTTTTCCTAAAGGCTAAGGGGTTTTATTTCTATAATCACAGTAAAAAAAGTATTTTTATCTTAATTTTATATATTATTTTAGAATATATATATTAATATAGTATTTAATGGAATTAAAGTTGAATATGTATAATCCCATGATTAAAAAATAATAATTTTTATTGATATGGGATTTTTTGGGTCATAATTGGTTTTGGATGCATAATTGAATCAGATTAAACAAAAACCATAAAGGCCTGATATGATTCATCAGAAGCTTGATATATCTTGATTTATTATAGAAAATGATATTAAATTAATGTTTATAAATAATGAACACACTACCTACCATTAATACATTGAGAGTTAGTCTTTTTAGAAATGGTTAGAGGTCGTGAAATTTGAGATGTACTCTATATATATTGATAATGTTTGGAACATGGTGGATGAACATGAAGGGGTGATACCCATAAAGAACAAGTGGGATTTTCATAAGAAAACTAACATGGATAATAGAGTGATTACCAAAAAATATCATTTACTTTCTAGGGGTTATAGATAAATTCACGGTGTTGACTATGAATAAATATTATCACTGGTTGATAAAGTCCATTTAGATATTTCTTTTCATATGAGCTCATTATGATTATAAGATATATCAAATAGATTTCAAGACCACTTTCCTTCATGGTTATTAGTATAATATGTATATATGATACAACCCAAAAGTTTTTATGTTCTGAATAATCATTATAAATTTTTAAAGTCGTAACAATCTACTTATGGGTTGAAGTGAGATTATTAAAGAAAGAATATTTAGTTTGATTATGCTATTAGATTAATTAGTTTTATTAAGAACATAGATGTTTTTTCTTTATACCAGTGGACTAGTGGGAGTTTTATGGTATTTTTATTGTTGCATGTGGATGAAATACTACTCATTAAAAATGATATACTGAATTTATACTATGTATAGTTGTTTTTATAAAATTGATTATCTATGAAATAAATGGGATAAAAAAATTATATATATGGATATAAATCAAATAGGTTTCTTAGAAATAGTCAAAAAAATTAAAGATCTAAATAGTTTTAACATGGAAAATCCATGAAGGGGTCTTTATCAGTGTTTTATAGAATTAATCATAGGAAGATTTAATAACCTTATAAAGAGTTAGACAACATGTATTAGATTCCATATACATATTCCATAAGATTTATCATGTATATCATGTTATATAATTAATATGATTCCACTTATGTTATGATTATTACATCTAAATACTTAGACAAGCCAAGAGAGAGTCATTGGATTACTATCAAGAATATCCATAAGTACTTAAGAAGAAATAATGACATGTATTGGTTTTATGAGGTATGAAAAAGCTATTTATAAAGGGTTTCATTGATGATAGTTTCAAAACAAAAAAATATATGATATTAAATATCAATATAATTTTGTTTTTTACCTTAATAGTGGAGTTATCTATTAGATGATTTACAAAAAATCTACAATGAAGTACTCGACAACATAGGCTGCATACATCATTGTATCAAATACTACAAAAAAGACATTTAGATAAATAATATCATCACTAAACTTGAGGTGGTTCCTAGTATTGATGGAGAAACTAAACTATAATATTATAACAATTGAGGCTAAGGAACCCTAGTCTCACTAAAGGACCAAAACATCCTTTATAAATACTATCTCATTTGAGTGCTCATTGAGAGTGGTGATATAAATATCATTTTAGTGGCTATATAATATAATGTAGTAGATCCGTTAATAAATAATGTAACACAATAAAATCATGAGGACCATAACGTGTATCTAGGTATTAGATACATGACGGACTGGATGAAATGATTATTTTCAATGGGATTATATCATGGTTTATAATTAAATAAGTATCTATTTATCATTCATCCATTTGTGTTTAATATATTATAAAAAGGGTAGAATGATAAAATCTCCTAAATGTATGGATTTTAGTTTTCCCTAATTGATGAACATCATGGAATATTATGGTTTATGATGATATGTTAAGATTAGCATGAAAAGAATCTTGTATATGATACCATGTATATTCATGAAATAATAATAGGATAATTACTATTTGGATTTACCCAAGAAATTTTAAAAAATTTAGTTTCATAGGTCATCTATATAATTCAGGTTTTGTACTTAATATGAATCCATAAGTACCTGAGAGGGAAAAGATACATAAAATGTGGATTATCATACTTTGATATTGTAACACCCTAAGAATTTACAGTATTTTCATCAATGGATAACTTTAATTTTGTTTTATTCTTGTTTTCAAGCAACACCATGTTAATATTATTCTACATAGAACAATGAGTTGTCTTGCATTACATGCAAGACCCAGTTCTACCAAACAACAATATATTAATAAAATATTATTATTAAATATAATATATAACCTAGACATTAAATTAGATATTATGAATAGTATTAAAAAATTATAAATTTTATATATTCCATATAATTTTAACATTCATCTTATTTATTTTATAGTCATGATATATGAAAAGATTCTGTTTTTTTATATAAAAGAAGTATTTTTCAAAAAAAATGTAGTTTTGACACCTTTTGATGGTGCACCCATTTTAAATCTATTTTTTGAAATATTTATATATTATATTTAATAAAATAAACATTTTATTTGGAATAAGGATATAAAAATTTACTTTGGATGAATTTTTTATATTTTTCTGATAAGTTTTATGTTTTGATAAATAGGAAAAATAAACTAAATTTAAATTGAAAACAATTTTTTTTTATCTAAATAATTTATGTGGATAAATTAAATGATATAATGTTTTTAATGTAAAAATAGAATATATTTTTATTAGTTAATGTAATTTTGGTCACTGGGATTAATTTTATAATGAATTTTGATGTAAAAACATTTCAATCTTTTATAATATTTTAACATTTTAAAAACTCATTTTTCATTTCGACAATGGGATTAATTTTAAATTAATTATTTCAAATTATGTGTTTTGAATTTTTAAAAATTAATTCCATATTTATAATAATTGGGTTTAAATTATTTAAATAGGTTCCTCTTATTTTTGGGCATTATGAATAGTAACATTGGTAATTTTTTTATTACGGCGGTTAAGGGTAAATCAGGTAATTAATGGTAAAAATAATATTATAATGACCATAAAACTTGTTATAATTTCATTAGGTAAGTGTGTTTCAACCAAAATAACCCTTGGGTTGATTTTGGCACCACGTCGATCCACTTGGATGACTTTAATATATTTATAATATTATATTTTATAAAAATCCAACTTCATTATTCTTTTATTTTTAACAAGTAAAATATTTTTAATATGAGGTTATATAAGTGATATTTTTGACTATAAATATTAATTAAAATCTAAAATATTTATCTCCATTATGGTAATATATTTATAATTTTTCAAAATAAATAATTAAATTAAATGGTGACACAATGATTATATAGTAAATGATTTATTTAAAGAAGAATCTATTAAATGATATTAAGAATATTAAAATAAATATAATTTAAAACATTTTATGACATAAATTAAATTTTTAGTCTACATTGACATATTTTCATGAGTTAATGTGGTTTTTTTGAAGTAATCACTTTTTTATGACTTTATAAAAAGTCAAAAAAAAGTGTCAAATTGAAATAAATGAGATTTTAAAATAAATAATAACATATTAAATGATATTAAATTATTGAAAATATATAATTCATAAAAATAACTATGATAATGTTTTAGATATCATAATTATCTATTTTGAATCATTTAATTGAAACTTTTCAACGAAAATGACATAGATATTATTAAAATTAAAGAATGTGACAAAATGTCACACTCTCATTTCTTATAAGTTCAATAATTTTAATATAGGGATAAACTAGAGATAAATTAAATCATAAATAGTGTCTGGAAATATAAAATAATTATATAAATCATAGTAATTTATTTATAATTTTTAGAAACTAAATAATTACCATAAATAAAGACACAATAGTTATGAAGTAATTATTTTATTAACAGAAACATCAAATAAAGGATTCTAAAAATATTAAAATAAATACAATTTGAAATAATTGAGGTTATAAAAAAAATTTGAAGGTGATTATGACATGTTATTAGTGTATTAAATGGTTTTTCTAAAGTTACCTTTTTTGAATTTTATTTAATTTTAAATTAATGAATAGTGTCAAAATTGGTACTATTGATATTTTATAAACCTAACATTTTATTAAATTATCTAAAAATAATAAAAATATTTAAAATTAAATTTTGAAAATTATAAGGTTTAAAATATTATAAGTCATTCTTTTATGGTAAATTGTCACAATATAAATAAATATTTATAACCATTTAATATTTACAATATTATTACCACAAATAAAATTAAATTGATTAAATAAGAATAAATCAAAATGATAAGGTTTAAAATAAAATAAAAACATGTATAAATTTAATTTTTTAAGATTATTTCAACCCATACACATCTTATATTCAAAATTATTCACATTGTATCCATTTAGAGTTGAAAACTAATTTATATTAATTTAATATTTTGATAATTTCTTAAAATGCCCCTTACCTCTGTTTTAAAAAAGGAACTTATCCTTATCTCTTATTAACACCTCTAAATCCCTTTTATAGGTCAAAACCTACCCAATTATCCTCCAAAATTCACCCATATCATCTTATAGGCCTTAATTTTGGTATAAAACCAACCTATGAAGTCATTTTGTGCAAATCAAAAGGAGATACCCAAAAAAGAGATAATTGTTTTATCAACTCTTTCAAAGTTCTTTTCTTATTATACTTCCTCTTACTATGTTGCTTCCATAATAAATTTATTAACTAAAGTATCATATACAAGTTTAATGTTATTAAAATTATGATACAACCATATTCCTATTTTTATCCATCCTACAAATAACAATATCATCATGTGTGTGTACGTACGTCTTACCGTCTCCACATCATGGTGTAATTTGTTATTCAACACTAATTTGTTTTGTATTGGTATAATTATGAGTATAATGGATATAAATAACAAATATAACATGATAAAGATTCTTTATAATTAATATACCATCCAATTCCATACCATTTAACTATCAAGGGAATGATACTGTCGCTTGTCGTACATACGACCTACCGTCTCCATGGCGTGATGAGTTTCATTATCCATGTTAACCATTAAAGAATGATTATAAATTTAAATGATGAGTACAAATAATAATTATAAACTTAATATAATATTCTATATGAATAAAATACATCATATGTATAACAAACATGACTTACATGATGGGAAAATGAAATAGTTAACACCCGAAACAATAGAAATAATGAAATATTATTAACAAAATGATATAATAGGATCATATATGATTCCATAAATATGAATATGGTTCTGTTTTTGGTATAATTTAATAAAATTCTTAAACCATTATACATGATTTTAACACACCGTCAACTAAAAAAAATGACGAGGTAAGGGTTAATTTCACATTCTCATTATTGTCTGAGATTGTTTATATGTATCTACTGGGAAATCTTTATCATCCATGTCCATATTACTTAAAATTTATTTCAAAATATCATCAAAATTTGTTTAATAAAATTTTTACCCATGTTTAAATTTTTATATAAAACGTTTTGAAAAGAATATTTTCGTTATTTTCCAAACAAGATACTTTATGACCTTTTCGACAAATTACGGAAAGAATGTTTTTTAACTTATATAGTGTGAGTGGATACTTTCCACTGTTATGATGCCTTAAAATTCTAAAGCCTCCCTTACAAACTTACAAGGTTGTTTTAAAAAGAAAATTTTCTTTTTATAATTGTGAAGGCTTTTAAATGAATTTCAATGTAAAAAAGGAAATATTCCTTCGTTTGGGCCTTCAGGTCACCGATTTGGTCCCCGAGTCCTTTAAGGCCTTCGAGACACCCAAGCATTAGGTTCAGTAAGGCCTTCGGGCCACCTCAATGCCTTCGGGCCACCTTAAGTGTAGATATAAACCAGACAACCTACAAGTAACAAACTTCAGACGAAGGAGGAGCAAGGAGATTTCACTATTGCAGAAGCTAAACGGATTGCAAGAATGAGAGGGTATGGCACCTGCCATCGGGAAAAGCCTATTCATGCACGAGAATTCCTATATGAACATCCATGTGAAGGTGGAGATCTGATTTCATGATGAAGATGCCGGGGAGGAGCAGTTCCAAGTAGTTAGTCTCATTTGTATGTAATGTTTGAAGCCTACGACCAATGAATTCATCTAAGGCCTACAGGTCATGTAATACTTATGCCTACAGGCCTTGTAAGGGTTCCACCTCACCCCTTTAAAGGTGGATTATCAAA
This sequence comes from Viscum album, assembly GCA_963277665.1. Lineage (NCBI taxonomy): Eukaryota > Viridiplantae > Streptophyta > Magnoliopsida > Santalales > Viscaceae > Viscum > Viscum album. Next base: position 1,252,652,406 of record OY728135.1, on the reverse strand, counting down.
AATAAATAAAAAATGAAGGCCTTCGGGCCATTGGATGGATATTTATCTCAAAGAGTTTTAACGATTTTATTATATTATTTTCATCTATGTCAACACCCTTCATTGGATTTTATGTTTTATTGAGGTTTATTTGTTATGATAGAATCTTCTATATTTTATTGAGGGTTTATAATTTGTTTGACTATGGATGTGCTATTTTGATACCATTAATAGCTTATGGTTTACGTATTTACATTTTGTTTGCTAGTTTTAAAATGAATTTTTATGTTGGTTATGTTTTACCACTTTCATAAGAGGAATTAATTGGACTTTGTAAGTGTCGGGCAGGGGCCACTATAGCCTCTCTATGTATCGGTAGGTCTCATGAGACAATTATGTTTGGGTTTAGTCTAATGTCTTACCCAATTATGTATTGTGTCTTTGAAGAAGCCTTGATGGTATGTTTAAGATGTCTCGTATTATGCATTTCCTCATTATGAGATTAGTAATTGATATTACATGTTATCATTGGACTAGTATAATATCCATGTGAATGGTTAAATGAAATCATTTGTTTTATTCTTTCCATATTATACTAAATATTATGTTTAAAAGTCTTGTGTTTAAGTTTTATAATTTTACTTAAAATTTTATACTTATTTATGCTAGCTTCCACTATATTGTTTACCCTTAATGAGCAAATGAACTCATCCATTTCTTATGTTTTATCTTCCTAGGATTCCAATAAGTGTATTATGATTGATATGTAGGGTTTAAATATGAGAATAATGTTGTTATTAAATAATTATCTATGATTCATATTATTCTTTGAAAATATAATGTAAAGTTCATGTATGTAATCTATTTTCCAAGACTGCTAAACGGATCGGTCCATCAGTAATTGATTCCTTGAAATCATGTTAATGTATTAAAATAATGCACTGACTTTGGGATTCTGGGGTTAGGGTGTTAGAGTTGGTATTAGATAATGTTTAGAAAAAACCTTGGAAATTTGATTTGGAAAACATAGATTAGGGATCATAACCCTAAGATATAATATGAGGATAAGTATAGTGGAACATCCTAATATTTTGGTAATGTATAGATTATGTGGGTATTCTTAGAAAATACATCTCTATCTGGATACTAAAGGTGGCCATGGTTCTGGAACAAATGTACTTAGGAGTAATAACTCTGATAAGGTGTTTCAGGCTTGACTAGGGTAACCTAGTACATGACAATAGGTCTTACTGCGCATCTAGTTTGACACTCCTGGGGGATATTCTTAAGATAATTGATATTTTATTTACCTACCATTATAAAGTATTTAAAAGCAAATATACCCCCAAAGTAACCAAATTTTATGATTCTATGATTTACGATGAGTAAATTTATGTTATGATCTAAACTATATTTAGAGTTATAAAAAGTGAAAAAAATTATAAGATAAGACAGTATATTCTATATTATAGAAATGGTTCCTAGTATAAGGAATGATAACTCCACCAATGAACATGATCCAAATAGTAATAAGGATCATATCATTCATGGTATTAATACAACATTTCAAAGGGAAATACTCTCCCATGCATTATCCTTATATGATGAAATTGTATCATAAGTTAATAAGATAAGTAATGAATTATCCAAGTCTAATGAATTTGAAGGGAATAAAGAGAAGAAGAGGATGGCAGATAAAAATATGGAAAAGGAAGAAGGGAAAGAAGGATTTTCCCATATGTGAAAACTGTGGAAAGAATCACCCAAGTGGATTCTTTAAGGTAATTGGAGTTTGTTGTATGTGTGGAAAAAAATGACACTATGTTCATGATTGAAAGGGTAAGAAAATGGTCCCCAATATACAATGCTTCAACTGCAAGGAGATGGGACACTGTGAATCAATGTCCTAATATTCAAAGTAATATACCCTATATAATGATATTGGATAATTATCAAGTTATGATACTACCAAAGATGAAGATGAATGATTAATATGCCTATTCAAGAATTAATTTTATTTGAATATTTTATTAGAAATGTACTTGTTATAATCATTATAAAGTATATAAGTATTGTAATATAGAACTATTTCATTAAGGATTTGAGATTGTATGGTACTAAGTAAAGTGACACAGTTACATGTTAATTTTTTTTGGAAAATATACGGTGGAGGGAAAGATAGCCTTAATATGTTTCTGATACTGAGATAATTATTTTAGAATAAAAAGATGATTGATTTGGATAATGTAAATTTGAAATTATTGACTACCTTAGAACTGATTAATGGTTTGTTTATTCATCATTTTGGGAGTTTACAACTTTTTTTTATTTAAAGAAAATATCTAATATTATATCATTTACATAAGGAATAAAGAATTATGAACAAATTTAAAAACAAATTATGGTAATTTCCGTTATTACTATATTTTAAGAGAATACTTGATGAAGGGATTCACATGTTTTGTATGTGACAAAAAAGGATTGGTATTATGTTACGTTGATTTTAGAAATTTAGTGACCTTCTTTATAAATATTTGGACTATGATTTTAGAGAGAAGTATTTTGGATAAGTATAAATATTGGAATTTATTAAGTTTAACATTGGATAATATTGTTTATGGTTAACTATAACTATTAAGGTTATTTTTAGAATGTTATAATAATTTATTTTTATGAAAAAAAAAACAACTCATTGGTTGGGAAACAACCCATCGTATCAGACAAGGATGTAGGAATCAAACCCACAACCAAAGAGCGACAAGGCTTTATCACCTACAACTAGACTAAAAGAATTCCCTGGTTAGTAGAACATAGTTTTATTTATTTAAATGATATAAATTCATTTTCATAACCATATAAGATTAATATAAATAGAATATTTTTGAATTTTATTATCTTTTGAAGTGAAAGATGATTTATGGCGGGAATTTGTTAAAGGATGAAACTCTACATTTCAAGTAAATATTATACATTGTGTTCTTAGTATATGAAGTAAATTAATTATATAAATCAAAGGAAAAGTATCTTGAAGCAAAAAAATGATATCCTAATACTTTTTCTAATGAATCAAATGGTCCCCTAGATAATCTGTTAGGTCCACTAGGTCAGATACCCTAAGAGGGGGGTTAATTAGGGTATGAAATATTAAAACTACTTCCCCTTTGGATCTTGTTTCATTGTTAAACAAAACACATGTATCTTATTATCCCATATAAATATATTGATATAAATGAAATCATGCACATCACATAGTGATTTTTACTTGGTTCACCATTATTGGGCTTCATCCCAGGAGCATACAATGATGATGTGCCGATGTACCAAATCCACTAAAGCTCACTACCAATTACAAGATTCATGCTAGATCTTATATTCCTAGGGTCACTACCTTTACAAGTTTTAGGGTCTTCTCACTACATTCCCAAGAGTCACTCCCTATTCCTCTTCCTCTAGCTCACTAATGGTGGGAAGGATCGATGTCTTCCTTCTTTCACTCACTTCTCTTAGAAGGGATCCACTCACAATTTATGGAATTTTAAGTCCCTTAATTTTCATGAAATAATGTGTCCTTAATGTTGGTAGATGCTCTGTTGAAGTCTATTTTTCACCCATAGATAAAATCCACTTGTTTGCATAAAATTAGGATAGCAGAAATTGCTTTCACTAATTGTTTTTGAGCTTTTACAAGCTTCCTTGAGTCCTTCACGAACTACCTAACCTCCTCCATGTACCACCTTGATTACTCCATGTACTTTGTAGTGGGTATGGTTTATAGATCACCTTTACTCTATGAATCGTCTCTCCTATGCGTACCATCCCTACTTCATGGACTATCTCCGCTTCCGTGAACCATCTCTTGTTCACAGACAACCTTTTCTTTGGTGGACTATCTCTCTTCCACATACTAGGTCTTCCACTACTATGTACTAGGTCTTCCTCCTCCACATATTAGTTATTCCTCCTATATGTACCACATCTTCCTCCTCTGCGTACAATGTTCTTTGTGGGATATAGTTCCCTGTAAAAACCTTCGGCAGAATTACTTCCGTGCAAACAACTTCACCCTTCATAGAATTCTCCCCCATGAACATCTTTCGGACTTTATCGAATTCCTAGAGAAAAGATGTTTTCTTATGAAAATCTATCTACCTTAATGATGTTATTATCTCTCCTAATATAGGAAAATAGATCCAAAAAATCTTCTAATCCAAGATTACCCAAATCATTAATGTGGTATATCCTTCACCACATACTACTTCTCCCATGAACTGTTCCTCCCTACGCAGTCCATGTAATTCTTTTCTTACTTTGTGGTGGCCCAAATCACCATCACGTTTTTAAAAATGACGCCCATCATGGTTTCTCAAATCACCACCTCGTTTTTGTGAATGAAAAGCCAACGCATGTAACTCAATCCTTCTGCATACCACATGACTTCCACGCAAACCACATTCCATCCTACAAACTACATTTACGAACCTACTTTGCAATATGTGAACCCCCTTTGCTATCAACGAACCATGATTCATGGTCCATGAACCATTCCCAATATGCAGTATGTGGTTCATGTTTCGTGATATGTAGTTTTTTGATTTCATTATCAATTTCATGTATCAATCCCTCCTATACAAAAATACTTCATTTTCTAAAAACAAACTCCCATTTTTGAGGCCCGAAAATTTAGCAAACACTGGGAAACTGTTCCACCTTAAACTCATACTTCAGCAAACACCAACCATACTTATTTGCAGTCATCTGTCTTTATCAACAAACACAATCACACTCAAAACATACCAAGAGGAAACCTTGAATGTTTTTTCCAATATCACCACTACCTTCTAGCTTTGTGATTGTTCACTTTCTCCTAATCATATTCTCTATCACTCTCCATCGGAACATGATGGTCATATTTTTCTTTCATATCCATGTTTTCTTATATGGAACCCCTATATGTGTTATATATGGTAACTTTATTACTTAACTTTATTTACTTTAAAGTGGATTATTTATCAACCCTTGTTCTAATGTAGTATTTCAATAAGGGAATTTTGAATAATCAATCATTAGTTACCAAACCCAAATTCAAAAATTGTGAGGACACAATTTATTGAACGAGGGTAGAATATAACACCCCCAGATAATAAAATATTATCATTTCTGAATAAATATAATTTTGTTTCTCTCTTTATTTTTATGAAACACCATGTTAATCTTACACTTCACACAATAATGAGTTGTCTTGCATTACACTCAAGACCCAGTTCAACCAAAAAATAATAAATAAATTAAATATTATTATTTAATATAATATATAACTTAAATGTTAAATTAGTAGTTATTAATAGTATTAATCAAATTTTAAATTTTATATATTCCATATAATTTTAACATTCATCTTATATATTTTCTAGACATGATATAAGAAAAGATTCTATTTTTCGGATAAAAGAAGCATTTTTCAAAAAATGTTGTTTTTTTGCCTTTTGATGGTGCATCCATTTTAAATATATTTTTTGAAACTTTTATATATTATATTTTAAAAAATAAACTTATTATTTTTAATAAGTATATATAAATTTACTTCAGATGAATTTTTTAAATTTTTCTGATTAGTTTTGAGTTTTGATGAATAGTAAAAAGGTGCTAAATTTTAATAGAAATAAACTTTTTTCATCAAAATAATTTATGTGGATAGATTATATTATTGAATGGTTTTAAAGTAAAAATATAATATATTTTTATCAGTTAATATAATTTTGGTCATTAGCATTTTTTTTACAATGAATTTTGATGTAAAAACATTTCAATCTTTTGTAATGTTTTAACTTTTAAGAACTAATTTTTCATTCTGACAATGAGATTAATTTTAAATTAACTACTGAAACTTTTTTGTTTTGAATTTTGGAAAATGGATTCCATATTTTGAATCATTGGGTCCAAATTATGTCAATAGGTTCTTTTTATTTTTTGGTGTTATGAATAGTAACTTTAGTAAAAATAAATTATTACCGCGGTTAAGGATTAATCGGGTAATTAATGGTAAAAATAATGTTATAATTATCCTAACACTTATCCTAATTTCATTTGGTAGGTGTGTTTTGACCAAAAAAATTTTGGGTCGATTTTGGGAACACTTGGAGCGAGATGGATGACTTTAATATATTTATAATATTATATTTAAATAAAATCCAATTTTAGTATACATTTGCTTTTAACAAATAAATTTTTTTTAATATGAGATTATATGAGTGATATGAATACTATAAATAGTCTTTATAAATAAAAATATTTATATAAATTATGGAAATTTATTTATAATTTTATAAAATAAGTAATTAAATTAAATAGTGACATAATGATTATGTAGTGATTGATTTATTTAAGGAAGAATCCATTTACTGTTATTATTAATATTAAAATAAATATAATTTGAAACATTTTATACTATCAATTAAATGTGTGGATGACATGGAAATATTAGGTATGATTTAATTTTTTTAAGGAATCAAGTTGTTATGATTTTATAAAAATTCAAATAATAGATAGTGTCAAAATTTACATTATTGAGATTTTTTAAATAAATAATATTTTATTGAATGAAATAAAATACATAAAAATCTATAATTAGTCCAAATAACTAGTATAATAATAAATATTTCATAAGAATTTACTTTTAATCATTTAATGGGAACGTGTTCATGAAAATGATAGATATTATTAAAATTAAAGAATGAGGAAAAATGTCACACTGTCATTTCTTATAAGTTTAATAATTTTAATATAAGGATAACATAGAGATAAATTCGATCATTAATAGTATATGGAAATATAAAATAATTATATAAATAATATTAAATTTTGTATAATTTATATAAACTAAATAATTTCCTTAAATAATGAAACAATAGTGAAGAAGTGATTATTTTGTTAATATAAATATCAAATGATTGATTTAAAAAATATTAAAATAATTGGGTGGTCAGGGGAAGCAGTGCGAAGAAGGTTCCAAAGATGATTATCAGCACCATATGGCCTCATTGCTAGAACATAAGGATTTACTCATGCATTCAAATGCTGAAATGGCTGAAGCTACTTTGGATATTAAGGAACTGAAGAAGATGAGACCGATCCACGTGGCCACTACAAAGGAGAAAGGTGAGTCGGATGATAATCATGATAACATTATGCGTATAGGCTTCAACATGGGTAATATTAGTAGGGAAGAATATAAGAAATATTGGGACAACTTGGCACTTCAATTCGAGAGTACCTTGAAGGATCCCCCTGACACTCAGGTGAATTCTATTCCCTGGGTTTTGTTTAGGGAAAATGTTTCCAAACAGCTCACTCTTTTCTTTAAAAAATCTATCATATCCTTTGGTACTGAAACTATTGATCTATGAGGGTTCCCACTTTCCCATTAAAAGTTCTAGTTTTTTTAATAAAACATTAACATCAGATTAAAAAATTAATGAATAGTGTCAAAATTAACACTATTGATATTTTATAAAAAATACATTTTATAAAATTATTTAAAAATCATAAATTTATTTAATAATTAAAAATTGATAATTTTAGGGTCAAACATATCTTAAAAGTTTCCATTTATGGTCAATTTACACAATATATGTAAATGTTTATAACCGTTTAATATTTAGAATATTATTACCACAATTAAAATTAATTAAATTAAATAAGGATAAATCAAAATGATAAGGTTTAAAGTAAAATAAAAACATGTCTAAATTTTATTTTCTGAGATTATTTCGATTAATAATCATCTTATATTTGAAATAATTCACTCTTAATCCATTTATAGTTTAAAATTAATTTATATTAATTGAATATTTTCGGTATTTCCTAAAGCACCCCATACCTCTCTTATAACAGGGAACATCTCCTTCTCTTTTATTCACACATCTAAATCACTTTGGATCGGAAAAAATCTACCCAATTCTCCTTAAAAATTCCCTCACATAATCCAAGAGGTGTTACTTTGGGAATAAATTTTACCTAAGGAGTCCTTTTGTGCAAATCAAAAGGAGATACCTGAAAAAGAGGTAATTGTTTTATCAACTCTTTCAAAGTTTATTTATTCTTCTACTTCCTATTAATATGTTGTTTCCATACTAAAGTAATAAATATAGTATCATATACATTATAATATTTTATTATAATTATGATACAACCATATTCCTCCTTTTATCCATCCTACAAATAACAATATCACCATGTGTGTGTACGTATGATTTACCATCTCCACATTGTGGTGTAATTTGTTATTCAACACTAATTTATTTTCGATGGGTTTAATGATTAGTATAGTGGATATAAATAATTAAAATAACATTATAATTATTCTTTATAATTAATATACCATCCAATTCCATACCATTTAACCATCAAGGGAATGATATTGTCACCTGTGCATACATACGACCTACCATCTTCACGATGCGGTGAGATTCATTATCCACATTAACCATTCAAGAATGATTATAAAATTTATGTAACAAGTAAAAATAACAGTTATGAACTTAATATAATTATTTATATGAATAAAATACATCCTATACATAACAAACATGACTTACAAGAAAAAAATGGGAATGGTAAAACAAAGCAGTTAACACCTGAAACTACATTAATATTGAAATATTATCAACAAAATGATTTAAGAGGATCATATATGATATAATAAATATGAATATTGTTCTGATATAATTTAATATCATACATTAACCATTATATAATAGGTTAACATGCCCTTGACTAAAGGGAATACGATGTATGGGTTAATTTCACAATCTCATTTTTATCTGAGTTTTTTATACGTAAGTATCTACTGGGACATATTTATCATCCAAGTCCATGTATCTTAAAATTTATTTCAAAATATTATCTACATTTTTGTAAATAAATGTTTACCCATGTTTAACTTTTTATATAAATATTTTTGAAAATAATCTTTCCGTCATTTTCCGAATGAGGTACTTTATGACCTTTTCAACAAATTAAGTAAAGAATGTTTTTTTATCTTATAAGGAATGAGAAACTATTATAGGTTGTTATGATACCTTAAAATTCTGAAAATTACTTTATAATCATACAAGTTTTTTTTTCAAAATAACTATTTCCTTTTATAATTGTGCATGCTTTTAAATGAATTTCAAAGTAAAAAAGAGATATTTCTCTTAAAGAGTGTTAATGATTTTATTAGTTTATTATCATCCATGTCTACATTCTTTATTGAATTTTATATTTAATTGAGGTTGATTTATTATGATACAATCTTACATATTTTATTGAAGGGTTTAAAATATGTTTGACTGTGGATGTGCTATTTTTATACCATTCATAGCTTATGGTGTATGTATTGACATTTCGTTTGCCAGTTTTAAAATAAATGTTTATGTTAGTAATGTTTTACCCCTTTCATAAGAGGAATGAATTGGAAATTGTAAGTGTCAATAAGGGCCTGCTATATCCCCTCGATGCATCTATATGTCTCATGAGACAATTATGTTTGGGTTTTGGCTAATGACTTTCCCAATTATATATGGTGTCTTGGCCGAAGCCTTGATGGTATATTTAAGATGTCCCTCATTATGCATTACCTAATTATGATATTAGTTATTGATATTACATGTGATTGTTAAACTAGTATAATATCTATGTCAATGGTTAAATGAATTATTAGATTTATCATTGCCATGTTTTGCTGAATAATATTTTTAAAAGGCTTTTGTTTAAGTTTTATACCTCGCCTTAAGAGTTTATCCTTATTTATGATAGCTTCCAATATATTGTTTATCCTTATTACTAACCATCTGCACCCACCCCTTGCTTATGTTTTATTTTCCTAGGATTCCGAGAAGTGTATTATGATTGATATGCAGGGTAAATCTAGAATAATAATAGAGTTCTCAAAGCATTATCTATGTTTCATATTATGTTTTGAATTGTAATGTAATTTTCTTTTATGTAATATATTTTCCAAGACTCTTAAACTGATCAGTGCTCTGGGAATTGATTCCTTGAAATCCTGCCAATGTATTAAAATAATTCACCGACTCTAGGCTTCTGGGGTTGGTTAATTACAGATACCTTTCTTATATCGGCCTTTAGTTGATATAATCAGGGTTTGTTGGGTATGTTTTTTTATTATGACATCAGTTGAGTTTATGAAATATTGTATTTATCCTCGTGTATAATAAGTATGAAATATAGGACAATTATTGAGTAATAATAATGAAATAAATGGAAATTATTAGTTGAGTGACATATTATATTCTTAATTACATAGATAAATGGTATAATATGTATTCATTCAAACTGGTCTATCTATTTAGGAGAATTGTGAGTGTATAACAAATCCTATATTAGATTGAAATGTTTTATATCTAGTGTTCACTTGATGTCTTGAAAAAATAAACTATATAATCATTCACATAATTTATAGATATATATCTTCTGGATGACATGTTTATATAGAGATATGTGTGTGTTTGATCAAGATCATGCCAGAACCCTTTATAGCTTGAGTTGTAATTTTTTTTCCTATTGGTATTGGTTTAAAATTATGAATTATATATTTCATAATTGTTTTCAATGATAGCAAGGAATGTAGGGTCACACATGAGGTCCTATAATAAAGATTAATTTTTCTAAAAATTATTTCTCGAAATTTTTAAAGAGACTATGATAATAAAATACAAAGAAGTTTGGATGGAGTTTTTCAAAAAAAATGAGGATTTAGGTTAGGTATGATATTTTTGAATAATTTTCATTAAACTATAGAACACGGCATGGTTAAAGTTACCACATTATAGTGATCTTCATCAACAATAGTAAAGAAATAAAAAGTATATTAAGTTCATCAAAATGGGTATGTTCTTCATTTACAATTTATGAATTTTTATTTTAAACACATGGATGATCATATTGTTTAAATGTTTCAACTATGTTCTACTACATTGGATATCTATTATCCATCCCTTAGAAACCCAAAAATGGTATCAAAGAGAATCCATTATTATTGTATTTTAAAATTATGTTTTTAAAAAAGAACATACATGTAATATTATATGACATACAATATCAAAAATCCAGGGTTTGAATCCTAGAAAGACCCTTGGGGAATTTACATCACAAGCGGTGACATAAGCATGATACGGGTAGGCAGTGACATGGTTATGATGTGGGTAGGTAGTCACAAAGGCTTGGGGACACAATTAGTATGATGCATGAATGACGCTGCACTGGGCCTTTGGGCCATGTTCATGGGCCACTTGGCCTTGGAACTATGGGTTATGTATCGGGTCTCCCTCTACCCAATTACAAAGAGGCCCTTTCTTTTATGATAAAAAATAGGTTCTGACCTCAACTTTTAAAAAAACTATGATTGAATTACTTCTTATGACTTGACATGTCATAATTGGTGGTATAGTTATAGTCATTTTTTTTGAATAATAGTATAAAATATAGTATATCATAACATACAATCTAATGTTTAAATTTTTATATGGTTATCTAAAGTAAAGTAATATGTCATGTTGATGATAACATTTTGTCATAATCAGTGATATCAATCAATCATATGTTGTCTCTTATGATATCAAGTATATAATAATTTGAGTTTCAAATTTAAAAAATATTAATTTTTCATTTATTCATTTATTAGAAGAATTTATAATTTATGAAATGTCTATAAATTATATAAAATTATATTTTTAAACAATTTTATAATTTATCAAATTATTGTAATTTTATTGTAAATTATAAAACTTTTATAATTAATTATTAAATATTTATGAGATATTTAATACTTAAATATCATTAATATTAAATTCTAAAATTAAATTATAGATCATATGAGGTACGAATTTAAAATTTTGGAATAAAATGTTTATATTAAAATTATAATATAATTTTTGAAGTTTTTTATAAATAGAAAAATAAGAATAAATATAATGAAGTTTATATTAAATAAAAAAATGTTCCTAAAATATGTGGATGAAATTTTCATACTAAAAAAACTTATATGAAAATTTATTTAAATCATACTAAAAGGAGTTTTGATGGATTTAATCAAGGTTTAAATAAAATAAAATAAAATTTGTGATGTTTAGATTTTGTAAAATGTTTAAATAAAATATGAAATGTTCATAAGGAATATAAAAGGTTTATATTTCATAAATTTAATATTTATGAAATATAAATGAGTTTATATTGAATACCATGTAAAATTATAATATGAAATAAATTATATTAAAATAAATAAGAAATATTCATATTTATTTATTTATGGAATTTCTATAATTCTTGTATAATTATAAATGGTTTTTAATTTTTTATTTATAAAATGCTTATAAATGTTTATATCATGTATAAATTTATGAATTGTTCCTTTTTTTAGTTTATTTTATAGTTTATTTAATTCATGAATATAAAATGTGTATACAATTAATTAATTAATGCTTTAATTTAAATTGTTTAAATTTTATCTCATAAATGTCATAAAATGTATTTAAAGAGTTACATTCTAGGTGTGATATAAGTTTTTGTAATGTTCAATGAAGACTATGATTTGTTTACAAGTTATAAACTTGAAAGTAAAGGTTTTTTTCTGATTTATACATATTTGGTGTTAGGTTTATATAGGAATTAAGGTCTCTCTTGAAAACTGATCTATGTATAGTGGGATTTTGTGAAAATTTTCACAATGGTTTGAGAGCATAGGCATTGTTTAGAAAAGAGGGGTTTCCTTCCCACTACACCATAATTTCTCTTGTGGGGATTTTGGTTTCATATGATTCTAAAACATCATATGAAAGGGTTTTATATACCTTATTCATGATATTCATTTGTAAATGTGTGGATATATTTATCTTTTATTTTTTTTAAGTAAGAAAAATCACTAATTGTATACAATGTTATGCATTAATATGTTTGAAATATGTTAATTTGGATAATGGTATATGATTCAAAACTAAATCAATAGAAGCATTCATATAAGTAGCAAATAAAAGAAATAATATTGTGAAATATTAAATTTTTAAAAATATAATGTGTAATATTCCTTCCAAAGTGATCTATTTTCAAGACCATAAACATCCAAATGTGTAGGTTTATACTAAAGTTAGGTGCTCATGGATTATCTTGTGTAAGGAAATAAAAATATGGGTAACCCTAATAGGATCATGTACTTGTATATGGAATTTTATTTGGGTATACTTAATTGATAAATCCTAAATAATAAGATACTGGAGGAATAGAGTTTATATAAACAATAAGATGGATTTTGGAAAATATATTTCTAGTAAACTATCCAAGAGTTTTATATGATATGATTTACATGATTGTTTACCAAAATAGCTAAGAAATGAGAGTAATTACAAATTAATCACAAATATTTAATGAAATGTGAATCTTTTCCAATTAATAGATCTTATTAAAATTAAAAAGGTCATCATTTTTGTGAAAGTACATTTAATAAAAAGTCCTTATAAAATTATTTTAAAATGTTATAAATGTTTTTATTATAGAAAAAATGGAATTTCCCTAAAACTTTTTTTAATATTGGTTATATAAAAAGGATAATATTTTGGGAATAAACTTTTTAGACATGTATATGAACTTGGGAATAGTTCTCAAGTAATAGGGAAAAATTTATTTATTACAAAAACCCATTTCTAATCATTTTTTATAGTGAAGATGTTCAAAATTTTGATCGATAGTATTAAATGAAGCATAATAAATATTATTTTTTGTGCCCAAATTCATTATTATGTACCTGAATCACGGGTCATAAAATAGACATGAGAATATGGATACATTCAAGATGATAGATAACCAAAAAAGGCTCTATTGGAAACAAGCTAGAAGTAAGAGTTATAAGGTTTTAAATAGATTTTTTAGATGAAAATAACCAGTGTAATTTTAATTACTACTCATATAGTAAATATGATTTGGTATGTTACTGATTTTTTCATGTTGGGGTCTCATTTAATGCTTGATTAATCTATAAATTTCATTTTATAATAATTTTCTAAAAGTTATAATGATTTATTATAAACTAAAATATAAATGAGTTCAAAAAAATCTAACCCAATTTTCTAAATATGTTGAGGATAGCTAAGTGGGACTTTTGAGGTCAAAGATATGGTTCTATGATGATAGTATAAACTGGTAAATAATTAAACCAAAAAAATAACAATGGAGGGTCCAATAGTCATCATTGGTCATTGAAACCTAATGGATATTTTCCAAAGGATAGATAATATTTCCATTATCTCAAGCCTAGTCATTGGAAATGAAATTTACCAAAATACCTTAAGGAGTACAAGAAACACCATAGAGAGTCTATATGAGGTATTATTGTTCCATAAATTAATTCTTCTATTTTGAATGGTATATGAACCAATTATATATTTAATAATTTTTTGAAATATATAAGAGTTTAAAACTAAGGAAGAGTATATGGTATCAAAGTATTATGTCAGGGATATGGCTAAGGCCCCTCCCCTGCAATTAGGGGTGGGTAATCCCCCCATGAATCAATATAAGATGTTAAATTCTCTCCTTTATTTCCCAGTTCTTAAGGTTGTATTAGAGGTTTTGAAGGATCTTAAAGGATATATAGTGGATTATATTTCATAATAGGTGTTCAATTATGATTTAGTTTTGTTCATTGTCTCTTTAGTTACTCATTTTGATCATCATCACCCTTTGGTGCATGATTTTAAATAGCATTTAAACAGAGAGTGGAGATTTGAAATCTCGACAGTCATAAGCCTCCTGGAATCAAATCATTTGATTATTCAACTGGTTGATGAGTTTTATTTCATTAATTCTTAGTCTCAAAATTATTATCTTTTCATGTATTTTAAAATAATTATTTCATATGTTTTTATAACATCCATATTCGTAAAGATCCTCCCACCATGGGGGTTTATGTAAAATTCCTAGGTCTCCTGATTCATTTCCCAAACCCATCTATATTGGAGTTTCTTGGTATATTGGTTAAATTTTTTTTATGCTTGGATAACCATACTCAAAAAATGAAACACCATGTTTTGGCTTGGATTTGTGTAAATATTGATCTTTTTAATCCTCTTCCTATGTTTTTCTGGCTTAAACTAACTTTATTTGAGTTGATGTTCTAGAACCAACTATTTATACTTTGGATTATAGGTATATCCAGAGAAGTGAATATTAATTAAACATCATATTACATATTGATCACTATTATTCATGACTTTAATGTAATTATTTCTTATAGTATCCATCACATTAAAAGGGAATAGTAGTCACCCATTATGATGAGAACCTGGAAATGACCTAAAAATATTCTTAGGCCTAGTTCTATGGTTGAATATCATTATATAATAGTTCACATAGCATGTTGAATATCATGTGTGATTACTAATAAGAATATGAGACTTCTTTTCTTGAAGCTCACACTTGGTAATCTCCAAGACGGTATATTATGAGTAAGAGACCCTTTAGTAGGAATTCCAATGTTTATGTGTCATTGGATATTCATGTTTGTGATCATGTGTAATGGTCCTTATACTTTAATATTACTATAAATGCATGTCATGACCCATTCACTTGGATGTATTTCCAGAAACCATGATGATGACAGATCATGGAGAAGTTGTGTATATTGGGTGTGTCATGAATAATGTGTTTTTAATCAGTATGTTAAGGAAGTATTTGTCCCTTATATATTAATGGAAGTTGATATGTCATATCTTTGATTAAAATATAACGTTCCTATTAAATTATATGGCAATGGTTTAATGATGTGTTTATTTTATATAGTCAAAGAAAGACATATCAAACATATAGGTTTATGACATAGGTTTGAAACCTTCTTGATGGGATATTGATAAAACAGGATTATATTACATATTAATTGATTCAATGCAGTTGTAGATATTGTAACATTAACATATTTTCTCTGGGTTCCATGACCCATTAATATAAATTATTCTTGGAATTTTGGAAAACCCACGTATTCTAACAATAAAGAAGCCTAGAGGGTCACACGCTAGGTGTTTTCAATGATCTCAATTAAATTATATTTGAATTTATTAATTGGAATGAATATTATTCTCAAGACTGAGGAATAATTTTATTTAGGATTATTGAACACAAATATTAAATAAATATTTATTCTTCCAATTATGAATATATTATTTATTTTATTTATTGAATATTTGATAAATATCTATTCTACCAATTGTAAATATAATATTTATTTTATGAATAAATTTTTAATTAAATATTTATTTAGGTATTAAATATAATGATGAGGGGGATGAGTGAACAAAGATTGTGTCAAGGTACAAATATTTATTTTCTAGCCAATAAAAAAATATTTCTCTTAAATTTCTTAGTTATATCATGTCAAGGATTAAAATTAAACTTACTATTTTAATACACGACATGGGTTTAGACATGGGTTTTACATTTTATTAAGTACACTTGTGTTATTAATTAAAATTAAAACCCCAAACCTATATCTATATATAGACCACTTATACATTCTAAGATAGGTTAATCAAGAATCATTGTACATGATGGATTTATCTCTATAATCCTCTTCCTTCTTCTCTCATCCTCTCTAGAAAAAAAAGATCAAGATAAATTCTTCATGACCAATGAAATTTTAAGTGATCTAGATAAACAACGCAAGATTATCAATTGACCATGCTACCACCCGGTGATTCATTAGAATCATTTGGAGATCATAGGAGCATGTGGGAATATCTACTAGTGTGATTCTACAATTTGAACCTAAAATTATAGTAAAGGATTGTCGAATAAAGTTGTTGGGAAATTAACATATCCTATGAATAAATATATCAACAATGAGGTAATATTTATTTCGATTTAATTAAATTAATTATAAATTTAATGTTAAATGATATCCTCTTGGTTTTGGGACCTTTCTTATCAATAATATATTGGGAAAAAATTATTTTTCCAGATGTTTACATATTTTACAATATGTAAATGATCCATCAAATCCTGCATTTTCTAAGTCAGGATCAACATCAATAAGTTATTATAATTCACTCAGAACCATCAAGTTTCACTAGAGTAGCCACATTCAAATTTATAATTATTTACATTATTATTGATCATTTCACATTTAAAAGTTAAAATTCATTTACATTTTTATTCATTATTGATATGTTATCAAAATATATTCTTCATCTTATTTATTTCTCACAAATTTGACCCAGAATGGTTAGTAATTAAATGATTAAATATCTAAATAAACCATTTGAAAGTGCCAAGAATTTTGGCTGGATAATAAAATACTACATAGTATGTAGTCCTCTGATACAAAAAATATATCCTTGTTCATATGAAAAGGTAACCCATGTGGATTCGGGTTTATCATGTAATATGTATACACCATGTGCAATAAATGAACCATGTGTCGACCAACCAGGGTGTATCATAGCTTTTCCATAGTACATGACATGTATATTGACCACACGTCATGTAACCCATGTGCTTTCAATATGGAAAAATATTAAATTTAATTAATTACTTCATTAAACCTCATTAAACTGAGTTTCATGGTTCATTAAGTTGATAGTACATTTTGGTTTCAAGGTTTTATATTATGTTAAATGATTAATTAATTCCACATAATATTCAAAACTATGAATCATCTAAGGATATTATATACTAAAGACTGAACTCATTAAATTGCATCAAGTACATAATTTTCTTGTGTTCTATATAAAATTAAATTGGTAGTACACATAGTTAAATTGTGACACATTCCATGTTCACTATATGTCGTATGAGTGCATTGTTTATAATTAAAACCATAATAAATAGTTACGGTTGGTAATATCTGAGTTCCTTCAAAGTAAAAAAGGTGTGTACTATTTTTATTGAGTTTTAAAATAAATAAATTATTATTTTTATTTAAAATCATATAAGATGTTAATTTCAATATGACCAGATTAAATAAGATAAAATGAATTCATTAATTAATAAGATAATTAATTAGATGAATTTCTGAATGTTATATATTATGAAAAAATAAATTGAAATCAATTTTATATATTTGTTTTAAATGTGTGGTCATTGTAAGTGTATGATATTTCATGATATTGACCAGGCCTATATAAGTGTTGGTTTAATTTAATTTAAATTTTTTCATGGATTTATAATTAGTTATTATTAAATTAAATATAATGGCATGTGAGGCATCCCTCCCTCTTTTATTATGTTGTACATACATTTCCAAGTCTGTTTTATATAATTACACTTAACTAATACTATGGTTCCACTAACCAAGATGTGAGTTATAAAACATATGTAATAAAAGGGGTATATGAGGGCGTATAAAGTCAGTTCAAGGTGGAGTCAAGGTGGTGCCAGTTCCAGATGGAACCAAGATGAAAAAAACATGGTAAATTCATAGGTGGACATATGGGATGCTTCAAATCATGACAATACCATAATAAATAATTTATCCATATGGTCATAGGTTAATTTATTGTCTGCTCAATAAATTAACCACTAGAAAAAACTCATGATCATGTCATGTCATTAATTTATTTATTTATGACTTATTCTTGATTTATTTATGGATGTAATATTGAGATCACATAAATAAATAGACTAATATGCTGATATATAATTTAAATAAATGGATTATACATATTTTTTTATCAGAATATAGTTAATCCCAAAGGAAAATCCACTTTATAAGATCAAGACATGTAAAAAATAAAATAAATAAATTTTTTTATAATAATATAAATATCTCAAGTTAATATTAAGTCATTAATACTTCCATCAACTAGATTATATGATGTGAAATATGTATCCTTGCCACTATAATTTCAATAGCGATGGGATATTCTGAGTTCAATGGTGAGGGTCCTTTAGCCTTGATAAAATAGTGGGAGATTTAATAAAATTAAATTTATTATTATATATCATATAAATTGTAAATAATGTTAAGTACTAATAATATTATCTTTTCATATTGTAAAATAATGTAAAATTCATCAATCTTGATATCTCTATGATCAATTTTGGAGAAATACCATATCCTTACTGGAAATAACTTTTAGAAATGGTTAAGACCCCTATGGGTAGTGTTTCAACATGAATGGAAATATTATATGCTATAATCCTCAAAGCATGATCTAACTACTAATGAGAAAAGTTATTATAAGTACACTTTATATAATATTCACATGATTTATTCGGCCAACATTCAGTTTTTAATGATTTAATCTATGTCAAATGAACTCATGAAGTCACATTAAAACATGTAATCGTATAGAATTCTTAGGAATATCCATGGTATATATTAGGTGAGATCTATACATAAATGATTTGTGATATCTAATGCACTATTTTAGAGTAAACTTGGATAAGGTTCACTCTCTCGGCCTTGCATAGTCAAACTCAATTGTTAGATTGAGAACATTGATGTTTCAGGGATTAAAGTACTAGATGAATTATGTATCAATATCATTTCTTCATCACCCCTCATAGCTTTTCTAACATTGTTATAAATTTCAATATGAAAAACATATATAATACAATAATAGACCTTCTCACTTGACATTTCCAAGTTGAGAAGTATATCAAGCATGAAAACATTTCCATCCATATGCCAAATAAAATGAAAGGCCAGATGAATATATCTAAGTCCAAATATTCTTTATAACGCCCAAAAAAGAATAAAAAGGTAAAGGGGAAATCAAATAAACACGATGTTTTATGTTTTTCATGTGGTAAGAAGGGTTGGTAGAAGAAAAATTACACCAAGGAAAATAATCAAGGGGAATATTTAGGTGAATTTTTTATCAAGTGAAACTTATTTGTTTATACTAATTGGGTATTAGATATAGTATGTAGTGATCACATATGTATTCAAATACCAGAATCAAGTATATTCCAAAATATTTACCAAGTGGAGGTATATCTATGAGTATCCCATACATCTAGACTTTCTATTATGGCTATCAGAGACTACCACCTCATGTTTCCAATGGGAATGATATTATTTCAAAAAGGTTTTTATTATATATTGACAGTTATCAAAAACACTTTTTCTTTATCCAAACATGATACAAATGGATTTATTTCATGTTTGGGAATAATTTTTTTTATTTTATAAAGAAATAATATGTTATGGTAAGTTATATTTAAATAACAGTATTTATCTATTATATTATGAAAACCATGTAATGGAAATTGATAATAAAATTAATTCACATGACTTGTGCAACAAAAAACTATGGAATCACTAGATACATCATGTAAACAAAAAGAGTTTGACCAAATTATACTAGGGTGTATATTTAGATTTCTTTTGAACTAAAACCACTTGGTGTATGTCACACGTTTTATAAGGAAAAGATAATAAATCCCTATTTAGTGGAAAAGGTTAAATGGACAAGGATATTCTTTAATTTATTTATACTGATGTGTGTATACTATTTCTAGTTGAATAAATTGGTGGGTACTCATACTTCATAACTTTTACTGATGATTTTATTAGATATGGATATGTATACTTAATGATATATAAGTCATATTTCTTTAAGAGATTCAAGGAATATAATAATGAAGTTGATAACTATATTGGTAAGTATATTATGATACTCTACTCAGACCGTGATGGAAAATATCTTAATTAATTATTCATTGATTATCTATAGTATTTTGGGACTCTATCCCAACTCACTCCTTATACACCTCAATAGAACAATGTAAGTTAAAGGAGGAACTGCACCCTGTTAGACATAGTTAGATCAATGATGAGACATGTGAACCTTCCATTATCCTTTTAGGGATACACATTACAGACAATAGTACACATTCTAAACCAAGTGACAACTAAATTGGAAAATGGAATTCCATATAAATTTTGGTATGGAAATAAACCCGTGTTGTCCCATGTATGAGTACGGGTTTGTAAAGTGTTTGTTAAGGTGTTTCTAGAAAAAAAATTGACTCCAAGGAATGAAGTGTATATTTATAGTATATCCTAAAGAAAAAAGGTGATACTACCTATACATCCCTTCAAAAAAAAGTTTGTGTTTCATAGACAACCCATATTCCTTGAGAAGGATCATCTCTCTAAAAGAGATAATGGTAGAAAAAACAGACTTCAATGAATTCTAGTATCAAGATACCTAATATTTTTCACAATAATTTATTCCAAAAATCCCCATGGAAGAGATATTTTTCGACACACTAGTACTTCGTAGGAGTACAAGAGTGGCTAAAGAACCTGAATGATATGGTTTTCTAGTCACTGAGGATGGTGACCCATTATTAGTTGATAATAATGATCTTGTAACCTATAAGAAATTAGAAAGTGGAAAAGATATTTTCACATGGTAAGAACATATAAATTATGAAATGGATCCCATGTATTAAAACCTAGTTTGAATTTTGGTATACCCTATAGTTGATATAAATCTCATTTTATGAAAATGGTTTCTTAAGAAGAAATTGTACATGAATGGACAATTCAGTACTTATAAGGCATGAATGGTTGAAAAAGGGTTCAAGTAGTGTCGACGCATAGACTATGATAAATCCTTTTAATTAGTTACTATGTTGAAACCCATCATAATTCTACTTTCAATTGTAACTTACCATGAATATGAGGTTTGGAAAATTTATGTTGAAAGATCCTTCTTTAAATGGAACCATTAAGAAGATGTCTATATAAAACAGACTGAAGGGTTTGTGACTCGGAAGGATACAAAAATGGTATGAAAATTGTAAAGAACAATTTATGTATTAAATAATTCATCTAGGTCATGTTAAATTCAATTTTATAAATCTATAACAGAATTTTGTATCATAAATAATGAATGTGAGCTTTGGGTCTACAAGTGGTTTAGCAGGAGTGCAATCATTTGTTTAATTTTTTATGTCAATGACATACTATTTATTGAAAATGAAATACCAGTATTATAGTATATTAAATACTTATTAAATACATACTTCTTTAGGATTTAATTATGTGAATCAATATATATCCTTGGGATCAAGATTCATTATGATAGATCCAAGAGGCTTCTTAGTCTAAGTCAAAGTACACATATCTAAAATAAACTAAATAGATTAAACATGGAATTATCCAAGAACATATTATTTCTAATGTCACATGGAATTCATGTCTCAATGAAAATGTGTCCTTAGACTCATGAGGAATGTTAAAGGATATAAATTATTTCATACACATTAGTGATTTGTTAAGTCATGCATGCCATTCTATGTACTAATGATATATTCATGTTCTTTAGAGGAGATGAGGAGCTAGTCATCAGAGGATATATAGATGTTAGTTTTATCACATATCCAAATGATTTGAAATCATGGAAGGGATACATCTTCACTATCAATCAAGGTATTGTGAACTAAAATAACTCAAATAAATCCATTTTCATAGATTATATAATATTTTATGAGTATATTATGGCTTTAAAAAAAGTTAAATAATATCTATGGATGTGAAATTTCATCCAAGAACATGACATGTTACCTAGCAGTGAATACCCCATGACTCTTAATTGTAATAATATATCACCAATGAATCTAAAAGAGGTGCCACTGTCATATCTGTAGATGAAGTGAATAGATTAGAATTATCATCGCTTGAGATATTTTTCACGAATAGGTGAATTCATAGTTAGCGGAGTCTCCATGGTAGAAAATAGGGAAGACCCCTTAGTTAAAGACTTAACTCATTAGAAACATGATCTACATGTGAGGTTTATCAGACTAAAATTTGTTAGAAATTGGCTCTATTCCAAGTGGGAGATTCTTGGCGTCGGTGTTTTAGAACCAACTATTTGTGATTTGGATTATATATATTTAAATAATTGAAAATTAATTAAACATATTATTGAATACTGATCATTTTTATACATAATGTTAATGTAATAATTTCCTAGAGTATTTATCAAATTAAAAGGGTATAAAAATTCCTCACTATGATGAGAACCTTGAAATTCCATGATGATATTCTTCAACCCATTTCTATTGTCATATAACATTCTATAATAGGGAACATAATATGTTGAATGTCAGGTGAGAGTATTAATAAGTAGATGAGACTTTATCTCCTGAAGTTCACACTTGGTAATCTCCACATTAAGATATTATGATAATAGACTTGCCAACATGAACTCCACATGTTTATTTGTCATTGGATATTCCTGTCTCTGAGCATGTGTAAGGGTCCCTAGAATTTAATATTATTATTAATGAATTTCATGACTCTCATTCTTAATTTTTTTTATATAAACCATGAAGATAATAGTTCATATTGAATTTAGGTATGTTGGGTGCATCATGGATTACATGCTATTAATGAGTAAGCTAAGGAAGTATTTTTCCCTTCAATATTAATGGAAGTCGATATCTTATCCCTTTGGTTGAAATAGAATATTAACATTAAATTCCATGTCCATGATGTAATGAAGAGTTTATTTTAGATAGTCAAAGAAATATGTATTAGTAATATATGTTGATGAAATGGGTGTAAAAC
Organism: Viscum album; assembly: GCA_963277665.1. Taxonomy (NCBI): domain Eukaryota; kingdom Viridiplantae; phylum Streptophyta; class Magnoliopsida; order Santalales; family Viscaceae; genus Viscum; species Viscum album. The sequence continues at coordinate 1,252,628,858 of OY728135.1, read as the reverse complement.
CTTCTTCATGAGATATTGGGATAAAGGGATTATATTATATAGTGAGTGATCGTATGTGGTTGTGAAAATTTTAGCATTAACTTCTTTCTCAAGGGTTTTCTAACCCATTTATAGATAGTAATCTTAGGCTTTAGGTAAGCCTTCCTAATACCAATGAGAAAGAATCATAGAGGGTAACAAACAAGTGTTTCTGTTGATCTCAATTAAATTATATTTGAATCTAATTATTAGAAAAAATATTATTCTTAAGACCGAAGAATGATTTTATTCAGCATTGTTGATCGTAGATATTAAATGTATATTTATTATCAAGACTCTGAATATATTATTTATTTTGTTTATTTAATATTTAATAAATATTTATTCACTGGATTATGAATAAATTATTTATTTTATGAATAAACATTTAATTAAATATTATTCAGGTATTCGAGAATTGGTGAGGAGGAAGAGAGGAATAAGTTAATATCTAGTGATAAATATTAATTTATAATCTGGTAATATAATATTTATCACTGCACTAGTTAGTACAAACCATGGAATAAAAATAATATTATTATTTTAGTACATGGAATGGGGTGAGACATGGATTTAACATTTTATTAAGGGTACTTGGGAAAATAATTAAAATTAAAACCCAAACCTTGAGTCTATATATAGACTAATTATAGATTCTAAGAGAGGATAATCGAGAATTATTGTTCATAATGGGTTAATTTATCAAATCCTCCTCCTCTTATTCTCATCCTCTCAAGAAGTAGAAGATCAAGAGAACTTCTTTAAGACTAAAAAACTTGTTTTGATCCATACAAACAATTAAAGATGATCAATCAATCATTCTAGCACCCGATGATTCATTGGAATCATTCAGAGATCATACGAGAATATGGGGATTACCACTAGATAGTTTCTACACATGAATCCTAGAAGCACAATGAATGAGTATCAAATCGGTTTTTGGATGTTCAACATCTAAAATAATGAAATATCACAAGAATATTGAAATATTTATTCCAATTTAATTAAATTAATTATAAATTTAACCTGTAGATATCTCCCCCTTAGTTTGGGACATTTCTTATCAATATTCAATGATCAAAAAAATTCATGATGTTTATGTCTTGTACAATAAATGAATGATCCCTAGAATGTGACATTTTCTGAGTTGGGATCAGCCCCAATAATCTCTTTTGTTACACCCATAATCTTTACACGCATGATTACTTACTTAAAAAGTTTATTGTGTTTGACTACCATGTTGTCTTCTGCAATGATTTTTTATTCAGGTTCATGAATTGAATCATTCTCATTTGAGTGATCCAATTAGTTTTTCTATTTTTGAGTCTCAACCATTTTTTGATGGAGTTGTTGTAATGTTTTTTATCATTTAATATGACTTTATCAGGTACAACCATGTCAAGAGGTCTTTATACCTAGTATCAAAATCATAAAGGAGGATATATAAGATATAAAAATTGATATATTGATGCTCGAATTATTACTAAATTCGATCTTTCTACTGGTGATATGTCAAATAAGAATAAATTTTTTTTATCATGTTAAAATTAACTTTGGAAGGGTTTGGAATATAAATAAGGCATACTTTCTAAAATTGGGAAATTGGGTATTCTATAGTACATTGATACATTAGTTTATAACTTCCTTATAATTATAAATGTTGATATTTAAGGTTAGTCTACTAATGAGAGGGAATGTGGATAAATTATAGAGGAGTCTTATGTTATGACTTCGAAAATTATGAGGGGATGTAATATTTCATATATTTATAAATGGATGCATAAACATAGAAGAATGATGGTTTTAAAAAGAAAAAAAATAAAAAACTTAAGGAGAACATCATGCTAGATTAAGAAAAAAGGGTAGTTTTTTGTTATTTTACTCTAAAAATAAGACTCTGGGGGTGGTTTAGGTTTAGAATTAAAATTATTTAAATAAAACTCACATACATACTATATAATAATATTTTTACATTATATTTTAGGATCGATATCAAATTACGTTTTTATGGTGGATCAAGAGGGGACCAATCTGGAATATGTATAGCTTATTTTGTGGATATTATTCATGGGAATGGTAATAAATATATTGAGGTTACTTCCAGTGATAAAAAAAATCAAATTTACATTTATTTATTAAGTGGTTTTGTTTTCATAATATAATAGGAATTATATTTTATCCTAATGTGGATGAATGTTTGAGATGTTTATTAACCCAGATTCCATTTCATCAGTGGATATCAAGAAATATGATAGATAATTTGGTATCAAAAAATAATTTAATATTATTTAATAAGAATAGGACAAAGTTTTATCTAAATAATTTGGTCAAAATAAAAATATTGTGGGGATGAATTAAAAAAGGAGGGGTAAAGATGGAACTAGATAATAACCCATTAATATTAGAGAATTCTTGAACACGTTCAATGACTTGAATTCTTAAGGATGGAATATATATTTATATCTATCATAGTGAATGTGGTCTGATAATGAAGGATTATATATCCTCATAGAGATTTTTTTTATTTCAATGTTTACTAGTATCTAGGGTACCACTCCATTTTAAGTGAAGTTTTAAGTAAAAGTGGTTTATCCAAGTTATTCATTAAAATATAAGAAAAAGAATTTAAAATATTTATAAATGCATTATTCTAATAAATAATGATTTTATTTTCAAAGATATTTCTCTTAATACATAAAATTATCCATTTGGTATGGTTGTTAATAGTTTATTTTTTAAATATTAATGTCAAAGGAAATAAGTTTTCTTTTATTTAAACAACGTTTTTGTGTGTCTTAAAATTATATTTTGTGAAAATATAATTTCCAATAGGATATTAGGGGTATGCTTGAATTTTGATAGGTTCAAATTATGATAAATAACTGATTATACTAGTGTAGTTTGTAATTCCCTTGATTTTTTTAATGAATTTGTTATGTGTATATATTTTTTTCAACACGATTAAAGAAATTGAAAGAGGTATGTGAGGTTTATAAGATGTTACTATATTTTTTTGAAATTTTATTAAGTTGATTCCATGTGGATAAAAATTATTAAGAGGAAATTTTTTTCATACATTAATGATTTTTGAATTTTGATTCAGTTTTTATATACGGTTGATCCAGGGACAACATGCTTCATACGATCAGTCAGTTACTTATGTGGTCGATCAGTTACTCATGTAGTTAATCATTAGATCATGTGGTTAACTAGTTATTCATATAGTATCTCAAATATTTTTTTAATATGGTGTATCAATTGGTCATTTTATTGATTAGTTTTTCATGAGGAAAATCAATTTTTAATGATGTTTTCAATCAGTTTTTCATGCAGTCAACTAGTTCAAGTGGTCAATACAACGATCTTATGGTGAATCCATATGATATTCTATTTTTTCATGTATTTAGTCAACTATATTATGGTCAATCCTAATGGTTATTAAATTTTTCAGGTGTTCGATTCACATGGATGATCCAAAAGGTGTTTTAGCTTCACACAGTTGATCTAACTCATGGGCAATCACATTCTTTGAATTTTTTCAAGTGAGTTTAATAAATGAAAATCAAAGATTCCATAATTTTTATATTATAAAGAAAATAAATACAATGTTGATCAATCTTATATTTAAAAGATAAAAACATCAAATCTGAATTGTGATTCAATATATTTCATGAGAGATTATAAAAATGGTAGTCAATTATCTTATTAGTTTGTTGTTTCGAGCTATTTTATTTGAAATGTTTTTGTGTGGATTGATGTAAATATATTTGCAAAGAATATTTAGATATTAAATTTTAAATTTTTTTATTATAATTACAATAAAATTTAGAGTTAAAATAATCACTAGAATCTTGAAATATAGGGATTATTCCTATGTTATTTTAAAGTGCTACTGTATTGTGAGAACAGGTTGAAGAAGGTGGAGCTCTAGTTTGTTTTAGTAAAGAAGAAGACACACATTTTATTATAATTCACAAATTTGTGATTTATGAATTATTCACAATATTTATTTAGTATAAATAAGATCTTGGAATGAGTTTTTTTATCTACCAAGAAAAAATAAGGAAAATTAAGGAATGTTTTGTTTTTGAAATGTAGTTAATAAAAGAGATTTTATTCCAAGATCATGGATACTTAAACATGAGTTTAACTGAATAAGAAAATCATGAAGGATCATGTAAATATGATTATTTTAACTGAATTTTCAAGAATTTTGAGCTATAAATGATCGTCCCTAATTTATTTTTAATTTACCAAGTTTCTAAATTTTTTAATATAATCAGATAATGATGTTATAGAATATGTAAAATATTGATATTTCATAAAAATAGACCTTCCAAAAATAGTGATTGGTAGTCTATATCTTGAATTTCAGAAGCTTTGATCATCTATATGAGCTTGATAATTCAAGAGAATAAAATATGAGTATTTGTTTTGAAGAGTGGTTCATCATCTAATTTCATGTTGAGTGAGAAGTTTTTTATATCTACATTTAAGGATCAAGTGTAATATCAGGAATAGTTTCCAAATTAACCAGATTCTCAATTAGTATTTCTCATATTGTTTTGGCCATTGTATAAATAGCAGGATGTGGTGTAAACCCCCAACAGAATAATGATGGATACAGATACAAGATGATACCTATCATATAAACTTTTATTCAACCATATTATTTAGTGTATAATATGTTCCTCGATGAGATTCGAACACAAAAAGGACTAGAAACCCACACTGGGATTGGACCTTATAAAAACCACTTGTTTATTATCTTATTTATTTATTTTATTTCATATGATTATGAATGAGTGAAAATATTAAGGGGTATATGATAAAGGTTTATCTCTAATCAAAATAAATTTAAAAATACAACCACTACTACCACAAAACTGGGTTTCTGCAGCGCCACCCTTTGTCAGTGCTTTTTTTAGTAGTGTGATAAAGGGGGGCTTTATTAGTGTTTTATCCTAGCATTGATAAAGGGTATATTACAAAAAAATGTTATATAAGTATATTTATATTGATATAAATATAATATATATATTTTAAATAAGTTTTAGATAAGTATAAATAGATTATTACATTTAATATATAAGAAATTGGGTGAAAATGGATTTAAAATATTTTAAAAAATATTATTAATTAATAATTTTTTAATTATCATCGATTAATAATCATTTAATTACAATTTTAAGACACAAAGAATCAAAAATAATAATAAAAGATCTAAAATAAGTTGAAAATGAAACTCAAACTTCAAAAGGCCATAACTTTTGATCCGGGTGTCTGTTTGAGCTCTACAACATATCAAATCAAATATTGAGACAATCTCTATGTGCTAGAAATCAAAAGGAACCTTCTGTAATATTTTTCGAGGCCCAAAAAGGCTCAAAAGGCCTCCAAAACTGAGTTTTTTGTTGGGATACCCTGATTTTTTAACATTCAAACAAGTATAACTTCCAATTAGGATGTCTGTTAAGCCTGTACCACATATCATATTGAAGATTGTTTCATTTTTCTCGATTTTAATGGTTGTGGAGTTTGAACAGACTTCTGGATTAGAAGTTATGGTCTTTTTAACATTATATGGCTTTTCAGATACACACACACATATATATATATATATATATTTATTCATAAATGTGTGTGTGTGCGTGTAGTATATTTGTATTTATGTATTTATCTATTTATAAAAACACCTAAAAAACATATTTTATAGATTTATTTAAAACTAATCTTACAAATATATATTAATATACTAATAAATATACGAATAAAAATTTATAACTAAATATATATATATATATATATATTAATATACGAATAAATATATATATATACACTTATATATGAATAAATATATATGTATTAATATAACTAAATATATTCATATTAATATGAATCTATATCAATATACGAATAAATATAACGATATATATATATAAATAAAAATAAGTATATATTAATATACGAACAAATAAATAAATAAATATATATTAATATATTAATAAATATATATGTATTAATATAACTAAATATATTTATATTAATATAAATCTATATTAATATACAAAAAAAATATAACTATATATATATACATAAATATAAATAAATATTAATATACTGATATATATATCTATATGAATAAATATATATGTATTAAAATAACTAAATATATTTTTATTAACATGAATCTATATTAATATATGAATAAATATAACTATATATATATAAATAGATATATCATTAAAAAGAGAAAAAATGAAATAGCTTAGTGGTAAAGGTGCAGGCACGCGAGGGGGGAGGTCTCGAGTTTGAGTTCATGTGGAAGTAGGGGCACACATGCTAGTGGGGGGGATGTGTGGGAAAGTGCAGTGCATGGAGAGTGGGAGGGGGTCTTCCTAGCACTGATAGAATGGGGGGGGGTCAAGCGCTGTTAAATGCACCCCGATCATTGTATTTTGTTTTTTACTTTTTTTTACTTTTATCAGCACTAAAACAAGCACTGATAAAAGCGGTCTTTTATCAGTGCTAAAAAAAGTTTTGATAATGGGCCTTTTTATCAGCGCTTTTTTAGTGATGATAAAATTCACCTTTTATCAGCACCTTTTTTAGTGCTGATAAAAGGGACCCCTATCTTCGCCTTAATTAAAGGTTCTTTTCTAGCGCTGTTAATTCCTTTTTCTAACACTAATAAATTCCATATTTTTAGTAACCATTGATTCACCCCTCCCCCCTCTCAGTGGTGAATCAGTTCATGTGGAATTTAATAAAGTTTAATATGCATTAGTAAAGTGTGCTCATAAGGTACATAGTTTCATTTAAGGATGTCACCAAATGACCCTAAAGAAAATTTTTAATGGAAATTTTCTAATATTATGACAGTATAAATCATAAAAATGTGTTCTAATTATTAAAAAACTAAAGTCAATAATATGAACATTATATGTTGTAAAGTAAATAAGTTTTTAATATTATATTCAAATAGTTGAACATGAGAATTATGAATCCAAATTTCACTATTACTCAAAAAAATATTTATTTATATATGTTAATGAATTAAAAGAGGTTAGTGGGAGGATCTATAATATACCCACATGAATATTTGGATGTAATTACATAGTGATTCAATGAGTTTAATTAAACCTTTAAAATATATAAAACTTAAGGTCACTCTAGAAATTTCTCAAATACAATATGAAAAAACTGAATCTTATATATAGGTTTGATATTATTCTTAAATAAGTTCAATAATTTATAAAATTTATTATATGCATGGAAGTGTGTTATGATATAACGGAAGGATTAGTATTTCAACCATTAGTATTATCAAAAACTATTTGAGAAAGTGGTTTTATGTGATGTTTAAATACTAAACGTTTTATCATCCAACGAGTTTAAAAATGATGGTAATATTTACCATTATTTTTACATTTGAGAAATGTTTAATTTTTTTCATTAATTTTGAAATATTTAACTTAATTTTAAAGCAAATAAGGATCTTCATCCTGGTTTATATTTACATCCTATACTATTTTTATGGTAAGGTGTATGTTTGATATACTAATACAAAACTCAAAACTAAAATATATCTTTCCTTTTCCCATTTAATCAAGGTAATAAAAGAATATAGTTTGAATAAAATCTTTACCAAGAGTCAGTAGATTTATTCAACCCATGTATATATTTATAGGAAGGATTATTTTGGATACTTCTAAATAATCTTCATCAACCATAATAAAGAAGGAAGAAAAAGGAGCACAACTTTATCACAATAGGTATATTCTTCATTTATAGTTTATGAATTTTCATTTCAAACACATGGATGAAATTTGTGTTTTGAGGTTTCTACATTCATATCTTACATAGATAAGTGTTATCCAACCCTTATAAACCCAACACAAACTTTGGTTTTTATAATATAGTAATATTATTTCATTATATGATATTTAGTGATAATTAATAAATTAATTACCTTAGTGATGTTTGGTTCATCCAAATTATTTATGTATTGATTTTAATCATTTCGAATTATATTCACATGCCTCTAAAGATCATTCATGTAAAAAATAAAATCTCTTAACAACTATGATGCTTATAGACATTTTGAATTAATATATTCTTGACATGTTGAAACCCTTTATTATTATTATTATAGGAAAGGACTTTCCTAGAATATGTGATGTGGTCATAGATATTTTGATTATATCTATCTCAAAATCCTTATGGTATAGTGGCCTCTAGGTGGTAGTTGGTGTGTTATGTATAACTATGTGGTAATGTCCCTAATCCACCTTGAACTCAGTTGAATGTTGGGATACTCATTGATAATATAGCCAATTTGGTTATGGATGTCCTTATTCTCCAGTTAATTGAGATGGATATTGATGTTTACCAAGATGATAAATCCCCTTTTATATAAAATGATTTATTTTTGAGATTTATCATATGTATATTTATAGTACTTGAGGTGGTGTTTACCCCTCATAGGGTTAGCTAGAGAATATTTTAGAGATCTATGACCCTATTTTAATACAATGTATGATATGTGGTGTGGTGCCTTATACATGGGGTGTTTTGAGTTAGACTATATGTATATATTTTTATTTAAATATGATCAATACTTTTGAACACCACCTTGAGTTCTTATTATAGAGACCTTAACACCATAACTGAGTTTCTAACAACCATGAGTGGGGATTTAGTTATCCTGGAATTTGGGTATTCCTTCATCTGATATTTATGCTTTCTAGAGTTATATCATCTATAAATTGTTAAATGTATTTATGATATTCCTTCACATAAAATATTTTTTTTTTCTATTTTTGGTCCTTTATACATTGATACATGTATTTTGGGTATTCCTTTATATAATACATTCTTGGGTGGTGATTGATTCTCTATAATGTGGTTTGAGTTGTCCTTCTACCAAAACCTCATCTTGATGACGAATGATCCATTGTACTATCATCAATGTTTTCTTTTAAGGATAAGAGTATAATTTAATGGGGCCTATTTTTTGTTTTTGTGTGTGTTTGTTTGTTATATTTATGTACACTGATATTTATTTAAGGTAATTTTTTTTAGTTGTAGGAAGATTTTACGATAACTTGACCATTATAGATTAACCTTATGTTCCCCTCACATGATGCACTACATGAACATGGTATTAGTTCAAGAATGATCTTGGGTTTGAGATTACCTTTTTAGTGGTTATATTCACCCATATATGGGTACCTTGAGTTAAATATAAGGTTGTGAAATTTATAATAATTTAGTTGGACACTTGTTTTTGGTTGATCTAATAATTATGTTTTTATACATGTTATATTAACATGGATTTATTGGTGTATATTTTTTTGGATGATCCTATTGAATACTTTTGTTCTCAACCTATTGTAGGCATAATATGTGCCAATATTATAATTTTATTGAAGTTTATTCTAGTAAGGATAATGATGTTATTGTTTTTGGAGGTTTCGAAGAGTTATTGGAGGTAAAATTCCTAGAAATAGATAGTTAGAGTTATATGTGTTCTCTTGGTTTCCATGTCCTAGGAGTTTATTTTAGGTTATTAATGTTTTTACCATTTAATGTTTTCACCATTTATTTTTATTCATTTATTAATACTCAACATTATTATAATTATTTGAGTATTATATTCATTTTAAATGTCACTCTTGAGTTTTAATTTTGTTATATTTAGAGGTAATAGGTTTCTTACTAGAGGGTAATGTCTACCATAAATTCAATTATACCCCTAACTCCAGCTTTCAAACCCTAACCTATTCAAGATAGGATGAAGGTGACACCCTTGATCTCACCATGTATAGTGTCCCATCAGGGTTGGTTCATGTCATTATCAATCAAATCATAGTATACGGCTATTTTAATATCATATTTCATAGTAAAGAATCATATTTTATGATCTAAGTTAAATTGATTTTATGATAAATGGATGATAAGATTTGTAGCATACAACTATAAGTTGTTTTATTATATAAATTGAATATTTGTTTTTAAATTTAAATTTTAATCCCTTATGATTGATCTAAAAAATATATATTCATTGTCACGACCTATCCCAGTGGGGCCCGTGTCACAACTTCCCAATCCCACCTCCAATAGGCCAGGGGCTGGGGACTAGCACCGAGTAGGCATGTCACTAACATGAGATGAATTTCCTATAAACATGTACACACACACACACATCTCCAAGCCCACAAAGATGAAAAGTAAAAACTACTAAAAATGGAAATGCATGCATACACTAAAATCCCAACCAACAGAGTGCGACAGGAAAGTAAAGTATATTAATGTAAAACCCTGGGCCAAAAGTACAAGCCCACCAAAAGAAAGTCTGCAACAAAGTCCAACCTGTAAAGAAAGGTATTGGGACTGCAATCTGTAGCTGTAGGAACACACCTCAGCCTACCTGATCTCACTGAGCCCCGTCCGGTCCTGGTCCAACTAGAATCCTGCCAAAGGCCCGCTCGTCTGCACAAGACACGACATGTGCGGGCAAAGCCCATGCAGGGGTGAGTATAACAATACCCAGTAGGACACCCCAAAAACCACAAAGGAATACAAAAAAGGAAATACCACTAATGAATGATACAGTCAGCTCTACACAGTATATGTCTACATAACATATTACAAGAATATCCAGATATACTCATATGTGATCAACTATCGCGAAACCAACACTAAGATCCAGCTCTAAGATTCCACTAAGCACGTAATTGGGAGAACACACTCCTAGGTCTGAAGAGAGAGATACGATGTACTCGTTCTGAGAGAACTCACTCCACAAATACTGAAGAAAGCTACCTGATGCATCAAATGAGGATCACAACCAGTAGCTATGGGGTGATTCCAAAAACACAGTCTGAACTAACCTGCTAAGTAGTGGATTGGTGCCCGGGTAAAGTAGGTCACGTCGATACCGAGAAACACTACCTAGGGTACCACGCAAGAATAGAGGATCCGGCTCTAAGTCTCATAGAGGGAATTCCAACAACTCTATTCAGGAAGTCCTGCTGAAGGGATCATACTCTTATACATAGGAAATGATACCAGAAACCTTTAGGGGAAAGACCAAGGGTAAAAACCCTAAGAAATCTTGTCCAAGTCACGAAAGACAAATGGATCAAGCCATGTAGAACAGGTCACACGATGTGTAGTAGGATCACATGCCATGTTCCTTGACTCTGGGTACTGCCCATGTAAACGGCCCGTGTCTCTAGGATTGTCGTATAAAAATTAACGACACGGCATATAGAATAATTTCACGCCGTGTTCCTTGACTCTGGGTACTGCTCGTGCGAAACAACCCATGTGAAAAATCTAAGTCATGCAGAAAAGTATATACACTTCATGTAAGTCGAAGCACACGCCATGTCTTGTCAACTGGAAAACACCCATGTACCCTGGTCGTATGCCCATACATGATGTCTGTCTGTGTTTCCCTACCCATGTACCAGTACATGGAGTATCCTGTGTATCTGGTCGGGTCTAGTTGGGGAGAGGTATACACACCGTGTCCTTGGCCATGTACCCAACCTGTGTTAGTGTACTCCTGGCGTACACGCCAGGTGGCCTGCCGACAAACACACGCCGTGTAGGCCATACTACATGCCGTGTAGTCGGGAAATTTCCAAAACCGTCATCTTCCTCCTCATTCCTCGGCCGATCTTTTGGATCTCATTTCTACTTTCTGTTTGCCGCAAAACTCAAGATCTCAGGTCACCTCGTCATCGTGATGCCGAATCTATGGGTTTCAGGCCTTCGATCGGCTCTAAAATCCAATTCTAATCATCTGTGTGGAAATCATTTGAAGAATGATATCTTTTGATCCTCTTCGATCCGTCCATCGCCACCACAGCCGCACCTCTGTGGGGTTTTCCCAATGCCAGATCTTCAATTTGGGATCGTTGAGTCGCACAATGGGTGTGCAATGATCCATCGTTCATATCTATATGAAGAACACGTAGAACATACGCAAAGAACACGAGAAATTGGGGAGGAAAAGCACAATAAATCGAGACGGATGAACCTCGATCGATGTTCGTGTCGATCTTGGTACATCTCCATTAGAAGGCTAAACAAAACCAAAATAACCTTCAAGAATCAATCCCCAAAATCCCCGTAAAATCCCATCCCAGAAATACGATCGATCCATGGGCTAATATATTTATGGATTAGTCCGTGTTCATCGTAGGAATCAAGAACAGGGAAAGGAAATCAAAATCAATCATCCTACCTGAATCTGCGGCGTTCGTTGGCGAAGATCGGGTCGCCGCGTCGTCGTCACTGGTGAAACCCGTCTAGAATGTCGTCGCCTCGTTGGGGTTTCCTCCAGAGCCTCCAGAGCCTCCATGGGTTTTAGGGTTATGAGGTATGTAACCTTGGACCCCTTTGCAAATCTATATTTAAAAAGATAAAAGATATTTGCAGCAATAAGTTTTAATAAAATATTTTTATTAAATATTTTATTACGATTAAGTCCAAAAACCAGATTTCACCACCGACCTGCACTGACCGATATTAGGCCTCGTCTAAGGTAAAATCGATGCTCTGACCGCAACGGTTCCCTCGGATTTCTGATCCGAGCAACCATTCAGAAGTTATTCCACTTTTTTAGGAAAACCCCACGCACGTGTTATTTAATTATTTAATTAAATTCAATCATTTGTTCCAGGCTCACTTGGCCTCAAAACTACATGCCGACTCCAAGCCTGGTCTTGAAATAATTCCCATATAATATTAAAAATAATAAATAGAAAAATCCGGGACATTACATCCTCCCCACCTTAGGGCTTTACATCCCCTAAAATCCAAAACAAAGGCTACTCAGAAAGATGTGGGTACTGCTCATGAATATGAGCCTCCCTCTCCCACGTTCTCTTCTGGAGATTCCCGTGCTGCCACCAGACACGCACCAAGGGAATAGATCTCCCACAAAGGATCTTCTCCTTCCGATCCTCGATCTCCACTGGGTACTCAGCAATGTTCACTCCATCATCGATGTCCAGCACTCCCCAGTTGATAATGTGCGATGGGTCATGCACGTACCTCTACAGCTGTGGAACATGGAAGAAATTGTGTACTCGGTCCATCTGAGGAAGTAGATCCAAGCGGTAGGCCACCTCACCAAATATACTTAGAATCTGAAAAGGGTCGATGAACCTCAGAGATAGCTTACCGCCTTGGCCAAATCTTTGCAATCCCCGTCGAGGTGAGACCCGAAGGAACACATGGTCTCCCTCCTTGAACTCCAAGGTCCTTCATATCCTATCGAAATAAGAATTTTTCCAACTCTGTGTAGTCTTCATCTGCTCTTGGATGACCTGCACCTTCTCTATAATAGCTCACACCATCTCTGGGCCCATGAGTGCTGAATCTCCTAGGTCAGTCCAAAAAAATGGTGACCTGCAAGGTTGCCTATACAAAGCCTCGAATGGTGCCATACCAATAGTGGAATGATGACTGTTGTTATAAGAAAATTCCTCCAGTGGTAGGTGATCCTCCCAGCTATGACCGAAGTCAATTATGCAAGCTCATAACATATCCTCTAGAACATGGATGGTCTGCTCTGTTTGTCCATCAGTTTGGGGATAAAACATTGTGCTCAAACATAACTGAGTCCCAAAATCTTCCTGCAATACCTTCCACAAACGGGATGTGAAACGAGCACCATGATCTGAGACAATCATTGATGGAACTCCATGAAGTCGAACTATCTTCTGTACGTAGAGGCATCCCAAGATCTCTACTGAACTCTGCTCCCATATGGCTAGGAAGTGGGCCGACTTGGTGAGTTGGTCAACGATCACCCAGTTGGAATCATGTCCCTTGGACGTACGTGGTAAACCTGTCATAAAGTCCATGGATATCCCATCCCACTTCCACTCTGGAACCTCAAGGGGATGATTCAAACCTGCTGGAACCTGGTGCTCAGCCTTTACTTGCTGACAGTTAAGGCACCGAGAAACAAACCCTGCCACAATCTTCTCCATTCATGGCCACCAGAACTGACGTCGGAGGTCTTGGTACATCTTTTCCACGCCTGGATGCACTGACAAAGGAGATGTATGGAACTCCTTCAAAACCTCCTCCCACAAAATCACTGGTACTACTGTGCGCCCTTTGAAAAGAACAATGTGCTCCCCACCTTTTGAATATCCATTAGCAGCATCACCTGTGGATATCTGAGCACATTGAATCTCACAGCTAGCATCCTCAAGCTCTCCTTCCACTACTTTTTGTAAGAGTGGAGGGGTAACAACCATCGACTGAAGGTAAGATCTCTCATCTCTATCCATGAAGGATAACTGTAAAGAGGCCAACTGCCTTGTCGCCTCATCCAGCAACTGCAAACTGGATTTCAAGTTGAGAGAATCTACTAAAACGTTCCCCTTCACAGGAGTATAAACGATCTCAATGTTGTAATCCTGGAAGAACTCAAGCCATCACCTATGTATCAAATTCAGATCCTTTTGAGAAAAGATATATCTGAGACTCTTGTGATCAGAGTAGATGATAAACCGCTCACCCATCAGGTACTGTTGCCACATATTCAATGCGAAGACTACCGCTACCAACTTAAGATCGTGGGTCGTGTGGTTCTACTCGTGTGGCCTCAACTAATGTGAGATATAGGCAATCACCAATTGCCTCTTCGTCAGGACACAAACAATCCCGGTTCCTAGTGTGTCGCATAACACTACGTACTCGACACCCTCCTCTGGTAATCTCAAGATCGGGGTGCTCGTCAGACTCTGTCTCAACTGCTGAAAATCTTGCTGGCATCTCTCGGTCCACATGAAAGGCTGCCCCTTTCAGGTCAAAGCTATCATGGGTGATGAAATCCTGGAGAAATAAGGAATGAATCTCCGATAGTAGCCTGCCAAACCAAGAAAACTATTCACCTCCGTCACGCTCCAGGGTGGTTCCCATGCTAACAATGCCTCTACCTTGGCTGGGTCTAATGCTACACCATTTGCTGAGATAATGTGTCTCAAGAAGTGGACCTCCTGTATCTAGAATTGACACTTCGAGAGTTTCCCATACAACTGGTGCTCTAGGATTGTGTCCTGAACCATCCTTAGGTTCCTCGCGTGCTCTTCCTCAGACACAAAGTATACAAGGATATCATCAATTAAGACCACCACGAACCGATATAGATAGGTATGAAAGATTCTGTTCATGAGTCCCATAAAAACTGATGGGGCGTTCGTCATGCCAAACGGCATCCCCAAGTACTCATAGTGGCTATTTCGACATCTGAAAGCCTTCTTCGGTATATCCCCATCCCGTAATCGCAAATGGTGATAGCGTGAACATAGATCAACCTCTGAGAACCATCGTGCCCCTCTTAACTGGTCGAAGAGGTCATCGATCCTCAGTAGTGGATACCGGTTCTTCACGGTCACCTGATTCAAGCGTCGGTAATCCACACACAGCCTCAAGCTCTCGTCTGCCTTCTTGGAAAACAAGATTGGGGTCACCCAGGGTGAAACACTAGGTCTCACGAAGTACTTCCTCTGCAAGTCTTCCAGCTGCACTCTCATCTCATGAAGCTCTGCAGGAGCCATCCAATATACAGATGCTGATATCGATGTTGTCTCGGGTTGCAACTCAATGCAGAAATCTATCTCCCGATAAGAAGGTAGTCCGGGGACATCCTTCAGAAAGAGGTCCTTGTACTCAACCACTTCTTCTAGAAAATGGAAACTCGTAACATCTGTTGTGCCAAGGGCTAGGCTAGCCAACTAATGTGAAATCCGCTGTACCTTTCTACGAACGAGTCCATACTACGTTTCCTAGGTCTCCTTTTTACCGACGATGGAGAACCTTGTTCAATCACTACGGACACACCACAACCTTCGCCTAAAATAATCAATCTGGGCATGAACTATGGATAGCTAATCCATACCAAGAATGACATCATAAGGCCTCGACGCTACCACCAAGAGGTTCCAACCGAAACTCTCACCTCCAAGGGTTAGGTCACACGGTTTAAAAAGGTGTGCGATCTCTGAAACTTCTCCGGTCAGTGTTTCTAAGTGTAAGGGTCGAGTCAACGGCTCAACAGGAATCTCAATGTCTCGAACAAGGTAAGCATCCAGAAAAGAATGACTAGCACCTGTGTCTATCAGTACGGAATACAAAGTAGAAAAGACACAAATTGTACCTCTAATCATTCCAGGAGTACCTGGGTCATAAGCCTCTACTGCCTATAGTTGTCCCTGCCTCTGTCCACTAGCTCCCTGAACCTGGGGTGGGCCTCCTGGGGTGGTGGTGGTAAAGGGTCAAAACACCGACCACCTCCAGCTGCTCTCCCATATCCTCTACCACGTCCTCCGCCCCGCAGATCTGTCTTCTCCACACATTGCCTCTACCTTGGTGGTCCATCCACTGCTCCCATGTCAGTAGTACGGTGGGTCGGACAATCTCAAGTGATATGTCCCCTACCATCACATGAGTAGCACCGCCTCTCTCGAGGATGGCTGGATATGCCCTGCGAACCCTTTATAGTAGATCCTTTGTCCTAGGATCTCCTCTAAAAACGTCTCCCACGCTTGGGTCCCTAACATCGGCTCCCTGCTGCTGTGGTCTCTACTTCAGCTCGCTCACTACTGACAACTGCTGGCTGTCTCTGCTCTGCCAAGAATCTCTCGACCACCAAAGCCCGCTCGATCACCCCAGCATAAGTAGGAATTCTCATAGGGATGATGCAAACTTAGATGTCTCTTTGTAAGCCCCGCTCAAAAGTCTGAGCTCTGAAGTACTGATCTCTGACCATATCCATCGAGTACCGTGAGAGGTCAGTAAACCCCGATGACTAGTCATCCACCATCATGGTTCCTTACTGAAGCTGAAGAAGCTCCTGTATACGTACTGCTCTCAGGGTAACTGGTGAAAATTCCCCTCTGAAGAGACGCTCAAACTCTGACCATGAAAGAGTCGCCTCATCGTGAGTCTGGATAACCAAACTCCACCATCGCCTTGCCGAGCCCTGTAGAAGGCTCGCTGCCCAGATCACCATCTGGTCTGTTGGTGTCCTGACCAAATGGAAGACTCTAGCCACTACCTCAATCCAGTTCACTACTGCTTGAGGTTCAGGCTTGCCTTGAAACATGAGGGGTCTATTACTCTAAAACTCGTGGAGTACGCTCAGCTGGTGCTCCTCCTCTACCGGTACAGCTGGCACTAAACACTGCTCTATAGGTGATGGAACAACTGGAACACCACTCGAAGGTAAAACTGGGGGATATAGACCATGTATCGAAGCAACATTACTGTGGGGGTCATCCTCGTGATCGAGCTGCTGGATCCTAGCGGGTGCGCGTCACAGAGGCATCCCTTAAAAAAACAAGATGTATCATAGTCAGTGAGTATATCTGGAGAGATTACTCAAGAAGTACATGGATACCACAACCCATTACTATAAGATGCAGGTACCATTATTTTTCCCTGAAACTAGTGTTCTCATGTTCCGAGTCTAAAAGAAATTTATCAGAGTCCTGGTGTTTGGATACGTTGGCCGCCTATACCAACATTGGGGTCCCTAGCCTGAAAGCTGAACTCGAAACACTTAACATTGTTGCCCCAAACCAACTCACAGACTCTCGTTCCTATGGTAGAACTGCACACCTTTGATACCACTCTTTCACGACCCATCCCAGTGGGTCCCATGACACAACTCCCCAAGCCTGCCTTCAATAGGCCATGGGCTTGTGACTAGCACCGAGTAGGCATGTCACTAACATGGGAGGCATTGCCTATAAACCCGTACACACACACACATCTCCAAGCCCACAAAGATGAAAAGTAAAAACTATTAAAAAATGGAAATGCATTCATACACTAAAATCCAAACCAACAGAGTACAATAGGAAATTAATGTACTGTAATGTAAAACCCTAGGATAAAAGTACAATCCCACCAAAAGAAAGTCTGAAACAAAGTCCAACCTGTAAATAAAGGTACTGGGACTGCAATCCATAGCCGTAGGAACACACCTCGGCTTTCCTGATCTCACTGAGCACCATACGGTCCTGGTCCACCTAGAATCATGTCAAAGGTTTGCTCGTCTTCACAAGACACAACACGTGCGGGAAAAGCCCGTGCAGGGGTGAGTATAACAATACCCAACAGGACACCCTGAAAACCACAAAAAAATACAAAAAAATAAATACCAAAAAGGAATGATACAGTCATCTCTACACAGAATATTTCTACAGAACATATAACAAGAATATCCAGATATACTCATATGCGATCAACTATCACAAAACCCCCACTAAGATCCAGCTCGAAGATTCCACTAAGCACGTAATAGAGAGAACACACTCCTAGGTCTGAAGAGAGTGATATGAAGTACTCATTCTGGGAGAACTCACTCCACGAATATTTAAGAAAGATACATGATGTGTCAGATGAGGATCACGACCAGTAGCTATGGGGTGATTCCAAAAAATTAGTCTGAACTAACCTACTAAGTAGAGAATCGACACCCAAGTAAAGTAGGTCACGTCGATACTGAGAAAGTCTACCTAGGGTACCATGGAAGAATAGAGGATCCGAATCTAAGTCTCACAGAGGGGATTCCAACAACTCTATTCAGGAAGTCCTGCTAAAGCGATCATACTCCTATACATAGAAAATGATACCAGAAACCTTCAGGGGAAAGACCAAGGGTACGAACCCTAAGAAATCTAGTCCAAGTCATGAAATACAAATGGATCAAGCCATGTATAACAGGTTACACGGTGTGTAGTAGGATCACACGCTGTGTTCCTTAACTTCGGGTACTGCTCGTGTAAACGGCCCGTGTCTCTAGGCTTGTCATATAAAAAGTAACTATACGGCGTGTAGAAGAATTACACGCAGTGTTCCTTGAATCCAGGTACTGCCCGTGTGAAATGAACCATGTCTGAAATCTAAGTCATGCAGAAAAGTATATACACAGCGTGGAAGTCAAAGCACACACCATGTCCGGTCAACTGGAAAACACTCGTGTACCCTAGCTGTATGCCCATACACAGTGTCTGTCTGTGTTTCCCTACCCATGTATCAGTACATAGAGTATCCCTTGTATCTGGTCGGGTCTTTCCGGGGAGAGGTATACACACCATGTCCTTGACCATGTACCCAACCCGTGTCCGTGTACTCCTGAAGTACACACAAGGTGGCCTGCCGACGAACACACGCCGTGTAGGCCATACAACACGTCGTGTAGTTGGAAAATTTCTAGAACCGTCATCTTCCTCCTCGCGCCTCGGCCAATCTTCTGGATCTCGTTTCTGCTTTCCGTTTGCTGTGAAACACAAGATCTCAGGTTGCCTCGTTGTCATGATGCCGAATCAGTGGGTTTCAGGCCTTCGATCGGCTCCGAAATCTGATTCCGGTCACCCGTGTGGAAATTGTTCGAAGAATGATATCTTCTGATCCACTTTGACCTGTCCATCGCCACCCCAGCCGCACCTCTGTGGGTTTGTCCCGATGCTAGATCTTCAATTTGGGAATTTTTCATCGCACAACGGGTCTGCAACGATCCATCGTTCATATCTCCATGAAGAACGCGTAGAACGCACATGAAGAACGCGAGAAATCATGGAGGAAAAGCACACCAAATCAAGAGGGATGAACCTCGATCAATGTTCATGTTGATCTTGGTTCACTACCATTAGAAGGATCAACAAAACCAAAATAACCTTCAAGAATCAATCGCCAAAATCCCCACAAAATCCCATCCTGCAAATACGATCGATCCATAGGCTAATCTGTTCATAGATTAGTCTACATTCATCATAGGAATCAAGAACCGGGAAAGGAAATCAAAATCGAACATCCTACCTAGATCCGTGACGTTCTTTGGTGAAGATCTGGTCGATGCGTTGTCATCGTCGGCAAAACCCGTGAAGAACGTCGTCTCCTCGTTGGGGTTTCTTCCGGAGCCTCCAGAGGCTCCAAGGGTTTTAGGATTATGAATACTGTAACCCTGGACCCCTGTGAAAATCTATATTTAAAAAGATAAAAGATATTTACTGCAACAATATTTAATAAAATATTGTTATTAAATATTTTATTATGGTTACGTCCAAAAACCAGATTTCACCACCAACCTGCGCCGACCAATGTTAGGCCTCGTCTAAGGTAAAATCGCTGATCTGAACGCAACGATTCCCTCAGATTTCTGATCCGAGCACCCATTTAGGAGTTATTCCACTTTTTCAAGAAAACCCCATGTGCATGTTATTTAATTATTTAATTAAATTCAAACATTATTTTCGGGCTCACTGGGCCTCAAAACTGCATGCCTACTCCAAGCCTGGTCTCAAAATAATTCCCATATAATATTAAAAATAATACATGGAAATATCTGGGACATTGCATTCATGTCTTATAATTTTTTTATCATATTATATGGGATGGGTTTTTATAAGTAGGAGTCTTAGATAATTATTTATCCTATAAAATGAAAAAAATCATAGTGTGTGGTATCTAATATAGTAAATAACAAACCATATCATATCTTATGATGTGAATATTTAAAATCTTAAAACATGTTTCTCTAGGGGTTTTCAATAAACTCCAGTGAAAAGATGAAACTTATGAAATATGAATTTCATAAAAATCATACACATCTCTATTTTTATTTGTGGTTTAAAAACCTTATTTATAGACATACTTAGGGGGTATAAATGTTTCTAAGATAAATTTATTGTAGTTTTGTTCCAATTGAAGACGACTCAGCATGACGTGGATTCAATTCTAACTACTTCATGACTTTAAAAATGTTATAAGATTCTATGTACACATGTGATGAGCTTATAATGATTATGTATTTTATATATATATTGATAAAAGATAAATTTTTTGAAAACATTTTGAGTGTGAATGAAATATATGTTGTACAAAGTTCTATTTAGTATGAAGTGGAATTTATTTCTTAAAGAAGACTATGTGATAGTGAAATAATTGATCACTTTTTATCATGGTGATATATCTCCTTGTAGTTCTTTAATATTTATTCACCATCATGTAAATGGGTTTTTTAATATTTATTCATATTTGGAATCATTTTCTTTATTGATACTGTAGAACCCCGACCTAGATACCACTTTAAATAGTGCTCTGGGTCAGTTGAGAACTGGGCCTTAAGTTCACCTCCTCATATACCAAAGGTTTCCAACTAGCATAGAAGGTGTAATGAGGTGACGGTTTGGAGACTATACCCTCATGTGGTGATAATAAAAATGGATTTTATATAAATATAGTGGTGGAGGAGAATCACAATATTTTGGAATCCACAATAATAAATCAGTGGAAGCACATAAACAAAAATAAGAGAATAATATTAACAACATACCATTTTTATAAAACAACAGCAACAAGGCATAATAGGTCATACAAGGAAATAAATAGCGGGGTCACTTATGGTTGACCATCAATACATACATATAATAAATCATGCATAACAAAAGAAGACTCAAAAGTAAACTCCAACTGATGCATGAACCCCCAGGGTCCCTTTCCATCCACCCCATGAAAAAGATTCAACTTGACCTCTAAGGTCCATATCCTGAGCTCATTCCCTTACTTGATCACAAAGAAATAAATTCTTCATGCATCCCAAGAGGCCTATGTAGGGTGTGAGAATAAATCTTATTAGACCACTACCAATGTGTGCCTATCTGACACCAATGATTATGTAGGTGTTATAAATATAAATAAAATAAATTACATGCATATATAAATAAATACTTTAATTCAACATGCTCATTATCCATAATTAATCATTCTACCTTCTTCATCCATTTCTGGTAAGTACGAACATGTTCCCACATTTATATATATGGAATAAAGCTCAAGTCTGAAAATATATAACTGTAGTGGTGAGGATCCACGACATAAATCCCAAGGAATCCCCTAACAAAAATCATCCCAGGTAAACCCTTAGATTACAACTCAAAAATATGTCCCTAGAACCACATTCTATCATCCAAGTAGCCTGAATTCTAAACGGCATGCCCAAATAATAAGTACGAAGTCCCACAGATCCCTATTCAGAATCTCTTGTTCGCTCGAATCCTGAGGTCCCAAGGCACAAAAATGTTTTTTCTTTCAAATAAAGACCACATTCATCTCAAAACATGGTGTCTTGAGGCACAGTGATGTTTTTCCTCTTAATAACCTAGACCAGCAACCTCAAGTATCTCAGCGAGCCTCATCCCCTAATAGATCGTCTCATCACCAGTAACTGATGGTCTATCATCAACCATATGGATTTATACAGTGAGCACCCCCAAAAAAATTGATGGTCAACAACATCACTTAATCCGAATATTCTTCGAGGTGGATCCACCAACATTAGTGGTCAAGCCTACCTTTATATAAGTCTTATCTATGTGAAAAGGACTCCAGAAGAGCATCAAGCAACATATGGTGAGGAGTAATCACCCAAAAAATACCTAATCCATATCATCCAATACCTCATGCCCATGTGACCATCTCATTAAATCATGATATTCATCACCACCTCAAGTACCAAGAGCCAAGAACTCTTCCTAAAGATCACATCGCCTCAAGATGATGACCATGTCACCCAACCTGGTGATTAACATCACCCCAAGTAACTTGGATACACCCATCTCGATGAATCACATTGCCTTAGTCCAAGTGGTCAACACCACCTTAATCCTCAGGCCTTTCCCATCACGTTCCCATGGAACCATGTATATAATAACCCTGGTCTTTATTACACACTTAAACCTGATTTATTACATAAAATCTTCACCTGATACAACTTAGAAAATCGGGAGGTCTAGTGTATTTGGGGCTTAGGAACATTACATAACAACTTAGAACATATAACACACAACATCTTTATTGAAAAATTCATTTACATGGCCACAAAATTCCCTCATACTTAGCATTGCACGGGATAACCTGAGGACATGCATAAGAAAAGGGTGAGCTATAAAGCCCAGTAATGGAATAAACATGGAATAACAGGAGGAAAAAAATACATGTTAGACAATAGTCATATCAATGGATCACAAGAGAAACATGAACATAAAGGCATGATAGAGCATTATAATCATAACATGGAAATGTGGCAACAACACTTAACATTGAATTATCATGATCCAAGGCTCATTGCACATGGAGCATAAGTAAACCCTTGTTGCACATGAAGAACCAGTAAAACCTCGTTTCACTTGAATTATCATGATTCAACACCCATTTCACATGATGTATCATGATACTGTACTTTACCCAATGCATTGGAGCACTATCAGGGCGCACCCTTCTTAAACATTTCAATATGTATATGTTCATAAAGGTGAATACCCTTAATAGAGACATGGGTTTGGTATTCACCACACAATGATTTGGGCATGGAAAAATGCGGTGCAATTTCGGCAGCATAACGACATTACATAAGGATTCATGAAAATGGTTGATTAAAGAGAGAAGGGTGTATCATCATATGTACATGAAATTGACAGTAAGGGGTTCATATAGATACATGTACCAACAAATTTAGTGCTATTTGGATGCATAATACAAAATAATTACTTGGATGTAAAAGAGGAGAGAGAAACCCCTCATGGAATTTCGGCATGGTAATGAGTGAACATGGGTGGAATTAATGAGAGATAAAGGGGTATCCCATAATAAAAACATAAATAGGGAAGTATGGGGGAGGTGTGAAATCATACCCCAACATTTTTATTTGAAAACAAAAGGGCATAACAACTTAAAGAGAATTGGACAAAAATGAGAAAGGAAGGAATCCCTTACTTGTAAGAGTGAACCCAAAGGCTTGGGAGAGGCTTGATAGAGGCTTATTAAGAGCTTGAGGCACCTTGGGAGAATTATAGATAGAGTATGGCAGGTTTTTGTCGAAATCCAAAGGCTTTGAGTGAAGAGGAAGTGGGAGCTTGTGTGGGTTTATATAGGAAAGGAGAGGGAATTCTTTATTATTTAGGTTTGCAACACCTCACATTAAACTAATCAAAACCACAACCATACCATGGTTTTTGCCCATGGTTTTTTCCAAAGGGGAGTCTAAAATAATATTTTATAAGTAAAATGGCCAAACTTCCTAAAATAATAGGGTTGCTTATGTGGAGGTGAGTCACACTCTCAAGGAAAACAATTTAAAAAGACAAAATGTTTTATAAGCCTTGAAGAGTCCACTAAAGCTTTGTAAAATAAGTCAAACCCACCCAAAATCACATTATTTTAATGTCAAAACATATATTGTCCGAATATAATGTTTATATTATTTTATTACATCAGTATTTGGTCATTATGATGTCATAAAACACATTATATATTTAAACAGTATTTAATTTTTACCCAAAAATTCGACTGTCTCAGAAAATTATGAAAAATTCACCGTTGGATAATTTAGAAGCCCTAATTCCAAAAATAATATTCATTTTATATAAATAATTTTATAAATATGTGAATTTTTACTTTTAAAATAAAAACTGACATTTACCGAAAATTCAAGGGTTTTGACAAAAACAGCTTTCAAACCTTAAAAAAATTACAATTGCATTCATAAAATTATATGATTATTTATATTTCATAAAAATTAATTTAATAATAATAATATTTTATTAGAATATTATTTAATTCAAAAATCCATTAATTCATCAAAATAGATTTTTTAGTTGAATATTAACTAAAAATACTATTTGAGCTTTAAAAACTATTTATAAAGTAACAATAATAAAATCAATGCAAACTATTTATAAAAAATAATGTACAAAGTCATAGTGCTAGGGTCTTGTAACATAACCCCTTATAATACCCGCATAAGATCAAAGGGTACCGTGTGAAATGGTGACAGACTCTTGGGGTGGCTTGGATAACATCACTCGGGTGGTAATCTCTATTAACTTACACTTCTCCCATAGTCGGTTCCGCTCAAGCTTAACATGTTCAAGATCATCTTGGGCTTGGTCGAGAGCGAATTCCAATGACGTCACCTCCTTTCTGAGCTCTGACAAATGGGTTTCGTATGGGGACAGTCTACTGGATGAGGCCATCACTTCATTTGTCTGTGTAAATTGGATTTGTTAAAGCCCTATATTTATACTAATCATGTTATCACTATTCAATAACTATATTAACAATGGTCACAATTAATAATTGTATTTTAAAATCTAGAAACATAAAACCAATGAATTTCACATTTTATATAACCATAATAAGGCATTTAATTAGATCAAGAGGAATTTCCATTAATGAATGTTTGGGTCGTTAGAATATTCCCCCCTTAAGAAATTTCACCCTTGAAATTTCCTTTTACCACACTAAAATAAATGTGGGTAACTCTTCTCCATAATTTCCTCCAATTCCCATGTTTCTTCTTCAAACTTTTGATTTCGTCACAACACCTTGATGAGGGGAATTGTCTTATTTCATAGAACTTTTTCTCTATGATTTAATATCTTCACTGGTTGCTCCTGGTAAGAAAGATCATCCTCTAGTTGTACTACCTATGAAGAGAGTACATGTTAAGGGTATAGTATGTACATCTTTAAGATGGATTCATGAATGAAATCATATAATTTGGCCATGGTAGGTGGAAGTGGTAGTCGATAGGCCACAGCCCCAACACGATCAAAAATATCAAAGGGGCTAATGTACCTAAGACTTAACTTCCATTTATTTCCAAACCTCATAAAATTTTTCCATGGAGATATGCATAGAAATATAATTTCTATAACTTTAAACTCAAGGTCCCGTCGACAGTTATCTGCATAACTCTTCTGTCGACTCTGGGCTGCCTTGATATTCTACTGAATAGTTTTCACCTTCTCCACCATTTCTTCAACTGTTTCTGGTCCAAGCTGCCTATACTCACCGACTTTATCCCAACATTTCAGTGTTCTTCAGCTCTTCTCATATAGGGATTCTTATGGTGCCATTAATATTCTAAAGTGGAAACTATTATTTTAGTAAAATTCAACCAGTGGAAGATGTTGGTCCCACCCTCCTTTGAAGTCCATAGAAAATGATCTTAACATATCCTCCAGTGTCTGAATACTTTGCTTAGATTAGACATCAGTTTGAGGATGATAGGCCGAGCGTGTTGAATACTCTTCCAAAACTTATAGGTAAATCTTGGATCTCGATCAGATACAATAGATTGTGGTACTCCATGCAGCCTTACCACTTCCCTGATATATATTTGTCCCAGTTGATAGAATGAAAAATCCTCCTGAATTGAAATAAAGTGTGCAGACTTTGTAAGACGATCCACAACAACCCAGACTACATTGTTGCCTTTGGATGTCTTCGGATGTCTGGTGACAAAGTCCATGGTGATTTTCTCTCATTTCCATGCCAGTATAGGTAATAGGTACATCATCCCCTTATACGTATGCCTCTCTTCTTTCACTTTCTGACACACCAGGTAATTTGATTTATACTCAACAATCTCCTTATTCATATTATCCCACCAATAATGCTCTCGGAGATCACAATACAAATTTGTGTTTCCCAGGTGAATAGAGAAATTTGAACTATGTGCAGTATCCAAAAGTTCCTTCTTCAGATCTGGACTTGATAGAACACATAGTCTTTTCCCAACTCCCACATTTCCATCTTCATTAACATTGAACTCCGAGGATTTCCCTTTTCTGATAGCTTCCACTTTCTTCTGAATTCCTACATCATCCTTTTGAGCATCCTTTAATCTATCCAAAAGAGACAGTTGAGCAATCATTTGTGAAAGGATTGATGATGTTCCCTTATTTATGATTCCCATGTCCATCTTCATCAAGTCTAAGAAGATTGGATCCTTCTCAATTATCATCAATGATAGAATTGTTGGGTCCTTTCTACATAGAGCATCTGCCACCTTGTCCCCTTTCCTAGGGTGGTAATGGATTGAGCAGTCATAGTCTTTGATCAACTCTAACCATCTTCATTGGCACATGTTCAACTCTATCTATGTGAATATATACTTGAGGCTTTTGTGGTCCGTTGATATTTCTCACTTCTCCCAAAAGAGATAATGCTGCCAAAATTTTAAAGCGAAGATCACCAAAACCAACTCCAAATCATGTGTTGGATAATTCTTCTCATGAACATTCAATTGACTTGAAGCATAGGCAATGAATTTGTCATTTTGCATCAACACACAGCCCATGACCTTCTTCGAAGCATCACTAAATACCACAAAAATTTCTCCACTTGTGGGTAAAGTGAGCACGAGAACAGTGATAAGCCTCCTTTTTAACTACTTGAAGCTTTCTTCGCATTCATCACTGATTCTCACACAAATTTACCCAAGAGAAGAAGGTAAGACGGTCCTTATAGTTTAGCTTGGGTTATCGAATCCACAGAGACCTAAGAAGAAACCTATAGACACGTACATTCTATGGACTATTTTTGACTATGAAGTGGCCAACTTGGATTGATTTTGGATGGGTTTGAAATATATCTAATAGATTTAAGTGAATTCAATTTAAAATAATGATTTGATCCTAGGTTATCGCTCGAGGTGGATTGGACATATTTCCTTTTTAATGATTTCAATTTCTTATATTTGAGATGGGTTCATTTAAGGAGATAAAACAACATCATCACTTACTGGTTTAATGCCTACACCCTTTAATACTAATCACCTATACACTTGAAGGATCAAATTTTGGATCACTTCAAGATAAAGGTTCGTATTAGCACTTGAAGTGTGTGGCCTTAAATTCAACAAGGACGATGGAGTTTAAAAATCATCAAATAAAAATCTCAATTAAAGAAGTGATTATACATTAATGAGGTGATAAATAACATCCAATCCAGCCCCTTGCTACTCCCTTGTATCAACCCATAAGTGGGTTATCCCTCCATTGATCTCATGGTTTCAATGGAAGAGGAAATCAGACTCATGAGGGAGGAAATGGAAAAGTAAAAAAAATGCAATAAAAAAACAATCACTCCACCGTTGTGTGATAATATCACAAGGTTTGGTATGAACAAGTTTACACCTTGAAACAACAGTATCAAAGTGATAAGGATAAGAAAAGAATAATAAGAGAAGAATAACTTTTATTAAGAAACAAGGATGATTTAAAACAACTTACATGTGGAAGATAAATTTGAGACAACAAAACTGCAGCATAACATTACAATGAAAGAAAGCTCAAAGATCCCTAAATACTCCAACACCACTGCCTTTAATAGGCATTTTTTGATCCCTTGGGTCGATCCTCCAACAGTACAAAGCATCTCAATTAATTTTGGTAGGCCATAGGTGGTGGAAAGCTTGTGGAATTTGGACTTTTCCACATTTGACCCGAGGTGGCAGCCTGCTTTCATCCACCGAACAGACACATTTGTATTACCTTCTAGATGACCGAATCAGAGTGGTCCATAGAATAAGAAAATGGAACTCCCTATGGCTTCTAACCGCCTGAAAAATGTGGGACAATTTAGAGTTGTGTATTCGTAGATATAGTCAAATTAGTGGGATGTTTTTCTGGGACGCAGAATCTGGCCCAGAATTTTATCTCTAACTTGGGCCGCCCAAATGACCACCATGGATGCCGAATTAGCATTATCTCCTGATGCGTTATTTGTTCCTATACATGTATTCTATCCGCCCACGAAATTTGGGATTAATGGGGCATGTATTCTGGGCCCCACAGTCTCATCAGTGGGCTGGTGTCCAATCTGCCTTCTCCAGAATTGCTTCCTTTCATTTCCAAATATCTCCATCATCCTCCATGAATTCTCCACTGATCCCTGAATTAAACATGTTCATATTTAAGTGTAGATCAATTTCAAAAAATATAAAATTAAAATATGTATAATTAGATTCCTTAAAATCAGATGAATCTTTGGGCACTTCAAATGATGTTCAAAAATGCACCTCATAATAGCGCATTTTAAGAAGGTATTACAATCATAATGTGAAATGATGTTCAAAGTGTAAAATGCACTAAAATGGAATTTATGAATAATAAAGAACATGAATATTATTTATATTAAAAATTAATATTAGCCTCATTTAGTGGCTAATCACACCCCCCCAACTTGAGTTTTTCTAGTCCCGAGCAAAATATATCTCATCAAAAATGAAATTCAAATTCCCTTTTCCAAAAACATTTTAATACACAATGATCACAAAAAAAAATTATACCAAACAATAATAAAACCCATCAAAATATTTTAATACAAGATAGTTTCATAAGCAGATCCCAATTCCAAGCCCATTCCTTTGTTCAAATTCATTGCCATATTTCATCCAATATCAATTAAGTATGAGGATGTGTTGTGTATCACAATAGACATGGGGGTTCATCTTTATTCAAGGGGGAAATTACGGAAGTTCTAGGTGGAATCACATTTCAATATTAAGATGAGTATTCATTTTTTTTGTATAATTTTTTTTTTGTTTTTTTTTGTTTTTGTTTTTTTTTTGCAATTTTGCCATAGTAATTGAAATTGCACTCAAAAGAGTGAACCCCTGTAGCGAGACTTTGCCGATGACTCCCAGGATCAAAGAACTTAGGGCACCAAGTGAAGCCCACATACTCAGGCATCATCTCAAGTTAACTCAGTTAAAAACAAATTCAAATTACCAAAAATAGAGATAAAATTACTAACTCTGGGCCAAACAACTATGGGGTCACGATCCCCAAGTGCCGAAAGCCACGCATTAGGTCATTTCATTGCTCTACGCGCGTTTTTTTTAATTTTTTTATTTTTTTTGAATACTCATATTAAAATAAAATGATCACCAAACCTATGTTATTTATTTAGGGGACCCCATGAACTCAAAATAATACCCCACTATCCAAAGGACGTGCATTGTGATCTTTTTTTATTTGGATGAAAATATAAATGATGAAATATCACATTGGACAGCCACACTTTCCAAAATCTATGCTCATGAAATTATACAAGGATTAAAATCAGAATCAGGGTATGCTAAATTAGTTGATATTCAGTTTCAAAGTGTGCAATATGTATTACCATGTTCAAAGTTAAATGAATTTTTCCTTCCATTTACACTTATTTTTTTTCAAATCATTCATTTTTTTTGACACAAAAGCATTTTTTTAATTTTATCTCCCACCCAACTTAAAACAAAACTGTCCCCAGTGTTTGAAGAAATGAAAATTTAGAATGAGTAAAGGCACATAATGGAAGTTCAAAAAGGAAATTGAAACTAAGGATCATGGAATGAAATCACCTGGTGGTTGAAGTTGAAGTTCTTGCTGCTCCAAATTAGTCCTTTGATCTCTTGGGGGATATAGGCACCTCCTTGATTGAACATGTATCACCCAAAATAGTACCTAAACAAAAAGAAGAACAAACCAGACAAAACAAACAACACAACGTCTTATTTAATTCCAAGTATCATCATTTTTATGGTTTTTCCTGTTTTTCTATTTATTTTAAATCAAACTAATGATACATTGTCTTCTTTTAATTTTTTGGGTAAGGTATTACTCAAGGATCACACCGCATGACACGGATGAATACAATGCTCCCCTTTCATACCCATCCATACTCATAATAGAAGAACAGGTCAATAGTCTTTTTTTTAAATATAAAAATGATAAATTAATCCTATGTAAAATATAATGTTTATTAAAACAAAAAAATTATAGGAACATGAAAACCATGGGTTTCCTCTCATACAGCGCTTTGTTTAACGTCGTTAGCTCGACATGGACCCTAAATATATCAATTTTTTCCTTGTTCATAGGTTGGCTCAGTTAACTCAACCTCTATTTTATGTTTATTGAATGATTCAATGAATGTTTTTAACCTTTGACCATTGACCTTGAAAATGTAACCACTTGTGGGATCTTGAATCTCTACTGCCCCATGGGGTAATACACGATGCACTATGAAAGGTCCTGACCATCTAGACCTTAACTTTCCCAGGTGTAAATGAAGTTTTGAACTATACAAGAGCACAAGTTTTCCCGGTTCAAAATGTTTGACCTTGATATTCCTAGATTGGTAGGCTTGAACTCTATCTTTATTGATCCTTGAATTTTCAGAAGCCTCCATCCTTAGTTCCTCCAGTTCATTGAGATCTAATTTCCTTTTTGTTCCGGCCAATGAGAGGTCATAATCCATTTTCTTAATTGCCCAAAAGGCCTTATGTTCAATCTCCACTGGAAAATGGCATGCTTTACCATAAACCAACCTATATGGGGACATTCCTAAAATGGTTTTATATGCGGTTCTATAGGCCCAAAGAGCATCTAAGAGTTTCTCAGACCAATCTTTCCTAGATGAGTTGACAGTTTTTTCAAGAATTTGCTTAATCTCCCTATTCACTAACTCAGCTTGACCATTGGTTTGAGGATGGTATGCAGTTGAAACTTTATGAGAAATATCATACTTGGACATGAGTGAAGAGAATGGGCGGTTGCAGAAATGGGTTCCTCGATCACTGATTATAGCCCTAGGAATTCCAAATCGGGAAAATATGTTCTCTTTCAGAAATCGAATCACAACTTGATGATCATTGGATTTAGTGGGAATGGCCTCAATCCATTATGAGACATAATCAATAGCTAAGAGTATGTATAGGTATCCCCGAGAGTTTGAGAAGGGACCCATGAAATCAATTCCCCAACAATCAAATATTTCAACCACTAAGATGGGAGTGAGTGGCATTTGATTTCTTTTTGTGATGGACCCTACTTGTTGACACCTAGGACAGCTTTGACAAAATGTGTAGGAGTCCCTTGAGAGGGTGGGCCAGAAGAGACCACATTGAAGAATCTTAGCAGATGTTTTCTTAGAGGAAAAGTGACATCCACATGCCTCACTATGACAGAATTTAAGGATGGAGTCTTGTTCAGATTCTGGAACACACCTCATAATGACTTGGTCAGGGCAGAACTTATAGAGGTATGGATCATCAAACACATAGTTTCTAACATCAGAAAGGAATTTCATTCGAGCTTGAGTCCCTAAGAATTTTTGAATGACTTCTGTACCTAAGAAATTGGCTATGTCGGCATACCAAGGGCAGTCACTCACCGAGTATAGGTGATCATCAGGAAATGAATCAGACACAGAAAGGTGATTTGAGTTGTATTTGAATTCCATCCTAGAGAGGTGATCAGCTACAACATTTTCAACTCCCTTTTTATCCTTGATTGTGAGGTCGAATTCTTGTAAGAGAAGGAACCACCTATTCAGTCTAGCCTTAGCATCTTGTTTTTTGAAGAGGTATTTTAGTGCAGAATGGTCAGTGAACACAGTGATGGGGGATCCTAAGAGGTAGGAGCTAAACTTCTCTAAAGAAAACCCAATAGAAAGTAACTCCTTTTCAGTAGTGGTGTAGTTTATTTGGGCATCATTTAAGGATTTGCTTGCATATCAATGAAATAAGGAGTTTTATCACAATGTTGTCCTAACATAGCTCCAACAGCAAAGTCACTGGAATCACACATAAGTTCAAAATGAAGGTTCCAATTTGGATATTTCATAATGGGAGGAGAGGTGAGAGAGGATTTGAGGGTTGAGAATGAACCCTCATAGCTTTCTGTCCAAACAAATGGAGCATCCTTTACTAGGAGATCACAAGGGGGACGGGATATTGAACTAAAGTCCTTGATGAATCTTCTATAGAAACCAGCATGTCCTAAGAAAGACCTCACTTCCTTGATAGTTTTGTGTGATGGAAGGTGACGAATGATGTCAACCTTTTCTTTATCAACTTCAATCCCCCTACTCAAGACCAGATGGCCTAGAACAAGTCCCTCTTTAACCATGAAATGGCATTTTTCCCTGTTTAGGGCCAGATTATTTTCTTCACATCTTGACAAGACTCTCTCCACATTCTGAAAACATCCCTCAAATGTATCCCCAAACATAGAGAAGTCATCCATGAAGACCTCTAGAAAATCCCCTACCATGTCTGAGAATATTCCCATCATGCACCGCTGGAAGGTTCCAGGGGCATTGCATAACCTGAAGGGAATGAGTTTGAAAGAAAAGGTTCTGAAAGGACATGTGAATGTAGTCTTCCCTTGATCCTCTAGGGAGACCTCAATTTGATTGTACCCTGAGTACCCATCTAAGAAACAGTAGAACGCATGACCTGCCACTCTCTCAAGGACTTGGTCAATGAATGGTAAGGGAAAATGGTCCTTCTTAGTGAATGAGTTTAACTTCCTATAGTCAATGCAGACCCTCCATCCACTACTCACCCTTGTTGGAAGAATCTCTCCATCCTCATTGGTTATCACTATGATTCCAGCATTTTTTGGAACCAATTGGATTGGGCTCACCCATTAACTCTCAGCTATGGGATATATGATACCAGCTTTCAACAATTTCAAAAGTTCTTTCCTTACTACCTCCATGAGATTAGGATTGAGTCGCCGTTGAGGTTGGCGACATGGCTTTGAATCAGATTCTAGAACAATCCTATGAGTCCCAACAAGTGGGCTAATCCCGGAAATATCAGAAAGGGTCCAACCAATGGCTTTCTTATGCTTCCTAAGGACATCTAGAAGAATCCTCTCATGATTGGCTTCAAGAGAAGAAGAAATGACAATAGGATGTGTTTGATTGTCCCCTAGGAAAGCATACATGAGTGTAGCAGGAAGTTCCTTCAATTCAAGATCAGGTTGGTTCATAATTTTAGCAGAAGATTGGGATATTGGATCCAGATCAATTTCTTTTTTTAGAGTTTCATATATGATTGATTCCCCACATGTAGAAGTTTCATCTACTATATTGGCTTGATCAGATTTAGGGAAGGAATTTTGATTGGTCTCCATGAAATTGGTTTATTGAAAGGTTTCACTGATTGTTGGACCTAAGAATTCATCATAAGAGCAATTTGAAAATGATTCAATCCAAGGAGATAAACTTCCTTCATATGAACAAAGGAAATCAATCTCATCCCGACTTAAACATCCATCAAATATTCCTTGATGTTCCATGGATTCATTATCAATGCTTCCTATCATGTTTACTTCATGAATGTCCCCATCATCCCCTATTTGTGAGCTTGCATTATAGATGTTCAAGTTTAGACTCATGTTTCCAAAGGTGATGGTCATGTTCCAATTTCGGACTCGGATAACAGAGTTGATTGTTGCAAGAAAAGGACGGCCAAGGATGATTGGGGTTTGTTCCTTATTTCCTAAGTTTGGATGGTTGTAAAGGACAATGAAGTCAGCAGGGTAGATGAAGTTTTCAACCTTTACCAGAACGTCCTTTAAAATCCCCTTTGGAACCCTAATGCTACGATCAGCAAGCTGAATTGTGACAGATATGGGTTGGAGCTCTTCTAGGCCTAACTGGTAGTACACCGCATATGGGATGAGATTGACACTAGCACCTAGGTCACACAAGGCCTTGACAACTTTTCTCTCTCCTAGTTCAACATTGATGTAAGGGCAACCTGGGTCTTTCAACTTAGGAGGAATGGTCCCTTGAATGGTGGTACTCACATTAGAAGCCAAAAGGACTTGGTTTTTATGTGAAAATTTTCTTTTAAAAGTGCACAAGTCCTTAAGGTACTTTGAGTAGGCAGGTATGGTTTGGATTGCATCGAGAAGGGGTATGTTCAACTTGACTTTTGAAAATATTTCCCTCAACGTTTCACTCAGTTCAGTCTTGGTTTTCCCCCTCATGCATTGAGGAAATGGTGCAGGTTGTGGGGTTGTTTGTTGAAGAGTTGTTTCTTTCACATTGTTATCAGTTTCCTCAGTTTGATCTTGTGGTTCATTTTAATTTTCATCCAAGTTTGAATCTTCAAGTGGGTTCTGAATTAGTTGTTCAGGTTTCTCAATTTATTTCCCACTTCTTAAAATAGTCACAACATTTAGTTGTTCATGAGTTGTTTGAGCATAACTTGACTCTCCCCTTGAAGTTGAGGATGGCACCGCCTGAGTAGGCATGGGTGCATTTCCAGTTTTGATGGTTTGAAGTTCTTGTTTTAGGGAAGAGACTTCTGAGTGCATCCTCTCCATTTGTTTGCACAGTTGTTCTAGTAGGCTTTGTAGAACAGTTTGGGTGGGTGCTGGAGTAGGTTGGTTTATCCCCGGGGGATATTTTGGAGGTGGTATGGTTTGTTGAAAATGGACCGGTGGCTGTTGGTATTGGGTAGGTTGGATTTGGAACTGGTTATGGGTTTGGTAGTTCTGATGGGGGTAAGGATTTTTTCCCTGTGGTTGGCTAGGTTGTTGGTTATCTTTCCAGCGGAAGCCTGGTTAGTCGTTATACCTTGGGTTGAAGGTGTTTTGGTATTGAGGCTTTTGAAAGTTCAAAGCATGTACTTCCACTGGGGGTCCTCCTAAGATAACATCCTTTATGGATGGAATGTTTGGGCATTTGTCTATCTTATGGTCATGTTTGTCACAAATTGTGCAAACATGGTCAACAGTTTGGATTTCATGGACTTTCCTAAGGTCTATCTCTTCAACCTTCCTATAGAGTGATGCGAGTTTATCCCTAAGGATTTCCTCTTCTCTAAGTCTATGAATTCAAGTAGTTCTTTGTGGCTTTTCAGAATAAGGTGAAGTTCCCCATGTTTGGTTTTGTTCAGAAAGGCTTTCTAGATACTTGTAAGCATCATTTGGGGTTTTATTTTTAAATGTTCCATTACACATCATGTCAATGAATTGTTTGTTCCCCAGACCCAACCCTTCATAGAAAATTCTCACTTGTTCAGGAATAGAAAAAACATGGTGTGGAACCATGTTTAGAGTGTCTTTGAACCTTTCCCATGTTTCATAGAATGACTCTCCCACTTTTTCAAAAAAGTTTTGGATACTCTTTTTAAGTGCAATTGTTTTGTGGTGGGGAAAGTATTTTTTGTAGGATTCTCTTTGTAGTTGGTCCCAAGAGTTGATGGATGATGGTCTCAAAGTTTTTAGCCAATTTTTAGCTCGATGCTTTAAAGAAAAAGGAAATATCCTCATCTTAGCTGATTCAAGTTGATGTGGGGGACACATGGTTTCTACAATGTCATTGAACTCCTTAATGTGCAGGTATGGCATCTCGGACTCCATTCCATGGAATGTGGGAAGGTGGTTTAAGACATGAGGTTTAAAGATGTAGTTGGCATCTCCTAGGGAATTGTGTCTAATTCATGAGGGGGCATTGGTCCAAGAAGGTGTGAGGTAGTCATTCATGGTTTGATCAATTTCATTCCCCAAGTTTGGGGCTGCCTCATTTGGGTTTCCATTTTGGTTCCCACCCGGGTTTATGAGTTGGTTTCTTTGAAGACGTTCCATTGAAATTGGCTCAATTTTCGACTCTAGAGTATTGGGAAGATTATTATCTAATGAAATGAGTTCCCTTGGTGTACTTGACTCCCTAACCCCAGTACTATCCACCTAACTAGACGGTTTGATTGATCGCGGGTGTAGGCGGACATGCGCCAAAAGAAAAAAAACGAGAAAGGGACAAGATAAGAGAATATGGATGAGAAAAGAAGAAATGGGGGAGAATAGAATGGGTGTTTATATTACTTACTTGGGTCCCCGGAAACGGCGCCAAAATTTGATTCTCGCTCAAATTTACCCAAGATAAGAAGGTAAGACGGTCCTTGTAGTTTAGCTTGGGTTATCGAATCCACAGAGACCTAAGAAGAAACCTATAGACACGTACATTCTATGGACTGTTTTTGGATATGCAGTGGCCAACTTGGATTGATTTTGGATGGGTTTTAAATATATCTAATAGATTTAAGTGAATTCAATTTAAAAGAATGAGTTGATCCTATGTTATCACTCGGGGTGGATTGGACATATTTCCTTTTTAATGATTTCAATTTGTTATATTTGAGATGGGTTCATTTAAGGAGATAAAACAACATCATCACTTACTGGTTTAATTCCTACACCCTTTAATACTAATCACCTATACACTTGAAGGATCAAATTTTTGAGCACTTCAAGGTAAAGGTTCGTATTAGCACTTGAAGTGTGTGGCCTTAAATTCAACAAGGACGATGGAGTTTAAAAATTATCAAATAAAAATCTCAATTAAAGAAGTGATTATACATCAATGAGATGATAAATAACATCCAATACAGCCCATTGATACTCCCTTGGATCAACCCATAAGTGGGTTATCCCTCCATTGATCTCATGGTTTCAATGGAAGCGGAAAGTAGACTCATGAGGGAGGAAATGGAAAAGCAAAAAAAACGCAATAAAAATAACAATCACTCCACCGTTGTGTGATAATATCACAAGGTTTGGTATGAACAAGTTTACAACATGAACCAACAGTATCAAAGTGATAAGGATAAGAATAGAATAATAAGAGAAGAATAACTTTTATTAAGAAACAAGGATGATTTAAAACAACTTACATGTGGAAGATAAATTTGAGACAACAAAACCGCAGCATAACATTACAATGAAAGAAAGCTCAAAGATCCCTAAATCCTCCAACACCACTGCCTTAAATAGGAATTTTTTATCCCTTGGGTCTAGTCTCCAACAGTACAAAGCATCTCAATTAATTTTGGTAGGCCATAGGTGGTGGAAAGCTTGTGGAATTTGGACTTTTCCACATTTGACTCGAGGTGGCAGCCAACTTTCATCCATCAAACAGACGCGTTTGGATGACCTTCTAAATAACCGAATAAGAGTGGGACATAGAAGAATAAAATGGAGATACGGATGTCTTCTAACCTCCTGTAAAATGTGGGCCAATTTGGAGTTGTGGATGCCGAGATATGATCACATTAGTGGGATGTTTTTCTGAGCCGCAGAATCTGGCCCAGAATTTTATCTCTAACTTTGGAAACCTATATGACCACCATGGAGGCAGAATTAGCATTAGATCCTGAAGCGTTATTTGTTTCTATACATGTCTTATATCATCCCACGAAATTGGAGATTAATTGGGCCTGTATTTTGGGCCCCACAGTCTCATCAGTGGGCTTGTGTCCAATCTGCCTTCTCCAGAATTGATTCCTTTCATTTCCAAATATCTCCATCATCCTCCATGAATTCTCCACTGATCCCTGAATCAAACATGTTCATATTTAATTTTAGATCAATTTCCAAAAATATCAAATTAAAATATGTATAATTAGATTCATTAAAATCAGATGAATCTTTGGTCACTTCAAATAATGTTCAAAAATGTACCTCATAATAGCGCATTTTAAGAAGGTATTACAATCATAATGTGAAATGATGTTCAAAATGTAAAATGTACTAAAATGGTGTTTATGAATAATAAATAACATGAATATTATGTATATTAACAATGAATATTAGCCTCATTTAGTGTCTAATCAATCACTCCAAGAAAACTTTACTCCCTTTCGAGTTATCTTGGTAAGAGGTTTGGACAATCATGAGAAATTTCTTACAAATCATCAATAATATCCAACTAACCCCAAGAAGCTACGGATATCTGTTACTGATGTTTTCCTCATCCATCCCGCAATTTCATCCATTTTGGAGGGATCCATAGATATCCCATTGCTTGTGATGATATAGCCCAAAAATGAGACCTCCTTCAACCAAAACTCACCCTTGTTGTACTTTCCATAGAGATTCTCCTTCTGTAAGGTCTCTAGTCTTGTTCTTAGATTCTTCTCATGATCCTATTTGGTTTTGGAGTATATAAAAATATCATCTATAAAGACTACCAAAAATTTGTCGAGGTAATCCCTAAATACTCTATTCATCAAGTCCATAAAGATTGCTGGAGCATTAGTGAGTCCAAAAGGGATTACTAGGAATTCATAGTGCCTGTATCTAGTACGAAAAGCAGTCTCGGGGATATCTTCCTTCTTCACCCTTACTTGATAATATCCCGACTGAAAATCTACCTTGGAGAAGTATTATGCTCCATGCAGCAGATCGAACAAGTCATCGATTCGTGGGAGAGGATACTTGTTCTTTATTGTGATTTTGTTAAGCTCACGATAATCGATTCAAAGGTGCATTGACCCATCTTTCTTCTTGATGAAGAGGATTGGTGCACCCCAAGGTGAAACACTTGGGTATATAAACCCTTTATCTAGATTCTCCTGTAGTTGTTTCTTCAGCTCCTCAAGCTCTACAACAGCCATTCTATATGGAGTCTTGGATATTGTAAATTCCCTATGAATAAGATCAATTGAGAATTCAACATCTCTACTTGTAGGAAGACTATACAATTCCTAGGGAAACACTTCAGTGTTTCCCTCACAATAGGCATGTCTTCAAGGATGGTTGCCTGCGTAGATACAATCATATGAGAAAGATATTCATGCTCATAGGGAAGTAATATCCACACTTGAGATGATGGAGATGAAGAATATTCATCTTCATCCTAGAACTTGTATAGAATCGGGGGTCGATTCTCCACATGGTGAGTGATTTCCCTCTCACAGCAATTTATGTTGGATCGGTATAAGGAAAGCCAATACATGCCATGAATTACATCAAATTCCACCAGAGGAAGTATGACAAGGTTCTCCGAGAAATTTAATCCACAGATTATGAAAGAGGAGGATTTATATTCATGGGATGCAATGATTTCCCCATTTGTCGTACTCACCGACATCTTTACTTCCATGATATGCGGTGGTGCTGTGATTGTTCTACTAAACTTTTGGGATATAAAATAATGTGTAGAACCTGAATCAAAAATTGCATTTTCTATTCTCGAATGAATAACTAGCGTACCTATCACCACTTCGTTGTTGGGGTTCACTTTGGTAGTAGTGATGGAAGAAGATTTCCCTTTCCAGCTTGGTGGATTTTGGTTGACTCTGAAAACCCTTGGATTAGGGAACTAATTTGCAAGATTCCCTGGTTCTTTGTAGTGGTAGAAATGAACAAATCATTGAGGTTCGAACAGAGTGTTCTACTCATCTGTTGCAGCCGTGGGTTTTTCTTTTTGGTAGTTAACAGATAGGTTCCCTTATCATCCACACCTAAAGCATTTCCTCATCCCCTTCAGGCAATTTCTGGGGTGCTTCATTCCACACCTTTGGAAAGTGGGGTGCTGGATCTTCTTAGCACCGTTGGATTTATCAATCGGACCACCAGTATTGAAGTCCATCTTACACTTCTTATCCCCATGATACCCCTGAGATTCTTCGATCTCTATTTTGACCTTGAGGGAACATCAGACAATTTCCTCATAACTATCGAAGTCACGGATCGCCATCACTTTCCGTAGGATAGGTTTCAGCCCACTAAAGAAGTGGTCAACCTTTCATTTGGGGGTAACGCAAAGCCGGAGGCATATCATGCAAGCCTTGTGATGTTTTCATCGTACGCTCTGACAAATCCATTGCCTTTTTTCTTAAGGGAAAGTAAATCCCTTCCTATCTTAATTTAGAGGGTGCGCAGAAAATATTTATCAAAAAAAATATTCTAGAAATCCTTCCATTCCAATGCCATGATCTCCTCCTCAGGCTTCATATTTTTGAGCAACATCCACCATTGATCAGCTTCACCCTCCATATGATAAGAATCCTGGAGAACCTTCTCTTGTTCAGAATATTGAAGGATGGATAAGATCTTTTCAATGGAGTTGATCCATTATTCGGTGATTGAGGGATCAGACGATCCATTAAACGTAGGAGGCCTTTGTCTCTTGAAGCTCTCGATAGCGACTTTTTCTTTATTAGAGGGGATTGAATGTTCCACTTGACCCATGTTTCAATTCAAATCTTTATTTAACTGAGATAGAAGCATGACAAAGCTCGTGATTCCCGCTCCCATCAGATTGGGAATCTCATTATCACATTCATCACATTGATCCTCACATAAGTTGTTAGCCCGAGTCCTCCTATTACAGTCCATTGGCTGGAATAAAAGGATAGTTAGGGGTAACACAAAAAGGATAATCCAAGGATAAAACTTATGACTTACAAATAAATTTTATTTCCTTAACTTATGAATCCATAGGCATGAATCTATGTTATTCATGATCTACTTTCTAACATATATTCTTAGGGGATTTTTTTTAATTCCCTTAATAAGGGTTCATACTAAGCTTGTGAATTTACCAAATCATATCCCCCGGGAGTGTCGTAACCAAGAGTGTATCAAGGCCCATTTTTTTCACCAGTTCCTGTTCGAGTCTAGCTCAAAGCAGTGTTTTCGGTTTTTACCCCTAGGATACATATGTGCTAGAGCTGCCTCTACCTTCTCGTATCCCGACAAGGATGTATTTTCTTGATAAAACACTTACTCAATACTCACCAATACATAGTGATGTTTTTATTATAATTATTCTTATGTCTAATTTTTCACTAGGGTTTTCTAATCCTAATCCCAAAAATAACTAAACCTATCCTCTAATACCATCTATAACAACCCTTCTCTTTATTACACACTTAAAACATATTTATTACATAAAATATTCACTTGATAAAACTTAGAAGATCAAGGGGTCTAGTGTATTTGGGGCTTAAGAACATTACATAACAACTTAAAACATAAAACACACAATATCTTTATTGAAAACATCCTTTACATGGACACTACATTCCCTCGTACATAGCATTGCATGGGATAACCCGAGGACATGCATAAGAAAAGGTTGAGCTATAAAACCCAGTAGGGGAATAAACATGGAATAAAATGAGAATAAAATACATGTTAAACAATAGGAATATCAATGGATCACAAGATAAATAGGAACATAAAGGCATGATAAATCATGATAATCATAACATTGAAATGTGGCAACAACACATAACATGGAATTAGCATGACCCAAGGCACATTAAACATGGAGCATGAGTAAACCCTCATTGCACATGAAGCATGAGTAAAACCTCATTTCACTTGAATTATCATGATTCAACACCCATTGCACATGACATATCATGATACTATACTTTACCCAATGCATTGGAGTGCTATCAGGGCACACCCTTCTTAAACATTTCATTTAATGCATAAGTGTGCCACATGGATCATAAAACATGGAATCATTCAACATTATAAGTTATTACATGATTATGTAATGTAGAATAAATACATGAAAGTACCATTAAATATGTATACATTCATAAAGGTGAATACCCTTGATAGAAACCTGGGTATGGTATTCACTACACAATGATCTTGTCTTGGAAAAACACGGTGCAATTTCGGCAGCATAACAGTGTGACATAAGGATTCATGAAAATGGTTGATTAGATTGAAAAGGTTGTCTCATCATATGTACATGAAATGGACAGTAAGGGGGTCATATAGATACATGTACCAACAAAATTAATGGAATTTAGATGCATAATACAAAATAATTACTTGGATGTAAAAGAGGAGAGAGAAATCCCTCATGGAATTTCAGCATGGTAACAGGTGTACATGGGAGGAATTAATGAGAGATATAGGGGTATAAAATCATCAAAAAATAAATAGGTATTTTTTGGGGAGGTGATAAATCAAACCCCAACATTTTTAATAGAAAAAATGGCATAAAAACTTAAAGAAAATTGGACCAAAATGAAAAAGGAAGAAATCCCTTACTTGGAAGAGTGATCCAAAAGACTTGGGAGAGGCTTGAGAGAGGCTTCTTGGGAGATTGAGGAACCTTTAGAGGATTATAGAGAGAGGAGGCCAGGATTTTGTTTAACTCCAAAGGCTTTTAGTGAAGAGGAAGTGGGATCTTGGGAGGGTTTATAGAGGAAAGGAGAGGGAATTCATTATTATTTATGTTTGGGACACCTCACATTAAACTAATCAAACCCAAAAACCAACCCTTGGTTTTTTCCCACAGGTTTTTCCATAGGGTAGTGGAAAACAATATTTTATAAGGACAATGGCCTAAATTCTTAAAATTATAGGGTTGCTTATGTGGAGGTTATTCACACTTTCAAGGAAAACAATTTAAAAAGAAAAAATGTTTTATAAGCCTTGAAGGGTCCACTAAAGCATTCTAAAATAAATCAAAAAAACCCAAAAATCATATTATTTTAATTGTAAAACATATATTGGCCTAAATTAATGTTTATATTATTTTATTAAATCAATATTGGGTCATTATGATGTCATAAAACAAATTATATATTTAAACGGTATTTAATTTTTACCCAAAAATTCGATTGTCTCAGAAAATTGTGAAAAATTCACAGTTGGATTATTTCAATGTACTGATTCCAAAAATAATATTTATTATATCTAAATAATTTTATAAATATGTGAATTTTTACTTTTAAAATAAAAACCTATATTTACTGAAAATTCAAGGGTTTCGACAAAAACAGCTTTCAAACCTTAATAAAAATTACAATTTCATTCATAAAATTATTTGATTATTTATATTTAATAAAATTTATTTAATAATAATAATATTTTATTAAAAATGTATTTAATTCAAAAATCCATTAATTCATCAAAATATATTTCTTAGTTGAATATTAACTAAAAATACTATTTGTGCTTTAAAAACTATTTACAAAGTAGCAATAATAAAATGAATGCACATTATTTATACAAAAATAATGTACATAGTCATAGTGATAGGGTCTTGTTACATAACCCCTTATAACACCCACATAAGACCGAAGGGTAAGGTGTGCGATGGTGACAGACTCTTGGGGTGGCTCGGATAACATCGCTCGGGTGGTAATCTCTATTAACTTCCACTTCTCCCGTAGTTGGTTCTACTCAACCTAAACATGTTCAAGCTTAGATTAGGATTGGTCGAGAGTGAATCCCAATGATGCCACCTCCTTTTAGAGCTCCAAAAAATGGGCTTCATATGGGGAAAGTCTAGTGGATGAGGTCATCGCTTCCTTTGTCTAAGTAAATTGGATTTGTTAAAGCCCTTTATTTATATTAATAATATGATCACTGTTCAATAGCTATATTAGCAACAGTCATAATTCATAATAGTATTTTAAAATCCAGAAACATAAAACCAATGAAGTTTATATTTTATATAACCATAATAAAACATTTAATTATATCAAGAGGAATTCCCATTAATGAAAGTTTGGGTCATTACAATGTAATTCAATATAAACAATATAATTTAAATAATTCAATTTTACTCAATTTATAAACCCAGTCTAATCTTCTAAATCTGGTTCAATCCCCTTACTTGGCTTGACCATTTCTAGTGTAGTAGGATCATTCCACATGCATCTCATATCATCAATTTAATAATTTAAATACAATCAATGTATTAATTTGGTTCTCTCAAGGACAACCCATATGGAGCAATAATATTTCACTAATATAATAACTAAAAAATCATATGTAAATCTTAGAACCACCTAACTTGTATTGGTAGGCACTAGCTCATCCTATATCGAGCTCTAACCGGAGCTGAAATGAGAGAAATCTATATTTTATATGAACACCCTGAAAATAGGGTAAAACAACTTTCACAGATTCATATCACCATATGGAAAGATAAAATAAGAAAATATGCTATCTAATTAAAGGACTTACTAATACTAATCTACAACCACCAATGAATTTAGGATCAGAGT
Organism: Viscum album; assembly: GCA_963277665.1. Lineage (NCBI taxonomy): Eukaryota > Viridiplantae > Streptophyta > Magnoliopsida > Santalales > Viscaceae > Viscum > Viscum album. Next base: position 1,252,584,394 of record OY728135.1, on the reverse strand, counting down.
TCGGACTAAAAGATTATCTCAAAGCCTTGGCGGATAAAGAATGGTAGGAGGATCCCCATGCATGTAGTAAAAATAGAATAAAAGAAAGGAGGAATAAAGGATAAAGGAGGTTTGTTATTTTTTTCATTTCATGAATTTTAATGACCTATAATGTTTGGACACAAATTTTGTCAAACCATACCCCAACCACATGGTTCCCTCTGCCTAAGAACCACACCTACATGGGCTATGCACACGGTTTTACAAACCATGCATTGACCATGTGAAATTATTTTGTTAAAAATTTTAGAGGTTCTCACACAACCTCTCACCCCTACCCTTAAGGTTTGAAAAATAGTGTATTTTTTGTATGTAGGCCATACAATTTCTCTTGGGAGGTTGTATTATTTGTCCAAACCATACACCCCTATCTATGCACTTACAAAACTATGTTTTCAGGGACGACACTACTGATACACCTACGAAAATATGATTTTCACACCCCAACCTTTTAATTTACTCCATTTTATTATTTTCATGATGTTAGATCCTTTGGTGGAGGTTTGGGTTGAGTTCTGATTTGATCTTTTGAGTTTTTGTTAAGAAATGATGTTTTGGGCTTGGCAGCAGGGGTCACACGGTTAAGTGAAACTGTGTGTCTTATCCCGAGTAACCGTGAGGCTTGTTTTGGGGTCTATGCATAAGGCACATTGGTTTTTCACAATTTGGGAAAGTGTTCGAAAACCATTAATGAGGTTCTACCTATTTGGACAATGGATACCGAACGGTTTGCACACGATTTGTCAAACCATGTGAGATTTCTTGAAATTTTAATTCATAAAATCCCTAATATAGCCTCTCTTATTTTTTACCCTAAATTTATCCCCCACCCTCTTGGTCATTTTATCCACATGAAGGGGTCCCAAACCCCCATTTCTTTTGGTTATCCTTCCCCCATGGATGCGTCTCTAAGCTTCTAAAGTGAGTTTCTTAGGGTTTTTGGCCTCTTTTCGTATCTTATTATTCTCCTCTCTTAGTTTCTTGTTGTTTATATTGTGGTTTTTTTTGAACCCTAGATTCTAGGTTTAATGTGTTTTCAATTGTATCTTTGGTTTTAGGGTGTACAAAGTTTTCCTTATGGTGTTGTCATCCTTCTCTGAGAGTTCTGTCACATCTGCAATCTATTGAGGTAGGTTTTTCTGTATGTTTCCTTTCTGATTCATTCAATATAATGTATGGGTATTCGAAAATAATTTATAAATGTTTTTTTCATACTTATTATGTTTTTTTGTTTGTTTTGGTGCTTTCATGTTGGTGTAATTTTGTAAAAATGGTTTTCAAAGAGATTCCTTAAATATGATTATGTATAAATGCACTCAACGTGTTCAATAAAATAAAATTATCCTTTTTGGATGAAATTGGGTATTTATATCATGTTTTTGGATTGGTTATCTTTTTATGGTGTGTGTTGATTGAGATATGATCCTTATGTGTTGATTTCAGTGACTTTTATATGGTTTGGTACTTATGTATGGCATGTTGTGTTGGTGGTAGAACATGTGACATTTCTTTAAAAATGGTTCTAGGTAATATCATGTATACCTGTGGTGTGCCATAGGATGTGGGAACATCAATGTGTGCTAGTGGTTTACTTGTGGATGGGTACACAAATGATAATAGTCTTGGATGAAAATTTTCAACTTATAAACTCATATATCAAAACACTTTCCCCTCCTCCTTCTTTCCTTATTCAAAATCATAATGCTTTATTAATGGTCCCTTGGTTTTTAATGACTCAAAAGTGGTTTCAAATTTTATGTTCAAAATTCTGGCCCATTTTGTACATTAGAAAAGAGGGTTGGTTTCAAAATGATCTGAAACCCATTTCACATCTTTAAGTGTGTTTAGTGTTTTCACTTTGGCTTGAAGTGGTGTTATAAATGGAATCATATTTGAAATATAAAGACCTTTTTGGCATGTTGAAAATGAATGTGGTGTTTTATATTTTTTGGAAAATTCTTTGGAAACATTTTTGTAATTTATTGGAATTGATAATGTCGAAGGTACAATTTTCACATTATAATGTTTTGGAAATGAGTTCTGGTTTTGAAAGTATAAATGTGTGGTTGGAATTTTAGAATGTTTTGAGAAATGGTTTGAAATATCATGGGATGTGATGGCCTAGTTAGAACTTGAAAAGGGATTTCTGTGAGAAAGGAATCCATAGAGAGGATTCTCTAATCTGGGTTATCACATGGGTGGTGTGGGTGTTTAGGGTAGTCAAGTGTGATGGTGGCAGGTAAGGTGAGTCACTCATGTGAAGAACTCCTACTTTCACCATGTATTATTACCATGGATTTCATGGGCATAATTTAGAGGGTCAAGTGATGGTTTCTTATCAACTGCGATTAGATAGGTTGGTACCCATTGGAAGTTTTGCAGGCTATGTGGGATTGTGCTACTGGATTGGATGTTAGAATGATCAGTGAGTTATTAACTATAAAGTTTCACCATATATCGATAGTTTATTATTACTTGAGTATGTCCAAGGATCACTCTAGGGAGGTTTAGGAAATTACCATGGTTACTATCTTCTTGTGATTGTTTATTTTTTTGTTTCACTTGGTTACCTATTTGGTAGCACTTTATTTTATTTTCATCTCAACCTTGTATTACGTTCTTTGGATTCATGCATGGAATTTGGATTTTCAAATGGTAATCTATTTTGAAAATGGGAATGTGGCATGTTTGTTTTGAAAAAGGTAAATCAGTGGTTGTTTCTTCAAAATGTTTAAATCTTAAGTTCAAATGTGTATTTAAAACTAGTGTTTGTGGACTATTTTGGGAAAGTAAACGTATGGATTCTGTGGTGGTTTCCTACTAGTTATTTCCTGATCATACCCTACTTATGTCATTCGGTGTTAGTAGACCCGAGTTGTTTTTACAAGAACAGGTTACTGGTTTGATCATGTCTCATAGAAGGACGATTTGTGGGTAGTGGTGACCATGAGGTCACATGGAAATCATGTTTTTAGTAGTTTGGTTTTGTTTTGTTTTAGTTTTATCTTTGTTCAGTTGTATTTGTATCTAGATCCATTTTTATATTTATTTGAGATTCAGTTATTGTTGGTTCTTCCACTTGTTTAGTTTATTTAATTGATCTTGATTTGTTGGGAAAATTGTTCCCAAAGTGATTACTTTGTTTCCCGGCACTAGTTTCTAGCCCATGGGGATCAGGAATTCCCTTCAGGGCATATCTCGTACCGGGTTGGATGTCAGGATGGATAGGATCCCTGCATATTTTGTGACAAAGAGGAACTTTAAAAGCATTAAAACCCATCTAAAAATAAGGCCTTAGGTCAACCAAAATCATGAAATTAGGTTCTGAGACCCAAATTAAATGATATCCTCTTCACTAAAGTCAAAAATTCAAATTTACCCAGGAAACAGACCGTTCCAAAAATCCAAGATGTTATAATCTACCACCATAACATAGCTTGTCCCCAAGCTATCAATCCATTCCTAGAGATGGTACTGAACATACTCATATCATTTAAAACACCTTGGCATACCCTGATCGTTAATTCATAAGTCAAATCCCCTCAAGGAACTCCCAACATTAGGAGTTACCTACATGGTCACTTCCCAACCCATAATTCAAACAATTTAGATGGTCCACTGACTATCCCCGAACTCAAAAGTCCTCCCACGATGCACTGAAACTCCTTCACATCTTCATGTTATTAAATCATTTTTTCGTCATATATGACACCCATAAAATCTCACATCTCATCAGATGCCCATAATAAGTCTTGGTGATACGCACCTCATATAGAACTTGCATTGCATTGATGCCTATATGCCTTCTGTTTAACCCACATCGCATCAATGCCTAGAATAATTCCTTTTATCCTTATACCTCAAATATAACATGTATCGCATCGATGCCTACACACCTCTTATATAACCCACATCGCATTGATGCCCATAATAGATCCCAATGACATCAGACCTCACATATATAAATAACTCACATCATATATGATGAAAACCTACTAACCAAACCTAGTTAGTCCAACAATTGAATATGTACACATCATGCACCAAACTATCCAAATCCCAAAATAAGAATAAACCTAGTCATTCCCATCATCACATCATACCTCTAATATTAATCATCTCCCCATCATGCTCTACACATTGCATCTCTACTACGTGCACCTAACCCAAATCCTGACTACCTGAGGCTAGGCCTCTATGTGGAGCTGCACTAGTTACTAGCCACTTTCCCCACTACTGGGTCCCACTATCACTGTTATGACCTTTGCATGATACTGAATCCCTGCTACCTGCTCCTAGTACCTCTCTCGATCTGACCTAAAATCCATGATTCTTCCCTAGACCCTGGATCCTAACTGTCTAATAAGTATTTCAGAAGAACTTATGGAGATTCTTGATCCAATCACATGCCCATCACTTCTTTAGAGGATTCTCACATTGATTTTGGACATGTCATGGCTTCCTGCACTAGAAGAACAATGTTGAAGACCCACTCTATGGTGGTATACCTGAATAAAATGTCTTGACTTACATACTAATATTCCTCATGGACTTTCTTTCAGCTACCCGAAGCATCGCTGATGAAATCAACTGAAAATGTCACCCTAATAGTATAAGATCAGTCGATCAGATTCCCCTCAGCTATAAATTTCTGATTAACTGCCATGGAAAAGGACTCTATCCTAAATATGTTGACATGTACCTTGATGCACTGCTGAAATCCATCCTCAAAACTCAGTACCCTATACATGTCATCTCCCATCATAGTAGGTGAAAAATGTGAAAGGTATATGAATTTAGACACATATTCAATGATAGAAATGGCCCCCCTTCATGAGATTCATGAACTCTAGGGATCTGTCATCCCTTAGTATCTAGGGAAAGAAGTGCTCAAAGAACATGGATTTGAAATCCTTTCAATCTAGTCCCTCATTTTTGTTTAGCTATATCTGTACATCCCACCAGTTCTTTACCACTCCTATGAGCATGAACATTTCCAGATTTACCCTCGATCCTGGGTGTGTCTCAAGATGGTTGAAGATAGTCTGGACTAAATCTATCTAGTTCTCTTATTCCTGTGGTCCACTCTCACCTAGAAATAGTGGTAGTCGTTGTGACTAGAACTCCTAAGTTAGGTATTCCATTGATGGATCAGCTCCAGGAGGTCCCCTATAAATTCCATAGATAACCTAAACATGAATCACCATGAGCTACTCGTCTAACCATGCCCTAAAAGCTACCATATCATATGGTTGTATTTCTTATACCCAATCCTCTAAATGTTCTTATACATGTGGTTCATGATCATCCCGACCCTCAGGGGCCTCATCCTGAACCTTAGAGGCCTTATCATGTGCATGCTCAAGTGAAACCATATCACCGCCCTATTGACACTCCACTGGAGCCCATTTAGGCAGCATCCCACTAAATACCAATATAATGGTAAAATATCTATAATATTATATATATTTCATATAGAGAAATATATAATAGGAATCACATCTCACCACCCTTACACTCTCCTATCGCACCCTTTCACAAGAAATCTGGCCTCTAGGCCACCAACCAACCCATATCAGGGTCAGGTATCATATATAACCTGGCATTTTTCCCCTATCCTTCCCATAATAGGGTCAAGTTTCACAAGTTTCATATATCAATTAGAGGCATCTGAGTAGAATTCAACCAAAAGAGGCCAAGTAGAAAAACACTATTTAACATCTTTATTGTCACATCAAACAACTCACCCCCTATAATCATCCCTGCCTACCCTCATCAGGGTCCGGCCCATATATATATCACATGCACATCACATCACATGTAGACTTCATTAGAACAACATGCATGTGCTGGCTAAGTATAATTCCACCGAAGATTGGCTAATCAAGAAAACATCGTTTAGCTTCCCTTGTTGACACTTTAAAAAACACAACCCATCTTAGGGAAATGTAGGTCCCCAATGACAATCACATGCAAGCATACATCATATAATCCTAATTTACTATCATGATGAATGATCAAACCTCCCTTTTCATACCATTTCAAGGGTTAAAATCTATATAAAAGAAAAATATCACACTCGGGTGCACCAATCGAGGTGGATATCATGTCAACTTTAAAAAGATAAAAGTAAAAAATCAATTTCCCACCCCTAAAACTTGTTTTATTCCCCTTTCATGGGGATAAAGGCACCCAAACATGATCTCATTATGAGGTTCTTAAATCATCCTAATCTCTGGTCTACTATATACCAAATAGTAAGACCCAAATAAATAAGGAAAACATTTGATACCATTAGTAGCTAGTTGAACAGTAATACCAAATCCAAAAGAAGAAAATGACTCTAATATCAATATAGAACCCCGACACAGATTCCACTTTAAAAGGTGCTCTGGGCTGGTTTACAACTGGGTCCTAGGAACACCTCCCCAAATGCTAATGGATTCCGACTAGCAGTGAGGGTGTAAAGAGGTTATAGTGTGGAGACTATACCCTCATGAGGTGATAATAATAATGGTCCATATATATATATATATAGTTGTGTAAAAGAATAACAATATAGTAGAATCAGCAATAATAACTCATAGAATCACATAAACAACAATATAAAAATAATAATACCCAACATACCATTTATAGACAACAACAAAATATAAGGAATTAAATTTTAGGGTTTCTTGTAGACGACCATTAGTATATACATATAATAAATAATGTTGAAACAAGTATGCTCAAAATTAAACTCCATTTGATATAAGAACCTCCTAGGGCCTTTACCATCCATCCCAAGTAAAAGATCCAACTTGACTGCTACGGTCTAGTTCTTGATGTCGGTCCCTTACATAATCATAGAGACATAAAGTATACACTTGTATCACGGGGCCCCTATAGGGTGTAATAATAAATATTAGTATGCCAACACCAACATGAGATTATATTACACTCATGATTATACAGGTGTTCTAAATATAAACAAAATAATGCACATTCACAAATAAAAAAAATACTCTCATTTCTCTTTTCCCATCATCCGTAAGAAATTGTTGTACCTATTTCAGCCATTGCTGATAAGTTTGAACATGTTACCCAAGATATATATATATATATAGTGACAAGGATCCCTGGCATAAATCCCAATGAATCCCTTGATGAAAAGCATCACAGGTGAACCATATAGTTCCCCCTCTAAAATATGTCTTTGACACCATGTTCCATCAACCAAGTTGCCTAGTGGCCAAAAACAATTCCCAAATAATAAGTACTTAGTCCCTAAGACCTCATATCAGAAGCCCCCATTAGCTCAAATCTCGATGTCCTGAGGCACAACAATGTATGTACTCTACACATTTGCCACCATCGGCTCAAAGCCCTATATCTTGAGACACATCGATGTATATATTCTCAATAACCTGGCCAAATGGCCTCAAGTATCTTGGCTAGCCTCATCCACCAATCAGAGGTCTCATCACCATCAATTGATAGTTTATCACCATCCTCATAGATTTATATAGAGAGTAACACCAATAAATTTGATGTTGAACACCATCATATAATCCGCAAAGTCTACAGGGGCCTCCACCCATACGAGTGGTAAAAACCACCTTGATCTAAGTCAAATTTGTGTGAAAATGACTCCAATGACATGATGATTAATATACAGTGAGAAAAAATTACCCAAACATTACATAAGACACATTTTCCAACACCTCTTCCCCAATCACCATGTTTCTCAATCACAATGGTCATCACCATCTCAAGTACCAAGAGACAATTCCTTAACTTGAAAATCACATCAACTAAATTTGATGACCATGTTTCCCAACTTGGTGATCAAAATCACCCTCAGTAACCCAACCACACTCATCCTAAAAAATTGCATCACCTCAGTCTAGGTGGCTAACACCACCTCAATCCCCAATACTTACCCATAACGTTCCCCTGAAACCATGATATTAAATCTAAATAATTTAATTCAAAAAAAATTAATTTAATTCAATTTATACACCTGACGTAATCTACCCAAGATGGTCCAATACCATTACCTAGATTAACCATTTTTAGTGTATAAGGAGCATACCCATAGGAATATCATGTCATAAATTTTATAATTTAAAGAGAAGAAATGAATTAACTTGTGTGTCCCTCAGACAACCCACACAGTTCCATAAGAACACACCCCTATAATAATAAATAAATCATAGAGAAATATAGGCACCACCTACCTCATACTGGTAGACACTCCCTCATCTGATATAATCCTATAAATCAAGCTAAAATGAGATAACTCAACATTTTAGGATAACACCCTAAAAATATGAAAAAATGGATTTCCTTGATTTACCAAACAGCATGGAAAAATCTAAAAAGAAAAGAGGCTATAAAATCAAAGGCCTCAACGAGACAAATCTGTAGCCACCAACACATTAAAGATTAGAGTCTGGATGGAAGGATTGGCTCAAAGACTAGGTGGATTAAGATTGGGATGAGGATCCTACTATGTATGATGGAAATCATAGAAATGAAAAAAAAAATTACAAAGGAGATAGGGGAATTTTGGTCATTTTACACATTTTAATGAGTCCAACAGTTTAGCTGCACGATTTGGCTAACTTTGTGGTTCACTCTGCCTAACAACCACACACACATGGGTTAGGCACATGGTTTTCCAAAAAATACAGAAACCATGTGAAATACCTCTATTAAAAACAATAGAGGTTCTTTCACAACAATTCACCCCTACCTGAATGGTTTTACAAACTTTATCAGTGTTACAAGTAGGTCATATGGTTTCTCCTAGGAGGCCACATGATTTGTCCAAATCTTTCACCCCATTCTTTGCAATTCCAAAACTAGGTTTTTGGGGACTGACGCACCTAATACACCTTTGAAACCATGAGTAATTTTCCTGTTATGAAAACCTATCTAAAAAAGGACTTGGGTTGACCAAACTCTTAGAATTAGGTTCCAAGACCCAAAAAATAGTGGCCTACTCACTAAAGTAAAAAATTAAAATTTACCTAGAAAATGAACCATTCTAAAGACTCTGGATGTTACAAATAGTGGGTGTGATGTAGGGATTGAACCTTATCCAAGAATTTAATATTTAAAAGTGATTTAATTAATAATATATGTTTTTAATAATTGGTTACACAAGCCTTGGATTAACCCTCACACTAAGGATGAACCATGTAATGTTGGTGTTATTATGTTTGATTGTCTATTACGATCACTCTCACAATACAAACTATTATGTAAGTATTTTTATTTAAAAAATAATTAGGATATTAATTATGATAAAAGAAATAAATTAAAGAAAAAATAGTATAGTCCTAAACCAACAACCCTCTTAGAAATGACACTAATGTTTGAGACATTGTCTTTTAACTAGGAAAAGGATGAAAGATAATTTACAAGGCCTAAGTCTGAATTTAAAAATGGAGGTCCAAAAATTTTACATTAAAGATACAAATAGTACTATACTTTCACTTATTTAGACAAAAAAGTGACTTAATAAGTTTAAATAAATATAGAGAATTAAAAGAAGTATAAATATCATTTAGGAGTCACTAAATATAATGTTAAGGGGAAAAGGTAAAATTTAATGGTATGTGCATTAGTAATACCAAGGGTAAGTAAAAAATTCAAATTTTTAGGCTAGAAGTTTTTAAATTCAAGGAAAGATTCATGAAATTCAAATTTGATAGACTAAGTGTATAAAATTTTAAGGACAGATGAAACAAAGTCAATAATTTTCGATTGGGTATTAAATTTTAAGAAAACTAGGATTTTAAAAAATGTGTCATCCTTTGGATATAAATTTTCCCACCCATTTCACTTGGATAATTCATGAATGAATGAGTTATATTTATTCATATCTCTATAGAATCATATATTAATAAGGTTTATTAAAATGATATTCTTTATATAGTTTTTTTCTTCATTTTTTGGATTCTAAATCACTGATGGAATCCTTAAAAAAAGTTAGTAATTTACAATTTATTTAGAATAGTAGATGGATATTATTCAATGTTAAGTTATTCTTGGTAAAGGAATAACCCATGATCTTCAAATCATATTTAATTTATATTATTTCCCCCTTTTTATGCTTATTTATTTTCATCATTTAATTGTTTTATCAACCTCTTTTTATCTCTTATCATTAATTTATTCCTTGAATTTCCAAGGGAAGCATTATTTTAAGACTCAAGATATAAGAATAAATAGTTACTTTATTCATTGAAATTATTTATATTTTGGTTATTATATTAATATTCTAATATTTATTGAATAAAATGTGTTAATTTTAAAGTTTTTGAATTTAAATTTCTTCTTAATTCATACTATATTTTAGTTAAATATTTTATGTTATTTTTATATTTTTTATCCTCTGATAGTAATATTTTTTAAACACTAAAAAATTGTTAACAGATGATAAAAAAACATCTTCACTCCTAAATTTCAATCATTTGAATTTTTAAGGCGATAATTTGTCTCAAAACTAGTAGTTCAAAATTATTTCCTATCCAGAAGCTCTATCTATCTATTTTTTAACTTATGGAGATTTTGTTCCCAAAATATTTTATTTTTTAGAAAATATATATATTAAAAGTGTGATATATTAATAAATTTATCTTTTATAATCATTTTATTAGAAAATATCTTTTATATTTACTACCCATGATTTTTTTTACTTCTCTTAGGGGGGTATTTATTTTACAAATGGAAACTAAAATGAAAACTTTAGATTATATAGGGGTTCCTAGAGAACTCCACATGTTGTTCCCCATTCCCCATATATTTTTGAATGTTGGCACATGATTATTTTATCCCTTTATGAATATGAATATTTTTTGTGAACATAATTCTGTTTTTTATAGTTTTTTCTCTAGTGACAGGTTCTTTCTCACCAACATGGATTCTAATAAAGGATCAAAATTGGTATTTTTTTCATCCAATGACTGTATAGAAAATAGACACCATCACTTGACTAGATTATTTTATCTATTTTTATCAATTACATAATAAATTTATTTGTATATACATAGTTATTACTTGTATATTTTATGTTGTAGCAATATAATCTTGGTCTTATGATATATAGGTAAGGGTATGGTGGTGACCTCCTACTAGGTATGATGTACTCACACCCTACACATGACCTCTTAGGATTCTTGTAGATTTCATTGTTAATGATTCAAATAAGGGAAAGGCTCCAACACATTAGAGTTAATATGACTTGGTGATGGGACTCATGATTTATGTTTTAAAGATGGTGATGGTTGTCACATATCATGATGGACTTAAGGTGGATTTTGTTTTATTTTTTGGATATTGTGTTTATAAGTTTTCATTTTTCCCTTTTGTTGGAGTTATTTTCATTTCCTTTTAGGATATTTTTTTATAGGATGACTTTATAGTTTTTTAAGACTGATGGATTGTGTATATTTTAGAATTTTGTTTGTTTTGTGTATATATAAATATTGATTATTATTGATGTTATTATATAGATATGATAGGTAGCCGTTGGCATATGAGTTTCTTATTTTTTGAGCAGTTTTTATACGAATGGGTAATGATGGTTTTATAGAAGACTATGTTAGTGACCAGATGAATTCAAAAATAGAGAAAATCAATTCCCACATCATCTTATTTTTTCCTAAAAATTTAAATTAGTGTCTAGAGACTAAAAATCATTCCATAGGTCATTTGGAAATTTAGGTCGCACCCTTTTCATTGAGAATGAGTAATTATAGAAACTTATTTTATATTTTTAAGGGTGAAATATTCTCTCTATTATATTTCCATATTTTCCTATCCCATTAAACACCAAAAGGTTGATATTTGAGATAAAATATATGGATTATTCCATTTCACATCATTTTAGTTTTAATCTAGAAAATCAAATCATCATCAAACTCTCTTAATAACCCTTTGTCTTCTTGGGTTTAAATATTTAATGTACTATGTCATGTGATCATCATAAATAGGAATATTGTTGGGTTATACTTATAATATAACATTTAAATCATTCATATTTACATATTTTAATGACCAAAATATATGTTTATCCTAAACTAATAAGTATCATAATTTTTAAAATGAATATTTATAGGTATTAATGAACATGATATAGTAGAATATAGTTTTATGAAGCATACCTTAAAACCAAAACATTTCACATAGTGAAAAGATAAAAATATTGAAACATAATTCAATAAATATAAGTGGTGTATATAAGTATTGATTATTCATAATTTTATTACTAATTCTCATTATATCAAATTAGCATCTCGTGAACATTTTAAGATCAAATATTAGAACATAAATTATCAATGTAAACATTTTTCTTTATGGATGGACTATACTCAAAGATGAAAAATGTATTTACAATACATGATGAACTAAAACACTAGATATGAAATTTGATATCCTGACCTCATTAGGACTCCACCCAAATCGGTAACAAGATTATGAGTGGACCATTAATATCACCTTTAGTAGTCCACGAAGTGATAACTAGAACTAAGAGTATAAATTCTCATTTATATGGGAATTATCCTTTTTTATTTAAAAGATCAATCACAATCATGAAAAAAGAACTCTAAATTCAAATAAATGAATATATTCATTTGTATATTACACACTGATCATACCGTGATTCACCGTGTCATTTTCACCCTTACACCATTGTATTAAACTGAATTTGTAATGTAAATTCCAAATATAATAACAAAATAAACTTCAGGTTTGATTTAGTTATTTTATTATTATCACTATTAAAAAAGTTAATGTTAATTTTTTTTGATAATATCATTGAAGGTGGAGGTGATTTGGAGGACCTATGATGAAGTCCAAGAAATATGGGCCAAACTGCGTAGGATCCAAGCACACCAGTTGATTAATCTACACACTGATACCAGAACGTGCTTCCAAATGTGATAAAATTTTGTGGGATTGTCCAACATTTCATAGGCTAAATTTCATATCAAGAAACCCAATCTAGATTCTGCTTTTATGGGGCTCATTATAACTGATCTTTCCATGCCACCTAATATGAACAAAATCAAAAGTTGTGTTCTATAATATGTTATTATCTTGAGCTGTGATTGTCCAAATGATGTCAAACATTTGGTGGTGATATTCAAAACATGGGGCTACAACCCTACAGTTTTCTCAAAAGGGATATTTGACGTTATAATAGCCGAAAACCATCCTTTAAGTGGTTTATCAAAATCTGGGTGCCCAAAACCACTTCCCATTTTGGCTATAAAAAGGCACCTTGGGCACCCCATTTGGGAGTTCGAACCAGAAGTGAATCTATTCTATTTTGGAGTCCTATAGAAGTCTTCTCCTCATCATATAAGTTCTGGAGCCCCCTATCCTCATAGGGGGATCAAATATGAAGGTGAAGTTCCACCCGAGCCTCCTCCTCTTCTCGATGGCGAGCTAAACTATGGACGATCATTTTGAGGGAGATACACACACTTGGGAGGGATTTACGACACTAGTTCTTCTACTAGTTTTGTAAAATTTGTGTGTTAAATATTTCACTTATTTCTTATCTTGACATTCTTCTCCCTTGAATGCATTACTTTTGATATAATTAAGTGAAACTCTTTTTATTTTAACACTGATTGGGTTGAAATTTCAAGTGGTAATCTTGGGTTATTCCGATTGGAAATCACAAGAATCCTTTCTCTCTCACACATATATGAGATTTTAGTATGATTTGGTATCCCTTGTTCTATAATTGATAACCAAAACTTGACAACATGATCATTGTGTCAAGGGTTGATTCTTTTTGAATCCTTTTAAGGGGTAAGATGGTTGTCAAGATCTTGACAACCTTCAACCAAATAATTAAACCAAACCATGTGAAAATTTTAGAGAAATGAACTATCCAAGATGTGTACTAAACATGAAATGATATACTTATCTCATAATTATAAAACACCACTTTTATTTATCATCTATTAAACTCTTTAATTAAGTTAATTTATTTTTAAAACTGTTTTCAAAACCACCCCCTCTTTTAGTATATTTTATTAAAAATACACACTCAAAACCTATTAACGCTCCTTGAGAGATGACCTACGGTCTTCCCTAGACTATAAATAAATCTTAAAATCATAACCAATTTGACATGTCATGACAATGCGGTCACACACAATAGTAAATGGTTAAATAAAATAAAGGTAAAACACCAAGAATAACTTTGAATACTCTTATCCAGATCACCTCATGTATGAACTAACATTTTTTGACACCTCCATTTACATGATATTATAAGTTTTAAAAATATAAGATAATAATAGGTAGAGTATACCAATATACCTAGTAGGTACCTACCCCAACCACTCATGTGTCTAGGGAATATAAATAAAAAGAAATTAGTGAATGAAATATATAAATATTAACTGATTTAGTATAATAAATTAATAGAACATTAACACAGGTATCTCCCACACAAGTCATACACTACACTATCTGCATCACTAAATTTGTTCCTACATAAACGTATCATGTCTACCACTAAATATCACTATCCAAACAACTAATGATAATATAGATACAACCCCAATAACTATCTGTCACTATAACATTGAACATACATAAACTTCTTCTAATAATACTACATGGTAGTATAACAACAACAAAAATAACAAGAATAATAATTGTACCTGTTATGGGAATACCAAATCACTCATATCACATTAACATATTGTAATACCACATTCCTTAAATAAACACATCTTCAATCTACCAAATTTTTTTCATGATTCTTTAATATAACAAAAAAATAATATAATTTATAATATATATCAAATCACCACATCAGCCACAATGTATAACCATAATTCATATCCTTATAATAATCATGACACATCAACTAAATCAAATTCCTTTATCCTTAATTTATTTATCCCAACTTCTACACTAACATCCATATATCCATTGGATAAACACCTTAACTTTATATATTCATCCATATATTCCTCTCAACTTCCAATCATAACATGTAAATATACCCCCTATAAATTCACATTTACATCACATCCATACCCAACTTTTATCAAATATGATGACATTATACGAAAATGTGAGGTATTATGATTCATATAACAAAAAAATAATTATTTACATAATGTTATCAATTCCATTCCTTCCCATTTTAATTTAACAATCTTCCTATTATCTCTTCCACCATGATTTACCACAATTAATATCCTCTAAATTATTTAATATTATATATAAATTCAATTTCCACCTTCCACACATGCCCCAATAAATTAATATTTATTTTTTACATAAATGAGAATCATAATATTTACACATCAACTAATAAACCAAATTATACAAACATACTAAACTTACTTAAAATAGTAGTTAGAATCTTATACCATATTAAAGTATAATCCTTTCAATTAATTACCTTTAATTTTGTTTCTTGAATCCGAAATTTTTTATTAACAAAAATATACCACCTTCCAATCGTTCACGCATCCCATACTTGAGAGAAATGGAGATAAAAAAGAGTTCATTATGCCATTGAAATAAATAGATCAATGATTCCACCAACCATCCATCCAATCATTAATTCAATGTATCAAATAAATAAATACATTAATAGATTCTATAAATCCTCATAAATATATCCCAATTCAGCATATTGTCTATATAATTTCCTAGAGAGGTTTAAAGACCAAATAATTAGGTTTTGTGTGGTTTCTAATAATTTTAATCTGACTCATCAAAAACCATGATGTGATAACCTCAAAACTAGTGTTTTTTCACCATCTAATTCCCAATAAAAAATAATGGCATGTTTTAATTTATCTCCCCATAACATATAACCACTCATAAAATAAAATATATAACTATATCAACTTTGACATTATGTTTTTTCATAAACATGTTTATTTTAGTTATATCCCACAAAACTATGGAATTAAACCATGAAATGTTCCCTTTCATGAATTAACTAGATGAATCATAAAATTACATTAAAATATTCGATGACATGTTTTGTATGAATCATGTCATGTTTTATTGATCCATAATTTGATTAGCTACTTCAAACCGCACCAAATAATTATGACATTTAGAACTCTCCATGATGTGTTAACATAAAGAAAGATGTGTTTAAGAAGTCATGTCAACCAGGAGAATCATAAATATGATTCATCTATAATTAATAAAAAAATTAATGTAATTATAATTGTTTGGAACTAACCATGATATATTTTACACTAAAAATGACATGGTTTACACATCAGTTTAATTTTTCTAAAAAAATCAACATCTCATATCCTCTATTATTTTTAAAACACTCCTAAGATTCATATTGTAAGATAGTTGAAAAAATTTGTGTCACTTTATTTGATACCTTATCAAGAATTAATCCTCAGAAATCCAAAACATATAATTTAAAATAATAATCAAAATGGTCAAAAATTATACTCGAATGGCCTGAAGGCCTTATTTTTTATTTTATTATAGATAATCCCCATTTTAAGGGTTGAAGGGGAACCCGTACATGACCTGTAGGCCCAAGGCACAAGGCCCGACATGACTCGTAATACATGACCCAAAGGCCCAGAGACATACCATGCCCAATACATGACCTGTAAGCCCAGCCCACTAGAACTGCCCCTCCCTAACTTCTAAATCACTGATTGCCTTTAGCTCCACACCTGCATTGATGATCGGTTAGCATTGCCCCGTACAAAGCTGCATGGTGCCTGGTCCTGATGTTGGTTGTCATACCCTCTCATTCTTCCAATCCGGTTAGCTCTGCTTTTGGTGACTGCTATTGGTGCTCTGATCCTCATCTGGGGCCTTCTCTGTGTGAACTGGGCTACTTCATGGTCTTCAATGGCCCGAAGGCCCTGTGGCCCGAAGGCCTTTGATGGCCCGAAGGCCCTGAGACCCATAGGCCCAAACCGGTGGCCCGAAAGCCCAAATCAGGTGAATAGTCTGGCTGCTACAGTAACAAACAGTGTCTGCTACAATACTACTACAGTATCCCGAAAATTCGCCTCTACCCGGTTTTGAACCTGGGTCTCTTGGATGCCAAGCAGGAGCCCTTACAACTCGAGTACGGGCTCGTTGGCTGGTCAAAAATTAGAACAATAAAATTAGATACCTATCGAACTCATTTATCTTTAAAAATATCAACCTCATCACTTCAATTAGAGGGTTAAAAATGAAAATATTTAAATTCATATTTAAACATTCACTTCTTGTTATAAGAAATAAGGTTAAAAACTCAATATATTAATATTTCATCTATGAACACCACTCTTAAGTACATTTCTCTAAGACACTATGCCTCTACACAACATGAAACAAAATAAATGACTTATTAATGAAACAACTCCCAGATATTTTTAAATTCTATTAGTCACATAATAAAAGACACATATTCTTTAACATAAAGTTATACTAAATCAATAATATGGTAGTATTCATGGTGATACCTCTGAAGCTATGATACATGGAACACAATGTGAACTCACACCAATCTAATGGGAAGTTTCAACTGATACACCACTTCACCCGCATAGTCCAAAACCTAGAAGGGTCTAACAAAACTCATAGAAATCTTACGACCCTGACCATAATTGTGTTGCTTATGATGAAGTTAAACTTTAAAAAACACATGGTCACCAACCACAAACTATAATGGCCTCATAATTTGATAACTATATTATTTCTAATGAATCTAGGTATTTCTAATTCTCAGTAAAATCATTTATACCTTCTTTGTAAAATCCAACACCAATTCTAGTCCAGCAATTGTTATCTATCCAATTTCAATCCAATAAAAAGGAAATTTATGATACCTTAAATAAAATTCATCAAATGGTTTTATTATAATAGATAAATGATAATTTTTAGGTTAAATCAATCAGAAGAAAATTTTTATCCCATGATTTTCCAATTTCTAGAATGAATACCCTGAATATATCCTCTATTGTTTAAATCATCCTCTAAATTGGGTCATTCATCTATGGGTGAAATAGGGTGCTAAGGAAAAAATGGGTACCAAAGGAATTTTGTAAAACCTTCCACATTCATGTGAAAAAATGAGGATCACGGTCAAAAATAATCATTCTCATAAATCTATAAATCTTTACAACTTTCTCCATAAAATGTATCTCCAAAACAGCAATCAAGATTGATTACCTAAGTGGTAAAAAATGAGATGAGTTGATCATTATATCAAACATGAATTAGATAGAGTAATAAACATTCTATAATTCCCTGAGATTTGATGAAATATTGTTTTCAATTAAATTTAATCTCATTGATTACTTTCGTTAAACATAACTCTAAGTTTAAACAAACTCTGATATATTATTAAAATATTATTACGTGACCATTATAACCTAGACGATTATAAATAGGATTAACTAATTTATGATATATATTTATATAATCATACTAAATATAATTTCATTGATTAATTATTAATAAAAAAGTACTTGATTTTTAATAATGTTATTTTATGCTTCAGAAAATCATTTTCTTCAGAAATGATTTTATTTTATTTTTGTGAGAAAATATTAAAATTAATTTCTAGAAAATTTAGAAATTATATTTAATATAAATAATATAATTTTTATATTTTTATATTAAAATTTATTTTATGGCTAATTTTAGGGATTTTGCTGAAAAGATTTATTTTTAAATGAATAGAGAAAAATACTGAATTTTATTGAAAATTGTATTTTTGTTTCAAAAATTTAAAAAGTTAAAAATTAGATTTTAAAATAAATGAAAAGTAAAATTAGATCAATTATATTATGAATAATCCAATTAAGTTCATTAAAATATATTTTATGGTTGAATTTGGTATAAAAAATTTCTACTTAAATGAAATTTTTCTAAAATCTATTTTTCGTTGCATTTTTTGAAATTATATTAAAATTAATTTTATCACTTATATAAATTAAATATTTTTAAATTGAATTTATTTTTGGGTTCATAATTTCAAATTTATCCTATGATTTTTTTGTCACATTTTTTCTGAAGAAGTTAAATTTTTTTTTGAATATTAAGAATATCTAGTTTTTATGAAACAAGCTATCTTTTATGATATCTCCAAGACATAAGCATTATAAAAATTTGTGGAAATTATTTAATTACTCAAGTATGATAAAATAATAAAAATATATTATAAATTTAATTAAAAAAATATAAATTAAAATTTATTCTATGATAAATATGAAAATTATTTTGAATATCGACTTAGAGCTTGGACATCACTAGAAAAGAAC
The DNA here is from genome assembly GCA_963277665.1 of Viscum album. Taxonomy (NCBI): domain Eukaryota; kingdom Viridiplantae; phylum Streptophyta; class Magnoliopsida; order Santalales; family Viscaceae; genus Viscum; species Viscum album. The sequence continues at coordinate 1,252,565,072 of OY728135.1, read as the reverse complement.
AATTTGGTACGCTAAAGATAACATTTGATATGGAATAAGTCCTTGATCAAATTTTTTATTACATATTAAGTATTATAGATGATTTTTATTATTATAAACTAATTATGGATTTATATATCATGTGTTTTATCCAAATGCTTGTGAAATGCTTGTGCAAGGCTGAAAACGTCAAAATGACATATTAAATAAGTTTTAATGACATAGATATAAGTTGAAATAATTGTTGAACAAATATAAATGAATATTTCAAAAATAATAAAAAATTAATTATGGTAATTTATTTATAATTTTTAGGTATTATATAAATTCCTTAAATTCATTCACAACACCAACACAACATTTTTTTTAATTAATAGAAAAGTATTTTAAAATATTTTAAAAAATACTAAAAATAATATAATTTGTAATAATTAATCTATCACTTGAGTTTTATAGACACATAAAAAATTTTAGGGAAGTTTTAAATTATTATATTTTATATTAACATTTTTCTTGATGTATTTTATGTCAAATTAAATGAATAGTGTCAAAATTGACATTAATGATATTTTATGAAAATAATATTTTATTAAATTATTTAAAAATCATAAAGTCAGGAAATAATACAAGGATAAAATGGTGTGGTCTAAATTTTCATAAAATGGATATTTATGGATGAATATTTACCTTATAAGTAAAAAATTATAACCCTTAAATATGAAAAAATGTGTTACCATAATTAAAATTCAAATTGGTTAACTAAGGGTTAATCAAAATGATAAGGTTTATAATTGTACCAAAACTTGTCTAAATTATATTATTTAATGGTATTAAAACCCTATATTAACTTATATTCCAATCTATGACCAATTTGATTCACATTTATGTAAAATTAATTTATTATAATTCAATATTTTGTAATATTCCAAAACTACCCCTCACCTCAATTATAAAAGTGCACCTCCTCCCTCACTTATTCACACCACTTTTAGCCTTATATCTTTAAAAAAATATACCAATTTACTTCATAAACTTCTTTATACACATTATATATGTTATTTTATTCCGAAAAGACAAACCCTAAATTACTTTATAGGTGATCTGAAAGAATCATTTCAAAGAAGAGGTAATAGACTTATCTAAACATCTTCTTTTCTACTCTTCTTTACCTCCTATAAATCTATGGTGTGTTTCATAAAATAATTAATTCAGTATCATAAATTTTCTAAAATGTTATTATTATATTTAAAACATCATTATACACTATCTATACAATCAAACGATAATTGAAAGTATCCCTCGTGCATATATAAAACTTACCATCTCCATATAACGATACAATTCATTTTTCATCACCATATTTTATGGATGTGTATTATGATGGGTTTAATTTTTAAATATTATTTTTATGAAATAATTATACTTCTATAAATATAATATCATATATACCTATTTACCATCCAATCCTTTTGAAAATGATAATGTCGTTTGTGTGTACATGTGGGCTACCACCTCCATGAAGTGATGTGATTTGTTTTCCATTTATATAATAATTGGATGGTAGTAAGGTTGTATTTTATGAATATATATGACTTATATTATATAATAATTATTAATTAAATGATAATAATCATTTTTCTTTCTTTTGTTCCATCCATCGAAAAATGAACACAATGTTCATGCGTACGTATGGCCAACCATCTTCATAAATAGTGTAATTCATTTTCTATATCTAACTTTAATGGATTAATGTAAATAAATTTTTATATTATATTTATATTATGGTTAAAATTATGGATATTTTTGTAATCATTATCAAATTAAAATGACCAACAATAAAAAATCAAAACATACATGAAAAACAAAGTAGTTATTAAAAAAACATAATTATAATAAGGAACTGTTAATAAACGGGTAATAAAACTCTATAAGTAAATAATATATGGTATGATATATATATATATATGTATGTATTTATTGTTTTGTAATATATTTATAATAAACCTATATTTTTTATATAGGAGGTTCCAACAAGTATGAAGGAATTCAGATCAAAGGTAGAGGTTTTAATTCATAATCTCATCAATATTCTGAATAATTTATGTTTAAGTCTCCACTGGGGTATTTTTTTCCATATCCATATTCTACAAAAAAAAAATTAAATAATATTTTTATCATTATACTACGATTTTTTAATGTCAAGTTTACCCATGTTTTACATTTTATAAAATGGGTTGAGGAAGACTCTTCCTTCCCATGATCATGATCTGATAGCGATCAGTAAGGAGGTTGAATGCATGGAGGCTAGCTTGGAAGAAGAATGGGATGAAAAATTATTTGATGAACTAAGGGATAAGATGGGTATACTCACTGATATTCTATTAAGGAAGGAGAGGATTTCGAGAGAGGGATCTCGAGTTAGATGTCTTCGAGAGGGGGATCAAAATACTGGATATTTTTACGCATGCATAAAAGAGAGGTGTCGAATTCACGGGCCAAATATTATTGGATAGGATAGATGATACTCCAACGACCGTGATGAAGTTGTGGAAATTCCAAAAAAACACCAAATGTTTACTAGAAATACCTAATCCTAACATGGAAGATGGATATCTGAGTGAGGAAACATAAATGTTTGAGGACATTCCAAGCAGTGTTATAGAGGAGATTAATGAGTGCTTGAGAAGGCCTCTAGAATAGGATAAAGTGTGAGAGGTGGTTTGGACATTGAACCCAGAAAGTGAACCAGGGCCGGGAGATATAACTGGTTCTTTTTACAGAATTTCATGGGATACTGTCAAAACAGATGTTGTGAGAGCACTGCAGGATTACTTCCATGGAGGGAACCTTCCGCGCATAGCCAGTGAAACCAAGATGGTTTTGATCCAAAAGTGTGTAACCCCAATCCTTTGAGAAGTACCGACCTATAAGCATGTGTAACATTACATACAAGTTTTTAGATAACATAATTAATAAAAGGTTAGCGTCTCACTTAAATACATGGATGGCAGCAGAGTAGCATGACTTTATCAAAGGTAGAACAATTCAGGGTTCGATTGGCGTGGTGAAAGAAATTTTTAATGGGATCAAAAACAAGAAATTAGGGAATAACTTGGATATCAAACATGACATGAGAATGTCCTATGATAGGATGGAATAGAACTTTATGTTAAAGGTTTGTTCTTTTATGGGTTTCTCCAATTGGACCTATGGCCTATTATTCTATTGTTTCAGCTTGGCATGGATCTCCACTTCATTTATGGGTAAGAATATCGGGTTTTTCAAGGATTTTAGAGGTCTTAGGAAAGGGGATACCCTATCCCCCACTCTATTTATTCTCTCTAAAAATGTTCTTAGCTACTATATTCAAAGGGATCTGTGCAAGGGAAAAGGTATTCCATATCAGGAAAGGCATGCTACGAAGGGTATCTTGCACTTGATGTTTTCAGATGATACTATTTTGTTTATTAATGGTAGTAGGAGATCATTGAATGTTATGAATGGTTTTCTAGGGTAATATTCTAAATGGAGTGGGCAGGTGGTGAATAGGGATAAAATACTCCATTATTTTTCTAAGAAACTCTCAGAGTGGAGGGCTAGGACTCTGGATGACACCTTGAATATGAGTAGAGGTTCCTTCCCCATGGAGTACCTTGGAGAATCAGTTAGTCTTAACTCCCTTCGCATTCATCATATTGATAAGATTGTGGCAAGATTATAGGGTAAACTTTCAATGGTAAAAACAGGTTTCTATCTTATGGAGGATGCATTACTCTGGTAAATAGTATTTTTGTTTCTATCTCCATGCATCTCCTGTCCACCTTGAAGGCTCCCAAAAGTTTAACTAAAAAACTTGAAAGGATAATGGTTTCCTTTATATGGGATAAAAATATGGAAGGAAGAAACCACTGGGTGTAGGGGGATCATATAGAAATATCAATAGTTGAAGGGGGGATCAACATGCGGAGTGTCTCCTCGACTATGAAAGGGATGCATGCTAAACTTTCATGGGAGGATATGGGAGGAAAAAATCTATGGGGGTGATTATTCAAGATAAATATGTCCTAGATGTGTCAGTGAAAATATTTATTCCATTAAAGATATGGATTTTAATCCACCCATATACAGAGGTTTCGCATCCTCACACCAGTTGGATGATGGGGAGAGGAGATATAAAATTTTGGCATCATGATTGGGGGGGGAGGTAGGTTGTGGTTTCAAGGTTTCCCCACACCTAATATTTGTTTTAGATAATTTTGAAGGTATCCAAGTTTTCTTTAGACCATACTCGATGATAATATACACACCAACTTCAATGAGATTGTTCTTAGCGAGGATCCTGAGAGACTCATCTTCACGTGCTCCACGTAGGGTGAGTTCTATATTAATGCCTATGTTAGTGTGAGGAGGGAACCAAATACTGGTGACCCATGGGGGGATAAATTGTGGTTCAAGGGGATTCTCCCAAAGTTTAACTTCTTCCTATGGAGAGTGAGGAATAACACGATTCCCACTGATGATAACATCCAACGTATGCACATGACCATGGCCTCCAGATGCTGGTGTTGCAAAAATTACAAACAAGAAACGGTAGAGCATCTCTTATTCGAAAACGAATGGGCTCATTAGACATGGAAGGCATATAAATATTTCTCAGGGTGGCATGATCAAGGAGGGATATAGGAGATCATAATCAATTGGGGTTTTAGTAGTGCAGGTGAGCATGGTCCTGAGAGGAAAGGATATGTTGTCATCCTTGTGGTGGGAAGTTGGATTATTTGGAAATCTAGGAATGAAACTATATATAAGAGTATCATCAAAACTAGAAACGACATCAGATTAAAAATAAAGAACACTTTGGTGGACTTGGTCAGTGTGTGTATAGAATGACAAGGAGCTCCGTCAGTTAGGCCTCTTAACCTAGGTGTGTCCAACCAGACAGGGAGAATGGGATTGGGAAATTGGGTATTTTGGAACCCCCCCTAAGAAGTGGTTTCAAACTCAACAAAGATAGGTACCTCTTGAGGTTGGATATAAGATGTGTTGGGGTTATTAGGAACTATATGGGATTCATCATCGCTACATTATCATCCTTTTATGGTAGAGGTGATTCTCTTCAGGTCAAGGCAAGGGTGATGGTTAGAAGGTTAGAGTTAAGTGAGCACAGGTAAATCAAGCTGAAGGTAGTGTAAACTGATTCCTTGATCCTCTACAAAGCACTATTAGGAAGTTGAATTTGTCACTAGAGCATTAAATATTATATCCTCAAGTCTAAATAATTCATGGGTTCCCATATAGAGATCACTCACACATGGAGATAGGGGAATAAGGTGGTCGACTTCTTAGAATCTCAGGCTTCCTCAAACCAAAATGTATCCCTCTTCCTTAACTTAGGATCATTTTCATCTAGTGGTGTCAAATTTGTTATTAATTAGGTCATGGGGATCCACTACTTTATACCTTCATGAGGTACCTATTGTGTGTTGTGTTCTGTGAGTTTCCAAAATTAATAAAATGTTAGTGTTCATTTATTCATAATGTAAACATATTATGCATGAATCTAATTTCATGTTCATGATTTTTTCTATGGACCTGATTTTCATGTCCATGAGTTTGTGCAGGGAACTGGATTTCATGTTCATAAGGTCATGCATGGACTTGGTTTCATGCCCATAAGTTTATACAAGTGCCTATTTTCCATGTCCTTAACTTAATGATTGAAAATATTTTTATTTATACATATTCAAAAATTTATAATTTTATGTGTATTCCATAATTCCATTTCTTATGAAAATGGTATGCTCTCATAGCTCATTTTCTTTGATTCTTTTATGATTCATATCATATGAACTGTGAAAAATTATTCCATGACTTAAGATTGTGATCTATGATATATACGGTGTGGATTTCAAATTTTTATCTCATTTTCCCATACCCTTAAGATTATGTTATACTTTTGTCACCATTGATATATACCTTATTTACCCTTACTGAGCATCTACGATCACTTTTTCTAATTTTTCTTTTTAATAGATTAAGAAGAAAGGTTTTAGAAATGATATGTATAATAAGGCTGCTAGTTATGATGAACTTACTAGGAGATGATATTAATCATTTATGAACCTGTTTTTTATGTGTCCAATCTTACAAAGATACTATTCATATACAATTCCTTCATGAAACATTATGTTATATACTAAATATTCATCTAAAAATTGTGATATCTATGTATGAAAGTTCAAGGTCGATATACCATCAATTCATGAGGTAAACTAGTTAAACATTTCATAGTGATTCCTTCTTACTTACACTTGAAAACACTCACTTTTTGTAACTGGACAACTAGAAATTGATACTCAAAGTTCACTTTCTAATAGGTAAGACACATGAATATTAATATTACCGGTAATGTTATCATCCCAATTCACCCTATATAATTCTTCAAATCATAATACATCCTCCAAACACTCATATGTACTATTTTATAGTGATTTTTGAAACTAATTTAAAATGGGCTCTTGTATTCTCTAAGGAGCATACAACTTATGATGAAATAACAATCCATATTCTTTATATTTCATCCAAATACCATGATATTATCTATTGAAAATCATATCTCTCCACATGTCATCCTCAAGGTCTACCAAATTATACTATTCCACCTACTGAATCAAAGGGGAATAAACCATCTTTTAATATAGACACCCTTCACCACAAAACTGATTTAAATCCAAATAAAAACCCACAATTTTTTCCATTATATTTTATTGGCCATTTTATTCCCTAGAAACATCACTATAGACCATCCTTATCAATTCATTTACAACCACATTATATTTTCCTAGATTATACAATATTTTGAAATCATAATCCTGAAGAAACTCCACACATATCCATTGAATAATGTTCAAATCCCTCTGTGAGAATATATAATATAGGTGTTAGTGGTTAGTGAATACTGTAATAAGTTCTATAAGTTATTAATGTCTACAAAAAAATATGAGGAAAAAATATTTATACCAACATAATATCATGAGTACCATAATTTCATTCAAGAGTTCAAAAATTCCTAGACCCATATAATATAATCACTCTTTCCATCATCAACATGATCATGGGATATGATGTCAAGAATCATAATAAAACTCAAACATAGATCATTTATTAGGTAAATTAATGATAGGGTAACCAATCAATTTCTCCTTTAAACACTCAAATTTTTATTGATAATGTAGAGTAAAAAATAAGGCTTAACCCTTCACGGTCAAAGATATTGAGGCTGTTGAATTCTAAGAGAAATTGGATATGGAAATATGATAATATCTAGCTAAAACAAGGAAAATATATGCCTAAAAAATATTTATCACTCTCTAAGAAACAACCATATCAATTTTTTATTGATATATAACTTCTTCTAATTACGAAACATTATGAAAAATATAAAATTATCCTACCCAAAAATAACAATTTTACTTATTCTCATACAATTAGTGCTAATGGATAATCTATAATAATACCTAAAAATGATCTTCATACTCCTTCTAGGTCCTCATATAAACTAATATATAATTGATAAATTCTGTTAGAAAATGGTTAAGATAAGTCTTAAACACCCAATTTATCAATCACATTAACATCTTGGGTGGAATGGAAACCCCAAATATAATCACTATATACTCAAAAATATCACAATGAAACTAAAATTTAGTCTTCTAAATATCCATATCATTAACTCTCATGTGATGGTATCTCAACCAAAAAATATATCTTTGATAATGAACTTTCTCCATTTAGTTGATCATATAATCCATCAATCCTCAATAGTGAATATTGATTATTCGTCATCACCTGATTTAATTTCATATAATCAATTCATATCCTAAAATTGGCACCAACTTTCTTAGAAAGAAATATTAGATCTCCTTGTGGAGATACACTAGGGTGAATGTTACTCCAGTGTAGTTTGTAAATAATTTTAATCTACAGCTCATAAAGTTTGGTAGGCACCATCATAAAATATTCCATTGATATTGGAGACATTATGAGATATTGTTCAATGAAAAACTATACCCCCTCTTTGATGGTAAACTAGTAATAAAAATAGGGAAAACATTAAAAAAATACCTTAACACCATTTTAATATCCTTCAACTCCACTTCATTCAAACAAATAAATAATCTTTTAATTTCTGATGTAATGATTTGGGGTTTAACATAGTGAAAACCCTCCCCCCATTATCTTTTTTGGTGAATAACACATGATCCTCATTTATATCAGAATAAATCATCCATATTCAATAGTAATGATTATAGGATTACAAAAAAAATCTATGCCATGTATGAAATCATATGGTTTCATATATAATAATACTAGATCCCATCTCATATGGTCATCTCTTGTCACCATTAGAACCTCACAAAATACTTCAACTAACCTCAAATGATCTTCCATTGGAGGAAATAACCCGAGAGGTTGATGAGTCCTCTTTATGGATATCTCTAGTCATATTAAAAAACTAGTATAAATAAATGAATAAGATATACCATGATCAAATAAAAAATAATAAATATTCAAAGTTATACAGATCGTACATCCCACCAACTTGACTCCTCCAATCTTTTAAACATTTATTACATGAAGTTTTCTATGCCCAACTCCACTACCATGTTTTTTTACCCACCTTCCTCATCCTAAACTGTGATCATCCCCATATAAAATAGGAAAAACTATATTTTTAATATGAACTCCACCACCACCATCCTTCACCAAGGTTTTATCTTTTCACTAGTGTTACATCTATAAAAAATGTCAAGGTGGATATTGTAGTTGTTGGGGAATCCCATCCTCTATCACACTACACTCTGAAAAATATTTATTCCCATGGATTATTCTCAAAAATAAACCTATCACCTATTCCTTTCATTATATAACACTCAAAATATTCAAAATTTATGATAGATAGAGAAATCTAGACCTCTACATGAAATAATTTTATTTCATCCAATTAAACATTGCCTCTAATGACTACTAATGACTCTAAAATTAATTTATTCCAATGGGTTAAAAATAATGATCCCATTGGAATTGTTGTAGGAGTTGTATTTTTCATCAAAAATTTCATAAGAGATTGAGATTTAAAATTGGGCAATTTTTGAATTATTTTAATAGTTATAAAATATGAAATGACGTTTAGAGAAGAAATAACTTTTTTTAAAACATGATTTTTCTATATATATAGAATATTGAGAAGACTGTGGAAAATATATAATTTCTACATGAAGAATGCTGAAAGAAGTTTTTTAGGAGGATTATTACATATTGTACTTATTATTTTATTAATTACTTATAAAAAAATATGTGATAATCTTGAATAGTTCACCCAATTAGCCTAGAATAATCAAGGACCAAGGTGAGGGTTGTCTGGTCCTATCTAGTTAAGGTGGAGCATAGATAGGTCGTAGCCTATGCATAGGCTAGAATGGGTGCACATGGGGAATCACACACCATGAGTGGTTTCTATACTGTATGAAGAGCAAACCCAATGCTCATGGTTGAGCAGTCTATATAGTGTATTGGCTTATTAAAAAATTCATATAACATCATTGGAATAGATGTGAAAATCTACCAGGATCAATACCGTTACTTAATATTAAATGAAAAAGGCATACCATCATGCTTAATAAAATCATTCCACACAATATATTTATCCTTGGGTAATTGGATTTTCAGTTTAAATGAATCAGCCTCACATCTGTTGTGAATACATCAACTCCATGGGATGAGCTCAAATATACATATTTATAGATGAAATCATCATGCATAAACATGTAACAACTATATACAACAAATTTTATTATGATGATGTTTTTCAATACTCTAATGATGACTTTTACAGTGACTGTATGGGAGGTAGTTTAGATGAACCATCATGGTTGATGCAATGACTATGCTTCTCATGGTCGATACTTTGACTGTGAGGTGGGGTGAGTTGAACTAGCCAGATTCTAACTGACCACATAAAGGCAGGATGGATCAACCATACATCTTTGGTATAGATTGACCATGATGTATGAATGATAGATCAGCCCTGAGCCTCCAACCTACTATAAAAATATTATGATCGAACATGAGTGAAGAATCTCTCAAAAGACCTACCATGAGAATCTACCTTAAGGTTTAATCGACCACACAATGAAAATGGATCAACCGTGAGGTTCACATGTCTTACAACAAGATCATATGATCAACCATAGGACATATTTGTCTACCATATTGATAAAATAATAAATAAAATATTTAAATGATATCATATTAATGATATATAGATTATCTAAAATGAGTTGATACAGGTGTACATAAAAGAGTGTGAGATGCTCGAGATGAGTTCATCCAGGCTTCATGACGGTAAATGAGAGTTTCAATTTCTATGTAAGGGTTAGATGTAGAAAACCAAGTTATGTAAAGGTTCATGCCACATGATGTAAATGAAGAAGGTTGGGTAGTGATTTCATGTTGAACCTCCATTAAATCTCTGAGCACACCTTGAGTGAAACACGATGTAGGAAAAAGACATAAAAACTGCCATGCATGTTTTCCAGGAACTTCAGTTCTGCCTATTATTGCATGAAATATCCTACATGATGCATACTGATGATCTATTCAAAGAAAGATCCACAAACTACAAAGTTATTAAGACATGGTCACATTTGTTATGAGTCATGCTTCCATGCATGTGACAGTTTTTCAAATGTTTAAAATCCCACTACCACAGATCCATAAAAGGTATGCACCAGCTTTTATCAGTGCTAAACAGAAAGCGTTGTTAAAGGGTTGATTTATTAGCACTATCATTAGTGCTCATAAAAGTTTTTAATAAAAAATACTATTAATTTATATATATTATTATATTTCTTTTCAAAAATAATTTTTATTTGTATACATTAAATAAAAAATGCATGTTTATAATTAATATATTGTTTTAATAATTGAAGTATATATATAATGTTTAAAAAATATTTCTAAGATTATAAATAAATAATTATATATTTAAATAATTATAATATTTTAATAAATTTCAGTAAATAATAAATATATTTATAAGATTTATTAGATTTATTAGAGTTATTATATTTATTATATTTATTATATTTATTATATTTATTATATTTATTAAATTTATTAAATTTATTAAATTTATTATATTTTTTATATTATTATATATTTTATATTTTTTTATATTTTTTATATTTTCTATATATATAAATACCTTTTAAATATATATATATATATATAATTATAAATAAATAAATATATGTTTCCAATGAATTTGGTTAATAAATTTATTGATGTGTGAGTATAATTGACCTGCATATATGTTATGTATTCAACATGAATGTTAATTTACATATTACACCCTTCTTATTGTTTATGTTATCCATTTATGATGACTCATTTTTTATTATCTATACTTTATTAGGTATATTATTCATTTATGCTATACCCATGACTCTATTATGTTCTAAAAATACTTATAAAATTATAATAAATATATTTAAGTAATAAATATATTTACTTTATTTATATTTATAAAAGTTTAATTATATATAAATACTTTTAAAATATATTTATTTGTAATTATAATTATAAATATATATATATATTTAAATAATTAAAAAATTACAATAAATACATCTATTATAATTATATATATATAATTATTTACAAATATTTACAAATATATATTTATTTATTGTTATAATTATAAATATATATATATATATATATGTAAATTATTTTTAAAAGTATAATAAATATATTTATTATACTTATAAAGTTATAAATAAATATAATTAAATTAATATATTCATAAATATATAAAATATTTACAAATAATTAAAAAAATTTATGATTCTAATTCTAAATAAATATAGATATATTTAAATAATTATATAATTATAATACATATATTAATTATATATAATTATATACAAATATTTATAAATAAATACTAATAGTCATAATTATAATTTAAAGAAATATAGATATATTTAATAATAATAAAATTATAATAAATATATTAATTATATATATTTTTAAAATTATAAATATATTTTTTATAATTTTATAATTATATATATATATATATATTTAAAACTATAAATAAATATATATTTATTATAATTTTTAATTAAAAATAAATAAATATTTATTTATAGTTATAAATAAAAATAAAAATATTTTTATTTAAATAATTATAAATTTATAAAAAAATATATTATTATTATTATTATATAATGGTATATATAATTAAATTAATGTATTTAGAAATATATAAAAAAATTGATAAAAAAAATAAAAAAATTTATACATATAAGTATAAATAAATACGTATATATTTAAATAATTTTAAAATTATAATAAGTATATTAATTATATATGTTAATAAAATTTTAAATATAATAATTATATTTGTTATATATTAATTAGGATATGTTTCCCTTGATTTAGCCAAATTTCATTTGATACTTAACTTTTTTAGGGTAGTAATCTAATTCCAATATTTTCATTTAAAATTTTACTAACAATGTTCATTAGGTTCCACCCTCTTGTGTGTCTCCTCCATTGTACTTGGATTACCCTCATGATCAGATTGTGCAGTCAGTCGAATCACCCAACACATTATCCTTCATGAATCTGTTGTGGACAATCACCCTTCACTTCTTAATAAATGAAATATGAAGTAGAAAACTAAATCTTTTTCCCATAATCCATGATATATGATCAGTCAATCAATGCATAATTACAAACTAAATGTTGATACCCAACATAATTGAGATTCAAGAACCTAGAGCTCCACTATGTCATCTTGATGACCTCTATATTGACAAGGAATTCTTAAGGGATTTGATCCCCATTAAAGATTAAATACCAGTTCAATGTAATTGGGAGTAATGTCATTTTTCAACATAAATTTTTTTAACCTATCATGTAATTTTGATTATTTGGGGTTTTTCTCAAAATAATCATATAGCTAATATCTTACATGCTTATCTATAGATATAACTGACGTTATACTTTCAATTTCCAAAATATGTATATATATTTATATCACATAGGGATTATTATTCTATTTAATAATAATTTTTTAATGTCCTTGGAATATAATTCATATTAATAGGTTATAACAGTTTCCCACTATAATGAGAACATAGATATTCCATAAAGATATTCTTAAATCAATATATCCTATATTTTAGATACATATATCTTACATGACATAGATGATGGTTGACTATCAGGTGATGGAGTCTCATATGAAATTGATACATCCTCTTATGAATTTCATAGTTACTGATCTCGCAGAAGAATGGTCCCAAGGAAACATGCACAAATAGGAATTCAACATGTTTTATGTGTAATTTTATATTACTATATGAATTTTTATTTTCCCTAAAACTCGATTTTTTTTTGTTTGACTTATAACTTTTTATTTTATAAAATCATGGCTATTTTTTATTCATGAATATTTTATAAAGTGTCTCTATTGGTATTTATGCCTTTGTGAAAATGCCTATGTGCCTCTTGTATAATGATTCAATTGTTTTGAAATGTTTCTTAAAAATTATATTTTTTCAACTTATGATTTTTTGGTTTTAAATATATTTAAAATGATTTATCACTTTTCATGGAATTAGGTTGCATGCCAACTATTTGTCAACTCAACTGATTGGCTTTCATAAAGGCATGTGAATTTTTTGAAAGCATATTTAATGATGGTTTCATTTTAACAAGGGGTGTGTGATGTTTTAAATGAAAATTTGTAAAATATATAGGGTTTTATTTCATTTTAAATTATTAAAACTACTAGGTCATGAATTTTCCATTAATGCTTTAAAAAAGAAATTGTGGTTTTTTTGAAAGAGTGCATGGAATTTATTGGTTTATTTTAAAAAGGGTTTTTTATTTTAAGAAGAATTTGTGTAAATGGTTGGTTTTTTAATGATATTTCAAATGTGATTTTATAAATATTTTTGAAAGGATATCGAAAATTTAGTTTTTCCATAGTCTTTTATGTTTAGTTTTTTATAGAATTAGGAAAATCAATGCATTATATAGGGAATACAAGTAGATTGATAATAAAACCATGGTAATGTAATGTCACTTACTCTATCCAACCCATTATATATCCATCATGAACACGCTCCTATAAAAGGTGAATTAATTTTTAACCCCATTATAACTTTTAAACCTACTTTTCATTGAACATCACTGACATAGTTTAATTAAGGGGCCCCTGGTTTGATATGTCTATTTAGTTCTTTTCCCTCAGATGGATGCGATTGATTATTAATATGAAATGCGTGATTCTTATACATTGATATTAAAATGGTCTCTTTCTTGTGAGGGTGCTAGAGTTGACATGTGATTTACTACTTATATTATGTTTATTCATGTGATGATTAATGAATTGTTGTTTCTCACTTCCACTTTTTGTCTACATGGGAACCCTTTGAATTAATTAATATGACTAGATGTATACGACACTAGTTAGCTCACACAATAGCTAGTTTTAATTAGTTGTATGGTTTTCTTATTCTATAGGAGTGTCCTAAATGAGGAATGTGTGGGTAAGTCAAGTGTATTTTCTATTTTTTTGGATTCAGCATAGGCCGACAATTGGGCTCATTGTATTGTGAGTAAAAATGAAGGAATAATTGAATTCCATCTATGATTTTGATACATTTCATATAATAGAATTGGAAATGGTAAAGATGGATCTATAAAACAATTAGATTTATCATCTAAAAGAGAAAGTGGATTATTGGAAATTGTGAAAGGTGTATCTAGTTGTAAATGTATTTCAATAATTATAAGGATTAGATTTCAGTTAGATGTTCTCTCCTGTTATAAAGCATATAATAATTCACAAGCTTCTCAGCTTGGTTTCCATTGAGGATTTATTTCTAGAAAAAATGTATGTCATGATTATATTCCTTAATGTGGATTCAAAGAAACATATCTACATATATCAACTATAAGTTTTCATGATAAATAGAATAGAAGGTTCAGTTCTAGTCCCAAATAGAGTTTTTGTGGGATTAAGTAGGCACCAAGACAATGTAACTATAATTTCCATGCTTTCATGGTAGAATTAATGTTCATTAAGTGTAAGGTAAATAATTTCTACTATATGAAGGTGTATTCTAATGGAAGTTTTGTCATTTTACTTCTTTATGTGGATGAATTTCTTGTAGTTGGACCAATGAAGGAAAGGATGGAAGAGTTTAAGATTGATTAATCTAAAATATCCCAAATGAATGACCATGGTTATGAAATGTGGATATTGGGGATAAATATTGAAAGAGACTTTCAATATATTATTTTTTATCCATGGTTAATTTTTATATTAATGTTTTGTGAATTTATTTTAATAAATATTAATATTACTGAATCAAATAGGATGTATATGAATAAAGAATTGACGGATTCTAATCATCTGAAAAAGAGTATAAAGATGGAGTGAAAGAGTTCATCAAGTTTGCAATAGATCATGCATATGAACCTTCTCAAATCCTTTTTCCATGTTTATGGTATTTTTATTCAATAAAAATTAGTCTAGAGGAGTTGGAAGAACACTTTATCTTCCACAAAATAAATCAAAGTTATAAATGTTTGAATAAACATTAGGAAAAAGATAATGTTTCTAGTGGCTGGGATAACACTACATTTTATAGATCATTTGATATGATTAAAAGTGTGGATAATGAAGAAGACCATATCAAGTATGTGATTAAAGATTTTAATGATGGTGAATATCATATTTAGGAAATAACAAGGATAGTGGGGGATAAACTTCGTAGTTTTCCAAAATTCTTTGAGAAGACAACAAGTTCTTCAAAGAAACCACTGTATACTGGTTACACTAAATATATAGCATTGTCAGTCGTACTGAAGCTATATAATTTGAAAGAAGGAAATGGATGGAGTGATTCTAGTTTTACGTAACTACATATTATCTTAAATGACATGCTCCCATAAGATAATAAGCTCTTGAGCTGAACATACAACATCAAATGAATGTTACACTCAATGGGTATGATCTTTAAAAGAATTCACACTTACTCGAATGATTGTATAATATTTTTCAAGGACCAAAAATAACTTATAGAATTCCCAATGTATGGTTCTTCTTGATATGAGAGAGATGAATCTGGTACTATGAAAGTTGTATGGTAATTTCAAATCATTCCAAGGATTAAGCGCCTATATGGAAGTGATGAGACAACAAGGAAATTCACATGGAATACAGATACATGTATTAAAGATTCAAAACTACTTCAACTAGAATACTCTTCTCAGTGGAAGATAATTGATCATGAGTATCATGAATTTGGAAATGAGTTGAGAAACCTTCGTCTTCTGTAATCTAAAGATATAGTGAATCTTTTTGGTTTTCAAATACGTACTCACAGTACGTGGCATGTTATGTTGGTAAATTATTACTTTCAATTGTGGTTATGCATGAAAAAAAATACATCATATTATCTATGCTTATATCAGGACCAAAACAACGAGGTAATTATATTGATTTTCCTTTGGATCCATTGATCGAGGATTTCAAATTACTCTGGGATTTAGGTGTTACATTGTATGATGCTTACAGAAATAAAGATTTCACATTGACAGCCCTCTTATATGGGATGATAAATGAATTTCCATCTTATGGAAAATTTTCAGGATATAGTATTAAAGGAACTCAAGGGTTTATCATTTATGAACAAGGTACACAATTAATTAGGTAGAAACATTCATCAAAAATCGTATTTCTTGGACATGATAGATTTCTACCCCGATGGAATAAGTACCGATCTTGGAGGACATAATTTAATAGAATTTCATAAGAACGTACACCAATGTCTTCACTAAGAGGTGATCAACTATTTTAGAAAGTAAAAGATGTGGAAAATTCTTTTGGTAAACCGATTTTGAAAAACCTTATGAAACCCAGTTGGAAAAAGTAATCATTTTTTTTAAATTACGATAATAGAATTTTCAATATGTGAGACATTTTATTAATTATTTGCATGTTGAAAAAAATGTATTTGATAATTCCATCATCAGGTTTCTAAATTCACTTGAAAAAAATGTATGGAATTAAGGCTAGGTTTGACATGAGAATATGAGAAGATTTGGTGCTAGTGAAGGGTGAAAAATGAACTTTTCTTCCTCCAGCTGCATACACTTTTTCTAGGAATGAGAGATATCCATTTTTTAACTTGTTTATTGAATTAAAGGTTCTAGAGGGGTATTCATAAAATATCATGAACATCGTTTCAATGACCAATTAAAAGTTAAAGGGTCTGAAATCACATGACTTCCATGTTTTGATGAAATATCTAATAACTATTGATTTATGTTTTGTTTCTTCTTCAATGATATATGCAACAGAGTTATGGACCTGGAAAAATTGCCGACTATGGAAGGAGAAATTTCCATATTATTATGTGAATTGGAAATGTTCTTCCTATCAAAAAAACTTTGATATGATGGTTCATTTGATAGTTCACCTGGTGAGAGAGATTCTACTATGTGGTCCTAGACACTATAGATGGATGTACCCCATTGAATGGTATATGAATATTTTGAAAGGTTATATCAAAAATTAAAGTCATCCCAAGGTTGTATTATAGAGAAATATATTGTTGAGGAAGATATTTAATTTTGTAATGAATACATGTCTGGTGTGGAAAACATTGGTTTACCAAAATATCGCCACATTGGGAGGCTTAAGGGTGAAGGAATTTCTGGAAGAGATGTTTCCATACTCAATATTATAGATCAAGAGCATGCCCACCTTTTCATTTTTCATAACATCTTAGAGGTTTCCACATATTTTGAAACCCACAAACAAATTATTATGTATTTGAATCCATCAAGGGCTGAAATATTGATATTAGATACACGTAATAAATATATTATAGGATAGTTTAGGGACCATATTTTTAAGTAGTCAAATAAAAAACTAGATTCAATTTCAGAATGAATTTGATGGATAGTCGGAGGACCAATTTTGTATGTATTATCATACAATGTTTATGTAATTAATGGTTATACATTCTATACAAATGAGCATGATGAATATAGAACCATGAAAAATAGCAGAGTTACAATTGTGATTTAAGTGATGCATGTTTTTGGTTCTAAATATATAAAACCAATTTACATGAATATTTCATACATTGGCATCATCAAACAAATATGGGAGTTTTATTTTACAACATTACTAGTGATGGATTTTCAATGAAAGTGGGTTGATACCAGGAGTGATGTTAAAATAGTTGAATTGTGATTCGCAAAAATTAATTTCAGTAAGGAAGGGTATAAAGAAGAACAGATTATAGCATAATCATAGGCAGTTTGAGTATTTTATGTTCCAGATCCTACAAACTAAAAGTGGTCAATTTTTCTGTTATCGACCAAAAAACTGAAAGGGCGTATGAAAATCAACTAAGGATAACCCATTCATTAGAACGTCATAATCATTTTGCAGTAGTCCCAATGTAGACAGTGTTTTTTATGTCAGATGAGACCACAATGAAGGGATTTGGATAGTCGATAGGGGGAGTAAAATCTCATCATCCATTAGAAAAAGGGAGTTCAATAATCAAGTAATGTTTCTTTTTTAATGTACATTGTTTTACCTCTTGTTATTATCCGTTTTATACTGAATTTATGTACTCTAAATTAAATGTTAAATCACTTATATAGATACTGACTTCTTCACGTGATGGTGCTCCCAATCTCGAGGAACAAGAGGTCTCTCAACCTATTATTTCTCACAGTGAAGAGGAACAATGACCTTTTGTACGTGCTAGTGCTCCCATTCCAAAGGCACAACAGGTCTCTCAATATACTACTACTCGTAGTGCAGAAGAACAACCTTCTTCATGTGCTGGTGCTCCCATTCCTAAGGAAAAATTGGTTTCTCAACCTGTTGTTTCTCCTAGTGCAGAGGTACAATGACCATCTACACATTCGGATGCTACTTCTATAGAGGAATATATTTATGATGTTCAATCTATGGAAATGGTATACCATGAAGGACCGATGACGCGGAAAAAACAAGATCATCGTAGTTTGACGTTGTTAGCAAAAATCAATAAGTCGAAAATCAAAATCATCAAATATAGGATCTGATGGAATGCTTGGGGCCATCATGTTAACCCCAACAAGGCCATGTCTAGAAGTTACATTCGAATTTTCACTCAAAATGTGTGTTGATTGATGTAGATTTGTGGAACCATGTTGTTCCCCAACTTAATACACTAATGTGGGAAGAGATTATGGTAAAATTATGATATAATTTCATTATTTTACTAAAAAATAAAATAATGAAACATTGACTTATTCTTCAACATCCATTGTAGAGTGAATTTATAGTAGATGACTCCCACAAGAAATATGCATTAATTTTTTCTAGAAGGATTCATAGAGTACTTTTTACAATTCTAAAAAGACATTATATTAAAGATGTTGAAGGGAAAATAAACTCGTACCCACCACTTATTTATGCAAACCTGATAACCTAAGAAGTTTGGGATATGTTTACTAGTTATCGTGTAGATGTGTCTTTTCAAGTACATTTTGGCTAGTAATACATTTTTTTATGATATGCGTATTCACCAATTTGATTGACAGTTTTTATTTATGAAATAGAAATAGAGTGATGGAAATAAGGAACAAGAAGTAAAACCGGTGTACCCCTACTATAAAAAAGGATGGGGTAGGCTTCAATTAAAAAATCATTATGTATTTTAAATCTACCGTAATAATTTTATGTGACATGAAACCACACCAAAATTATGTTCCTATTTTTATATGTAGATTTATGACTCCAAATCAAAATCCAAATCCATCCCACACCATGTGTTATGGAAAGAGGCACGTGTAATTAAATATGGGATATTAATATATGAAAAAACATAAAGTGTGGGAAACATGTCTAAGTCTTACATAATAAAAAATATATTTTTCTTTAAATCTATATTAAAAAATAATGATAACTTATATTTCTATATTTTCTATCTGATATATTAATAGGAATTAAAAATAACTGTACTAGATGAACACATACTATCAGTAGCCTTGAAACAGCTAGAACAGTGTGTCAGTATTAGAGGTGAGGGTTTTGGGGTGACACCCCAAATATATTTTTAGAAAAAAAACAAAAGGAGGATCAAATGGAATTAATAAAATAGATGACAGAAATAATATATACCATTGAAGAATTAATCCATTGTTATGGAGAGATGAAATCAACTTTGGGGGGGGGGAAGAGAAAAAGAAACTCAAGTACAACCACCACATGGAGACCCCCCCCTACAAGCTATGAGGTGAACCATTCCCCTAAAAGATATGTATTAGTTGAGTTAATCAATGTTTTGATAAATGTTTCTATGAAATGTGAATCAGAAAAACAATGATACCTTTCATGTACTGATATTCTACAAGGTGATAATGATTGTGATTTGTATCTATTAACACCCATCCATCACCTTGTATCAAGAGATACGATATTCAGTATCCAAAATGATATGTTACACAACAGAACACTTCCAACATTACATCCGCGAGTGTTGATTAGCATATCCCATGAGTCGAGTGTTGATCTATCTATTCCAATTCATGAGAAAGATATTCATACGGTCGAAAAATCTATTGGAACATTCATCATATAACTGTCACATCTTTTCAAAAAACATGTCGAAAAAATATTATTCATTTATAATTTATTTTTCAAGATAAACCTTTAATAATTAATGAAAAAAGTTCTAAACTGATGAATATTATTACATAAAAAAGGGAATGGGTTTAAATGAAAGACTGACTGAAAACCATCTAAAGGATCGACTAACTGATCAAAAAGATCTACCAAAAGCACCATTACCCCCACCCATTCTATATCCGCATCTACTATCATTTAAGGTTCTTGTGGATACAATTTTAAAAATTTATTATAATCACATTGTTGATTTTAAAGAAAATATGTGCAGAAAGAAAGATCATGACATCATTGGTGGTCAGAGTGTAAGTGAAATCCTCGATTATGATTGGCTAGGCAGCTCAGTTATAAATGTATACATGAGAAATGTTTTTATGATTTTATTTTCCAAAAGCATATATACTATGTTGATAATTAATAAATACATTTCATATTTTTTTATGGATTTATATATGAAAAATAATTGAAGGGATATTCCCATGAATTTTTTTTGGACTCCTTATTCCTCTCATCACCTCTATAGAACAACCAAAAATAGATACAAAAAAGGATAAAATAGTGATAGGTCTGATAAAATCATTAGAAATAAAAATTTAGGATGATAGACTCTATTTAATAAAAACAATACAAGGGTAAAAACTATACAATTTAATAATATCAAATATATTTTTATTTCTTTCATTACTTATTCTTTTTTTGTTTTTAGGCAGCATTGGATGCTCATTGCGATAAATTTGGATACTCTAAAGATATTTTTCTTGTATTCAATGCATGGATATCCAAAAAACCATCCGAACATGATGGAGTTTATCTATAATTAATAAACTATATCTAATTTTTTAGAACTAAACATCAAGTTATATAATTTATATTATCTTCTAATGAGGATTCTGTTATGATAGGGTGGTGTATCAAAAACATGAAAAATAAGGAATGAGGTCAGGGGATAAGCATGAGAAAGAAGAAAAGGTCTATGATTGGACATGTATCGGGGTATATATAATAATATTTCACTATCAAAACACATATTAAAAGAAATTACTTATTCTCCTCAATGTTTCTACATTTTCCAAAACAAACCAACAGAAAATATTGCGGTTATTATGTTTGTAAATTTCTGAGAGATAACATATTCCATGAACAATCTAGTATCCCTAAAGAGGTATTTTAGAATATAATTACTATTTCATTTAAAATATTTATGAATCCTTTGTGTATTAATATTTTTCTAGTACTACTACGACTATCTAAAAGACTCATATTCACAGGATGATATAGATGTGCTCAAAAACAAATGGGCAACATACCTGATGGAAGAATGTACACAAATAGCATGAACATGCGACTTCCATAGTATTAGTGGATTTTTCATATTTATTTTTAATTTAATTATTTTTAGTATTACTCATATAAGAATTTTTTTCTTATATAGGTGGATTCCACTATTTGAGTTGGGGCGGTTTGTTCAAAACTGATCATGCTCATGAGAGATTGAACTTCGAGGATGCTACCGAGATAATGACAACAAGGAAATTGTTCAAGAATGTATAAAGGTGAATTATTTATAATTTTTCAATTAATTAATTTTTTCACTATTTTACCTATACAAAATTAAATTAAAAGAACAAGTTACTGATATCACTCATGGTGACTCTTTTTATTTAAAATTGGCATTGATTTTAGTACAAAGAATAAGTGAAATACTAAAAACTAAGGAAATACATTCGTATTGTTTTGATAATATAGTAAAATTCTCCATAAGTCTTCTGATATGTGTTGGAATCAATTTTACCTCAATATGATGCATGGTGTGGATGGTGTGACTTTAAGTTTGTATTTTTATATTAAATTGACATTAAATTCAGCAAAAAAACAAGTAACATATTGAAAACTTAGTAAACAAATTCATATTATTTTAATACTTTAGGAAAATGATCCAAGAGACTTTTTCAATATGTCACTTGTTTTTTTGCTGAATTTAATGTAAATTTAATATAAAAATACAAACATAAAGTCACACCATCCACACCATGCATCATATTGATGTATTTTTATATTAAACTGACATTAAATTCAGTTTGTATTTTTATATTAAATTGACATTAAATTCAGCAAAAAAACAAGTGACATATTGAAAAATTAGTAAACAAATTCAGATTATTTTAATACTTTAGGAAAATGATCCAAGAGACTTTTTTATGTGTAGAAATCAACCATACCACAATCTAATGCATGGTGTGACAGATATGACTAAAAGTGTCTATTATTAGTTTAAAATTGAAATTTTAGTTCAAAACTTTTCGATCACTGAAAACCAAGAAAACAAACTCTGATTGTATTCATAAATTAGGTAAAAGATTCATATTCTATTAGGGGCATATATAAAATATTATCATATCAAACCAACGCATGATGTGATTTATATGACTCAAAATACATGTTTCAAGTTTGAAATGACATTTTAGTAAAAAAACACAATTGGCATACTAAAAACTGAGAAAACACATTAATATTGTTTTGATACTTAAAAATGATCTACAAGTCTTTTTTGATTTTTTGGAATAAATCAAACCTCAAAATGATGCATAGTGTTTCCATCATAACTCAAAGTGTCTCTTTTTATTTATAATTGTCATTAATTTAAGTAAATACAACAATTGACATACTAAAAACTAAGCAACCACATTCAGATTATTTTTATATTTTAGGAAAATGATCCATGATTCCTTTTTGATGTTTAATATGAAGCATGGTGTGAATGGTATGACTCCAATTGTGTCTTTTTAATTAAAAATGTCATTGATTTTAGTAAAAAGAACAAGTGACATACTGAAAACTGAGCAAATGCATTCATATTATTTTAATATTTTAGGAAAACGATCCATGAGTCATTTTTGACATGTAGGATTCATCCTCACCTCAATAGGATGCAAAGTGTGAGTAGTAAGACTCCAAGTGTTTATTTTTATTTAAAGATGTCATTAATTTAAGTAAAAAGTACAAGTGACATACTAAAAACTAAGAAAACACATTCATATTGTTTTGAGAAATTAAGAAAATTATCCATGCATCATTTTTGACCTGTAGAAATCAAAGACACCTCAATATGATTCATGGTGTGACAGGTATGACTAAAAGTGTTCATTATCATTTTAAAATTGATATTTTAGTTCAAAAAATTTCACTCACTAAAAACCAATAAAACAAAATATGATTGTATGTATAATTTAGGAAAGAAATTCATAAGTCATTTTTGACATGTATGATGTAGTCTCATGTCAAACCTATGCACAATGTGTTCGGTATGACTCATAATGTGTGTTTCTAATTTGAAATGATATTTTTGTAAAAAACACAACTGGCATAATAAAAACTAAGAAAACATATTTTGATTATTTTTATACACTACGAAAATGATCTATAAGTCAATCTTTACATGTAGTAATTAGCCTCACCATAATAAGATGAAAGGTGTGGCTGGTATAACTCAAGGTGTCTCTTTTTATTTAAAATTGACATTAATTTATGTAAAAACAACAAATGACATACTGATAACTGAGTAAATACATTTGGATTATTTTAATATTTTAGTATAATGATCCATGAGTCATTTTTGATGTGTAGGTTTCAACCTCTCCTCAGTACGATGCACTATGTGACTAGTATGACTCTAAGTGTTTCTTTTTATTTCAAATTGACATTAATTTAAGTAAAAAAGAACAAGTGACATACTAAAAACAAAGAAAACACATTCATATTGTTTTGATAATTTATTAAAATGATCCATGATTAATTTTTGACCTATAAGAATCAACCACACCTCAATCTGCGGCACGGTGTGACTGGTATGACTAAAAGTGTCTATTATCAGTTTAAAATTGACATTTTAGCTCAAAACGTGTCACTCACAAAAAACCAAAAAAATGCACTATAATTGTCTTGATAATGTAGGAAAATGATTCATAAGTCATTTTTTATTTGTATGAAATAATATCACATCAAACTAATGTAGGATGTGATTGGTATGACTTGTAATGTGTGTTTCTAGTTTGAAATGACATTTTAGTAAAAAAACACAACTGGCATACTAAAAATTGAGAAAACGCATTAGGATTGTTTTGATACTTCATTAAAATGATCTATAACACATTTTTTATGTGTAGGAATCAGCCACACCTAAATAAAATTCACAGTGTGGCTGGTATAACACAATTTTTCTCTTTTTATTTAAAATTGATGTCAATTTATGTAAAAACAACAATTGACATACTGAAACCCAAGATATTTCATTTTTATTGTTTTAATATTTTATGAAAATGATCTATAGGTCATTGTTTTGTGTATAAATTATCCTCACCTCAATATGATGTACCGTGTGGCCGGTATCACTCAAAGTGTATCTTACTATTTAAAATTGACATTAATTTATGTAAAAACAACAAGTGACATACTGAAAAGCAATAAAATGAATTTCTATTGTTTTTATACTTTAGAATAATGATCCATGAGTAATTTGAGACAATTATTAATCAACAACACTTTAAAATGACACACAGTATGACTAGTATCACTAAAATTGTATGTTATCAGTTTAAAATTTACATTTTAGTACAAAATGTGTCACTCACTTAAAACCATGGAAACATGCTCTGATTATTTTAATAATTTAGAAAAGTGATTAATAATTAATTTGTGACATGTATGAATTAGTCTCACATCAAACCGATGCATGATGTGATCAGTATGACTCATAATGTGTGTTTCTAGTTTGAAATGACATTTAAGTAAAAAAACATAAATGGCATACTAAAAACTGAGAAAAACATATTTGGATTGTTTTGATACTTTAGGAAAATGATCTATAATTAATTTTTGAAATTTAGGAATCATATTCACCTCAATATGATACACTATGTAGCAATTATAACTCCAAATGTGTCATTATTTAAAATTGACATTAATTTTAGTAAAAGAACAAGTGACTTGCTCAAAATTGAGAAAATGACTTCAGATTATTTTGATATTATAGGACAATGATCCATAACTTATTTTTGATGTGTAGAAATGAAACCCACCTTAATAAGATTCATAGAGTGACCGGTATAACCCCAAATGTATATTATTTATTAAATATTGAAATTTTATTAATGTATTCTTTAATATTAATGTTTAATTTATTTCATTATATTATTTCTAACATAATATTTTTTCTTATATAGGTTTAATATTTTTCTCAAGTTGAGATGATTTATTTGGAAATTGATGCCATGGGAAGGAATTTTTGAGAGGCGATCACAAGCATCAAAATACACCATTTATTGTTTTTCAATTGTTTGTATAATTATATATGTAATTATATAAAAAATTATTTCAAATGTATATAGTAGTGTTTTTTTGTATATTCCACTGGTGGATATATTTCTATTCCCGATGTCACATTAAATGTTTATAGCATCGATTGAAATTACAGTTTTTGGTAGGTTTTTGTTGGGTATGTTGTCGTATTAATAACACATTGCAGCCAACAAGGCCTTTATCAGTGCTATTTTGAGTGCTAATAAAGGGCCTCCATTATCAGTACTATTTAAAGAGCTGATAAAGGGGTCCTTTAACAACAATTTTTTAGTGTTAATAAATGTGGTCCCTTATCAGTACTTTTTTTTAGTGCTGATAAAGGTAACCCCACTTTTATCATCACTGAGATTAATAACATCTTTTTAGAGCTATTAAAATCCATTTTTCATACTGTTAAAGGGAATATATTTAATAGTGTCCATGGATTTTTTAGAAAGTGTACATGATAATTCAAATATCACTTGTGAATAAATGAGCATATTTATAAGGATATTTTAATATAATACCTTGAATCATGTTTTTAATGATCATTAAAATTAATTTTAATGTATTTTAAAAGGAAAAAAATCAATATTTAATATCAAGGAGTTTCCATATTTTTTATGGATATATTATTCAAAATAATTATGTTAATATATATATATATATGTAATTTTTGGACCAGAAAAACATTTTCAAGAATTATGGGTGTATAGATTTGTTTTTTTATTCTATACACCCATTCTAAATATAAGGAATATTATTTTGTGTATTAATTATTTCATGAATGAGGTGTTCATTCTGATCTGGTGGCAGCAAGGTTAGTTTTTTGTTGTATCACTCTATTTGTTCTTGTAGTTTAGGACCTTCCTGAAGAAGAACACATATTTTATGCAGAAGTATCCAGTCATATATTAAAGATTGGATTTACTCTCAAGAAAAGGAAGAAGATTTAATGAACGGGTGGCCCCAATATAAACAACATTGAATCAAATAATTAGATAAATCATTCTATAACCTTGTAAACTAAATTTATGGTTTTGTAACCACTATAATTCTATAGTGATAATAAAATTCATATACTTGAAAATTGTCAGAAATAGAAAGTATTAGGTTTTCACGTCAAGTTAGGACCTTATAGAAATATCTTATGTGTCGTTCCAATTATATATTTCATGAATGTTAGTGAGAAAGAGAAACAAAAGAGTGAATAATGACATTAACCTATCGAAGGGAATAAAAACTAAAGGAATAATTTGTAAAATAAATTAGTACAAATGATCCAACCCCTATCAATGGAATCTTAATAGGATCAGGGTTCTATAATTGGTATGAGAGAAAACTAGGTTTCCCTAATATTCTACTCATCATGGTGTATCATAGAGAATTATAATTCTATGAATATAATAGTTGTGCCCTTTTTCTATGTAAAGAACTTTCATGGGTGGACGAGTCTAATGCTATTATTTATACTATCACAAGTACTTGAAGTGAGTGACGTTTTCATTTTAAGATACACACTAATTTCAAAGGATGATAACATTTACAAAAAAGATAAATCTTGTGATAGATAGAAAATTACTAAATTTTATATTATCATATTTATTTTAAAAAATATACCACAAGGTGATGGGACTACAAACAAATTTGGAAATATGGTATAATCTTGAGAAAATATATGAGGGTAATATCAATATAGAAGAATAAAAGGTGAAAATCCATACATTTTTTTAAGTATATCAGAATAGTTGAATATGAGAATATTTATGATTATTTCACAAGGGTAAATGAAATATTCAATCATATTAGAGGCTTCAGAGATAAGTTGGATGAATATACTATGGTGAAAAAATTAATAAGAAATTTTCTAGATAGATTTAACCCTAAAACCTCATACTTTGAAGAAATTCATGATATATCTCTTGATAAGTCTAATAAAACTGTTTGAAAATATGAAATGAGAAAATAATTAATATTTAAGGATAAGTATAAATATGATATGGATTTTAAAGTGATGAATAAATTAAATATCATTGAAAAACAAGATGATTCCTCAAGTGAATCTGATAGAGGTAATGAAACTGGTGGGGAATATAATAAATTCATGGTGGTATTATCCAAAAATATCAATAAATGAAGAGTTAAATATAAAGGATTAATTTCAATTAAATGTTTTAAATGTGGAGAAATTGGTAATTTGGTTGCATATTATAATAAGAATAAGAAAGTTATATAGTCAGATGATGAATAAAAATATGATAAATCATGATATAAGTCAAACATAAAATCTACCCAAATCTACAGGAAATTTGATGATGACAAAAGGAATACATTGTGAATGAAAAAAAGAAGTATGCTAAGTAAATTGGAAGAAGACATATCTTCCTCTAGTGAAGCGTCTTAGGATTAATGTGCTGGAAAATACACTAACTTCATAGAACATTTTAAAAGAAAAGAGGACACATCCATTAGTAGATAATAAAGAGATTAATAATATTACATGATTTACACGTTTAAGACAAAGTTTTATTTCTATATTTAAGGAAAAAATAGACTTGAGAAGGAAGTTAAAATTAATAAAAACTAGGTTGGTGGACTCAAGAAAATTGAATATAAGATTCACAACAACAAAAAATGAGTACATTAAGGAAATAAAATGTATTATGGTGAATGTGGATAAACAAGAAATGGTAATAAAGGAATGAAAGAAAAATATGGTTATTCAATAAGTATGAATCGATATTTCCCAAGTCTGAAAAGACACTTGGTAAAATGAAACTTGAAAATAGAAAATATACTTAAGTTTGGTTTGAGTCATCAAAGAATATTGAGAAACCTTGTTCATAAACTCAGGTAAAATTTTTTTCTGTGACTTTTAAAAATATTAAATCTTTCTTGACTAAAAATATAGGTTATAAATGTAAAAATAAAAAATCCTAGGTTGATAAAACCCATGGAAAATAAACTTCTATATCAAAGTTATTTTAGATCAGTTATAAGAAGAAATTCCTCGCAAAATCAATGCAAAACAAGAATGATTTTATACCAAAAGATATAGCATATTTCTCAAGAAAAAAAAAGAAATTTTATAGAATTTCTAACTTCGGGGTATAATAATGGTGTTTTGGAACCTA
Organism: Viscum album; assembly: GCA_963277665.1. Taxonomy (NCBI): domain Eukaryota; kingdom Viridiplantae; phylum Streptophyta; class Magnoliopsida; order Santalales; family Viscaceae; genus Viscum; species Viscum album. The sequence continues at coordinate 1,252,535,843 of OY728135.1, read as the reverse complement.
TAAACATAAAAATTATGTTTACTCATACAATATATCTCTCACTTGTAATCATATATGGCCTACATTAAGGGGGAGATACTCTGAAATAAGAAATAATATATTTGGTTTAGAGAAATATGGAAGGCCATTATATGTACCTATTTAGAACATATTTGAGTATCTTGAAGAGATATATGGATAGTGTGAACAAATAGGTCATTTTATAGAAGAGTGTATACTTTTTTAAAGATAAACAATAATATGTTTCAAAAGAAGTAAATCACTTGGTAAAATTAATATATAAAAATATTTGATTGTTAAATTGGATCTAAATTATAGAAATATGAGCATTAATTTGATATTGTATGATGGGTACTAATCATACATGATTGTAGATACCAAACTTTTTAAATTTTTTAAATAACATTATGGAAGGGTAGTGAGTTTTATGAAATGAAATTTCATTAAAAATCATGGCAATTGTATCATCTATAATTAACCTTAATAAACTAAATTCACAAGAGGTTTTATTTGTTAATGAAATTGAGCACAAAATTTTGAGTGTGATTTACTCATGTGATGATGGTAATGAGGTTATTTTAAATAAAAATAATTATCTAATCAAAATATATGAATATGGAATAATCATCACAATATGGGAAATAACTGGTGGGAATCTATCCTAGATTATAGATCCTAGTAATTCATTTAATCTTAGTTCTAAAGAATAAAATTGAATTTGTTACATGTGACTTGGACACATTGGTAAAAATAATCTAAGTAAAATATATAAATTAAGTATTTTAAGATATTTTACACAATTTAGTTGAGATAGAGATTAATTTTGCACAACTTGTAAAAAGGGAAATATGGTTAAAGTAATGCACAAAATAATGGAGAAATAATTAATATGACCTACTGAATTACTCCAATCCGATTTGGCTTGGGCCATGAGACAAAAATTTATAAAGGTTTAATTGTATTTTATCACATTTATTGATGATTATACAAGTATAACAATATTTGTATTTACTAATAACAAGTCTTAGGTAGAGTACATGTGAAGGTTCCGGGCGCAGCGGAAGCGTGGTTGGGACGACACCCAATTTTGATTTTTACCATGATCAATGATTATTCTGGGATCAATGCGATGATGAATTCCAGTCTCCACGTGATATAATCAAATATTTAGATAAAGAAAAAAGTGACCTGAAACCATTAGAGAGGATCTTTCACATCATGTTTATAATTAATTTAATTAATTTCATAAAAAATTAATACTTGTGTATTTGGTATTTTTCTTCATTGATGATGTTGATCATCTGGATTGACCCTTTCAGATTATCTCATTGCGCTTGTAAGGATCCAAACTATAATCCCTCTAGCGGTGATCCACACGTGATCTGATGTCCTCTGATCAACACCGCTCAATCTTCGGGTGCTAGCACGGCGAAGCGAGTGCCTTTTGTTGGTCATTCTTGATTGCTTGTTCTTCGGCCTTGAATAATGTCTCTCATTCTTGAGAGGGGAGACAAGATGATTCAAGATAGAAATTGTTTGGCTCAACAATTCACAATTCACCAGGCATGTGGTATGGTGTATGGCACAATAGGGGTACTTGCCTATTTATATACATGGAATTTCATATTCAATATTTAAATGCATAGAACAATTAAATAAATTCATGAACTTAGAGAAAATCCATGCATTTAATAGTAATATTGCATCATTATTTATAGTGTTCCAACTTGCGCAAAACAGAATTATAAATAAAACTCCACATCACAAATTAATAGCAGTGTTATTTTAATTTGTGCCAACTAGTTAAATAAATATTTACCTTCTTGAAAATAATTATTTTACTACCTGACCAACCTTGGTCTACTCAATCTCTACTTCCATTTATTGAACACCTGAATAAATAAATAAATAAATTATTCTCTTAAATAAATATTTTATCTTCAAACTATTAAATAAATATTTGTTAAATTTCAATAAAATAAAAAAATAAATTTTATTTAATTTATGTGATCATTTTAACTTGAATAAAATTATTACATGGTCTTGAGAATAATATTTATTTCATTAATTAAATTCAAATTGAATTTAATCGAGACCACCAAAAACACTTAGTGTGTGTGTCCCTCTAGGATTCTTTCTCATTAGCATTAGGCGGGCTAGCTTAAAGTCCAAGAGCACTATCTAGCAACGGGTCAAGGAACCCAAGAGAAAGAACGTAAAGTCGCAGCAACAACATCCACATACTAACGCTCACTGTGTAATATAATCCCTTTGTCGCAATATCTCATCAAGCAGGTTTCATGATTGTGTCATCAACTCTTATGCTTGATACGTCGTTCTTTGACTACCTGAAATAAACATGTCGTTACACCATGGACATTGAATTTTCCACGATGGTTCTATTTCAATCAAAGGGATGAGATATCAACTTCCCTAAATGGAAGGGACAAATCCTTCCTCGACTTATCCATTAATAACATGCCACTCATGACGCACCCAACGTACCCTACTTCCTGCCAACTGTCTGTGTGACTGTTTTCTTCATTAAATCAAAGTCCATAAGCCATGACATGTATTAATGATAATCTTAAAGTCTAAGGATCATTACACACGCTTGTAGATAGAAATATCTGATGACACCAAAACATGTGTAATTCCTACTAGGAGGACATTTCTCATAATCATCTATCTTGGAGATTACCTAGTGTGAACTTCATGAGAGAAAGTCTCATCTGCTTATGAGTACTCACACCTGATGGTCTACATGCTATGTGTCCCATCATATCTTTTCATCGAACTGTAAAACTATATTTAAGGATATTATTATAGAATTTCAAGGTTCTCAGCATTATGGGGAACTTCCATGAACTTATTAATGCAGCAAATAATCTACGGCATTATTACATTATTACATTATAGTAACGTAGAAAAATAAAAAATATGTAATAATACATTAAATATCAATGTAATAAAAGTAAAACCAGTTGATTCTAGGACACCAACTCTTACGAACTCCCACTTGGACTAGAGCCAAATACCTATGACTTTTAGTCCACTAGACCTCACACGATGATCATGTTTCTGTTGAGTCAAGGCTTTAGTCAAGGGGTCTGTCACGTTGTCTTTCATGGAAATATTGCTCACTGTAACTTCACCTCTCTGAGAAAAATCCCTCAAGAGATGATACTTCTAAAGTATGCGCTTCATCTACTGATGTGACCTTGGATCTTTTTCGAGATCCACCGCTGTAGTATTATAACAGCACAGGGTATCACATCTATCTCCGGGACTAAGCTTCGCATCCAAACTGCTTATTTATCTATCTTAGAACATGTGATATACTCGGACTGTACTGTAAAATTTGTGACCACACTCTAATTTGAGCTCTTCTAACTCACTGCACCTCCATTCAAAGTGAAGATGTATCCCATTTTCAACTTCATGTTATCTTGATCAGTTTAGAAACAAGCATCTGCATATCCTCTGATGACTAGTTCCTCATCTCCTCCATAAACCGAAAACATATCCTTATTATGCCTCAAATACTTTAGGATAGTCTTGACTGCCATCCAATGGCAGTCACCTGGGTCATCTTGATATCCCCACCTCACTCAATGTGTAGGAAACATCCAGCCTAGAATATAGCATGACATACATGACTGACCCAGTCACTGATATGTATGTAGTACTTTCCATTATCTTTCTTTCATCATGTTTTTGAGGAAACGTTTTCTTGGAAAGATGAATTCCATGTGACGCAAGAAACAATCCCCTCTTGGATTGTTCCATATTTAATCTCTTTAATATCTTATCAATGTATGTATTTTTACTTAGTCCTATCAATCTCTTGGATATATCTTGATGTATCTTGATCCCAAGAATATACGGTGTCTTTCCCAAGTATTTCATGGAGAACCATTGATTCAACCATGCCTTAACATACTGCAAGACTGGTATCTTATTTCCAATGAGTAATAAGTCATCAACATATACTATTAGGAAAACAACTGCACTCCCACTAAATCATTTGTAGAAACAAGGCTCACATTCATTTTTGATAAAACCAAATTCTTTTATGGATTCATCAAAATGACTGTTCCATGACCTAGATGCTTACTTTAATCCATAAATATATTTCTACAACTTTCATATCTTATTGGCGTCCTTTGGAATCACAAACCCTTCAGGTTGTGTCATATAGACATCTTCCTGAAGGTTCTCATTAGGTAATGTTGTTTTCACATCAATTTTTCAAATCTCATAGTCATGGTAAAATGCAATAGCAAGTATAATTCTGAAGGATTTCAACTTAGCAACTGGTGAGAAGGTTTCATCATAGTCAATTCCTTGACGTTGTTTAAAAACTTTTGCAACCATTCGTGCCTTATAGGTACTGACTTGTCCTTCCATGTTCATTTTATTCTTTAATACCCATTTGAAACCAACAAGATTTACATCAACTGGAGGATCTACCAAAATCCAGACTTGGTTTTTGGTACATAGAATCCATTTCAGAATTCATGGATTCTTTCCACTGGGAAACATCTATGCCACTTACTGATTCCTTGTAGGTTAGAGGATCATTATTATCAACTAATAAGTAGTCACCATCCTCGGTAACTATAAAACCATACAATTATGGTTCTCTAACCTCTCTTGTACTCTTATGTAGTACTTTTTTCCCTAGAATATATTTTTCTTCCACGGGGATTTTTGGAATCTGTTCCTATACCAACTCTTGTACACCTTGAGCCTCAACTTCATTGAAGTCTATCTCTCTCCAACTATCTCTTTTAGATATGTGCTCCCTCTCAAATAATATGGAATGTCTTCCCACTATAACTTTTTTCCCTAAGGGGTTTTATAGGTAATATCCCCTTGTTTATTTGGGGTATCCTATAAAGGTACACTTTGTGCATTGGGATGAGAATTTATTACGTAAAGAGGCCTTAACAAATGCTTTGCTACCCCCACACATGTAAATTTGATAACATGGATTTTCTTCCACTCCAAAACTCGTATAGAAACCCATTTATCAATTTAGTTGGTACTTGGTTTAGTATGTGTTTCGTTTTTTGTAACGCATATACCCAAAAAGATAATAGAATACTTGCATGACTCATCATTGATCTCTCCATGTATAACAAGGTGTGGCTCCTCCTTTCACTTATGCCATTCCATTGATGTGTGTAAGGAGGAGTGAGTTGGGATAGGATCACAAACTCTCGTAAGTAATCAATGAAGTCCTGATTAAAATATTCCCCACCTCGGTCTGAGCAGAGTTTCTTAATCTTCTTACCAAGCTGGTTTTCAACTTCATTCTTGTATTCCTTGAACTTATCAAAGTGATCTGACTTATACCTCATTAAGTATATATATCTATATCTACTAAAATCATCAGTAAAAGTTATGAAGTATGATTACCCACCCCTTTCTTCAACTAGAAATGGTCCACACACATCAGTATGAACCAATTCAAGAAGCTCTTTAGCCCTTTCACCATTCCCACTAAATGGGGATTTGGTCATTTTTCCTTGTAAACATGCATGACATATGCCAAGTGGTTTTAGTTCAAAAAAATATAAATATCCATCTTGATGTAACTTTGTCAAATGTTTCTCGTTTACATGACCTAGTCGGTGATGCCAAATTTGGGTGTGGTATGAGTCATGTGAAGTATCTTTGTCATTGATTTCCATTACATGGTTTGTGTAATCCAAAACATAAAGACTATTGTATAAATTTTACATACAAAAACAAATGCTATCTTTATAAATAAAGAAAAATTCATTTCCAAACTTGAAAACAAATCCATATTTATCTAGTTTGGATACAAAAATTCTGTTTTTGGTCACAGAAGGAACATAAAAACAACCCTTAAACACCAAGATCATCCTAGTTGGGAATGTGAGGTGGTAGTCCCTGATAGCTACAACAGCAAGTCTGGATCCATTGGCTTCTCGTAGATCTACCTCCCCTCGATCAATCTTCCTGAATCTACTTGGTTTCTATATTTGGAGGCATATGTGAGCACCACAAGCTGTATCTAATACGAAATTTGTAGAAATAGATAGATTTCATTCAATAACAAACACACCTAAAGCTTACCCTTGCTTCTTAGGCTGGGTGCAGTTCTTCTTCTAGTGTCCCTTCTTGCCACATGAGAAACAAACAGCCTCCTATTCTCTTGCCTCCCCTTTGATCTTCCTTTTCTTGGAAGGCTGTGAAGAAGCTTTGTGCTTAAATCTCTTCGCCTTCCCTTTCCTCTTATTCACCATAAAGACAAAAGGATTTTAAAGCTTTATATCTTTGTACACTTGGAGAATAAGGATAAGAAGATCAGATAGAGACTTCTCAATGTTGTTCATATTCAAATTGAAAACAATGTTAGAGAAACTCTGAGGGAGTGATGTGAGAATGAGATCAGGGCCTAGTTCTTCAGGGAGTTTAAACCCTAGAACCTACAAGCGCTCAATGTAGCCAATGAGCTTGACTACATGAGGCCCAGCTGAGGAACCTTCTCTAAGCTTACTCTGAAATAGTGCCTTAGAGATCTCAAACCATTCCTATCTTGATCTCTCCTGATAAAGACCACATAGGTGCTCGATCATGTAATATGTATCCAGGTTTTCATGAGACTTCATGAGCTCACTAGACATTGATCATAACATTAAACATTGAACGTTGACTGTGTCATTCATATTTTTCTCATAGACTAGGAAATCCTCATCACTAGAATCCTTGGCAGGTAGATCAAGTAATGCTGACTCCAACACGTAAGACTTCCTCTCATGGCATAGGATAATCCGAAGGCGTATAAACCATTCTTGAAAGTTATTGCCGATGATAATGTTGTATTTATCCAAAATTGATCGTAGGGATAGTGTGGTTGAAGAGCTTGTCATTTTTATTCTACAATTAAAAAATCATATCGTTAGTACTTTCTTGATTACATTTTATGAGAAATAATAGATTTTATTAATTCTCTAACTATTTTATCAAGTCCCAATGGCCCTCACCATTGAACTCGGGATGTCCAGTTTCCATGACATTCTACTGGAAAGGATCCATATTCCCCTTCGCATAACCCCAAAAAGGGTTGGTTAATCTATTAGAAGGTATTTATGTAGGTAGGTATTTGCAAACTGCTGGCTTGTAGCTCCTTGATATGTTGAGTGGACTCTCCAATCCTAAAATCATGACTTTGGATTTTCTCAACTCTTGCATCCAATATTACACCATGTCTAGCAAGGGATACTCCTCTTGATGTAATATGGTTAATTCAACCCTAAACCTTTTATAAGGTATTCCTGTATAAAACTAAGTTTCCCAACAAGGGTTGGTCAAACACATAGTTTTATTTAGTTTTGTCTTTTAATCAAGTAATGGAAGTCTTGTTCTGACTTAATATTTTATTTGAGGGATTTTTATCTCTTTTGCGTGAATTTCTTATTATCATTATCACATGCTTATTAATATTAAGTGGAACTTACTTAAGTGATTAAACATGTATTGATAATATTTATGCATAAGTATGGTTTATTTTAGTTCCATCTTGTATGCTTGTTTAATTCATTAATTATGTGATCGTGGCAACACATCCATAATGATAAACCATGCAACTGGAAGAAATAAAATAAAGTCAATGTCATGATCACGAGTTTCTATAATGGTTAGTTTATCTAGCGGTTGATAAACTAACCCTGACCAAGGGGAGAAACAACTTGAACCTTTTGGGTTCATGTTTACAGCTTCAACCTGTACACCTCTATATCTCCTGGGATTGGTTTTGTCTCAGCTTTATCTTGAACTGCCTCCACTATCATGGGAGTTACATCCATTACATATGCCTTTTTTAACTCACATTTAGGTGAGTGGTAAAAAGGGTTTTTACATAAAAGAAACCTTGGGTACACATGCCCTACATATTAATGAGGAGAAGGCTCACAGGCCAACAAATTTAATTTAAATAAATAAATTAAAAGAACCCATCCATTTACAAAGGTCTTGGTCTAGCTCATGATCATCCATACATGAAATGATGTTTATGCATAAATAAAACTATCATTCAATTCTTCAATCGTTCTCATTTAAGAAAAATCACACTCGAATCAATTAATTATCATCTTTAATTAATCAATCCATTTATCTTAAATCTTTTTTAAAATTTTCTTGAGATTCTCATCCATCAAAATTTTAAAAAACTAAATTCATTAAAATTATATTTGTACGTAACATGTACCTTGGAGGCAACCCGGTGAATTCTTATTCATAACTACCCAATGAGTATAAATGATCATTACACAAATGTTAAATTAAACACATATATATAAAACACATATCACGTGTTATGCCTCAGATTTATGCCCCCACGATGGTACACGTCTCAAGGGTTTGTATAATATAATAATAAATTTTAATAAATCAACATAATTTGGATGAGTGCACAATGTGTTGTTCAAACAATATTTCATGTACTATTTTTCACCATATATCTGAAGTACACACCCAGGGAAACAACATGTGAGTGTACTTTGAAAATATTCAGAGTACAGGGCGTGTACAGTGGGGCACATGCCGTATAGTTCCTCATTACATGGTCTCCAGCTGGGAAAGCCATGTATAGGGTACACGGTCTAACCCTAACCCGAAGGAACTACACACCGTGTCCACTGGGCCACATGGCGTGTAATCCAAAAACCACGTTCCACCTATTCCTGGTCAACACACTGAGTCATTTAAGACTTCAAAAGACTCCAACGCACATCTTGGTTTAGTGGACTAGCCTGATGCATTGAATCTTGACTGCACGGCACGTACTGCCGAATACAGGTCGTGTGTTCTGGTGTTGTACGGATATGAAACTTTGGCAGATCCGGATGATATCCTCTATTTTATTTTAATCAAAATTAAAAGAGAAGATCATTTTAGTAAGGTGAATGAAAAATGTAAGAGGAGGAATAGATATCAAGATTCAAATTTGCAGAATGATTAACTTGAATTGAAACAAATAAATTATTAAATGCACAATTCATCAATGAAATATTTAAATAATTATAAACTATGATGTAACCCCTCTAATACCACTTGATGGTTCTGGGTGCAGTGGAAGTATGGTTGGGACGACACCCAATTTTGATTTTTATCATGATCAATGATTTTTCTAGGATCAATACGATGATGAATTGAAGTCTCCATGGAATATAATCATAGATTTAGATAAAGAAGAAAGAGGTCTGAAACCTTTAAAGAGGATCTTGCACATCATGTTTATAATTATTTTATTTTATTTCATAAAGAAAAATAATACCTTTTTCTTTGGTATTTTTCTTCATTTATGATGTTGATCGTCTGGATTGACCTTTCCATATTATCTCATTGTGCTTGTAAGGATCAAAACTAGAATCCCTATAGTGGTGATCCACATGTGCTCTGATGGCCTCTGATCAACACCACTCGTTCTCCAGGTGCTAGCACGGTGATGTGAGTGTCTTGTGTCGGTCTTTCTTGATCACTTTTTCTTCGTCCTTAAAGAATGTATCCCGTTCGTGATATGGGAGAGAAGAGTATTCGAGAGAGAAATTGTTTGGCTCTACAATTCTCAATTCACTAGGCGTGTGGTGTGGTGTATGGCACAATAGGGGTACATGCATATTTATATACATGGAATTTCAGTTATAATATTTAATTGCATAGAAACAATTAAATACATTCAATAACTTAAATAAAACTCATTCATTTTATAGTAATATCGTGTCATTATTTATAGAGAACCAACTTGCGCAAAATGGAATTATAAATAAAATTCTGCGTCAAAAAATAATAGCAGTGTTATTTTAATTTATCCCAACTAGTTAAATAATTATTTACCATCTTGAAAATAATTATTTTACTACCGGACCAACCTTGGTCTGCTCGAACTCTACTTCCATTTATTGAACACCCGAATAAATAAATAAATAATTTATTCTCTTAAATAAATATTTTATATACAAACTTGTAAATAAATATTTATTTAATGTTCAATAAAATAAATAAATAAATTTTATTTAATTTATGAGATCATTTTAACTTGAATAAAATTATTCCATGGTCTTGAGAATAATATTTTTTTGCATTAATTAAATTTAAATAGAATTTAATCTAGACCACCAAAAACACTTAGTGTGTGTGATCCTCTAGGATTCTTTCTCATTGGCATTTGGCGGGCTTGACTAAAGTCTAAGAGTACTGTCTAGAAATGGGTCAAGGAACCCAAGAGAAAGAACTTAAAGTCACAACAATGACATCCACATACAAACGTTCACAGGTTAATATAATCCCTTTGTCGCAATATCTCATCAAGCAAGTTTCATGATTGTGTCATCAAATTTTATGCCTGATACATCGTTCTTTGACTGCCTGAAATAAACTCATAGTTACACCATGACCATGGAATTTTGTGTGACGGTTCTATTTCAATCAAAGGACCGAGATATCAACTTCTATAAATATAAGGGACAAATCCTTCTTCAACTTATCCATTAATAACATGCCACTCGTGACGCACCCAACGTACCCTAATTCCCACCAACTATCTGCATGACGATTTTTGTCAATAAATCAACATGAGAAAGTCATGACACATATTAATGATAATCTTAAATTCTAAGGATCATTACACACACTCACATATATAAATATATGATGACACCAAAACATGCAGAATTCTTACTAGCAGGTCTGTTCTCATAATCTCCTGTCTTTGAGATTACCAAGTGTGAACTTCATGAGAGGAAGTATCATCTGCTAATGAGTACTCTCACCTGATGGTATGCATGTTATGTGTCCCATAATAGCATGTCATCCAATCATAGAACTATATTTAAGAATATTTTTATAGCATTTCAAGGTTCTCAACATTGCAGGGAACATCCATGACCTTATCAATGAAACAAATCCTCTGGGACATTATTACATTATAGCCATGAAGAACAATGAACAATATGTAATAATACATTAAATATCCATGAAATAAAAGTAAAACCAACTGGTTCTAGGACACCAACTCTTACATCATGTTCAATTTTTTTAGAAGAGATGCTGAAAGAGAACTTGGAATTCATATCCGGAAACTGCGAACTGATAATTCGAAAGAGTATATAGGAAATGAATTTGAATCTTATATTGGTAAGTATGGAATTAAACATAAATATATCACCCCTTACATTTCATGTATTTTCTAAACTTTTCTTCTATCCTAGCTAGGAATGAGTCATAAAATAATAGGTTGTTCGCGATTGATCTTCATCTGGATTTGAGGAAATAAGTTGGGAATTTCAACTTGACAACATATAGAGAGGTTCTTTATAAGGCCTTGATGGTTTATAAGGGTCTTAAGGAGGAATTATTTGTGGGTATTATTATAAAATTTAGTGTAATTTCTATTAATACTTTCAATAGTATAAAAAGGAATAGGATTCATGGAAGGGTGGATGCATACTGCTAGATAAGAGAAGGGTTTCTTTATCACCTTCTTTGGTAGAAGGTGGTCCACAATGTTACAACTATGGAAAGAGTGAGAATTATCACAATTTATTTACCAGACCTTAGATCAAGTGATGTCGGTGAAAAAATATAGGGCATCTTCTATGTGAGGGAATTATGAATAGGCTCTCAAAGGGGTGTATAATAGACATGAGATATAACCCATGGGTTAAGCTAAGGTTATAAAAAGTAGCATGTGACCCCCCCCCCCCACAAACTTCATTAACCTAGGAAATTAAGGTATATCAATTTTATGTTCGTGGAGCTAAGGTGGTTTGAGTATATATAGTAGACCATGTTCTAAATGACCATGGAGAGGGATCATCAATTGTTTGAAGCATGGTCTTGATAATCTCTACTCTTTATACCTCCTTGTTTGATATTTTTTCTTCTAATTTATTTATATATGATCAAATTTTTTATGTAATTAACTTATCGATCAAGTTATCTTTGGAGTTTCATTCTCACAGCACATCCTTGAGAAAGAAATTTGATTATTTTCATAGGTGTTAAGAGTACCCTGTAGTTTTTACGGTCCATGTATATCTATGGGATTTCATGATCCTTACAATGAATAACTCTGATTTTATCTTTCTCGTGGACTAGTTGACTAGTTATTGGGTGAACATTGACTATTATAAGAGATGTATATCCTTTACTACATGAAATGGGGAGAAGTTTTTGTGGACTGGTGAGTGTGATGTTGGATCAGGTAGAATGGGACCAAACCTAACCTATGTTGGTGCTATCACAGTGCAGGTAGCTAACATGGTTCTTGTAGTAGAGATAGTAGTATCCTTTTCTTTTCCTCTAGTGGTGGAACTATTTCATGATGTCTTCCCATATGACCTTTTAGACCATCCTCATAAGATAAGAATCGATTTTTAGACTGAACTCGTTCTAGAAGAACAACCTATATTGATTCCCCTGTATCATATGGAGCTAGCTAAGATAAAGGAACAAAAATTAATAATCAAGGATTCATAGGTAAAGGGTCTTATCAGATCGATCACATCACCTTGGGGTTCTCAGATGTTATTCATAAAGAAATAAGATGGTAGTCTTTGGTTGTGTGTAGACTGCAGGAAGTTGAACCAAGTGATGGTAAAGAATAAATACTCATTACCGATTGTCGATGACATGTTTAACCAGTTATAGAGAGACCAGTGGTTCTATAATATTTAATTATGGTTATTATGCCACCAAATTCAGGCCAAAGAGGAAGATATACCTAATATAATTTTTAGGAGTATATATGGATTGTATGAGTATTTTATCATGCTTTTCGGACTGACAAACTCACCAATAGTGTTTATGGATCTCATTAAAATGATATTCTATATTTATCTCAACTCTTTTATTATGATATTTACTGATTATATCCTCATATAGTCATAAACCTCAAAAATGCAAGCAAGGAACCTTGATATTATATTGAATGTTCCTCAAGTGCATCAAATTTATGGCAGGCTATTAAAGTGTCACTTTTGGATTTGGGAGGTGTGGTTCCTTGGAAATGTGATATATGAGAAATGAATTTATATAGACCTTGATATCGTAGATGTGGTGATGTCATGTGATCATCCTTAGAAGGTTTATGATATTAGGAACTTCATTAGTTGATCTGGTTACTATAGATGGTTCATGTAGGACATATCCCATTTGAAGTGCCTATGACATGGCTCATAATGAAGGGAGTGAAGTTCATATGGATATATCCCTATAAATAAGCCTTCATAGAGATGAAGAAGATATTGAATACATCCTCGATCCTGAAATTACCAAATCATAGGATTGGATATACAATTTACTTTGATGCCTTAAGAGCTGTTTTGGGAGCTGTGATTATCTAGGTAGATTAGGTAGTAACTTATAAGTCACATCAGTTGTGGCCCCAGGATCAGAACTACCGAAACGTGACTTGCATTTGGTAGTTATACTTCACACTCTAAATTATTGGATAAAGTATCTCTTTAGTGATATATTTTTTACATAGACCATAAAATCCTCTTATATATATTATCTCGATTGGATCAAAACATGAGGTGGAGGAATTGGATTGAGTATCTACATATTTTATTTTGAGATGACTTATGCTCGAAGAAAAGGTAATTTCATTGTAGAATATCTAAGCAGAAAGATACCAAATATGCCAGATCTTAGAGAGTGGCCATCATAAGAGGAATGTAATCTAATGATTTTGATGACTGGTTACCTGGTGGATGCATACAAAGATAATGGTGTAGTGATATGTTCACCTTTGGTGATCACATTTTCTTTGGTGGACTATGTGAATGAGAGCCAAGAGTCACACTGTGAGTGTGGGGTGATATGAGAATGCTTGTTGGAGGATTATTATATTTCAAGATTGTCCTTAGATAATTATAATATGATCTATGTTCATGAGAAGTTATTTTTTCCTACCTTTTTAACATAGTAGTTGATGAGAGACTCTCATGCTTTGAAATGGGTGGCGCACCTAAGGTCAATGAAGATGTACCTTGACAACCGACATTAGTTTTGGTGGCTTGGTATGAAGAGTTGCATCACTATTTTTGTTTCATAATGCCTTACCTATTGGAGGGTAAAGGACAAGCATCAACATCTCAGTGGATTTATTCATCCACTTCTAGTGCTATTATGGAATTATGATTATGTAATGATGGAAATTGTAATAGAGCTACCTAGATCCTCAAGGAGTCTTGATATCGATTGGGAGGTAATGATTGGTTGAAGAATGTGGCATATTTCTTACTAATATGAGAGACTCACTCTATAGATACATTCGGAAAGCTTTATATATGTAATATTATATGACTATATGGATTTTCATCTAGTATCATGCCAGATATGGATATGTGTTTCACATCATGGTTTTGTAAAGGATTGCAAAATTATTTTGGGACTCAGTTGAAATTGAGTATGGTGTATCACCAATACACTAATGTTATGTTGGAGAGGATGATTCAGATCCTTGATTATATGCTTCGAGAAATATTATTATACTTTAGTGGAGCTTGGGATGATCATCTGGCCTTAGTGGAGTTATCTTACAATAGTTGTTTTTAGGATTCTATTCAGATGTAACCTTTTGAGGTTCTTTATGGATGGTCATTCCGCTCAACGCTGCGTCGGAATTAGGTAGGTGTGGTAGTAATTATTTGGAAAAGTATAGTGTATGAGACCTTTGAGATATTGTAAATGATCAGGAAGATGTTTTTTACCACTCAGAGAAGGTAGAGATCGTATGATGATCAGATGAGATGACCTTTGGAGTTCACTATTGGTGTTTGGATTTTTAGGTCGGTGTCACCTCAATTGGGGGATCATCATTTGTGGAGGCATAAGGATCTAGTACCATAGTTTTTAAGACCATTTGATATCACTAAATGTATCATTATCATGAATTAACTACTATAACTTTCTCCATGTTATCAATTCATTTACAATGTGTTCCATGTTTCTCATATTTGAATATACATGTCTGATCATGTGTATGTGATCAACTTAGAGAACATTTAGTTGCAACCATATGAATCTTTTGTGGAGTTCCCTATGTAGATCATTCACCAGAGTGACAAGGTGTTATGGGGAAATATGGTGTAACTTGTTCATGTCCTATGGTAGAATGGACATATCCATGGAGGACATGGGAGTGGGAGTCGAAAATTTAATCTCAGAAGCAAGATTTGTTTAGGTGGGACCACTAGAGACTCTTCTCAAGTATGAGAATCCTTAGAGTGGGTGATTGTAAAGACTTATAATTTTTTTACAAATATGAAAAATCTTTGTTTCTATCTTCTCCTTTATGTTTTTGAGTTTATCCAATCTTGTGTAAAACAATTTGTAACCATTTTGTAGATTTTTGGAGTTTATAATTGGTTTTTGAGCCTTTTTTGTCCAAAAATAGACACCATCACACCCATTGTACAGGACATTTTTGGAATTGGGTGAGCTATGGTGTAATCAAGCTAGAAAAATGGTCTGGCTAGAGTTTTCTCTTGGAGAGGAGTGATGGGGAAGCCTTTTTGGAACATGGTTACCCTCACTTTGCTTGTGGTTGAGTTTAGGGAAAGGTAAAAACATCCTAAAAATTGGGACACACTCATGGTAGCTAGCGTTTTCACACAGTTTGTTTTAAAAACACCATGGACATGTCAAATATGTTTTCTTAGAGAATGGATACTTGAAAACTCAAGAAAGGGTGAATTGAGTTTTTGAACATTTCTTTACGTTAAAACCACCATCTTTAAATTATTCGTGATCAAATATTTTACATAACAAAATTACATAGTGAAAATATTAAATCTCATGGAGAAAATCTCAAATATAGGATATTTATAGTGGTTCGGGGAATATAATTCCCCTAGTCTACTCTAACAACACTCTACTCTATGAGTTTTGTGACTTTCATGGCGACATCCCTTTTTCTAGGGGCTCTAAGCTGAGTGAAAGAAATTGTTACATATTACAAAGTTCCATGAGATTTTAAACAAGATATCCCATTAGAATACCTATCCATGACCATAAAAAAATCAATTCAAATGAGTGTAGCTGAAATAGATATGAATTAAATTTAATGAGACATCACCGCACATAGTTGCAAGTAGAAACTAAAAGTAGATAAAGACACTTCCAAAGAAGATAATGATCTTCAAATCACAGCTAGAGAAATTATTTATATGTATAACACTTAAAAAAATTTGGTATTTTTTTACGTACATGTATTAATTCTTTGCGTTATCCGAGTGTCCATATGTACGTGCGCATCTATTTTACATGTAGAAGTTAACTTTCTTATTTATATGTTTTCTTCGATTTAGAACATAATCATGCCAAGCGATCCCAAATAATGAATGAATAATCCTTTGAAAAGTTTTTATACATGTTCTTAATGGAATGTGTCCTTTTAAAAATAGGGAATAATATTCTATGGTGGTGATATCAAAAATCATCTTATCTGAATATTTCCATTAATATAAAAAACACTTCATCAAAATCAATCTTTGATCATTTAAAAAAATCCTCTTATTACATACTTAAAATCATGAAATAATTTATCAAAATATTTGATAATGTAGTTAAAGTAATCATGATAATCTGTACAATCACTTATACTTTTTAAGATAATCATTTGATAGCACAGTATCCGTATGATAAATTTCTGATTAGCTTTTTAAGATAAATCAGAACATATCTTGCACTGATTAGAATAACATAATTTCTCTATTTGAGTAAGATAAATTATTTTTGAGATAAATCATTATATATTCATAATATAATTATTCTTATGAATTTCTTCTTCATAAGATAAAATACTTTTCAGGATTTTTTTTAATGATCTATATAGCTTTGAGAATACGTCGGACAATCCAATTCCTTCATAAGATAATTTCTTACTTAGTGATATAAACTTCTAATACTGAGCTTCTATAAGATAAAATAATTTGTCATACATTAAAACTTTAAAGAAGATACTAATTTTACTTTGAAATATAATTATGTTATGCATAAAATAATTACTCCTCCTAAGATAAATCAGACAGCTAAAACCCAGCAAAATAGATAACTTTGCACATAATAAATTCCATTGAAATAAATATCTCACCACTTATAAGAAGTTAAATTCTGAAAAAAATATATAATCATTGGAATAAAAATATGGATTTTTTAATCATCAAAACACATAAACAATTGAGATGTGTTGAAAAAACATAAGTTTGTCCGACAATCTCTCCCTTTTGAAGATCATAAAACCCATTTAATGATAAAAAATTTGAAAAAAACAATTAAAGAGATTTAAATATTTTAATTTTTGTATTCTCATTTTTCTTCTACCCCTTTTTGTGATATCAAAAAGAATTAGAATAAGGTAAAATAGTACAATTAATGTAGTACAAGAATAAGCGTAAATGATCTAAGTAAGACATGCAGAATATGGAAATAATTTAGTGTGAACTTGTACTGACAATAGTAATGATAAGATAAATAAAATAATAATAGAAATAGTCAAACAATTAGAAAAACATAAAAAAATAAATTAAACCATGGATCAATAATAAAAATATTTCAAAAAGTAGAGAATAAATAATTAATTAAAATAATGGTGAGTAAAAAACATATAATAATAGTAATGATAATATTCGAAAACATTCAAAAATTATATAAAAAAAATAGCATTTTATACAAGTAAACAAATAATAAAAAATAAAGGAATTATAAGCGTGTAATATAACAATATGTAAACAACCGTTCAAATGTTTAAACAACTATTAAAATATTTTAGAGTCTTTATTCACTCAGACAACCCAATCAAGAAAGTAAGTTAGTTATATAGAATTTGTCAATGATTGATAGGTGGAATCATAAAATATTGAGGTTGTATAACTGGTAATGAAAATGTAGGCATAAGAGAAGCAACACTTTCTACAACAACATTAGATAAAGTAAAGATCCTCTAAGTCTATCTTTATCATCTCGAGAAATCCTCAATGAAATGGTAATAATGTTGATAGTAGTTTATTGATCTTGTTCCAAATAAAAGGGGTATGCAGGAATAAAGGATAACTTATAAAAATGTTTAGGTAGAGGTAAATAAAATTCATCTGCAAACATGAATTTCTCCCATTAATATATTTCATAAGGATCAAATATTTCTTGGAAACTCTGAGAAGTTTCAGTATAATGGACTAATATGGATAGTCCAAGAGGGCATATACCTCAAAGATGGTATAAATAATATTCACACACATTAAATCACTTCATCATATCTTTTTTTGTAAGTATAATAATGTTATGAAAACATTCCATACTCTTTAATAGAAATTTCCTAAAAAATGTAGATCCCCTTTATTGGCACAATTCAAAACCAACTTCCTTAACACTTCAAATGAGTTATCCAAAAAACCAACCAAACATGAAGCATGAGTAAAAAAGGGTTATCTCCTTTCCTTTTGATGGTATTTGAAACCCCTGAGGTTCACCAAATGCATCTTCTTCTGATTATTATTGTAAATATTCTATCATCAAGTTTTTTATTACCAACTGGTAAAAATTTCCAAATTTCTCTTCCATCACTTCTAAATTATTGGGAAACAATCCAGCCATTTTTTGAAAACTAGTGACTATGAAATTGTTATCCTTTTCTAAATGAATTGAAACATTTGGGATTATAGGTACTCTATCCTTTAACAAATAACTTATTTCCTTCTAAGACTAAACAATATTCAAAATAGAGATTTTTTGAATTATAGCCATTCCCCTAATTTCATCATCCACATATATTTGGAGATCTTGTAACCTATCTTTAGAAATAAGTTCATGTTATATAGAATATATGGTTAAATTCATCATGTCT
This sequence comes from Viscum album, assembly GCA_963277665.1. NCBI lineage: Eukaryota > Viridiplantae > Streptophyta > Magnoliopsida > Santalales > Viscaceae > Viscum > Viscum album. The sequence continues at coordinate 1,252,516,960 of OY728135.1, read as the reverse complement.
ATACAAACTGACACTCCTTCCAACATTGATTCTATAACAATTGGATCCACAAACATCTATCATGATGTTATTCTGTAAAATTATTTTGAGAATTTCTCTAAAAGTGATTAAAATAAAAAAAATCAACTAACCAATATAATCATTTGAGATATCTTGTTCTTGAAGAATCATTATTTAATATATCGACTCAACAAACCAACTTTAATAATTAGCTTGAAATATCTCTCTTGATCTCTTTCATATAAAACATCTAATTTGTATTTATGTATTTCAGAACTAGTAGGGTGTGAGAAAATATGAGAATGCAAGTCTTTGTTCACTTTGTCACTACAATCTTCATCAACTTGTTTATTTTCATTAATATAGGGTACTTCTTCAACATAATAGGGTTTTACTAATTATTGATCATACTATTATATTTGCAACAAGTTGAGTTGCATCATCATCTTCTTCTTCTTACTCTTCACCATCAGCAACATTTCAACTGATAATACTTAATGATTCCCTTATGAATTTTATAATCATCTTTCCATATAAATATATTTAAAAGGGTGGTATTACTCATGATGTAGTAGAAATTTTCTTCTCCTTACCAATACTAAATATACTTTTAATATATGAAGCTAACATTTTTCTTTATAGAGGAAGTAGGTAAAATAGGAAGTTGAGTTACAACAAGAGCATGAAAATCAACTACATGACATGATTCTGAGTGAAATTATAGTATGAACACATCTCGAACTTTAATTCCATTTCAAATGAAAAATCAAACTCCTCTTTTCCTATTTATAAGTGTTTCTTTCTCAAAAATGTCTATTACATCCATACTTTCAACTGGTTCTTCTATGGGTGTAGGGAAACTTGTGTGATCTTGAGTAGAAACCTCATTAGAAATAACATTATGAGATGACTCCCCCAAAGTAATAGTAATATCTATCTTAACCACTTCTTCTAAACTGACTAAAAAAATATTCAAAGGAAAATTCCAAAAAAATCACATCACTTCAACACACTAAAACTCAACGTTGTTAAACCATGACAATAGGTGGAAATGGTTTCATCCAAAAAACAAAATATTTACTAGAAAAAAGGGTAACAACCTTTTTAAAGGGTATAAATTTACTCATTATGTTTTAATATAGCATATATACTTCATAAATTATAATTCCAAATTCAGGAGTTTCCCTATCATAAATAGATATAACAATGTAATGTCTTGAAGAAGGATTTTATCAAACTCACTATTTAGTTGAACAATGGTTGGAAGAATGACCTTCACAAAAACCTTTCTCTCTAGTTCAAGGCCTTTTGTAGGATTCTACTTTAAATCAGGATTTCCAAATAGTTACTTCATTATTTTTAGAGTTATTACAGCATCGATCGATATTAAGGATGTGTCGAAATCAATATGTCATTTATGAGGGAAAATAAGATCTTATACCATTTTTATAGATGATATCTAAAACTTATTCTAGTTTACTATTGTTGTAACCAAAACATCATTATCCCCAAAGTGAAATACAATTATTTCATAGAACTCTTGTAATTATTTCTCATATAAAAAAATTCTTTATTCTTTTCAAAAATGAACTCCCATCCCTGATAGTTTATAATATTTTTAAGCAATATATCCATACCATCATGCCAACTGAAATCGATAGCTCTTCCACCCAATAATTTCCTTATGGTCCTTGATCACTTAGATCTACTATAATTAGAACCATTTTTCCTCTTAGTTTTCATCATTGTTGATGGGGGTTTGGAAGATTGAAGTATTAGGGAAAAAATATTCAGATTTCAAGGAGACTAAGATTCATAGGTTTGCAAGAGTTTTGCAAATTGAACAAATTTACTTTCTATTGTTTTGTAGTAGTTTAAGGCTCACTCAGAGTGATATATAGAATAGTCATTACAGAATAACCTACATGTATAATTTAGATGTGACTAATACTCAAAATGATGGTGCTAAATCTCAAATGAAATAATGAAAATAAAATATTTACTCAATATAAATACTCATTAAAATAGAATTAAAATTAATTAATTTTACATAAAACTAATTTAAATTCAATAAAATCAAATTTTTCATAAGAAAATGGTTTAGTAAAAATTTATACTAACTAATTTTATATGTAAGAAAACCTATAGATATTTCACATTTTTGTGCATGATCTCTTATGAAATGATATATTAAATAGATGTGCTTTATTCTAAAATGTTTTATTATTATTTTTTGAAATATTTATAGAACGTATGTTATCACATTTTTTTAGAACATAATTAAAATTGAATCAAAAATCTATTAGGGTGTGTTTCATCCACATCACCTATGCAAACTATCTTCCTGCTAAAATATATTCATATTTAGCAGTTGACAATGATATAGAGTGGTGTTTCCTACTAGAAAATGATACTAATGATTTACCAAGAAAGTGAAATGTTTGTCGATGTTCTCTTATTATCTAGTTTACACCCACCAAAGTCAATATCCAAATATGAATTTAAATTAAAATCAGAGGTTTTTGGAAAAATTAGACACAGGGAAATAATTATTTTTAAATATATCAAACTCCTTTTAGTAGCATTTAAATGAGATTGTTTTTGGATTAGATTGAAATATTTCCCAAAGTCATACTAAAAATATAATTTATATCCTACTTGTAGTAAGATAAAATAAAGTTCAGTTGATTCCTCTATATAACTTTTTGTTAAATGGTTTTCTAATATATGAGTTTAATAATTATTACTAGTTTTAATTAAAAATATTTTAAGTATATTAAGAATATATTTTCTTTGGTTTAAAAAATTTAAAAAATATTTTTGATAAATTTGAAATAAATGGAAATATTTTAATACACAGATCATAATAATATCAAAATATTGTTTTATAATTTTTGAAAACTCAATACATAATTTTTGGTTTTTTGATCCAAAAATAACATAATCAACACATATTTTCATAAGAATGTAACTTTTAATGAATTTTTCTTTAAATGAGTCGGTCTTTATAATCCCACATTAAAACTATTTGATATAATAAAAAAATTATCCATTCATACAATGATCTAGGTGATTGTTTAAGTCTATAGAGAGCTTTAGTAAGTTCAAAAATAGAATTTTAAAAATAAGGGTGTTCAAACCCCGGAGATTGTTTAACATAAACTTACTCCATTAAAAATGCATTTATAAATAAATATTTAACATCTATTTGATATAATTTAAAATTAATATGAGATTCAAATTCTAATAAGATTATAATTTATTTTAACCTAGCTGCAGTCTCTTCATAATCTATTACTTCTTTTTGATTGTAACATTTTCCAAATTATCTAGATTTGTTTCAAGTGATCACACCATCATCATCCGGTTTTTTTAAAATACCCATTTAGTTCCAATAATTGTATAGTCATAGTGTCTTTAAAATAATTCTAAAACCCTATTCATCTTGAACCGGTTTAATTCCTACAACATTTCTGGAAACCAAATCCCATTAAATAAATATTCTTCTACAATTCTAGGTTCAATATGGGATAAAAAAGCATATAATTATTCAAGGTTTCTTAAATTTATTATAGTCCCAAGTCCTTTATCTTAACTTCCTATAACTATCTCTAGGGGGTGGTCCTTAAGGTTTCTAGGTTTTATAAGTGAAACACTTTCTGGTATACTAGTATCATGCCCTATAGGTTTTGGTTCATTAAAAACAACTTCCAAATCATCATCCTTTTTATTGATAAAAAGAGTTTCAGGTCTCATAACCTTAAGGGAATTACTCAACTCATATGATAAAGTCATTTCGTGATCAAAAGGATCACTTTCATCAAACTTCACATGAGTTGATTGTTCAATAATCCTTGACTATTTATTTAAAACTCTATAATATTTGAAAGTAGTAGAATAATCTATGAAGATACTATTATTAGCTTTTGGATCAAATTTGTCAAGATTTTCCCTAGTCTTTATAATATAAACCTTACATACAAACACTTTTAAGTATCCTAAATTTTTTCTATTATTATATAACTCATGGGGTGTTTCTTTTAAGATATGCCTTATTAAAAATATGTTAATTACCTAATAAGTTTTGTTAATAGATTCATCCAAAAAATAAGTAGGCATTTTATGTTTACATAACATTTTTCTATCAATTTCTTGAAAGTTCTTATTCCTCCTTTCAATAATACCATTATTTGAGGTGTCCTAGGTTAGAAAAGATGTGTTTAATACTATATTTTGAGTTGACTGAATTAAATTCATTATTCTAAAATTCTCATCTATAGTGTCTTCTTAAAGGAAAAATTCTGGAACCCTTTTCATTTTACACAAGGTTATAAAAACTAACAAATATATAACATGATTCACTCTAAAATTTCAAGCAATAAACCGAGGTAAATCGTGAAAAATCATCAACAAAAACATAAATAAAGGAATTTCCATTAATTATTTCTATTATAAATAGTTCTAAAAGATCTATATGAATAAGATCTAGAGTTATAAAATCAGCATCCTCCTAAATTGATTTAAAATATGACTTGTTCTTCTTGTATATTTGAGATGAATTTCATGGTTTCTTTTTATCCAGATTATGATTAGGAAAATCAAAAATAAAATTTATCCTATACAAATTTTTCAAAGAATAAACATTAAAATGTCCAATACTTCTATGATAAATCCATGATTCATTTAGTTCAACATTCAAACAACTTTTATTTTGTTTACACAAAGAATTAAGATCTAAAATATAAGCATTATATATTATTGGTTCTCTAAAGTTGATAGATTTTTCTTTAAAAACAAAGTCATAATTCTTAGAAAAATAAACTAAATAACCATCACCACAATGTTGATAAATACTTATGATATTGTGTTTTAAGTCTTAAACAGAAATTTATTTATTAGTGAGGATATATTGTGGATTTCCAATAGATCCAATTCCAACTATCCTCCATTTTCCATTATCACAAAATGTGACATATACTCTATTAATCATAGATAGTGAGTGAAAGTTGAAGAGATATATACTCATGCACCTCAAACAACCATTTTACAAGAACCATTTTTCATTGATTTTTATATAGATATTACCCTCATATAAATTTTCCATAAAACACAAGTTGTATTTTTTATTAGGTATTTTAGCTGTTGATCCTGAAGATGAATAATTACTAGACACTTCAAAATCACTCCATATGGATTTCATATCCTTCTTGGATTTCTTCTTATATCAAGAATTCTTGAGAAAAAATTTATCATATTTTTTATTTTCTTGAAATTGAGGACAATCTGGAATGATGTGTCTAATATTTTTTCATACATATAATTTAACTTCATTATAATTACCACCATGTTTTTTATACTTGTTGAAAGTTATTTTGAAGCATATCCTCTTATTATAAAACATTCTTAACTTTCAAGAAAACTATTCAAGTTATTCATTTGATCATGAATTTCTTGAGGAATATTCTTATTTAGATGATTCATAAATCGGTATATACTTATTAATATTATCATATTTAGAAGTAAAAAAAATTAAAGTATAATTTTCTTTCTTAATCATTTTATATTTTCCAGCTTTAGCTTACCTTTCTACCTCATACATCATAAAAGTTACAATGAGATATTTTATTTTAAAATTCAAGACCTCTATATATTATCTGATGGTAGCTAATATTCCACTCCACTTTGGTGGTAAAACTCTTTAAACATTCAATGCTTTCTCTGACTGAGTGATTGGTGTCCCTAGAGAGAAAAAATTATTAAAAATCTTCTAGTGTCTTATATTCAACCGAGTAATGATTTATCATTCTATCATTTTTAAGGTGTAAATATTATGTTTGGAAGTATCATATATAAGGGCCTACACATTTTTTGTACCTTCATATGAAAACTCTATAATAGTCTACATTTCATGGTATATTTGATATTTAGAAACTCAGTTAAACTCATCTTTATTGTGTCCATATATTATTGCATTCATATCTTTAGAATTTAGATCATATATTTCTCCATTGTTAACATCCCACATTTCTAGTCTTGTTTTTGTAATTTTATAAGACTTTTCTGCTTTAAGGTAAACCTTGAATCCAATGTTCTTCAAATATATGGTCATTCTTTCCTTCTAACGATCATAATTTTTACCATTAAAATAGGGATATTTTACTATTGACGTACCTTTTCTGTTATCAACCATAGGTTTCATTTGAAATAAGATATTTGGAGTTTAACCTTTTATAGTGGTAAACCCAAGATTCATGAGATATGATACCAGTTTTTTTCCTGGATAATGGTCAACTGAAATCTAAAGAGGGGGTGAATTAATCTCTTATAAATTTCATTACTTTAAAACCACCCTCTTCATGGTATGTAGGATCTAATTTTTTCCATAATAAAATAAATCAGTTGGAATATAAAATATCATAAGAAAAAATATTGAATAAAATGGATTTATAGTGGTATGGGGAACCAAAATCCCCTAGTCCACTCCACCAACACTCTACTATATGATTTTGGTGAATCTCGCTATGACAACCGTTTTTTCAATGTATGTCGACTGAGTGCAAGAAGATATTACTTGTTAAAAAGTTCCAAGATATTTTAACCATGATATAACATTACAAGACCTATCCACAGACTTAAAAAACTCAATAATAATGAGTGTAGATGAAATAGAGATAAATCAAATTTTAAGGATGTTGTAGAACATAGTTGCAAGCAGCAACTAGAAGTAGATAAAGAAATGTCCATAGAATATGATGATCTTCAAATCACTGCTCAAGATTTTTTTAAGTATAGAACTCGAGTGTTGTGTGTGATTTTTTCTATGTACATGAATTTATTCATTTTATTATCATATTGTTCGTATGTTTGTGTGTGTCTATTTTTCATGCACTAACTAACTTTTTTATTTATATCTTATCTTTGATTTTGAACTTAAGCATACTAAATAATTAAAATTTCCAAATGAATAATTCTTTGAAAAGTTGATAAGATAGGTTATCAATGGAATGTTTCCTTCAAAATATGGAATAATCTTTTATAGTGGTGATGTTATAAATATTCTTCTTCAAATCCTTCCATAATTTGAGAATTTACACTTTGTCCAAATCAATATTTCCTTATTTAGACAACTCATTTTATGATATGATTAAATTATTTAAATGGATTATTGAGATATTATTCTAACATTATATAAGTAATCATGAATATCTTCACATTATCTTATACATCATAAGATAATCATCTAATATCAATCTTATTGTAAGATAAATTTATAATAATCTTCATAAGATAGAACACTTCATATCTTGCACTGTATAGAATAACATTATTTCACTATTTGTGAAAGATAAATTATTTTTTAGAGAACTCATTAGATGATCATAATATAATTCTTCATATGAATTTCCACTTCATATGGTAAAATATTTTTCATAATTTCTGTCTGATTAATTTATCTAACTTTGAGCATATGGTAAATAATTTACTTCCTTCATAAAATAATATCTTACTTATTAAAATAAACATTTAATACTGATCTTTCATAAGATAAAATAATTTTTCATAGATTGAAACTTCAAATAATATACTGATTTTACTCCATAGGATAATTATATTACACATATGATAATTAATCAGCATAAGATAAATTATATAGCTAAAATCCAATAGAATATAGAACTTTTTGTAAGATAAATTAATTTGAAATAAATAACTCTCCCCCTATTAAAATATAAAATTTTAAATACTTAAGGTAAATTAATTAGAATTAAAATATGTGTTTTTGAATAATCAAAACACATAAAAAATGAGATATGTTGGACCAATATAAGGTTGTCCAACACAAGACATGGTATAAGTCATGGTGATAGATGGGTGTGTATTTTGAGTGGATGAATCTTTCAGTGTTCTTCTTGGACCTTGTCTTTTTAAAATGGGAAACATTTGAATCATGAATGATGGGTCTTAAATGTATTATTAATTAATTAATTACCCTATTAATCAAATTTTTCCTCTTTCTCTTGAATATTCCTTTTATCTATAAAAATTTTATATGATTCTTGGATAAACCTGGGAAACCCTCCTTTAATTAAGTTACTTAATTGAATACTATTTATTATTATCAACTTCCTTGATAAATATCTATAAGATAATTGAAACATGGGTGATGGATCTTTTTCTCATTAATTTAAAATCATGGGATCTTTGACTCTCTTCTCTTAACATTGTCCAAGAGTGATGAAGTTTTCTTATTTCATTAACCAGACTAGAAGACTACCATTAATGGTAATTTTCATTGAGTATGTTATTATTATCCCCCTTTTTTTATTCTTTCTCAAACTCACTCAAGATACCTTGTATTTTTTGAATCTATTCTAGATAACTCGTAATGAGAAATCTTATTCTGGTTTTAGAGTAAACGTGGTTTGGGTGATGATTCTCTTGAAGAACCTTGATGTTGACATTAAAAAACATGAGTTTGGAAGTTCATTTCCATATTGAGGATGAGTTTATGATTGTTGTCATGATATGAAATTGTGTTCTTATTTATTATACCATTCTTGATTTTCCTCACATGTATTTGTGCGCATAACCCATGATACCATGTTGGATTAGGATCACATGTGTATGTGTTTGGGTACTGAAACTCATACTTGTTCTTCTTATTGTGCCTTTTATGTGTGTTATATATCCTTTGGAGGTTTCACTTCTTGATGCGAAGGAAATGTGGAATTTCATGTCTTAGTTATCTCATAGAGAGGGAGAACATCGACATGCGATGATGATGATATTGGACTGAGACATAGGTTGGGGAACTTAGGCCTTGAGGCTTGACCTGAGACACAATGTCAAGTCATGTTGGCCTTGTTTCTTGACCTGAGGTAGTGTTGGAGTATGATGATCATGTGGGCATACTATAAGAGACATGGGGCTTGAATACCTTATGTATTTACTCAAGAATATTTATCCTTATGGATCTCGTGGATTATATGTTGTAACCATTTAGTCAATTTCATTTCATGACCTTTTTTTATGAATAAATTGAAAGAATGAATCCAAAGTTGGTAATGGTTAGTGCATGACCACTCGGTATTTGATTATATACGGTTTCTTGGGAATTTATCTGTTATTAGTACATACACTCTTATGAATGTATAGTTTTGTTAAGGACACTTTGGTGGTGTCCTACTAGGTTTATACTCACACACTACATGGGAATATCGATGCATGTTCAGACATCATGTTTAGGGATACTGGTAAAGGTAAGGACATAATGATAGGGATATAGCAGATGATACATGTTGTTTAGAGGTGGTATCTATAAGGCCCCAGCCTTAAACCTTACTTAATCTTGAGTTATTACAAGATTACACATTGAGGATCTTTTCAGGTTTAGAGTTTTAGAGAATTAGATCATAAAACTTGCATTACATTCCACATTTAAACAAAGTGCTTACATAAAAGATAGTATTCATTTTTCCCATCAACAGAAACATATTTAAAATAAAACATGGGTTCTTTTTTGACTCTTCCTTGACACTGTCATCATATCATGTACCCTTCCCTTGACCTGTGAAAAAAACATTTCAAAAACTTGGGATGAGCATAAAAAGCTCAGTAAGGGTTATAAAAAAATATGGAAAGGAAACACGAGTTCATATATACATAAGAATGAAATAATACTTTACCCATAAAACATAGGCACTTTAACATAACTCATAAAATCATGAATAAATCATAGGAATCCTAAGACATAAAAGGTAACTTGAGGCATTCATAACATTCTTACGTAGGGAGTAACCCTCTTGGTTACGTTTGGAATACCCACAACAATATATTCCCTAAATCTCTTCGGATAAACCTTAATGTTTAACTCATTTGTGTTACCTAATGCATTGGAGATATATATCAGGCTCACCCGCCCTTAGTTTATCACGGAACCACCCGTCTTCATAACAATGCCCAAGAACCATAACATAATCGTATCACATAAAACATGCAAAAAGGAAACATAACATTTCCACATTTCAATCACACGATATCAATAAAACAAATTGATATAAAAAACCTTATAAAAACCATTTTCAATACCAAAATAAAATAAAAGTAAAACATGCTATTTATTTTTCTTTTAAAAAGAAGGTATGGCTTGCAGAGGAAGCTGAAACTCAAATAATGGTCACGGCGGCGGAGAATTCATTGTCGCCGCATACGTATAACAAAAACATTCCATTTTGTTGTTTTGTAAAATGCTTCATATAACAAAGATTCCTTTTGTATAAATTTAAAAGTCAAAGTGGTTTATACATCGTATAAAAGAAAGTTATGTATAAAACAAAATATGCCTCAATGAAAGGAGATTGAGACAAAGTCCCTTACAAAGACGGTATCCTTGGTTTATGGACAAATCAATTACATAATTATGTGTGACAAATGAATACACCAAATATAAGTGGATATTAAGTGTAAAACAATCAGAGGTTATTCACACATATTCATAGAACAACATATTCAAGGAGTACATGTTTATCCCAAAGAATCAAATTTGGGTTAAGAAGTTCCCTTGCAAAAATTTGACAGCCTAACGGCGTCACTACAAAATTCAGAAAATGAGTTGATGAGAGATAAAAAGGGAATATCATCACATGGACATAAAATTTAAATAAATAAGGATATAGAATAACATATCCCAACACAATAGTATGTGAATTAAAAGACATAACAAAAGAAGTCTTTTAAAAAGAGGAGGGTGAAAGGTTCCCTTACCGACATGGGTATCTTTCGAAACATACGCCCTGTGAAAGAAGGACAATACAACATTGATGTAAATACTCATAAATGAAATTATATTACACAATGAGTAAAATAATGGGCAGTACATACACCACTCAAAGGAAATTGTGGAAAATGTAGCATAAATCTCACGGGAATAAAAGTGAGATGAAAAATCTCTTACGAAGACTCGGCAGCCTAACGACACCACTTAAAACATCCAAAATGGATTGATGAGAGGAAATAGGGTCTCTTATCATATCAACATAAAGTTTAAAGAAATAGTAATATAAAATAACATCCCCCAACATAACGAAGAGGATCTTAAAATAAGTGACATAAAGGAGAGTACTTAAAAAGAAAGAGAGAGGTTGGATCTCTTACGAAAATTTGGCAGCCTAACGGCACCACTCAAAACTTCCAAAATGGATTGATGAGATAGAATAGGGTCAATCATCATATGAACATAAAAATTACAATAATATTAAAATAAAATAATATCCCAATAACAAGAAAGATGAGCTTTAACAGGAATGACATAAAAGAGTGTACTTTAAAAGAAAGCGAGGAGTCGGATCCCTTACCTCAAGTCCGACTTGTCTTGTTCGTTTCTTTGTATTCCTGAATAATAAACTTTGGTCAATTTATAATTGCCTAAGGACCTCCTTTAAATATTATTATTCAGTTCATATCACATATTATAATGTTATAATAATTGTTTAATAATGTTAGTTCATATCAGGCGTTTTTGTCGATGTTTGGTACATGAGTCAAAAATGAACTTGTTTGAAAAATGATTGCCCATGTAGTTATAAGTAAATTATTTCCAGAATAGTATTAATGATTAAAATATCATATATATCCATTACATATTCATTTTAGACTATTCCATATCATTTGGAGACAAAAAACGAAAAGCACCGTTCATGGAGACGGTAGGCCGTACGTACACATGAACGCTACTTTCATTTCTATTTCGTATTTTATGGAATGGAATAATAATGATATAAAGTTATATTATAATTACAGTATAATATAATATATAGTATCATAACTCCATCCTTTATACGTCTCACATATGGTATTAACGAATCAAATCACTTTGAAGGGGTGGTAGTCCGCACTTCCTTAAATGAAGATATCGTGTTTACCCATAATGGAAACCATAAAGATATGCCATAAATGAAAAATAAAAAAGCTTAGGTAAAACATAAAAATATTATATATAATATATAAATATAGTGACATCTTAATGTCCACCTTTGAAGGTGTTAAAATAATGTTGAACAATCATCGTTTTGGGAGGCAGAAATTCGTCATCCACAGAAACGGTATGTTCTTTAACCATTAGATGTAGGTGTGTGTAAGTGTAGCTCGAATCATTATTATAACAACATCCTAGTATATGGAAGATACTGATTTTGTTACAAAATAAATAAATAAAAAGATTTTATGGGTTTGGAGAAGCAAAATAAAACAAAAGGACTCAAGTGAAGACATTACCTTAAAATCGGGTAACTCCCTTTGGTTTGAGCTCAAAGGCTTCCTTGGGAAGACTTCTGCCCAAAGTGAGCCTTCAAGGAGTTATATAGGGATTTGGAGAGGCCAAATTAGCAGGGTTTGGACGATCCAAAGGCTTGAGAGGTGTAGGTAAGGAGGTAGATGTGGGGGCCTTTTATAAGAGGAGAGGAGGGGCACTCTTGGAAAGTAAAGAAATGTTACTTTATTTTAAAATGATTTTCGGATTAAAAATGTCCCACATTGATATAATGCGAGGGTAAGGTGATAAGGGTTCGAAATACACCCATAAAATAGGTTTTTGACATGTTTAGGTCATAGATTTTACACTATCTTTTCATTTTATTTAAATCCCTTATTAATGAGGTAGTCGCTGCATCATCATGATGTCATAAATAATTTAATTTATTTAATGTCTAAAAATTATAAAGAAAATACTATGATGTAGGAAATCTTTTTAGATTTCCATTTATTATTTATAGTCAAAAATCTGACTTGTATAACCCCATGTAAAAATTTTTTTAGTAAAACATTTCATGTTTGTGTCATTTTTACTTTAACATTAAATAAAAAGTTATTTATGTCATTTCCCAACCAAAGTGGCTCCATGGGGTCCCCAATTTGACCCATGGATTGTCTTGGTCATACATGACTCATCCAATGAGGGTATGACATGTGTCTAGGTCATTTAATTTTATTAAAACATTATTCTTACCTTAAACTACACTAATTACCTCTAATCGCGATTAAAAACTTAATAAGTTACTATTCACCAAAAAATTATTTTAATCCCATTTAACCACATTTTACTTCTTAATGAAAACCATGCATGTTGGATTTTCGAAATTCAAAACAGAAATATGGAAAAATTTCATTTAAACGGAAAATCAGTTTTTATAAGTACCACTTAGTGGTTTCACTATTCATCAAAAATTGAAGTTTTTCGGAAAATTACCAAAAATTGACCCTAAGATATATTTGATATTCCGAATTCAAAAATGATTTCTATTTTAAAAAATTCAAAACATATAAGTTCCATTAATTAATTTAATAATTAATTCCCGCTGTCAAAACAAATAGCGTGTTTTTATGAAACAAAATGTATCAAAAGATTGACACTAGTTTAAGTCCGATTTCAAAGTGAAATTAATTCTAACGACCAATATTTGATTAAATGGTAAAAATATATTCTAATTTCACTTTAAAACCAATTCAAAAGATAATATAATCATATAAATAAATTAGATTAAAAATAGGTTTTGAATTAAAATACAACATTTTTCACTATTCATTAAAAATTGAACTTTTTCGGAAAAAATAACAAATGTTTACACAAAGTAAATTTTGATGTCCCGATTCTAAAGAAGAATTTTATTTACTCAAATATAACACATAAAATTGTCAAAAAGTGGATTTAAAAGAGGTTCTCCATCAAAATGCGGTTAATCGACCTTTTAAAGAATATTAGAATGTTTACGCTTAAAATTGGATTCATTCGCATTTTTAATTCTCTAACATTTATTGTAAAAAGTAAAATTATTTGACAAACATATATAATCATTTTTTAGTTAGTTCGATTCATTCTCGCCATCACAACAGCTAGGAGTTTACTACCATTTAAAATAATATTATTTTATTATTAGAGTGCAACGTAAGATTCCCAAGAAACTCGTTGTTGCGTATTGGGTACGCCATCGAGCATAGAGTCCCCTTTAAAGTAATATTAATATTTTATTCACAAATATGGATAAATGTAAAAATTTCATACTCTTTATTTACCTGGGGTGTTACATCCTTCCCCCCTTTTGGGAATTGCGTACTCGCAATTTTAATATTAGGCTTGGAAACTTCATTGAAAATCCCACATCTGAACAAGAGTCAGTAAAACAATCACTTTAAAATAAAGAAAGATAAGTACAAATGTCACCCGAGTTAACCCATACTAGGATTACAAGTATGAAAATATGGACATGGAGGAAAAAAAGAGTCATGTTCTGAGGGAGAGTGATAGTAAACATGTCTAGGAGAAAGTTAACCATAAGAAAATCACAAACTTGTGATGGGTTAAACGGTATTGGATTCCCCAGTAAGAAAAGTTAACAGAAAACATTTTTGTTTTAAGTTACTCTTCATCAAGGAATTTATTTTTGAGCTTAACTAAAACATAAGGAAACATACTTACTTTTCATGTTGACTTTCATATTTTACTAGATTTATTACACAAACTCATATTTTCTCCAAAAGAGGAGTATTTAGGAAAACTTGTTCACATTAAGAGTACTATAATCAACTTCTAGAGAATCACCTAATCCACAAAAGAGAACTATATACTTCCCATGTCTTTAGAATTTACCAAAACCAAAACCAAAAAAGTTAGTACAAGATCATATAATCCAGAAAAGGATAACCCTTTATAAAAAGAAAATCTATTCTTAATCTCCAAAATTTGTCCAACAAAACCAAAAGTTCAACGAGGACCATTTGATAAACATTTTGGCCATAAAATTCTTCAAAGTAAACCAAACTAAGATTGAAACTCAAATATTAGAAGGATTTAGTCACATAGTCTTCCAAGTTAAATCATAACATTTATCTCTAAACAACATTAGTGGCTCTTAAAGTCTCGTATTGAAAAGTAATTAACCTAATCACATATCCTCCATGATAGGTTAATAAATTTCCATAGATAACCCAAAATCAACTTACTCTTAATTCATAAAATCATATAACTAAAAAGAATCAGTCAAACTAACTAGGGACTTCACGTAGTCCAGTGGTAGGTGATAAATACGAGTCGCACTTTGGTTGTGGGTTCGATTCGCGCAGCTTTGTCCAACGCGACGGGTTGTCACACAGTCTGTGTGTTGTTATTTTTCCAAAACTATATAATTCTTAAAACATTCCCCAAAATGAGATAAAATTTTCAAAAATGATCATAACATATTTTAACCTCAAGTTTATCTCATTCCTTTCATTTTCCCTCATAACATATAATAACCCATAAATACCTCAAAAGTAAGGATCATATAAACTCTAATGGTTACCTTTATAATTATTACTTGAACTCCCACATCAATTGGTCATATCGTACATGATGCATTACAGAACATACCAAGGTACAAGTGGTTGATCATGACTCCTAGATAGTTGGTTTAGAACAACCATGAGTTTTCTCATTGAATCCCCCATTTCATCCAGTCTCTTAATTAGAGAACCACCACAGTTTCCTTCAAACCTATTGTCACTTTGGTGCCTGCTAGATCCAGCCATTTACTAAAACCAAAAAGGTCAGTGTGAGTATATCAACAAAACCATCATGTACTAATGAGGAGGATATACTTACTCATTCACTTTATCTAAAAACTATGAATATTTCTGAAATCCTAACCATTTTGGTAATGTCACTTATGCTTAAATAATACCCTAACCTCTAAAGTTATCTAAACCGACCATTGATACCAACTATAAGGCCCCAGCCTTAAACCTCACTTAATCTTGAGTTATTACAAGATTACACATTGAATATCTTTTTAGGATTAGATTTTTAGAGAATTAGATCATAAAACTTGCATTATATTCCACATTTAAACAAAGTGGTTATATAAAATATTGTATTCATTTTTCCCATCAATAGAAACATATTTAAAATAAAACATGGGTTCTTTCTTGACACTTCCTTGACACTATCATCATATCATGTACCCTTCCCTTGACCTGTGAAAAACATTTCAAAAACTTGGGATGAGCATAAAAAGCTCAGTAAGGGTTATAAAAAAATATGGAAAGGAAACTTGAGTTCATATATACATAAGAATGAAATCATACTTTACCCATAAAACATAGGCACTTTAACATACCTCATCAAATCATGAATAAATCATAGGAATCATAAGACATAAAAGGTAACTTTAGGCATTCATAACATTCTTACGTAGGGAGTAACCCTCTTGGTTATGTTTGGAATATCCACCACAGTATATTCCCTAAATCTCTTTGTAGAAACCATAACGTTTCACTCCTTCACGTTACCCAATGCATTGGAGAGCTATATCGGGCTCACATTCCCTTTGTTTATCATGGAACCACCCGTCTTCATAACAATTCCAAAGAACCATAACATAATCGTATCACATAAAACATGCATAGTGGAAACATAACATTTCCACATTTCAATCACAAGATATCAATAAAACACATTGATATAAAAAACCTTATGAAAACCATTTTCAATACCAAAATAAAAACATGGTATTTATTTTTCTTTTAAAAAGAAGGTATGGCTTGTAGAGGAAGCTGAAACTCAAATAATGGTCACGGCGGTGGAGAAGTCATTGTCGCCGTATACGTATGACAAAAACATTCCCTTTTGTCGTTTTGTAAAATGCTTCGTATAACAAATATTCCTTTTGGATAAACGTAAAATTCAAAGGGTTTTATAAACCATATAAAATAAAGTTGTGTATAAAACAAAATATGCCTCAATGAAAGGAGATTGAGATGAAGTCCCTTACAAAGACGGTATCCTTGGTTTAAGGACAAATCAATTACATAATTATGTGTGACAAACGAATACACCAAATATAGGTGGATATTAAGTGTAAAATAATCAGAGGTTATTCACACATATTCATATAACTACATATTCAAGGAGTACATGTTTATCCCAAAGAATTAAATTTGGGTTAAGAAGTTCCCGTGCAAAAATTTGACAGCCTAACGGCGTCACTACAAAATTCAGAAAATGAGTTGATGAGAGATAAAAAGGGTATCTCATCACATGGACATAAAATTAAAATCAATAAGGATATAGAAGAACATATCCCAACACAATAGTATGTGAATTAAAAGACATAACAAAACAAGTCTTTTAAAAAGAGGAGGGTGAAAGGTTCCCTTACCGACATGGGTATCTTTCGAAAAATACGCCCTGTGAAAGAAGGACAATACAACATTGATGTAAATACTCATAAATGAAATTATATTACACAATGAGTAAAATAATGGGCAGTACATACACCACTCAAAGGAAATTGTGGCAAATGTAGCATAAATCTCACGGGAATAAAAGTGAGATGAAAAATCTCTTACGAAGACTCGGCAGCCTAACGACACCACTTAAAACTTCCAAAATGGATTGATGAGAGGAAATAGGGTCTCTTATCATATCAAAATAAAGTTTAAAGAAATAGGAATATAAAATAACATCCCCCAACATAACGAAGAGGAGCTTAAAAGAAGTGACATAAAGGAGATTACTTAAAAAGAAAGAGAGAGGTTGGATCTCTTACGAAAATTCGGCAGCCTAACGGCGCCACTCAAAACTTCCAAAATGTATTGATGAGATAGAATAGGGTCTATCATCATATGAACATAAAAATTACAATAAGATTAATATAAAATAATATCCCAATAACAAGAAAGATGAGCTTTAACAGGAATGACATAAAAGAGTGTACTTTAAAAGAAAGCGAGGAGTCGGATCCCTTACCTCAAGTCCGACTTGTCTTGTTCGTTTCTTTATATTCCTGAATAATAAACTTTGATCAATTTATAATTGCCTAAGGACCTCCTTTAAATATTATTATTCAGTTCATATCACATATTATAATGTTATAATAATTGTTTAATAATGTTAGTTCATATCAGACGTTTTTGTCGATGTTTGGTACATGAGTCAAAAATGAACTTGTTTGAAAAATGATTGCCCATGTAGTTATAAGTAAATTATTTCCAGAATAGTATTAATGATTAAAATATCATATATATCCATTACATATTCATTTTATACTATTCCATATCATTTGGAGACAAAAAACGAAAAGCACCATTCATGGAGACGGTAGGCTGTACGTACACATGAACGCTACTTTCATTTCTATTTCGTATTTTATGGAATGGAATAATAATGATATAAAGTTATATTATAATTCCAGTATAATATAATATATAGTATCATAACTCCATCCTTTATACGTCTCACATATGGTATTAATGAATCAAATCACTTTGAAGGGGCGGTAGTCTGCACTTCCTTAAATGAAGATATCGTGTTTACCCGTAATGGAAACCATAAAGATATGCCATAAATGAAAAATACAAAAGCTTAAGTAAAACATAAAAATATTATATATAATATATAAATATAGTGACATCTTAATGTCCACCTTTGAAGGTGTTAAAATAATGTTGAACAATCATCGTTTCGGGAGGCAGAAATTCGTCATCCACAGAAACAGTATGTTCTTTAACCATTATATGTAGGTGTGTGTAAGTGTAGCTCGAATAATTATTATAACAACATCCTAGTATATGGAAGATACTGATTTTGTTATAAAATAAATAAATAAAAAGATTTTATGGGTTTGGAGAAGCAAAATAAAACAAAAGGACTCAAGTGAAGACATTACCTTAAAATCGGGTAACTCTCTTTGGTTTGAGCTCAAAGGCTTCCTTGGGAAGACTTCTGCCCAAAGTGATCCTTCAAGGAGTTAGATAGGGATGTGGAGAGGCCAAATGAGCAGTGTTTGGACGATCCAAAGGCTTGAGAGGTGTAGGTAAGGAGGTAGATGTGGGGGCCTTTTATAAGAGGAGAGGAGGGGCACTCTTGGAAAGTAAAGAAATGTTACTTTATTTTAAAATGATTTTCGGATTAAAAATGTCCCACATTGATATAATGAAAGGGTAAGGTGATCAGGGTTCTAAATCCACCCATAAAATAGGTTTTTGACATGTTTAGGTCATAGATTTTACACTATCTTTTCATTTTATTTAAATCCTTTATTAATGAGGTAATCGTTGCATCATCATGATGTCATAAATAATTTAATTTATTTAATGTCTAAAAATTATAAAAAAAATACTATGATGTAGGAAATATTTTTATATCTCCATTTATTATTTATAGTCAAAAATCTGACTTGTATAACCCCATGTAAAATTTTTTTTAGTAAAACATCTCATGTTTGTGTCATTTTTACTTTAACATTAAATAAAAAGTTATTTATGTCATTTCCCAACCAAAGTGGCTCCATGGGGTCCCCAAGTTGACCCATGGATTGTCTTGTTCATACATGACTCATCCAATGAGGGTATGACATGTGTCTAGGTCATTTAATTTTATTAAAACATTATTCTTACCTTAAACTACACTAATTACCTCTAATCGCGATTAAAAACTTAATAAGTTACTATTCACCAAAAAATTATTTTAATCCCATTTAACCACATTTTACTTCTTAATGAAAACCATGCATGTTGGATTTTTGAAATTCAAAACACAAAAATGGCAAAATTTCATTTAAACGGAAAATCAGTTTTTATAAGTACCACTTAGTGGTTTCACTATTCATCAAAAATTGAAGTTTTTCAGGAAATTACCAAAAATTGACCCTAAGCTATATTTGATATTCCGAATTCAAAAATGATTTCTATTTTAAAAAATTCAAAACATATAAGCTGCATTAATTAATTTAATAATTAATTCCCACTGTCAAAACAAATAGCGTGTTTTTATGAAACAAAATGTATCAAAAGATTGACACTAGTTTAAGTCCGATTGCAAAGTGAAATTAATTCCAACGACCAATATTTGATTAAATGGTAAAAATATATTCTAATTTCACTTTAAGACCAATTCAAAAGATAATATAATCATATAAATAAATTAGATTAAAAAGAGGTTTTGAATTAAAATACAACATTTTTCACTATTCATTAAAAATTGAACTTTTTCGGAAAAAATACCAAATGTTTACACAAAGTAAATTTTGATGTCCCGATTCTAAAGAAGAATTTTATTTAGTCAAATATAACACATAAAATTGTCAAAAAGTGGATTTAAAAGAGGTTCTCCATCAAAATGCGGTTAATCGACCTTTTAAAGAATATTAGAATGTTTACGCTTAAAATTGGATTCATTCGCATTTTTAATTCTCTAACATTTATTGTAAAAAGTAAAAATATTTGACAAACATATATAATCATTTTTTAGTTAGTTCTATTCATTCCCGCCATCACAACAGCTAGGAGTTTACTACCATTTAAAATAATGTTATTTTATTATTAGAGTGCAACGTAAGATTCCCAAGAAACTCGTTGTTGCGTATTGGGTACGCCATCGAGCATAGCGTCCCCTTTAAAGTAATATTAATATTTTATTCACAAATATGGATAAATGTAAAAATGTCATACTCTTTATTTACCTGGGGTGTTACATCCTTCCCCCTTTTGGGAATTGCGTACTCGTAATTTTAATATTGGGCTTGGAAACTTCATTGAAAATCCCACATCTGAACAAGAGTCAGTAAAACAATCACTTTAAAATAAAGAAAGATAAGTACAAATGTCACCCGAGTTAACCCATACTAGGATTCCAAGTATGAAAATATGGACATGGTGGGAAAAAAGAGTCATGTTCTGAGGGAGAGTGATAGTAAACATGTCTAGGAGAAAGTTAACCATAAGAAAATCACAAACTTGTGATGGGTTAAACGGTATTGGATTCCCCAGTAAGAAAAGTTAACAGAAAACATTTTTGTTTTAAGTTACTCTTCATCAAGGAATTTATTTTTGATCTTAACTAAAACATAAGGAAACATACTTACTTTTCATGTTGACTTTCATCTTTTACTAGATTTATTACACAAACTCATATTTTCTCCAAAAGAGGAGTATTTAGGAAAACTTGTTCACATTAATAGTACTATAATCAACTTCTAGAGAATCACCTAATCCACAAAAGAGAACTATATACTTCCCATGTCTTTAGAATTTACCAAAACCAAAACCAAAAAAGTTAGTACAAGAACATATAATCCAGAAAAGGATAACCCTTTATAAAAAGAAAATCTATTCTTAATCTCCAAAATTTGTCCAACAAAACCAAAAGTTCAACGAGGACCATTTGATAAACATTTTGGCCATAAAATTCTTCAAAGTAAACCAAACTAAGATTGAAAATCAAATATTAGAAGGATTTAGTCACATAGTCTTCCAAGTTAAATCGTAACATTTATCTCTAAACAACATCAGTTGCTCTTAAAGTCTCGTATTGAAAAGTAATTAACCTAATCACATATCCTCCATGATAGGTTAATAAATTTCCATAGATAACCCAAAATCAACTTACTCTTAATTCATAAAATCATATAACTAAAAAGAATCAGTCAAACTAACCAGGGACTTCACGTAGTCCAGTGGTAGGTGATAAATACGAGTCGCACTTTGGTTGTGGGTTAGATTCGCGCAGCTTTGTCCAACGCGACGGGTTGTCACACAGTCTGTGTGTTGTTATTTTTCCAAAACTATATAATTCTTAAAACATTCCCCAAAATGAGATAAAATTTTCAAAAATTATCATAACATATTTTAACCTCAAGTTTATCTCATTCCTTTCATTTTCCCTCATAACATATAATAACCCATAATTACCTCAAAAGTAAGGATCATATAAACTCTAATGGTTACCTTTATAATTATTACTTGAACTCCCACATCAGTTGGTCATCTCATACATGATTCATTACAGAACATACCAAGGTACAAGTGGTTGATCATGACTCCTAGATAGTTGGTTTATAACAACCATGAGTTTTTTCATTGAATCCCCCATTTCATCCAGTCTCTTAATTAGAGAACCACCACAGTTTCCTTCAAACCTATTGTCACTTTGGTGCCTGCTAGATCCAGCCATTTACTAAAACCAAAAAGGTCAGTGTGAGTATATCAACAAAACCATCATGTACTAATGAGGAAGATATACTTACTCATTCACTTTATCTAAAAACTATGAATCTTTCTGAAATCCTAACCATTTTGGTAATGTCACTTATGCTTAAAGAATACCCTAACCTCTAAAGTTATCTAAACCGACCATTGATACCAACTATAAGGCCCCATCTTTAAACCTCACTTAATCTTGAGTTATTACAAGATTACACATTGAGGATCTTTTTAGGATTATATTTTTAGAGAATTAGATCATAAAACTTGCATTACATTCCACATTTAAACAAAGTGGTTATATAAAATATAGTATTCATTTTTCCCATCAACAGAAACATATTTAAAATAAAACATGGGTTCTTTCTTGACAATTCCTTGACACTATCATCATATCATGTACCCTTCCCTTGACCTGTGAAAAACATTTCAAAAACTTGGGATGAGCATAAAAAGCTCAGTAAGGGTTATAAAAAAATATGGAAAGGAAACATGAGTTCATATATACATAAGAATGAAATCATACTTTACCCATAAAACATAGGCACTTTAACATACCTCATCAAATCATGAATAAATCATAGGAATCATAAGACATAAAAGGTAACTTTAGGCATTCATAACATTCTTACGTAGGGAGTAACCCTCTTGGTTATGTTTGGAATATCCACCACAGTATATTCCCTAAATCTCTTTGTAGAAACCTTAACGTTTCACTCATTCACGTTACCCAATGCATTGGAGAGCTATATCGGGCTCACCTGCCCTTTGTTTATCATGGAACCACCCATCTTCATAACAATTCCAAAGAACCATAACATAATCGTATCACATAAAACATTCATAGTGGAAACATAACATTTCCACATTTCAATCACAAGATATCAATAAAACACATTGATATAAAAAACCTTATGAAAACCATTTTCAATACCAAAATAAAAACATGGTATTTATTTTTCTTTTCAAAAGAAGGTATGGCTTGTAGAGGAAGCCGAAACTCAAATAATGGTCACGGCGGTGGAGAAGTCATTGTCGCCGCATACGTATGACAAAAACATTCCCTTTTGTCGTTTTGTAAAATGATTCGTATAACAAATATTCCTTTTGGATAAACGTAAAATTCAAAGGGTTTTATAAACCATATAAAATAAAGTTGTGTATAAAACAAAATATGCCTCAATGAAAGGAGATTGAGATGAAGTCCCTTACAAAGATGGTATCTTTGGTTTAAGGACAAATCAATTACATAATTATGTGTGACGATGGAATACACCAAATATAGGTGGATATTAAGTGTAAAACAATCAGAGGTTATTCACACATATTCATATAACTACATATTCAAGGAGTACATGTTTATCCCAAAGAATCAAATTTGGGTTAAGAAGTTCCCGTGCAAAAATTTGACAGCCTAACGGCGTCACTACAAAATTCAGAAAATGAGTTGATGAGAGATAAAAAGGGTATCTCATCACATGGACATAAAATTAAAATAAATAAGGATATAGAAGAACATATCCCAACACAATAGTATGTGAATTAAAATACATAACAAAACAAGTCTTTTAAAAAGAGGAGGGTGAAAGGTTCCCTTACCGACATGGGTATCTTTCGAAACATACGCCCCGTGAAAGAAGGACAATACAAAATTGATTTAAATACTCATAAATGAAAGTATATTACACAATGAGTAAAATAATGGGCAGTAAATACACCACTCAAAGGAAATTTTGGCAAATGTAGCATAAATCTCACAGGAATAAAAGTGAGATGAAAAATCTCTTACGAAGACTCGGCAGCCTAACAGTGCCACTTAAAACTTCGAAAATGGATTGATTAGAGGAAATAGGGTCTCTTATAAATAAAAATAAAGTTTATAGAAATAGGAATATAAAAGAACATCCCCCAACATAACAAAGAGGAGCTTAAAAGAAGTGACATAAAGGAGAGTACTTAAAAAGAAAGAGAGAGGTTGGATCTCTTACGAAAATTCGGCAGCCTAACGGTGTCACTCAAAACTTCCAAAATGGATTGATGAGATAGAATAGGGTATCTCATCATATGAACATAAAAATTACAGTAAGAGTAATATAAAAGAATATCCCAATAACAAGAAAGGTGAGCTTTAACAGGAATGACATAAAAGAGTGTACTTTAAAAGAAAGAGAGGAGTCGGATCCCTTACCTCAAGTCCGACTTGTCTTGTTCGTTTCTTTATATTCCTGAATAATAAAATTTGGTCAATTTATAATTTCCTAAGGACCTCCTTTAAAGATTATTATTCAGTTCATATCACATATTATAATGTTATAATAATTGTTTAATAATGTTAGTTCATATCAGACGTTTTTGCCGATGTTTGGTACATGAGTCAAAAACGAACTTGTTTGAAAAATGATTGCCCATGTAGTTATAAGTAAATAAATTCCAGAATAGTATTAATGATTAAAATATCATATATATCCTGTACATATTCATTTTATACTATTCCATATCATTTCGAGATAAAAAACGAAAAGCACCGTTCATGGAGACGGTAGGCCGTACGTACGCATGAACGCTACTTTCATTTCTATTTCGTATTTTATGGAATGGAATAATAATGATATAAAGGTGAATTATAATTCCAGTATAATATCATATATAGTATCATAACTCCATCCTTTATACATCCCACATATGGTATTAACAAATCAAATCACTTTGAGGGGGCGGTAGTCCGCACTTCCTTAAATGAAGATATCGTGTTTACCCATAATGGAAACCATAAAGATATGCCATAAATGAAAAATAAATAAGCTTAAGTAAAACATAAACATATTATATATAATATATAAATATAGTTACATCTTAATGGACACCTTTGAAGGTGTTAAAATAATGTTGAACAATCATCGTTTCGGGAGGCAGAAATTCGCCATCCACGGAAATAGTATGTTCTTTAACCATTAGATGTAGGTGTGTGTAAGTGTAGATCAAATCCTTCTTATAAAAAAATCCTAGTATATGGAAGATACTGATTTTGTTACAAAAGAAATAAATAAAAATAGTTTATGGGGTTTCAGAAGCAAAATAAAACAAAATGACTCAAGTGAAGACATTACCTTAAAATCGGGTAACTCCCTTTGGTTTGAGCTCAAAGGATTCCTTGGGAATACTTATGCCCAAAGTGAGGATTCAAGGTGTTATAGAGGGATGTGGAGAGGTAAAATGAGCAGGGGTTGGCCGATTCAAAGGCTTTAGAGGTGTGGGTAAGGAGGTAGAGGTGGATGCCTTTTATAAGAGGAGAGGAGGGGCACTCTGGGAATGTAAAGAAATGTTACTTTATTTTAAAATGATTTTCGGATTCAAAAGGCCCCAAATTGATATAATTAGAGGGTAAGGTAATAAGGGTTAGAAATACACCCATCAAATAGGTTTTGGACCTGTGTAGGTCATAGATTTTACATTATCGTTTCATTTTATTTAAATCCTTTATTAATGAGGTAATCGCTGCATCATCATGATGTCATAAATAATTTAATTTATTTAATGTCTAAAAATTATAAAAAAAATACTATGATGTAGGAAATCTTTTTAGATTTCCATTTATTATTTATAGTAAAAAATATGACTTATATAACCCCATGTAAAAATTGTTTTAGTAAAACATCTCATGTTTGTGTCATTTTTACTTTAACATTAAATAAAAAGTTATTTATGTCATTTCCCAACCAAAGTGGCTCCATGGTGTCCCCAAGTTGACCCATGGATTTTCTTGGTTTTTCGTGACTCATCCAATGAGGGTAGGACATGTGTCTAGGTCATTTAATTTTATTAAAACATTATTCTTACCTTAAACTACACTAATTACCTCTAATCGCGATTAAAAACTTAATAAGTTACTATTCACCAAAAAATTATTTTAATCCCATTGCACCACATTTTACTTCTTAATGACAACCATGTATGTCGGATTTTTGAAATTCAAAACACAAAGATGACAAAATTTCATTTAAACGGAAAATCAGTTTTTATAAGTACCACTTAGTGGTTTCACTATTCATCAAAAATTGAAGTTTTTCAGAAAATTACCAAAAATTCACCCTAAGCTATATTTGATATTCCGAATTAAAAAATGATGTCTATTTTAAAAAATTCAAAACATATAAGTTTCATTAATTAATTTAATAATTAATTCTCGCTGTCAAAACAAATAGCGTGTTTTTGTGAAACAAAATGTATCAAAAGATTGACACTAGTTTAAGTCCGATTTCAAAGTGAAATTAATTCCAACGACCAATATTTGATTAAATGGTAAAAATATATTCTAATTTCACTTTAAAACCAATTCAAAGATAATCTAATCATATAAATAAATTAGATTAGGTTTTGAATTAAAATACAACATTTTTCACTATTCATTAAAAATTGAACTTTTTCAGAAAAAATACCAAAAGTTTACACAAAGTAAATTTTGATGTCCCGATTCTAAAGAATAATTTTATTTAGTCAAATATAACACATAAAATTGTCAAAAAGTGGATTTAAAAGAGTTTCTCCATCAAAATGTGGTTAATCGGCCTTTTAAAGAATATTAGAATGTTTACGCTTAAAATTGGATTCATTCGCATTTTTAATTCTCTAACATTTATTGTAAAAAGTAAAAATATTTGACAAACATATATAATCATTTTTTAGTTAGTTCTATTCGTTCCCGCCATCACAACAGCTAGGAGTTTACTACCATTTAAAATAATATTATTTTATTATTAGAGTGCAACGTAAGATTCCCAAGAAACTCGTTGTTGCGTATTGGGTACGCCATCGAGCATAGCGTCCCCTTTAAAGTAATATTAATATTTTATTCACAAATATGGATAAATGTGAAAATGTCATACTCTTTATTTACCTGGGGGGTTACAGTATCAAGATTGAAACCAGGGTGATATTGCAATATTTATTTATTTACCTATATTTCTCACACTTTTTTTGACTTTCCACTTGGGGGATCCTTGGTTATTATTTTATATGACATGAGGTACATGTCATTCCATATGTTTTTATCATTGGTTATTTATTCCAATATGTTTTTATTCTTTTTTTATTGATATTCAGGGTATACTATCTCCAATAATGTCACTCAAAACCTCACTGTTAGTTTGAAACCACTTGCATATGGGGAGGTACACATGATTTCATGTGGCACTCCATATCATATTCAGTGATTTTGGTTGGGGAATCACAAGAAAGAAGATTGATTCCATTTTTTATATAGATTTAATTTCAAAGGTTTAACCTCAAATGATTAAGGTATCATTTGAACATAAGGACTATATTTCTTCTATGAATAAAGAATTAAACTAGATTAAAAAGATTAAAACTTGGGAACTTATTCCAATACCCACTAAAAAATATGATTGGTGTCAAATGAGTTTTCATAAATAATCTTGATGAGAATGGCGATGTTTATAGAAAAAAATACCAGTTAGTATTTAAGGGATTCTCATAATTTAACGAGTTTGAATTTAATGAAACATTTTCCCCAATGGACATACTTGAGTTCATTATAATATTAAATTACATATTATCTCAAATAAGCTTCAAAATATTTTATATGGATATTAAATCATGTTTCAAGAATGGTGAGATTAATAAATAATTTTACATGGAACAACCTGAAATCTTTATTCAAGATTTAGGTGGGAGGAAGGTGTGTTAGGTGACGAAGTATCTCTATGGAATAAAGAGGGATCCAAGAGTATGGTATTTAAACTTTCTTTAGTACCAAAAGATTGAGAAATTTTAGAAGGGGTTGGTAGATAGAAATATGAATGTGAAAAATATCAACACCATATCACTTTTTGTGATTTTTTATGTTAATGATATAATATTTACTAGTAATAAATAAATATTACATGAAGGGTTCTCAAGGAATTTGTAATAAATGATTTAAATTTCAATGATTGGATAAATTATATTATTCTTAGGTATATAAAATTTCAATAATAAATTTATGATTTTTTATATTAAGAAAAGTATGAAAAATAGATCTTGAAGAAGTTAGACAAGTAAGAAGCTAGAGGGGTGTCCACACCTATTCTGGTGGTCGTAAAATTGAGAAACGATGATGAAGGGAAAAATTTTAATGTGAAGTAATACAAAAATTTTATTGAAATTCTTTTGTATGTGATATCACTTTGGATTAACAATGTGTATATTGTCACTATCTTTGCTCGGTATGAATCTAAACCAAAGGAAACACATATTTTGGATGAAAATAGGATCTTGAGATGCATATCAATTAACTTTAGCTATGGGTTGATGTATAAAAAGGTAGGTGACCTAAATTTAATAAGTTTTACTGATATTTACTAAGTAGGTTATGTTGGTGATAGCAAATCCATAGCTGGTGGTGTATTTTCAAAGTATAATTTCCTATCATTCATGGAATAAAACAATATTGAACCTCATCTCTATTGAGGCTGAATATGTGGTTGAATCATAATAAACTACATAGAGGATATGGATTAAGATATAGTAGAAAGTCTTAAATTTTGAAATTTCTTATCCTTTGATCATAGGTTGTGAAAATCAAAGTGCCATAAATATTTCTAAAAACCAGTAAAACACTCTAATTCAAAACACATTGAGAGGAAGTTCTATTTTCTATAGTATAAGGGTGAATATAGTATTCTTGAACCAAAATTCGTTTCCTTTAAAGAACTTGTTACCAATATTCTTACCAAACCAATTGCAACCGAACATTTTGAGAAGCTAGGGTTGTAAATGGGACTGCATCCAACTCTATATCATTGAATTTTATTACTATTTTGAGTTTTATCCTCTATTATTTCATGTTCAAATTCTTGAGGATTTGATTGTATACTACGGGAGAAAATTGATCTCTTTTTTTGTGAGTTATTTTAATTTGTGTGTTGAGATGTAAAGGAAAGAAATAAGAATAATTAGTTTTAGGTTATTCATCTGAATTATTATGAAGAATAAATAGTCTATGATGAGTTGTTATTAAATAAAAAATTCATTATTGATTTAATCAAACTTTTTCTATAAAGATATATCTCACATAGACTTAAAAATGATTGATTAATAATTATTTTATATCATAAGTGTGAGTTGATCCCTACTAATTATCCATTTGTTTTCTTATTAGGGAGGGGTAGATAAGTATGTTATATTCATAAAAACTCCAAAGGAATATATTTTTGGACCTTTTGGAGGATGGTATTATATTTATTATCAATACATGTTAAGTTTGGTGATTGTTGAACAAATATTCATGGAGGTATGACTAGTTTTAATAGATCTGAGAGAAATGTCTTAAAAAAGTGAGGATAGATGGATTAATAAAGTATGTGTGAGTTAAATAAATAATGTTTTTATGATTTTAAGAAAGTTTGGAGATGGTTTGAATAATTCTGTAATCTTGAGAGCTAAAATTTGAAAAATAAGAATTTCCTTGATCATAATATTTTTCCTTCTAATCATATGGATTTAGGATGATCAGAAGTATTTGATGATATCTTAAGACTTCATCAAATAACTTTACCCAAGTATATATTTTTGTATTTATTATCATCATACTTAGAGCTCATCGTATGACTTTGATGGATTTATGGAAATTTGATAAAGGCAACACGTATGACTTTTGAAGCTGATCATAAGTCTTCAATGTAAAAATTCATGGATCATATGACTTTATTGTAAACCTTTGAGCTAATTGTAAGTCTTCAAATTCATGAAATGTTGAGTAACATAAATTATGACCATAATTCTTCTAAAAATAAATATTTTTTTATAATAAATACGGGTAACTAAGAGTGTTTCTAGTATATAAATTCTAATGTTTTTTAGAAGAAATTTAGATAGTTATTATATAATATTCTTTATAAATTAAACATCATGATCATTATCATTGATCATGATTCATACTTGGATCAAATGGGAAGTCATATAAGGCCATTATTCCATTCAATATTTCAAAGGAAAATATACGTGTATATTTTTTAGAGAATTTGAAAGAAGAATAACACCAAAATATTCAAAATATAATGTGAAGGAAATTTTCCCAATTATTAAGGATAATTAAAAGGATAACGTTGAATCAAAGATAAAAGAGTGTGAATGAGTCATTTTCTTCCACTAAGATTCAATGATAATTATATAACTAGAATTGAAATAATATTCAAATAATATCTAATAAATAAAAATAACCAAAAATGAAGTGTTGAGAAATATATGTTAGATGAACCAATACAATTTTATATCAAATAATAAAACCTGATTACCACTACAAAATATTTTAGTGAAATGACCAGTAAGAATATCAATATCTGTGGAGTCTATGTATAGAAGACTACATTCATCAACTGGATTTGTTTAGAAGGAGTTGTTTATTATATTGATGCAATATTGTAATTGGTTGTTGCCAATAGTTGTACGTGTTAAAGTTCATACACTTTCTTGATTTACTTTTGTTAATAAGAAGGCAGAAGTTTGGGAGGGATAATAAAAATGAAACATTGGGGTTGTATTCATCCTTACAGGAGGATAAACTCATTAAAAAATAGTTGTGTCATTTTTTTTCAGAATCTATGAGTATCTGAAGAGAGAGATGTTGAATAAGTATATGATTTGAAGGGACCTTTAAATAATTATACACACTGATTCACCCCCCTTGTGTGTATAATTATTCATGTGATTAAATATGAACTAGATCATATATTATGATATCTCATATCATACAATATTAACTAATCATGTCTTATGATATAAAATACCATGAGATAATCTGTAGTTCATTTTCTATATAGTTATTTATATTATAAAAAATTAAACCAATAAAATATGCTATTTATTCATCAGTAATACTTGATTATGAGAATTAATAATCATAGAAATGATTTTATACCATTGAATGCAAGATAAAATATCTCATATGAAAATGTTCAACATGAAATACATATGAACCTATCAATGAACTTCATTTCCCCCCAACACTTAGGATTATAAAACTCTTTTCGTTGACATTAGAGCTGTTGAGTGGAGAACCACACTTCATCATTATTCATGTTTGAGTGTTCCCAAGAATTATTTTACTCTTTAACATTTTATATGATACCACATAAAGGTTTATAAGGTTCAAAAAAATACTTTTCAAAAGTATAGTAATACATTAAATCCCTCAAACTAAGATCAATCATGCATAAAACTAAAACCATGTATAAAACATAAATAAAGAATTAGACCTTACACTGATGAGCCTCTAAAACCATCTTCATACTAATCTATATAAAAAAGCTGGATATAAATCACACAATGCTTGAGAGGTGTTCTCCATAACTCCCATGATATTTTAGTTCCTCTTAATTAAAAGGGGATGAGGAGAAAGGGAGATTCAAAATAATGGTAGAATCATAGGGAATAAAATAAACGCTCATACCCACACCATATTTATGGAATGGACTTATTATATGGGCATTGAGGATGTTCCATGGGCCTATATTGTGTTTAATCATATGTTGTGAAATGTATGAGTAAAATTATCTGATTACAACTCTTTGTAACCCTCATTCATGCACTTGACACATAATCTCACTTAGTTCCCCCATGTGTTTATCATATGAAATATTTAATCAATGATATATTTTCATTGAAGATATATTCAAATGTTAAAAATTAATGTTCATATTCTAAGGTTAATCATAGGTTTCCATGTGGATAGTATAATATGTTTTAATGTATTATGATATAGCCTAATCATACAATATGATTGGTAGGTAGTGGCATGATATCAACATATCATGCTTTATAATAAACCCGTCAACAATAAATATGATATTCCTTGGATATATTCATATTATATCCTACAATATACTCATATCATCACATATGACATAGAATTTAGGGAATATTTCCATTAATCCTTACCTGAAGTGACACCCTACGACTGACATCTTGAGGAACCAATAAAGAACATGTGATTTTACCCTTATGGATTTATGATAATGAAGAGTGCAAAAGTGTGGGTTGATCTCCCCCCATCCTAGAACTAAATAATGGATCCACTATTTTAAAATAATTATAGAATTTAAATACTTAATTATAAAAAATAAAAAATATCTAGACCTTCCACCGAGTACTTATTACAAGTAAACTAGGTAGTTAATTGACTTCACAAATCCACCCCACTTATTTTGGGCCCATTGAGTGCCCAATACAAGTTTTTTAGGTACTTGGTGGCTTCTTTATTAAATAAATTGGTCTTGGAACCGAGTCTATTTTCCTAAAATCGACCCTCGGGCCTTCACCAACACCTCAAACACAACCAATTACACTTGATCGGGACAAACATTGACTCAAATTACCTCACCTGAATACCAAGGTAATTACACTTAACTACTTAGTCATAATTATCATGACCATACCTGGGGGTTATTATTGTACCTAAAATGTGATGACTTTATCACATATAAGCCTTTAAAAAATTATTTCAAGTATTAAATATTATTTATATGAATGATTTTAACCATTTACTTTATCAGTATTGATCATTAATTAAATCCATTATCATGATATACTATATATTTTTTTTTAATTTATCTCATTTCTTATTTGTATACATAATTAAGACCATTTTGTCCATGATATTGAGTATGAGTATGAGAAATTGATAATTTTAACCCCACATTTTTCAAATCTGATTTAACTCTCAAATCAACGTGTAACTGGAAAATATTAATACAAGAAATGTATTATGCATTATCATACACTTTATTGGTATAACTTAATTGATTATTATGATGGAAAATATGTACCAAATTGGACAAATTTAAATATAATTTTGGGTGAAGTCACAAATATTATCAGCAACAGATTAAATGACCATCTGTTTAATTCAAATTATATAATGACTTATGATGGAAGAAAAACATAAAATTTTTAATAGTAATAATATCTCAAATGATCGGTCTAATTAAATAGTTTTGAATTTGATAAAACTTATCTAAACATAAAATAAAACATAAACCAAAACCTAAAAATAATAGGATCTTCCATTCACATTAGACTAAATAAATAAATGAATAATGTTGTACCTTTTCTCTACTGATCCAAATAATCTAATCTCTTCTACACGAGCTTGATAGTGATCAATAAGAATAATGAATTGCAATTTATCCTTCTAGGTTATCCATAGGATAAATGAATATTTCAAGGAATAATAAGAATCCACTCATCCTTATGGTTTTCTAGAAACATGGAGTTAGAAAGAGATAGAGATAGAGTGTGTGTGTGTGTGTGTGTGTGTTCTAGCTCAGGTAATTTCATATTATTTTTTATACTCACACAAATTATAAACTATGATCCTATATATGTATACATATAAGGAGACTATATGGAGTCTAAATATTTTGACATTAATTAAAAAAATTATAAGTGATAACTTTGTAACTTAAAACTCATCATTTTGATTTATTTTTTTAATGTTTAAAAAAATTATTTAGTCATTAAAACTCTTAAAATCATAATCTCGTGATGATTAAAATAATTATGATATCATGAAGTATGATAAGGAATTTGAAACATGTATTATCACATAATCACATTAACTACCATGTGAAACACCACGTTGTGGTGGCATTCACCACATCCTAATAAATCCCAACACATAACATGATGTGTTCCAAACCATTGTTCCATGGTGGTTCTTTTAGTTAACATTTCCATTAATCTCCCGCTTTCTCTAAATCCTCATAGATTCAGCATATTTTCACCTTGTGTCACATCATATGTAAGAACATATAAATCTATATCCGAAATTCATTTTAGATATCTTCTAAAAACCCCTTTGGGAAATCTATCATGTATTTTACCCAAATCTTACATCATATATAATATCATCTAATAATCCATCCAAAACTTATTTTAGATATCCATAGAAAAAATTTGTGTAATCTCTTAAACGTTTCTTCAAACATTTTATATAAAAACTTAATCGTTATTCACACAACCAAGAAGTGTAACCCAACAAACTTTGTAGTGTTGAAAACAATTATGAATTACCTAATCCATAATTTAAAGTAAAGAGTGGAAATTATAAAAGTATAAATGCTACTCAAGATAAAAAATAGATATTTTCTAATCTCCATCAAAAACATGTATCTTCATACCTATGTCCACAAACTAAATAATATATAAGAATACATAATCATATAATTCCTTTTTACAAGACATAAAATGACCCGATGACATGGAGGATTTCAATACCATATATCCAACTCACATATTCCCAATTATCCAAGTATAGACTGATCAGATAGATGAACACATATCAGATCATTCACCAAAGAAAATGAATGCAACACATAATCCTTATTCAAATAGATATGAACATCATATATTACTTATCTTATTATGAACATAAACCTTTTCATTGTATCTTAATCAGGGGACTTGGTTTCATACCCATCATATGATATGACAATTTCCATCTTAGTTAATCCTCAATTGATGACATGATCAGTAATATACCCCACCACTCCTTTATTATATCAATCTCCAGGATGACATAAAAAGGTATAAAAGTATGAAGGTTCTCATTATATTTATCTTTATAACCATAGTTTAAGGTATTAAATATTAAACATTCACCCCTATCATTCAAAAAATATTGTGCATGACACTCAATGTGGTATACTTCATGGGTTATTTGGTGTAAAAAACATGTTTTGTGCCTTTTGATTATATTTTATTTCTTTATACAAAATCCTACCAATGATAACCTTAACATTTCATCATAGTCTCTAATAATTTATGATTAACATTAGTTAGGGAAAACATGAAGTTATAATTTGAGAGGTTAATTATCATTTCACTTCAGGCAATATATGTAACCAACATGAAAGAAT
This sequence comes from Viscum album, assembly GCA_963277665.1. Taxonomy (NCBI): domain Eukaryota; kingdom Viridiplantae; phylum Streptophyta; class Magnoliopsida; order Santalales; family Viscaceae; genus Viscum; species Viscum album. The sequence continues at coordinate 1,252,482,041 of OY728135.1, read as the reverse complement.
GATAAAGTGGAGAATGCATTTTACATAAAAAAGATGCATTTTATATTTAGAAAATAATTTAAAAATACTAAAAAACATACATAATAACTCATATTATTATATCCCTTATGATATATCACTATAGTGGCATTATGTTCACTTTACTTTTAGGGATTTATTAAACACATTACAACTTTCTATGATTCCTACCACATATCTATGAGACTATCTGATAAAACATCCCACTAAATTATTTTAGGGAGTACTAATTATGAAGAAGGTAACTCCATTATATTTTATATAAAAAAAATTAATAAATTAAATTTCTTTGATAACTTGTGTTACTCACAACACAAAATTTTAACCAACCATGACAAACTATTAATATTATTATTTTAAAAAATATATTATTACCTATTTATAAAACTTTGTGGAATGAAGAGTAATAAATAAATTTTAAATATTAATTATAATGGTTTTATAAAAATAAAACATATTGATAAAAATACCTAATTTTCAATAAAGTCGTTATATGTTTCGAAAATACTATTTTCTAAAAAAGTGTTTTTTATTTATTTTTGTAATAAATAATAAAATAATTTTTTAATATTTTATAACATTATTTTGATAAAATAAAATTAATTTTTTAAATTATAATTTCAAAATTATCATAGGATTAATTTTTTGTATTTTTCTGAAAAATATTATTTTTTGATGAATAGTGAAAAGACTGGTTTTTATTGAAAACTTCCTTTTCATTTAAAGTATTTATAAGGTTTATTTTTATTTTAAAATGGGTTTTAATTTAACATTAGTTCAATTATATATCAATTTATCCAATTTAGGTTATTGGAATCATTTTCATATTGAATTCGTATATAAAAACATTTTAATATTTTAAACATTTTCTCTTTGGAAAACAGCTTTCTCGTCGCATCTATGGGTTAAATTTTAAATTAAATTTTGACACTTATGTGAATAGAATTTATAAAAATGGATTATATATTTTGAATAAGAATAATATATATTATCTGATAAGGTAAAATTAATTTTTTACCACAATGAATATTAAAAACTGTAAAGATTATTTACCATGGTTAAGGTAAACATAGGTTTACTGAGGAGTTAAACTAAAAATATATGGGCTAAAAATGACCGAAAACATGTAAAAAATAATTATATATACATATTTAAATCTTATAATTTATAAGGATTTAAAATGGTCCATTTTGGAACCTTCTGGCATGTTAAAAAATTTGTAACACCTTTTTCTTTCCAAAAATTACAAGTGTGTCACTCACCTCACTTATAAAAGGCCACCCCTTATCATTTACTCCTCACACTTCAAAACCATTAAGTTCATCAATTATCTATCCAAATCCCTTCGTTTATTTCATCCTCTCATCCTGGGATCTTTATTTTTGTCATAAATCCATCCTAGGAAGGATTTTTGGTGTAAACCTAAGGAGGTTACCTAAAGAATAGGTGTAATGCCCTAACCCTAGAAGCCTGGAGCTGGTGCATTATTTTAACACATTGGAATTATTACAAGAAATAATATCTGCAAGGACTAATTTGTTTAAAAGTATTTGAAAATAGATTTCATACATAAAATTTACAATATAATTTCTAATATAAAACACAACATAGATAATCCATTGAGAACGCCATTATTCCCCAAGCTTAACTTCAAATATCAATCATAAGCTAATTATTGGCATCCTTAGAAAATAAAACATAAGAAAGGTTTGAGCTCATATGCTTAGAAAGGATAAACAATATAGAGGAATCTATCACAAATAAACATAAACTTTTAAGGCAAGGTACAAATTTAAAAGACAATCCTTTTAAAACATTATCTTCAGCATAATACAGCAAGAATGAATAAAATAATTCCATTTAAACATCAATATGGATATTCTAATAATTGAATAATCACACGTAAAATCAATAACTAATCTCATAATGAGGGAATTTATAATGTAGGACATCTTAAACCTACCATCAAGGCTTCGACCAAGACACCATACCTAATTGGGATATACATTGTCCAAAACCCAAAAATAATTGTCTCATGAGACTACCGATGCATAGAGGGGCTGTAGAGGACCAAGCTCGACACTTACAATGTCCAATTCATTCCTCTTATTAAAGGGGTAAAACATAACCAACATAAACATTCATATTAAAACTAGCATATGAATGTCAATACTTAAACAATTAGCTATGAATGATATCAAAATAGAACATCCATAGTAAAAAATATCATAAAACCTTCAATAAAATATGGAATATTGTATCATAATATATTAACCTTAATTAATCATAAAATTCAACAAAGGATGTTGAAATATATGAAAGTTATCTAACAAAATCATTAAAACTCTTTTAGAAATATCTCTTTTTTTACTTTGAAATCATTTGAAAGCCTACATAATTATAAAAGAAAAAATTTCCTTTGAAAATAATCTAGTAATATTGTAAGGTAAACTTCAAAATGTTAAGGCAACATAATAAAAAATATATCCACTCGCACCATATAATTTAAAAAATATTATTTCCTTAATTTTTCGAAAAGGTCATATAGTACCTCGTTTGGAAAAGACAGAAATATACCATTCAAAACGTTTTATAAAAAGTAAAAAATGGGTATAAATGAATTTCAACAATAGTATAGGAATATAAATATTATTTTGAAATACATGTATAATAAATATGGATGTGGATGATAAATATTTTCCAATAGACACTTACTTATAAACAATCTCGGATATTAATGAGATTGAAAAGATAACCCTTACCTTAGGTATGACACTTTCTGTACATGTACAAAACTCTTATATAAGGTTTTTAAACATATTATTAACTTATATAAAAATAATAATAACATATATTATATCATATATGAGTCTTTTAGGACTTTATATTACCTGTTTATTAACAATTCCAAGTTAATGCTATTCGGGTAATAATTGATTTGTTTATCGTACTTGTTTTGACTTGTTATTCTTGATCATATTACATATATAATGATGTAATTAATTCCATAATGTATAATATTACTTATATATAATATATATATTCTTACTATAAATATATATTATAGATAGATATATGAAATTTAATACACCATTCTTGGAGACGGTAGGTCGTACGTACGTATGAACGTTGTTTCCATTTTCTTATTGTATGTAAGTAAGTGAATGGCATATATGTACATATATATATCTATATATATATATTATTCAAGTAGCCTTATTATGTCATATATTTCATAATTATTCATAATATATATATATATATATATATTAAAATCATTCTTGAATGGTTAATGTGGAGAATGAATCTCATTGCGTCGTGGAGACGGTAGCCCATACGTACACACGATAGATGATATCATTCTTTTAATGGTTAAATGATATGGAACTGGATGGTATATTAATTATAAATAATAATAATCATGTAATATTTATTATTTATATCTATTATACTCATCATTATACCCATCCAAAAATATTAATGTGGAATAATAAATTATACCACGGTGTGGAGACGGTAAGTCGTACGTACGCACGCATGGTGATATTATTATTTTTAGGATGGATAAAATGATGAATATAGTTGTCCCATTATTATAATAACATCTAATTATATGTATTATACTGGATTTATTACTTTGGTATGGAAACAACATAGAAAGAGGATGCATAAGAAGAAAAGAATTTTGAAATAAGGGATAAGACGATTACCTCTTCTTCGAGTGTATCCTTTTTATTTACACAAGAGTACTCCATTATTTGGTTTAATTCACAAAGTGTGTCCTCTAGAATTATTTGAGTTAAGTTTTTAGGTTTTTTAGGCATGGTTTGGATGAGACAAAGGTCTTTGGAGGTGTGAATAAAAGATAAGGAGAAGTGCCCTTTTATAAGAGAGGCGAGGGGCACTTTAGAAATATCTTAAAATATTAATTTATTATAAATTTATTTTAGGTTTATAATAGCTTAAAAGTGATTTATTTCTAGGATAATATGATTGTGGGTTTACGTCCTCTCGTCAAATTATTTTTAGACAAGTTTAGGTTATGAAATTAACCTTATCTTTTGGGATTAACCCTTAGTTAAACAGTTTAACTCTTATTGTGTTTTCTTGAATTTGTATACTATAGGGTTAATATAGTTACAATAAAATTACAATAGAAACTCAAGAGGAAAACTAATGAAATTTTAAACATTATTTAATTCATTTTTTTAAATCTTATATTTTTAGGATTTGTATATCATTTAATAAAATAGTATTTGTTTTAAAAACTCATTTATATCAATTTTGACAATATTTAGTAATTGATTTTTGTTAGTCATAAAAACATTATAACTTCAAAAAAGGAATTAAATAAAATATAATATTTTACAATCATCCATAAAAATTTTTTACGGCATAAAAACTTTCAAATTACATTTATTTTAATATTTATAATATCATCTATTTGATTCTTTCATTAATAAGGTAAACACGACATCATTATTGTGTCATAAATAAATTTAATTATTTAATGTTGTCACAACCCCCTCCCACTAAAGATGCCCCTCCTGAGCTGGCAATGGTGAAAGAGAGATAATGACCCCCCGAGTCCTGCCTCCAGTAGACCCCGGGTTGGCGACTAGCACCAAGGGTATAAGTTTTCACAAATATGGGAGGCATTACCCTTTTTATTTATTTTATGATCGGGAAATAGGACAAGTCAACCACCAAAAGGGAAAAGAACAAGTGTATATAAATAAACCCAAACCAATCCCACATGCATGTTTAAATAATTTTATAACAAGGTACAAGTACAAGAAAGCTGAAAAGTACAATACCAAAAGAAAAAAAGAGTACAACAACTGCAACAACTCCAACTGTCTGACTAGTAGGGTCCCGCACGGCCCTGGTAGTCCTCCTGGAAACCTGAAAGTAAATGTAGGGTGAGCATACAAGTATACTCAGTAGGGAAACCTAAAGCTCTAATGCACAAGTGGGGAGACATCCTAATGTCCCGTGAGAACAACAAAAGAAACCTAGCAAGGAATTCTATCCACCCAACCTCACCAGCCACACTCACCAAAAACATAATCACAACAGGTAGTAGTATTTAAGAAACAAGAGTATTGGGTACCCCACACCATTTTCCCCCACTAGCTAGCTGCTCTTCCTAACGGTGAACGTCCTGACGCTGCCACACTCTCCCCGCTCGCACACACCTGGGCCTCACAACCACGTATCCGGCCCGTACACACCTGAGCCTCACAACCACGTATCCCGCATGCACACACCTGGGACTCAGAACCACGTATCCCACCCGCACACACCTGGGCCTCACAACCACGTATCCCACCCACACACACCTGGGCCTCACAACCACGTATCCTGCCCGCACACACCTGGGCCTCATCCCGAAGATTCTTGGGAAAAAGTAAGCATGCCTGAAGAGTCATGGGCCAATCCACCCCAAATAGAAACCTACCCGAAGAGTGTTGGGTGTATGGTCGCCTCAAGCCATCATAGCCTAGGGAAGAAGGAGCAGGAAGGATCTAGTAACTAAGGGGAAAACACCCTCTCCCATGAAATGGGAGTGTTCGGCACTAAGTTCTCAACATGGGTGGGGTGTGATAAAACACAATATATATATATATATATATAGAAACCACTCATCCCAACCTATGGCTTCTATACAGAGAAACTGAGCACGTGCCTCGGCACTGCTACTAAGAAGCATGCATACAACATCAACCCCAACCCCATTTAGGTTTTCACGTTTCAGTAGAATTAGTTTATTTCGTTCCTTAACTACTGGGAAACTATCCACAACCAACCACACCGATCATTCGTAAAACATATCCCTGCCATCCACAAATCAAGTTAGGAAAACACAAGAAACACAACCAAGTCCTTCTTATTTACCAACCAACCCCATTAACTAATATTCTCATTCCACAATCATGCCCCACCATTCATTAACTCTTCCACTTTTATTTATTAGACACAACCCATAGTTCGTTTACATTCGAACCCAACCATGAATCCCCACTACCAACCACCATAATCACAACCGCACCATACATTATTATCCCTTTAATACCATTTATCACAGCCCTGATGACCGTTACCAACATAACATTCACACCAACCCACAACCAAGTCAACTGCAGCCCCACTGCTCAACCGATCCACAGAAACCAACAAAACACCCCCATCACATGTCACACATCCAATACAACACCCACATGTTCATTATTCCATTTTGTTCAACCAGGGTGATCACACAAGGGTTCCAGATTTTCAATAGCCAACTTTACGTGATTAAAAAATTTACACATTCCACAAAGTTTCCATCCACAAAACGGTCTAGAGAGATAGGGAAACATTTAATTATGCAAACAAAGGCCCCCAATGACCGTGATTTTCAGTAGGAATAAGCCTATTCAATTCACAACATAATTCACAGGATAAAGAAAGATAAACATAACAACTTCCCCATTCCCTTTCTTTAACCAGTTATTATCTTTATTTAATGGTTCAACTATTTCTCATAAAAATAAGAGGATACCCACCCCTCATGATGCACAAATTAGAGAAACGAAGGTAAGATCCCTACCTCAACAGGTTCTGGTCACAATGCTCCCCCGGATCAACCTTAGAAGATGTCCATCGGCGTTCGTCACTTCTGTCGGGTCTTGGAAAAACCTCCTCCGGTGGAAGTCGGAAAGGAATGGCCAAAGGAAAGACAACGGATCCAAGCTCATATGTTCCGCCTCGTCGTTACAATACTGTGGCCACTGACAGATCGTAAATCGGAGCTCAGACGAAGACGTTATGGAAGAAACAACCTTCAAGTCTCTTGGGAGAGCTCTGCTCAGAGGGGAGGGGAGGGGAGGAGAGGGGTGTGTTGAAAAGGAGGAGGGGACCCCTCTTTTTATAGGCGAGAAAACAAAAAGTACACGGTGTGTACTTTATGGTACACGGCATGTACTCAGTTAATTCACACGGTCTCCACGCGGCTTCCAACAGGGCTCTGCGGCCGTTGACTGGTCAACACATGGTTTGAGGGTAACGCATACGCAGAGAAGGACTACACGGCGTGTAGTTTTGACACACGGAGTGTACTCATTTATTGTACATGGCAAGGACACAACTCCAACATGGCACACGACCGTTGACTGGTCAACACATGGTAACGTGTACGCAGAGAGAGACTACCCGGCGTGTAGTATTGGACACACGGCGTGTACCCATTTATTTCACACGGAAAGGACACGGCCTTCAACACGGGGTATACCCGGAAGGGGGGTACACGGCGTGTACTCAAACTACACGGGGTGTAGTTTAAAAATTCTGTAAAGTGTGGGAAAAGTCCATTTTACCCTCCAGAACACTTCAAGACCCTATTTTTGACAAAGGAATGGGCCGGAGAGGTCTGGGCCATTGCATCAGATACCTCTTAAAACATTATTGTCCCCGAGAATTCAAAAATCACCCTAGAGGAACCCAACAAGATACCTCTTAGGGCTCTTGTTATAACAGGAACCCAACCACCAACCCTAATTATAGGTGTTAGGAATTCCTTCTCCCATGTCAAAAATATTATCTGCTTTAGGTGGCACTGACTCACCTGCAAAGGTTTAATCGCATCCACATTAATGTGTCTCGATTAAGAATTTGGTCTTCCCACTTCCATAAATTAGGATTTTTCAACTTACACTACCCCCAACACCGTACAACCCACACACTGCCCGAACACGTGGTTTGGGGAAAATTCCTTTTCCTATGTCGAAATATTATCCGCTTTAGGCGGCACTGACTCGCCTGCATGGGTTCAATCGCATCCGTATTAATGCGTATCAATTAAGGATCAGGTTTTTCCCTTTCCAACATGCCCAGACATGTTACACACTCCCAAAGAACAAGGAAACTAAAGTTCTCACAACCAACAAGCCAAGAATTCCATATATCAAAGGTACAGAGTACAACATCAACACAAATATCAGAAGAACAAGGGAAAATACAAGTCAAAAAAACTCCGGGTACTGAGCGTGCATCTGGGTCTCCCGCTCCCAAGTGCTCTCCTCGAGGCCGCCATGCCTCCACAACACACGAACCAACGGAATGGTTCATCCACGGAGCACCTTCTCTTTACGATCCTTGATTATGACTGGTCGTTCCTTGAAGGTCGCGTCATCTCCTATATCTAACTCTCTCCAGTCGATAACGTGGGAGTCGTCGTGTAAGTACCGACGAAGCTGGGAGACGTGGAAGACGTCATGAACCTTCTCCAACTGAGGTGACAGGGCTAGCTGATATTCCACCTCGCCGACTCGAATCAGCACCTCAGAAGGTCCGATGAACCTAGGTGAGAGCTTTCTCCATTTCCCAAACCTCCTCTGCCCCCGTCGAGGGGAAACCTTCAAGAACACATGATCTCCCACCTCTAACTCCAAGGGCCTCCTCTGACGATCAGCATAAGACCTCTGTCGGTCCTGAGCCGCTTTTATCCTCTCACGTACAAGCTGGACATTATCTGTGGTGCTCTGTACTACCCCTGGCCCAAGAGCACCTGTCTCACCAACCTCTTCCCAGCAAATGGGTGAACAACATGGTCTTCTATATAAATCCTCAAACGGTGCCATGCAAATTGTAGAGTGGAAGATATTGTTGTAGGCAAACTCTACTAAAGGAAAGTGGCGTACCCATGATCCTCCAAAATCCAGAACGCATGCTCACAGCATGTCCTCCAACATCTGGATAGTCTGCTCTGTCTGCCCGTCGGTCTGGGGGTGGAAAGTAGTGATAAGGCGTAGCTGGGTGCCAAAAGCATGTTGTAACCCCCTCCAGACTCGTGAGGTAAACCGAGTGTCTCGATCTGAGATGATAGTCTTTGGGACTCCATGAAAATGCACCACCTCGTCTACGTACCTCTGTGCTAAGGTACTCACCGGGCCCAACTCCTTAATTGTTAAGAAGTGAGCTGATTTCGTCAGACGATCCACCATCACCCAGATAACATCATACCCTCCCTAAGCTCTGGGTAGTCCTGTGACGAAGTCCATCGAGATGTCATCCCACTTCCAATCGGGGACATCTAAAGGATGCAACAAACCACTGGGAACATGGTGTTCATCCTTCACTTGCTGACACACTAGGCACATAGCCACGAACTCCGCCACTGCTCGTTTCACCCCATTCCACCAAAACTGTTCCCTCAGGCCTCGGTACATTTTTGAAACTCCTGGATGTACCGCCAAGGTTGAGCTATGGAACTCACGGAGAACTACCTCACGCATCGCCTCCGGAACAAACAACCTTCCATGGAAAATCATCTGATGTCGGCTGTCCTCTGACCATCCCTCTGGAGCATTTCCCTGATCGACACGATCCTGCATTACTTCCGCCTCAGAGTCCCCCCACTGAGACTCTTCCACCTACTGCAACAAGGAGGACTGCACTGTCATCTGAAACAAACAGCCTCTAACACCTTCTACCATGGTATCCAAGTGCAAGGCATCCAACTCTCCCATCGCCTTCTAAGCATCATTGGATTCCCAAACCACTTCATTATGTGACTTCCTGCTCAGGGCATCAGCCACAACGTTGCCCTTACCTTCAGTTTAAGAGATCTCAAAGTCATATTCTTGGATAAACTCGACCCATCTCCACTGCCGTAAGTTCAGGTCACGCTGGGAGAAGATATAACGTAAGCTCTTGTGATCTGAGAAGACCACAAAGCGCTCCCCAAAGAGGTAATGTCGCCACAACTTCAGTGCAAGCACTACTGATGCAAGCTCCAGGTCATGGGTGGAATAGTTACGCTCATGAGGGTGCAACTTCCTAGACCAATAACAAATCACTCCCTTCTTCTGCATCAGCACACACCCCAGACCAAGGCCAGAAGCATCACAAAACACCTCATACAATAACCCTTCCTCTGGAAACCTGAGTACGGGAGCACTGACCAACTTCTCCTTCATGTAGTTGAAAGCCTTTTGGCATTTCTCGCTCTATAGGAAGACCTGTTTCTTCCTAGTCAAAGCTATCAATGGAGTAGCAACTCGAGAGAAGTCCAAAATGAACCTCCGATAGTAACCTACTAACCCCAGGAAACTACGAACTTCTTCCATGCTCTTGGGTGCCGCCCAAGAAACAACTGCCTCCACCTTTGATGGGTCCACTGACACTCCATGCTGAGACATTATGTGCCCAAGGAAGTGTACTTCTTGTGTCAAGAACTTACACTTCGAAAATTTCCCGTAATGCTAGTGGTGTCGAAGGACTTCCAAGACTGCCCTGAGATGCTCAACGTGCTCCTCCTCTGATCTTGAGTAGATCAGGATGTCATCGATAAACACAACGACGAACCGGTCTAGAAACTCTTGGAAGACAAAGTTCATAAGTCCCATGAACACAGCTGGTGCATTCGTAACTCCAAATGGCATCACTACAAACTCGAAGTTCCCATACCTGCACCTGAAAGTCGTCTTCGAGATGTCACTATCCTTCACCCTCAGTTGACGGTACCCCGATCACAGATCAATCTTAGAGAACCAATCTGCTCCCCTCAGCTGGACGAAGAGATCATCTATCCTTGGGAGGGGGTGACGGTTCTTGACTGTTACCTGGTTCAACCTTCGGTAGTCTATGCATAACCTGAAACCACCATCTTCCTTCTTCACGAACAGAACTAGAGCACCCCATGGCAACACGCTGGTTCGAACAAAACCCTTCTCCATCAGATCGTCAATCTAAATCCGCAACTCCCACAACTCCGAAGGTGCCATCCTATAAGGGGCCATCGAAATCGGATGGGCACCAGGTTGTAAGTATATCCTGAACTCAACGTCACGTCGGGGGGGGGGGGGGGGTAGAGTCACAACCTCCTCAGTAAAAATATCGAGGAACTCTCCAACAACCTCTGGGACATCCATCATCTCTGTATCAGCTGGAACCATTGATAACCATCCTAACAAGGAAAGGAGAGGCTCCACACACCGGCTTCCTTCCTGATAGCTCCTCTCACCAACAAAAGCTACACGCTACCCATCCACGTCGGAGAACATGACTCTTCTCCGGAAGCAGTCGATAACGGAACTAATAGAAAACAACCAGTCGATGCCTAGGATGACATCATATGGCTGCAACTATAACAGAAGAAGCTCCACAATAGATTGATGTGGTCCCAACGTCATCCCACATCCCCGGCAAACACAAGATACGTTGTTCTGGCCTCCAACTAGTGTACTCAGCACCAGTGTTCTGGAAATTATCTCTACATCTGGTCCCAAAGCATGGGCTAGACCAGGTGCAACAAAAGAGTGTGAATCTCCCAAATCAAACAAAGCAGAAACAAGAGTGTTGGACAAACAAATCGTACCTCGCACCACCTCTGGTCCTGCTGGAGCTGCCAACTTTGATGCATGCAACTGTCCATGCCCAGCTCGTCTGCCTCTCTGAGGTCATCCACCTCCCCGAACATGCCCTCGTCGAGGTCCATAAGGAGCACCCTGAGGTCGGCCTCCTCTCGAAAAGTCTGCCCTCAGAGGAGCATGGTCCTGCTGCTGCTGGAAGGGCCTCGCCGGCAACTGGTGCTGCTAAGGTGGGAGCTGAATCTGCCCACCTCCACCGTACTGAGCTTGAGTCAGGAACCGACACTGAACGTGCTCGAAACCTCCACAAGAAAAACACTTCGGTCCCGGGCTCGTGAAAAAGGGGTGAGGACCCGAAGATCTGAACTGGAACTACTGGGGCCTGCTCCCCACTGGCCTAAACCTAGAAGGTCCTGTCGCAGGAGACCTGCTGCTGACTGCCTTCCCCTTCGACGAGCCCGGCTAAATCCCCTCTTGTGGTGCACCTCCCAGCGAGTGCATCCTCTCTACAGCCTCTTCCTTCTTTTTTACCTCCAAGTACGTCGGAAGGGTGAAGGGGGTGACAACATACTGAAGCGAAGGGCGAAGCGCATCCTCCAAACGTCTCGCCTGAGACTCCTCATCTGGAAAGAGATCCGGAGCAAAGCGTAGGAGATCCTTGAACTTGATCCCCAGCTCTCGTACTGACATACTCCCCTAATGAAGGGAGAGTAACTCCTGCCGCTTCTCTGCCTTGATCATAGAAGAAAGGAATTCCTCATGGAATTCCTTCTCAAAGTCAGCCCACGGAACCTCTGCCTCTCTCCTCTCTCCGAGGTAGAGCATCCACCACTGTCATGCCACACCTCTTAGCTGACTAACTTCTAGGGAAACCTAGTACTCCCTCGGAGCATGAATCAAGGTAAAAGTGATCCCTAGCTCCTCAAGCCACCCCTCCGTCTCAGTATCCGAAGTACTACCCTCGTACTTCTTGAGGGTCTGCCGCTGAAAATAACGAAGAGTCTTTTGCCACTGGCTATCTTCCTCCTCTCGGTCAATCCTCAACTGATCGACCACCTGAATCTACTGAGCCTCGGCTATCTGAGCCACCCGGGGAAGACATCCAGGTGCCATAGCTGTATGGTAAACAAGGATCGCCTAAGCCTAAGTAGTAAGGAAAAAATCAAGGTTTTATTTTATCATTTTATTCCAATTTCATTCCTAGAACACCCAAATCAAGTAAAACACAATCATGATGATGCATGTACTTTCCCTAGGGTCTCTACCTTGCAATCAATGTAGCCTCACTTGGTCGTTCGGTAGGCTCAGAGTCCTTGCATCGGATCACGGGGGGCCCTAAAATCCCGTGTCCTAGCTGGTCTTCCCTGGACTATGTCACGCACCAAGATTAACTGACATTGTCGCCCTACCATCCCATGCAATCCTCACTATGCCTAACTCCAAACTACATCCTATCTCTCAACCTAGCCTCTGATACCATTCTGTCACGACCCCCTCCAACCAAAGATGCCCCTCCTGAGCTGGAAATGGTGAAAATGAGATAATGACCCCCGAGTCCCACCTCCAGTAGGCCCCGGGTTAGCGACTAGCACCAAGGGTATAAGTTTTCACAAATATGGGAGGCATTACCCTTTTTATTTATTTTAAGATCGGGAAATATGAAAAGTCAATCACCAAAAGGGAAAAGAACAAGTGTATAGAAATAAACCCAAACCCAGCCCACATGCATGTTTAAACAATTTTATAACAAGGTACAAGTACAAGAAAGCTCAAAAGTACAATACCAAAAGAAAACAAGAGTACAACAACTGCAAAAACTCCAACTGTCCAACTAGTAGGGTCCCGCACGGCCCTGGTAGTACTCCTGGAAACCTGAAAGTAAACGTAGGGTGAGCATACAAGTATACTCAGTAGGGAAACCTAAATATGTCATGCACAAGTGGGGAGACATCCTAATGTCTATGAGAACAACAGAAGAAACCTAGCAAAAAATTCTATCCACCTAACCTCACCAGCCACACTCACCGAAAACACAATCACAACAGGTAGTAGTATATACGAAACAAGAGTATTGGGTACCCTGCACCATTTTCCCCCACTAGTTAGCTTCTCTTCCTAATGGAAAACGTCCTGACGCTGCCACACTCTCCCCGGCCACACACACCTGGGCCTCACAACCACGTATCCCGCCCGCACACACCTGGGCCTCATCCCAAACATTCTTGGGAAAAAGTAAGCATGCCCGAAGAGTCTTAGGCCAATCAACCCCAAATCGAAACCTACTCGAAGAGTCTTGGGTGTAAGGTCGCCTCAAGCCATCACAGCCCAGGGAAGAAGGAGCAGAAAGGAGCTAGTAACTAAGGGGAAAACACCCTCTCCCATGAAATGGGAGTGTTCGGAACTAAGTTCTCAACATGGGTGGGGTGCGATAAAACACAAAAGATACAAATATATATATATAGAAACCAATCAGCCCAACCTATGGCTTCTAAACAGAGAAACTGAGCATGTGCCTCGGCACTGCTACTACAAAGCATGCATACAACATCAACTCCAACCCCATTTAGGTTTTCACATTTCAGCAGAATTAGTTTATTAGTTCCTTAAATATTGGGCAACTATCCACAACCAACCACACCGATAATTCGTAAAACATATCCCTGCCATCCACAAATCAAGTTAGGAAAAAACAAGAAACACAACCAAGTCCTTATTTACCTACCAACCCCATTAACTAATATTCCCATTCCACAATCATGCCCCACCATTCATTAACTCTTCCACTTTTATTTATTAAACACAACCCATAGTTCATTTACAGTCAAACCCAACCCTACAGCCCCGCTGCCAACCACTATAAACACAACTGCACCGTACATTATTATCCCTTTAATACCATTTAACACAGCCCCGCTGCCCATTACCAATATAACATTCACACCAACCCACAACCAAGTCAACCGCAACCCCACTGCTCACCCGATCCACAGCAACCCACAAACCACCCCCATCACATGCCACGCATCTAAGACAACACCCACATGTTCATTATTCCATTTTGTTCATCCGGGGTGATCACACAAGGGTTCCAGATTTTCAATAGCCAAATTTACGTGACTAACCAATTTCCACATTCCACAAAGTTTCCATACACAAAACAGTCTAGAAAGATAGGGCAACATTTAATTGCACAAGCAAAGGCCCCCCAACGACCATGATTTTAAGTAGGCATAATCCTATTCAATTCACAACATAATTCATAGGATAAATAAATATAAACATAACAACTTCCCCATTCCAGTTCTTTAACCAGTTATTATCTTTATTTAATGGTTCAACTGTTTCTCATGAAAATAAGAGGATACCCACACTGTATGATGCACAAATTAGAGAGACGAAGGTAAGATCCCTACCTCAACAGGTTCTGGTCACAACTCTCCCCCGGATCAACCTTAGAAGATGTCCGTTGGCGTTCATCACTTCTGTCGGGTCCCGAAAAAACCTCCTCGAGTGGAAGTCGGAAAGTAAATTCCAGAGGAAATACAACTGATCCAAGTTCGGAAGTTCTGCCTCGTCGTTACGATCCCGTGGCCGCTGATGGATCGTAAATCGGAGCTCGGACGAAGAAGTTATGGAAGAAAGACTCTTCGAGTCTCTTGGGAGAGCTCTGCTCAGAGGGGAGGGGAGGAGAGTGGTGTGTTGAAAAGGAGGAGGGGACCCCTCCTTTTATAGGAGAGAAAAGCAAAAGTACATGGCATGTACTTTATGGTACACGGCGTGTATTCAGTTAATTCACACGGTCTCCACGCGGCCTCCAACACGGCTCTGCGGTCGTTGACTGGTCAACACATGGTTTGAGGGTAACGCATACGCGGGGAAGGACTACACGGCGTGTAGTTTTGACACAGGGTGTGTACTCATTTATTGTACACGGCAAGGACAAGGCTCCAACAAGGCACACAACCATTGACTGGTCAACACACGACAACGCGTATGTGGAGAGAGACTACAAGGCGTGTAGTATTGGACACACGGCGTGTACCCATTTATTTCACACGGCAAGGACACGACCTTCAACACGGGGTATACCCGGAAAGGGGGTACAAAACGTGTACTCAAACTACACGGCGTGTAGTTTCAAAATTCTGGAAATTATGGGAAAAGTCCATTTTACCCTCCTGAACACTTCAAGACCCTCTTTTTGACAAAGGAATGGGCCGGAGAGGTCCGGGCCATTACAAATGTCTAAAAATTAAAAATAAAATACCATGATGTATGAAATATTTTTATATTTCTAATGAATATTTATAGTTGAATATATCACTTATATAACTCTAATTAAAATTGTTTTAGTAATAAGATACATGTTTATGTTGTATTTACCTTTACTTTAAATTAGTTATTATAACATGTAATTTTCACACCCAAGTGGCTCTATGGGGTCCTAAAATAGACTTATGTATGATCATGGTCGTCTATATATCATCCAATTGGATTCTGAAACATTTCAAGATAGTTTTATATTATTATAATATTATTTTTTACACTTATTTACCAGACTTACCCTTTAACCATAGTAAATAAAAATAATTACTGAAGTTATTATTCATAATGTCAAAAAGTAAAAGGTAACTATTTATATAATTTGAATCTTATGATTCAAAATATTTAATCCCTTTTTCCAAATTAAAAACACAGAATTGGTTGAAATTAATTTAAAATTAATTTTTGTTGTCAAAACCAGAAAGCAGGTTTTTAAAAAGTAAAAACTATAAAAAGATTGACATGTGTTTATGTCAAATTTCAATGTGAAATTACTTATAATGACTAAAATTGGATTAAATAAAAAAACATAATCCAATTATACTTTAAAACCAATTAAAAAGATAATCTAACTATATAAATAATTTAGATGAAAAGGTAGTTTTGAATTAAAATGCAGTATTTTTCACTATTCATTAAAATATGAAAGTTATCAGAAAAACACCAAAAAAATATCCAACTAAATTTTTTTATCCCACTTCTAAAGAATAATTTAATTTCATAAAATTTAATATATAAAAGTGTCAAATATTGGATTTACAAGGGTTTTCCATTAAAAGTGGAAAAACTATATTTTTTGAAAAATACTTCTTTTATCTGAAAAATTGAATTTGTCCTTATATTATGTATAATAAACACATAAGATGAATATTAAAATTTCATGTTATATATAAAATTCAAAAAATGTATAATACTATTCATAGTCGCTTTTTAAACGGCTAGTTTGATAGGTCGTGGTGCGCTTGAACTTGGTGTTGCATGTAGCGCAAGCTTTTGAATTATAAGAAGAAGCGTATTGTGGAAGATTGGGATGTTACAATCGGTAAAGTTATTCAATGATGATTTTTATATTAATTTCCTCACATAAAACTATCTACACTTCCATCAAATGGGATACAAAATCATCATTCATGTGTACAGTAGACTATCACCTCATGAACCAATGTTATTTGTTTTCCATCACCACCTCTCACAGCTAAATATAAAGATCGATTAAAATTTTACATAAGATATTTAATATATTATTTTACTTTTGGAAGTATTATATCACATATACCTTCTTAATTTCCATTATTTCAAAATATGAAAATGTCACTCATGTGTACAATAGACTACCACCGTGTGAAGCGGTGTGATTAATTCACTCTTTACATGGATGGTAATAAGGATGGGTTTAATGAACATATTTAAAATTATTGAATAAATTTTTTTATGGAATAGTAATATATTATTTTCCTTTCTTTCTTTCAATCCTTTGAGAAAATAGAAATAACATTCATGTGTATATGGGGAAAATCGTCTCCATGAATGGTGTATTTCATTTTCTACCTCTAAATTTTACAGATTACTATAAATAAATATATAATGAATATATATTATATTTATATCATAATTAAAAATATGGATGTGATTTAAACATAATCAAATTAATAGGACCAAAAATTTAAAAAACAAAACATACGCAAAAAATAAATTAGTTATTTCCTGAAACGTGACTTTTACATGGAATTGTTAATAAATGGGTAATAAAGGGTCATAAGTAAATAATATATTGTATGATATATATATATATATATATATATAATAGATTTATAAAAAACATATATTTATTATATAGGTGTTTTGAACATTTACAATTGAATTGAAAACTTCAGGTAAGGGATTTTTATCTCAATTTTCCTTCTTTGAAACATATGTTATGTTATAAACCTATCTCCTTTTAAGATGTGTATATACATTCCCTTTGACATGTAATATCATGAATTTATTTATTCTCATGATATTATGTGTAACACCCCGAGATTTTATGAAAAATATTCTTTTTAATTTCATTGGTGTCGTGTGTTGTATGATACACCAAAATGATCTTTCACTACACGCAGCCCTGACTTGGCTTGCATTACACGTAATCAAGACCTTCTTCGATAGTGTGTGTAGTACGCAATACCAAGTTTCACTAAACGATATATTATTATAATATTATTATGAAGTAGCCGTTATGAATAGTAATACCCACTTTTTGAAATTGTATCCTTCAAAATGGACTTCATTTTTGGATTCAGAATATCAAAATTAGCCTAGGGTGAATTTTTGGTATTTTTCTGAAAACTTTCAATTTTTGATGAATAGTGAAAACGCTGTTTTACTATTTAAAAACCGTCTTTTTATTTAAATAATTTTTTATTTTATTTAAATTTACTTTAGGTAAAAATTGATACATAATACTTTTATATGTTCAATGTAATTCATTGGAGTCATTTTATAATTATTTTAGATATATAAAAATTTTATTGAACTTTTGACCGTCTTTTACCCACCTCCTAGGAGAATTTGCAAATTTACATAAAACATAATTTTACCACTTCTGTGAGTGGAATTTCAAAAATTCGAGAGACACGGTTGATGACAGTAAGTAAAATCTAGTTCAATGAGATGAAAATAATTTTTGGTGAATAGTAACTTTTTACTTTTATTTACCACGGTTAAAAGTAAATAGGGTAATTAAGGGTAAAAATGATATTATTATTACCATAACACATGTCATAATTCTATTTGATAAGTTTAATTCGACCAAAAATAAACTTAGGAATAAAATATGACCATTTAGGTCCACTTGGATAAGATTAGGGCACTTATTATTATTTTATTTAAAAAAGAGTTAAAATTGTTAAAATCAACGTTTAATAACAAAAACATTTTTAATGTGGGGTTATAAATAAGATAAATTCGACTATAAATATTCATTAGAAATATAAAAATATTTCCTACATAATTTTATTTTATTTATAATTTTTGGACTTTAAATAATTTAATTTATATATGACACAATGATGATGCAGTAATTACCTTTTTAAGGAAATATTAACATAAGTGATATTATAAATACCCAAATAAATGTAATTTGAGATGTTTCATAAATTCCACTAATTTTATAGGTTAATATGAAATGTTAGAATTTATTTAATTAAATTTGTTTGAACTAATCCGGTTGTTATGATTTTCACAAAAATCAATTACCAAATACTGTCAAAATTGACATAAAATAGTTTTTAAAACAAATATTATATTATTAATTGTTATTTTATTCTTAAAAAAATAAGGTTCAGACAAATGACTTAGATAAGGATATATATATTAATAATGAACCACTTGGGGTTCGTTTGGCTTGTTATAGTAAGTTTATTAACCATATAGTGTAAGAAAACAAGAAGACACGATAAAAGTTAAATTATTTAACTTAGAGTTAAATCTAATTGATAAGGTTAAAATAGAAACATAAACTTGTCTAAATTATATTGGATGAGAGGATTTCGACCCATCCCCACCTTAGCTTTGAAATAAATTAATTTGGAGCTATTAAAAACCGAATATGACTTTAGTATAAAATAATATTTTATGTTTTCCTAAGGTGCCCCTCTCCTCCCTTATAAAAGGGCACCTCCTCCCTCTCTTCCTCACACCACTTTGATCCATCAAGCTCGGCCAACCCCTACCAATTTCTCTTATCCACTTCCCTAGAAACATTCTAGAGGTCCTGGTCTTCTCCAAAAACCATCCTTGGTGCCCTAAGAGGAGGTTAAGAAGAGGCGTGTCAAAGAAGAGGAGGTTCAGATACATACGAAGCATATCGGACATAAGGTAGGGGATAAATTTTCAATCACATTTTTTTATCCGAGATTGCTTATACGTAAGTATTTACTGGGGTTACTTTTATTATCCATGACCATGTTTTATAAAAAATGTTTTTAATAAAATGTTTACTATTCTTCCATGAATGTTTAAAGTCATTTTTACCCTTTATTGACTTTTTACAACATTATATGAATGGAATCTTTCCTTTAGTAACCATATAAGGTACTTTTTTACTTTTCCGACAAAAGTACGAGGAGAATGTTATTTTTAACTTATACGGTGTGAATGGATTTTTACAGTTTCATATCACCTAATTTTCAAGAAGCTTCCTCTACAAGTTTTCATGGTTATTTTCAATAAAATCATTTTATTTTAAAATTGTGTGGCATTTTTTGAAAAGAAAATTATTTTTAAGAAGAAAGGATATTTTACTCAATAATTCATTTCAAGTGTTTTATCAAAACCATTTTCCATCTAAGATGACATTATTTCATATGTGTGTGTTTCAAGTATAATGTCTCTGTGATTTACATGGTTTCACTTTTCTTATGATGAAATATCCATTTGTTTTATATGGATTATGTAATGATGGGACGATGCTTATGAAACCCATTTTTTGGGTTATGATGAATGTTTTAAGTTTATTTTGTGGCACAAGTAATAATGATTTCATTGTGAGTTGGGTGGGACCTATATCTCCCTCCAATGCATTGGGTAAAGATTTATATCTCATGAGATAGACATGGCTGGAACGGTAAGTTAATCCGGTTCGGTGATACTGGACTGGAACGAGGAGTGAACTCTATTCAGAAAGGGACTTTGTCCACTAAGATGGTCTTGGCAGCAATGCCTTGGCTACTATGGAAATCATATCATGTGCTTAATGTTCTGCCACAATTACAAGCTTTATTCCCATGCTATTTTATCATGATTGATATCCCATTATGATCTATGCCTTACGTACTTCCATGTTTTATGTCATTGCTCAAGGTTTTGATGTTTAAACATTATGTTCATGTTTTTAAGTTCAAATGTATATGGTTTGTTTTATTTTCTCCATGCTTACCCTAACTGAGCATTTGAGCTCACCCTTTATATGTTTTCTTTTTCCCAAGATATAAAGAAAGGTTTTAGGTAAGAAAACAAAAGGGGAAGATATTTATGGGAGATGTTGAAGATCTTTCACCATGATTAGAAGATTATGTTTCGAGTTTCCAAAGACACTAAACTATTACGGTCCTTTGGTGTCTATTTTCCTTATGTATTAAGTATTCTGCAAAAGTAATGTAATGTCCATGTACGTCAAGCTTTGGGTCTCTACAGTTGGTATCAGAGGAAAGGTTTAGTTAACCTTTGGAAACAAGGATGCGAAAAATTTAGTGAGATCCCTAGAGATATTTCTAAGGTATATCTAGGGATGTCCCTAAGGATAAGTATAAGTATAGGTTATAGTCCTAGAATTACGGTAACGATATTAGAATTAAACCTATGATGTTAGATATGTAGGGTACTCCCCCTTTATTATGTTGTTTTCCCTATCATGATTTTTTCCTCTCACGCTACTCTTTTTGGGTTTTAGAAAATGGATGGAAACATGAAGATTCACGATAATGGAGGATATGATGGACAATGGAATGATATTCTTCATGAGAAACCAAATTAAATTGGATCTGGAAGTCCACATATCATTATTATGCCTAATCATCAATCTCATAATTTGATCAATAATCTCAACTTTGGTAAGTTTATCGACTCAGATAATAAGAGAAAGATGGATTTTCATGATGATCATAGAGGAAATAAAGTTCAATTTACCTCATGTAAATCATGTGGGAAGAGGCATTAGGGAGATTATTTCAAAGGAACTGGAAGATGTTTTGGGTGTGGAAAAGAAGGGAACAAAGCCAGTAAGTGCAAAGGAAAAGGTTTAGTTAACACCATTTCCAAGGATAATGGTAATACTATGACATCAACAATGATTAAATGTTTTCAATCTGGAATGTATGGGCATTATGCAAACCAATTCCCTAAGGGAAAGTCTCATGAAGAGAATCAGCAAGGTCGTATGGGTGGTATTTATGTTGATGATGATGAAGAGACTACAAATGATATGTGAGATGAAAGGATTGTGGAATCTCGGTCAATGGTTTAAGAAGGTAGTGGAATGATTTTATGTTTATCAAGATTAATGTTGTATAGTTAATGGTACTATGAAATAAAGACACATCTAAGGATTGTTACACTATTTTTTTTCTTAAATTATTTGAAAGTATATGTTGAATGGTACCGGTAACAATGAAACGTTATTCAGATATTTTTTGAAAGAATATGATATGCACATAATGAAGGTATAAATTGATAATGAAATATTTGATAGTATTCATGAGCTCATGACTGATATAAGGACATACTTATATCATGGTTTGAGTATATAGAAATTTTGGGATTTTGATATGTGGAAATAGTTAACTTTTGACAGCATTCATGTTTTCACTAAGGTTCAATGGGTATTCATTTTTCAAGATAATACATGATTAAGGTATTCACATGTTTGGAATGTGACCAACAAGATATCTCGTATGATATATGGGGGATAAATGATGGTATTCACATGCTCGGTAAATGACATTTCTTGTAATCCTTTTCATTATACTATGAGCTTGGACAAAAGTATTTTAGATAATCCTAAATATTGGAAGGGATTATGTTAGACATAAGTTAGTATTGTTTAAGGCTAGACTTTTTTGATATTATTGATAAAATGTTATAATAGTGTAGTTTAAGAAAAGGGACAACCTGCAGAACAGGAGACAAACCGTTGTATCGGACAAGGCTGTGGGAATCGAACCCACAATCGAAGTGCGACAGGCCTTTATCACCTACCATTGGCCTACAGGAAGTCCCTGGTTAGTAGAAACTAGTATTATTATATTAAGTGGTATGATATATAAAGTATAAGTCCATTTTAGGAACCATATAAGACTAATATCACTATATATGGACTTATGTATATTTAATAACTTTTATTATCCTTTTGTTTGAGACAGATGGAATAACCTATCATTCTATCGCATAGTCTGCTAACACTTCACGGAAGACAAATTCAACTTCATTTCTTTACGAGATGATGGGAAATTTTTCAAGGCACAAACAACATTAAGATTGTACCAAAATCAAGTAAGTATTTATTTTACTTCAACAATTCTTCAACTTTAGGGAAATGATCTTGAATACAAAAAAAATTTGTCCTAGTGTCCTTATATCTGATGAATCATATGGTACCTTAATCTTCACAAATTTATGGCTTTGTGATTGTTGGATTTTTCATGGCCATGTTCACTACCACTCTCCATCAGAACTTGATGGTTAGATTTTTCTTCCATATCCATATTTTCACCTATGTTCTCCTATGTGGAAACCTAGTGATTAGTTAATTTGGATAACCGTTACATTTCATACTTTAGTTTTTAAAGATAATTTTTGGTACTCTTTTTTACGTTGTGGGTTTCTATTAAAACTTTCGAGTAGTAAACCATTTATAACCTCGACGAATTTCATGGGAGAAATTAATTTTAAGGGGGGTATAATGTAACACCCCGAGATTTTATGAAAATATTATTTTTAATTTCATTGATGTCTTGTGTTGTATGATACGCCAAAAGGAGCTTTCACTACACGCATCCCTGACTTTTCTTTCATTACACGCAATCAAGACCTTCTTCGATAGCGTGTGTAGTACGCAATACCAAGTTTCACTAAACGAGATATTATTATAATATTATTATGAAGTAGCTATTATGAATAGTAATACCCACTTTTTGAAATTGTATCTTTCAAAATGGACTTCATTTTTCGATTCAGAATATCTAAATTAGTCTAGGGTGAATTTTTTGTATTTTTCTGAAAACTTTCAATTTTTTATGAATAGTGAAAACACTGGGTTACTATTTAAAAACCGAATTTCTATTTAAATAATTATTTATTTTATTTAAATTTACTTTAGGTCAAAATTGATCCATAATACTTATATAAGTTCAATTTAATTCATTGGAGTCATTTTATAATTATTTTAGATATATAAAAATATTATTGAACTTTTGACCGTCATTTACCCACCTCTTAAGAGAATTTGCAAATTTAGATAAAACTTAATTTTACCGTTTCTGTGAGTGAAATTTCAAAAATATGAGAGACACGGTTGATGACAGTAATTAAAAGGTGCTTCAATGCGATGAAAATATTTTTTGGTGAATAGTAACTTTTTACTTTTATTTACCACGGTTAAAAGTAAATAGGGTAATTGAGGGTAAAAATGATATTATTATTACCATAACACATGTCATAATTCTATTGGATAAGTTTAATTAGAACAAAAAAAACCTTAGGAATAAAATATGACCATTTAGGTCCACTTGGATAAGATTAGGACACTTATTATTATTTTATTTAAAAAAGAGTTAAAATTGTTAAAATCAAAGTTTAATAACTAAAACATTTTTAATATAGGTTTATAAATAAGATAAATTCTACTATAAATATTCATTAGAAAGTTAAAACTATTTCCAACATAATGGTATTTTATTTATAATTTTTGGACTTTAAATAATTTAATTTATATATGACACAATGATGATGCAGTAATTACCTTTTTAAGGAAATATTAACATAATTGATATTATAAATACGAAATAAATGTAATTTGAGACTTTTTATAAATTCTACTAATTTTATAGGTTAATATGACATATTATTATTGATTTAATTAACTTTTTTTGAACTAATTAGTTTTTTATGATTTTCACAAAAATCAATTACCAAATAGTGTCAAAATTGACATAAAATAGTTTTTAAAACAAATATTATATTATTAATTGTTATTTTATTCCTAAAAATCTAAGGTTTAGCCAAATGACTTAGATAAGTATGTATATATTAATAATGAACTACTTGGGGTTATTTTGGCTAGTTATAGTAAGGTTATTAACCATATAGTGTAAGAAAACAAGAAGACACGGTAAATGTTAAATTATTTAACTTAGAGTTAAATCTAAATGATAAGGTTAAAATAGAAACCTAAACTTGTCTAAATTCTATTGGATGAGAGGATTTAGACCCATCCCTACCTTAGCTTCTAAATAAATCAATTTAGAGCTATTAAAAACTGAATATTACTTTATTATAAAATAATATTTTAAGTTTTCCTAAGGTGCCCCTCTCCTCCCTTATAAAAGGGCACCTCCTCCCTCTCTTCCTCACACCACTTTGAGCCATCAAGATCGGTCAATAACTACCAATTTCTCTTCGCCACTTCCCTAGAAACATTCTAGAGGTCCTGGTCTTATTCAAAGACCAACCCTAGTGCCCTAAGAGGAGGTTAAGAAGAGGTGCGTCAAAGAATAGGATGTTCGGATACATACGAAGCATATCAGACATAAGCTAATGGATAAATTTTCAATCTCATTTTTTTATCCGAGATTGCTTATATGTAAGTATTTACTTGGGTTACGTTTATCATCCATGACCATGTTTTCTAAAAAATGTTTTCATAAAATGTTTACTATTCTTCCATGAATGTTTAAAGTCATTTTTACCCTTTATTGACTTTTTACCACATTGTATGAATGGAATCTTTCCTTTAGTTGCCATATAAGGTACTTTTTTAATTTTCCGATAAAAGTATTAGGAGAATTTTATTTTTAACTTATACAGCGTGAATGGATTTTTACGGTTTCATATCACCTAATTTTCATGATGCTTCCTCTACAAGTTTTCATGTTTATTTTCAATAAAATCCTTTTCTTTTAAAATTGTGTGGAATTTTGTGAAAAGAAAATGATTTTTAAGAAGAAAGGATATTTTCCTCAAGAATTCATTTCAACTGTTTTATCAAAACCATTTTCCATCTAAGATGACATTATTTCATATGTGTATGTTTCAAGTATAATTTCTATGTGATTTACAAGGTTTCACTTTACTTATGATGAAATATACATTTGTTTTATATGGATTATGTGATGATGGGATGATGTTTATGAAACCCATTTTATTTTTTGGGTTATGATGAATGTTTTAAGTTTATTTTGCGGCACAAGTAAGAATGATTTCATTATGAGATGGGTGGGACCGATATATCCCTCCAATGCATTGGGTAAAGATTTATATCTCATAATATAGACATGGATGGAACGATAAGTTAATTCGGTTCAGTGATACAGGACTGGAACGAGGAGTGAACTCGATTCAGAAAGGGACTTTGTCCGCTAAGATGGTCTGGGCAGCAATGCCTTGGCTACTATGGAAATCATATCATGTGCTTAATGTTTTTCCACAATTACAATCTTTCTTCCCATGCTATTTTATCATGATTGATGTCCCATTATGATCTATGCCTTACATACTTCCATTTTTTATTTCATTGCTCAAGGTTTTGATGTTTAAACATTATGTTCATGTTTTTAAGTTCAAATGTATATGGTTTGTTTTATTTTCTCCATGCTTACCCTTACTAAGCATTTGAGCTCACCCTATATATGTTTTCTTTTCCCATGGATATAAAGAACGGTTTTAGGTAACAAAACAAAAGGGGAAGATCTTTATGGGAGATGTTGAATATCTTTCACCACGATTAGAAGATTATGTTTCGAGTTTCCAAATACACTAAACTATTACGGTCCTTTGGTGTCTATTTTTGTTATGTATTAAGTATTCTAAAAAATTAATGTAATGTCCATGTACGTCAAGCTTTGGGTATCTACATTATAATTTTAATTTTACATTATTATTTCATGCATCTTATGATTCAAAGTTACCAAATGGAAATTATTTTATGTTAAAATCTCATTATTTTTTAGAATTACTCATGAATATGCTTCCAATAAGGAAATATTATGATATAAATATTAATAAACTAAGGTATTTTCTTCTAATATATTTATTTATATATAATACATGTTTTATCTTCATTTTTCTCTCTTTATGTACTCAAGAGTTAAAAATGATGTTTTTAAGAAAAAGCATCTTTATTTCTCTCTTTGATCAAAAACCATTTTCTTCCAAAAACATATTTTATGAAAAAAAATTCAAATTTTTTTTTTAACATTCTAAAAATGATTTATTAAATATATTTTCACCCATTTTTTTATTTTTTAAAAAGAAATTTAATGGAATCTTCTTAAAAGTTTCCAAATAGTGCTCATTTTTCTTTTACTGAAAATATGAAAGGAGCCTTCGCTTTAACGTTTATGACATGAATGTAAATTTTCCAATGTTAGGACCATTATTTTATTTAACTATTAATTTAATAAAATTCAAGGTTATTTTCAATGAAAATTATTTCACAATATTTTATAAATTTATAATTCTAATAATGGTGATTTTTAAAGAAATGATATTTTCCCCAAGAAACGTTCCAAGTGATTTTTATTTCAAAATCTATTTCCATCTAATATGACATAATTTGATGTTACTTATGCTTTACTAAGGATAAAATACAAGGATATCATTCTTATTATTTCTGTGAATGGTTTATGTTTGTGATGACAATATTTTTATGAAACCCATTTCAATTCCACAGGAAATACCATGATAAAATGCTAATAAAGCCCACTTCTTTTTCTATGGGTTATGCTTTGATTAAATGATGAAATAATTATGAAACATTTTTCTTTTCCAAAGATTAAATTATAATGAATCTTTTATGAAACCCATTTAATTTCATAGGTTCTAGTATGATGAATTTTTTATGATATTATGGAACACATATGTATGAATTTCATTATAAAATGGGTGGGACCTATATCTCCCTCCAATGCATTGGGTAAATATTGATATCTCATGAGATAAGTAGGAATGGAATGGGGAGTGATCCAAGTTCAGTAAGTGACTTTGTCTACTATGATAGTGTAACACCCCGAGATTTTATGAAAAATATTCTTTTAATTTCATTAATGTCTTGTGTTGTATTCTACACCAAGATTACCTTGCGCTATATGCAACACTGTATTAGCTTGCAGTATATGCAACACTATTCTTGGACCGTGTTACACAAAATTTTGATAATAGTTATTCTATGAAACATTGAGTATATATATATATATATATATTCAATGTATAAATGAAATATGGTTGGATTCTGTTACACGCAATCGTGACCTTCCTCTATAGCGTGTGTTGTACGCAATACCGGGTTTTAATAAACAATGATATATTATTATAATATTGTCATGAACTAGCAGTTATGAATAGTATTAAATAAATTTTGAATTTTATAACATTATTATTCATCTTACACATTTTCTATAACATGGTATAAGAACAAAATAAATTTTTCGAGTAAAATAAGTATTTTTCAAAAAATGCAGTTTTGTGGACTTTTGATGGAGCACCCACTTTAAATATAGTTTTTGACATGTTTATATGTTCAATTTGACAAAATAAAATTCTTCTTTTGAATCAGGATATAAAAATTTACATTAGATAAAGTTTTGATATTTTTCCGATAACTTTCATACTTTAATGAATAGTAAAAACACGCTATATTTTAATTAAAAACAACTTTTTTCATCGTAATATATTATGTGGATAAATTATAATATTGAATGGTTTAAAAGTATAAATAGAATATATTTTTACCATTTAATATAATGTATGTCATTAGCATTGATTTTACCTTGAATTCGTAGGTTAAAACAATTCAGTCTTTTGCAATGTTTTAAAGAAAACCCCGTTTTCTTTCGACAACGGGATTAATTTTAATTTAATTTCTGCATCTTTTGTGTATTGAATTTGGAAAAATGGATTCCATATTTGGAATCAGTGGGTCCAAATTATGTTAATAAGCTACTTTTTATTTTTGGGCATTGTGAATAGTAACTACGGTAAATTTTATTTACTATAGTTAAAGGTAAATCGGGTAATTATGGGTAAATATAAGATTATAAAATTACCCTAACACTTGTAAAAATCCTATTGGATGGCTAAAAGTAGACCCATATAACCTAATGGTCGGATTAGGTTCATTTTATGGACTTTTGTCCATGAAAATAATTTAATTATTATTAAAACCAAAGAATGTGACAACATGTCACTTTCTTAAATCTTATAAGTATAATATTTCAATTTAGTGATAAACTTTATTAAACTTCGAACATGAATAGTCTCAAAAAAGATAATTCAATTATCTACATCATAGGAATTTATTTAGAATTTTTAAGGATTAAATAATTATCATTTATTATGACACAAAGATGATGTAGTAATTGTCTTATTAATGAAATATTGACACTATTGATGTTATAAATGCCAAAATAAATGTACTTTGAGACTTTTTATGACTTAAATTAATTTTCTAGGTTAATATGACATGTTATTGTTGATATAAGTAACTTGGTTAGAACTTATCATTCTGTTATGAATTTCATAAAAATCATGTACCAAATAGTGTCAAAATTGACATAAATTAGTTTTTAAAACAAATATTATATTATTAATTGTTATTTAATTCCTAAAAATCTAAGGTTCGGCAAAATGACTTAGATAAGGATAGATATATTAATAATAAACAAATTGGGGTTCTTTTGGCTTGATATAGTAAGTTTATTAACCTTATAGTGTAAGAAAACAAGAAGACACGGTAAAAGTTAAATTATCTAACTTAAAGTTAAATCTAAATGATAAGGTTACAATTGATACCTAAACTTGTCTAAATTATATTTGATGAGAGGATTTCGACCCATCCCCACCTTAGCTTCGAAATATATCAATTTGGAGCTATTTAAAACCGAACTTGACTTTCTAATAAAATAATATTTTTAGTTTTCCCAAAGGTGCCCCTCTCCTCCCTTATTAAAGGGCACCTCCTCCCTCTCTTCCTCACACAACTTTGAGCCTTCAAGCTCGGCTAAAACCTGAAAAATTCTCTTCTCCACTTCCCTAGAAACATCCTAGAGGTTCTGGTCTTCCTCAAAGACCAATTTTAGTGGCCTAAGAGGAGGTCTCAAAGAGGCGCTTCAAAGAAGAGGTAATTTCCTTTACCAATTCTTTCACCTTTATTTCTTCTTCCACTTCTTCTTCTAAGGTTGTTTCATTATGAAGTAATAAAATCAGTATCACTCATATAAGGATATGTTATTATAAGTATGAAACAATCCTATTTCACCATCTATCCATCCTACGGAAAACAAAATCACCGCGCGTGCGTACGTACGGAATATCGTCTCCACGCCGTGGTGAAATCTATTTTCCACCACCACCTTACTTGGATGGGTATAATGGTGTAAATAATAACTATATATTATTATTTTAAATTGATATTGATTCTGAAATATTATACATACACTCCAATACAGTCCCACGATCATGAGAACGATATCATCGCTCGTGTGTACGTACGGACTACCGTCTCCACGACGCGATGAGATTCATTCTCCACTTTAACCATTCATGAATGATTATAAAGTATATATAATAAGTAATAATGAAATATATGACATAATAATGATACTGGATTTATGTGTATATATATGTATGTCATCTACTTACTTCCATTCAAGACAATAAGGAAAGGAAAACAGTGTTCATCCGTACGTACGGACTACCGTCTCCATGAACGGTGTGTTTCATTTCATTTATCTATATATTATATATATATATACTGAATATATATGATATATAAATCATGTTTTATATTCTGGAATTAAGTAAATCACGATATAAGTAATAATAATGTCAAGAACAACAAGTCCAAACACCTACGATAAATGAAACGATTTTTCCCAAAACACTTCTTTAACATGGAATTTACAAAAGAACGGGTAATATAAAGTCATAAGTGAACCATATATGATATCATAACAATGAATATGATTCTTTAATAAGTCAATGACATTATTTAAATCATTATACAGGAGGTTCAGACACATACGAAGCAAATCGGACCTAAGGTAAGGGAAATATCACAATCTCATTTTTATCCGAGATTGTTTATACTTTGGTATTTACTGGGGTTTATTCTATCATCCACATCCATGTTTCCTCAATATGTAATATTTACATCATTCTACAATAGTTTATATCCAATTTTACCCTTCGGTGAGTTTTTAGTAAAAGATACGAAATGAATCTTTTGTCGTTTTTCGTACGAGGTAATTTTTTACTTTTCCGACAAAAGTACGAAAAGAATGTTTTCTTTTAACTTATACGGCATGAATGGATTTTTAAAACATTATTTCCAAGAAGCTTCCCTTACAAGTTTTCAAGTTTATTTTTAATCAACTTCTTTTAGTTTATAATTGTATGACATGTTAAGAAAGGAAAAGTGTTTTTGAAGCAGAAAGGATATTTTCCTCAAGAATGGAGTTCAAGTGTTTTATCAAAATTATTTTCCATCTAAGATAATAAAGGGTTCTATTTTTATCCCTATTATTACATTGATTTGATTATGTTGTGATGGAATTATATTTTTATGAATTCCTTTATCTTATATGAATTGTTTTATGATGTCACGATGTTTAATATTCCCATTTTTATTACATGGGTTATGAAATGATGTATGATTTATGATTTTGTGGCACACATAAGAAGGGTGTCATTATGAGATGGGTGGGACCTATATCTCCCTCCAATTCATTGGATAAAGATATTATATCTCATGAGATAGACATGGCTGGAATGGTAGGTTATACCGGTTTAGTGAAACAGGACTGAAACGAGGGTGACTTGGTTCAGAAAGGGACTTTGTCCACTAAGATAGTCTTGGAAATGAGTCTGGACTAACAAGAAATGATTCTCTATTATTATGTGTGTATGCCACAAAGTTTCATGTTTTAAGTTATGATTATTGGGATTACATTTCACTACTATGATTTATCCCATGTTATGAAATTATGATCACTTTTGCAGGTTAAGATTTCCAAAATGTTATGTTCTTATGAATATGATGTGATTGATATTTATTTTTTTTACCCTTACTGAGCATTTGAGCTCAACCTTTTCTGTTTTCTTTTCCCCAGGATATAAAGAATGGTTTTAGGTAAAAAAATGGAAGATCTTTATGGGAGATGTTGAAGATCTTTTACCACGATTAGAAGATTATATTTCGAGTTTCCAAACACACTAAACTATTACGGTCCTTGTGTGTGTGTTTTTGTAATTTACTAAGTATTCCGCAAAAGTAATGTAATGTCAATGTACGTCAAGATTTGGGTATCTACAGTTGGTATCAGAGGAAAGGTTTAGTCAACCTTTGGAAACTAGGATGCGAGAACTTTAGTGAGATCCCTAGATATATTTTTAAGGTATGTCTAGGGATGTCCTTAAGGATAAGTATACGTATAGGATATAGTCCTAGAACTATGGTAACGATCTTAGAATTTAACCTAAGATGTTAGATATTGAAGTTACTCCCCCTTTATTATGATTTTTGCCTCTAACACTATTCTTTTTTGGTTTTAGAAAATGGATGGAAACAAGATGATTCACGATAATGGAGGATATTATGGACAATGGAATGATATTCTTCATGAGAAACCAAATGAAATGGGATTTGGAAGTCCAACCATCATTATTATTCCGAATCAGCAATCTCATAATATGATCAATAAACTCAAATTTGGTAAGTTTCCTGACTCGGCTAATAAAAGAAAGATGGAGTTTCATGATGATCATAGAGGAAAAAATGTTCAATTTCCCCTATGTAAATCATGTGGGAAGAAGCATCAAGGAGAATGTTTCAAAGGAACTGGAAGATGCTTTGGGTGTGGAAAAGAAGGACACAAATCCAGTAAGTGAAAAGGAAAAGGTTCAGTTAACTCCAGGGATGAGGATAATGGTATTGCTACGACATCAACAATGGTTAAATGTTTTAAATGTGGAATGTACGGGCATTATGCAAACCAATGCCCTAAGGTAAAGTCTTATGAAGAGAATCAGTATGGTCGTATGGAGAGTATTTATGTTGATGATGATGAAGAGACTACAAATGATATGTGATATGAAAGAATTGTTGAAGCTCTGTCAATGGTTTAAGAATGTAGTGGAATGATTACATGTTTATCATGTGTAATGTTGTATAAGTAATCTCATGGTACTATGGAATAAAGAGACATCTAAGGATTGTTACACTATTGTCTTTCCTTGAGTTTTGAAAGTGTATGATTAATGGTACCAGTATCCATGAAAGGTTATTCAGATATTTTTGGAATGTAGATGATATGCGCATAATGAAGGGATAAGACGATAATGAGATGTTTGATTCATGAGCTCATGATTGATATAAGGACTAAGTATATATAATTTTGTGGATTTTGGAATGTGGAAAGAGTTATCTTTTGAAAGCACTCATGTTTTCACTAAGATTCAATGGGTATTCATTTTTCAAGAGATTACATGATTATGGTATTCACATGACTGGAATGTGACGAACAAGATATATGAGGGATAAATGTTGGTATTCACATGCTTGGTTGATGACATTTCAAGTAATCATTTTCTTTATACTATGTGCTTGGACTGAAGTATTTTAGATAAGCCTAAATATGGGAATGGATTATGTTGGACATATGCTAAGTATTGTTTAAGGATCGAACTTTTTTCGATATTATTGATGGGATGTTATAGAAATATAGTTTTAGAAAAAGGACAACCTGTAGGACGGGCGACAGCCCATCGCATCGGACAAGGCTGTGGGAATCGAACCCACAACCGAAGTGCGACTGGCCTTTATCGCCTACCACTGGCCTACAGGAAGTCCCTGGTTAGTTGAAACTAGTTTTATTTTTTTAAGCCGTATGATATATGAAGTATAAGTTCATTTTTGGAACCATATACGATTAACCATAAGATGGACTTATAACTTTTGCTAACCTTTTGTTTGAAAGAGATGGAATGACCCATCATTCTATCACATGATCTGCTAACACATCACGAATGACAAATTCAACTTCATTTCTTTAAGAGATGAAGTGGAAATTGTCCAAAGAACGACAAACGGTGAGACTATACAAAAATCACGAATGTATTTCTTCTAATTCCAATTTCATCAACTTTAGGGAAATGATCTTAAAAACCAAAAATGTTGTCTTAGTGCTCTTATATCTGATGAATCAGATGGTACCTTAGATCATCACAAATTTATGGCTTTGTGATTGCTAGATTTTCCATAGCCATGTTCTCTACCACTCTCCATCAGAACATGATTGTTAGATTTCTCTTGCATATCCATATTTTCACCTATGTGGAAACCCAGTGATTAGTTTATTTGGGTAACCGTTACATTTCATACTTTAGTTTTTAAACCAATATTTTGGTATTCCTTTTTACGATGTGGGTTTCTATTAAACAAACTTTCGAGTAGTAAACCATTTATAACCCTGACGAATTTCGAGGGCGAAATTCATTTTAAGGGGGGTAGAATGTAACACCCCGAGATTTTTTGAAAAATATTCTTTTAATTTCATTAATGTCTTGTGTTGTATTCTATACCAAGATTACCTTGCGCGATACGCAACACCGTATTAGCTTGCAGTATACGGAACACTATTCTTGGATCGTGTTACACACAATTTTAATAATAGTTATTCTATGCAACATTGAGTATATATATATATATATATATTCAATGTATAAATGAAATATGGTTGGATTCTGTTACACGCAATCGCGACCTTCCTCGATAGCGTGTGTTGTACGCAATACCGAGTTTTAATAAACAATGATATATTATTATAATATTGTCATGAACTAGCCGTTATGAGTAGTATTAAATAAATTTTGAATTTTATAACATTATTATTCATCTTACACATTTTCTAGAACATGGTATAAGAACAAAATAAATTTTTTGGGTAAAATAAGTATTTTTCAAAAAATGCAGTTTTGTCACCTTTTGATGGCACACCCACTTTAAATCTAGTTTTTCAAATGTTTATATGTTCAATTTGAAAAAATAAAATTCTTCTTTTGAATCAGGATATAAAAATTTACATTAGATAAAGTTTTGATATTTTCCCGATAACTTTCATATTTTAATGAATAGTAAAAACACGCTATATTTTAATTAAAAACAACTTTTTTCATCGTAATATATTATGTGGTTAAATTATAATATTGAATGGTTTTAAAGTATAAATAGAATATATTTTTACCATTTAATATAATTTATGTCATTATCATTGATTTTACCTTGAATTCGTAGGTTAAAACAATTCAATCTTTTGCAATGTTTTAAAGAAAAACCCATTTTCTTTCGACAACGGGATTAATTTTAATTTAATTTCTGTATCTTTTGTGTATTGAATTTGGAAAAATGGATTCCCTATTTGGAATCAGTGGGTCCAAATTATGTTAATAAGCTACTTTTTATTTTTGGGCATTGTGAATAGTAACTACGGTAAATTTTATTTACTATAGTTAAAGGTAAATCGGGTAATTAAGGGTAAATATAAGATTATAAAATTACCCTAACACTTGGAAAAATCCTATTAGATGGCTAAAAGTAGCCCCATATAACCTAAGGGTCGGATTAGGTTCATTTTATGGACTTTTTTCCCTGAAAATAATTTAATTATTATTAAAACCAAAGAATGTGACAACATGTCACTTTCTTAAATCTTATAAGTATAATAATTTTAATTTAGTGATAAACTTCATGAAACTTCAAACATGAATAGTCTCAAGAAATATAATACAATTATCTACATCATAGGAATTTATTTAGAATTTTTAGGTATTAAATAATTATCATTTATTGTGACACAAATATGATGTAGTAATTGTCTAATTAGTGAAACATTGACATAATTGATGTTCTAAATGACCAAATAAATGTAATTAGAGACTTTTTATGACTTACATTAATTTTATAGGTTAATATGACATGTTATTGTTGATATAATTAACTTGGTTCGAACTTATCATTCTGTTATGAATTTCATAAAAATCATGTACCAAATAATGTCAAAATTGACATAAATTAGTTTTTAAAACAAATATTATATTATTAATTGTTATTTAATTCATAAAAATCTAAGGTTAGGCAAAATGACTTAGATAAGGATATATATATTAATAATAAACAACTTGGGGTTCTTTTGGCTTGATATAGTAAGTTTATTAACCTTATAGTGTAAGAAAACAAGAAGACACGGTAAAAGTTAAATTATCTAACTTAAAGTTAAATCTAAATGATAAGGTTACAATTGATACCTAAACTTGTCTAAATTCAATTGGATGAGATTATTTCGACCCATCCCCACCTTAGCTTCAAAATATATCAATTTGGAGCTATTTAAAACCGAACTTGACTTTATAATAAAATAATATTTTTAGTTTTCCCAAAGGTGCCCCTCTCCTCCCTTATAAAAGGGCACCTCCTCCCTCTCTTCCTCACACAACTTTGAGCCTTCAAGCTCGGCAAAACCCTGCCAAATTCTCTTATCCACTTCCCTAGAAACATCCTAGAGGTTATGGTCTTCCTCAAAGACCAATTTTAGTGTCCTAAGAGGAGGTCTCAAAGAGGCGCTTCAAAGAAGAGGTAATTTCCGTTACCAATTCTTTTACCTTTATTTCTTCTTCCACTTCTTCTTATTAGGTTGTTTCATTATGAAGTAATAACATCAGTATCACTCATATACTGATATGTTATTATAAGTATGAAACAATCCTATTTCACCATCTATCCATCCTACGGAAAATGAAATCACCGCGCGTGCGTACGTACGGAATACCGTCTCCATGCCGTGGTGAAATCTATTTTCCACCACCACCTTACTTGTATGGGTATAATGGTGTAAATAATAAATATATATTATTATTTTAAATTGATATTGATTCTGAAAGAGTATACATACACTCCAATACAGACCCACGATCATGAGAACAATATCATCGCTCGTGCGTACGTACGGACTACCGTCTCCACGACGCGATGAGATTCATTCTCCACTTTAA
This sequence comes from Viscum album, assembly GCA_963277665.1. Taxonomy (NCBI): domain Eukaryota; kingdom Viridiplantae; phylum Streptophyta; class Magnoliopsida; order Santalales; family Viscaceae; genus Viscum; species Viscum album. Next base: position 1,252,445,553 of record OY728135.1, on the reverse strand, counting down.
CCATTCATGAATGATTATAAAGTATATATAATAAGTAATCATGAAATATGTGACATAATAATGATACTGGATTTATGTGTATATATATGTATGTCATCTACTTACTTCCATTCAAGACAATAAGGAAAGGAAAACAGCGTTCATGCGTACGTACGGACTACCGTCTCCATGAACGGTGTGTTTCATTTCATTTATCTTTCTATTATATATATATATACTGAATATATATGATATATAAATCATGTTTTATATTCTGGAATTAATTAAATCATGATATAAGTAATAATAATGTCAAGAACAACAAGTCCAAACACCTACGATAAATGAAACGATTTTTCCCAAAACACTTCTTTAACATGGAATTTAAAAAAGAACGGGTAATATAAAGTCATACGTGAACCATATATGATATCATAACAATGAATGTGATTCTTTAATAAGTCAATGACATTATTTAAATCATTATACAGGAGGTTTGGACACGTACGAAGCAAATCGGACCTAAGGTAAGGGAAATATAACAATCTCATTTTTATCCGAGATTGTTTATACTTTGGTATTTACTGGGGTGTATTCTGTCATCCACATCCATGTTTCTTCAATATGTAATATTTACATCATTATACAATAGTTTATATCCAATTTTACCCTTCGGTGAGTTTTTAGTAAAAGATATGAAAGGAATCTTTTGTCATTTTTCGTACGAGGTAATTTTTGACTTTTCCGACAAAAGTACGCAAAGAATGTTTTCTTTTAACTTATACGGCATGAATGTATTTTTAAAACATTATTTCCAAGAAGCTTAACTTACAAGTTTTCAAGTTTATTTTTAATCAACTTATTTTAGTTTATAATTGTACGACATGTTAAGAAAGGAAAAGTGTTTTTGAAGCAGAAAGGATATTTTCCTCAAGAATGGAGTTCAAGTGTTTTATCAAAATTATTTTCCATCTAAGATAATAAAGGGTTCTGTTTTTATCCCTATTATTACATTGATTTGATTATGTTGTGATCGAATTATATTTTTATGAATTCCTTTATCTTATATGAATTTTTTTATGATGTCACGTTGTTTAAGATTCCCATTTTTATTACATGGGTTATGAAATGATGTATGATTTATGATTTTGTGGCACACATAAGAAGGGTGTCATTATGAGATGGGTGGGACCTATATATCCATCCAATGCATTGGGTAAAGATTTTATATCTCATGAGATAGACATGGATGGAACGGTAGGTTATACCGGTTTAGTGAAACAGGACTGAAACGAGGGTGACTCGGTTCAGAAAGGGACTTTGTCCACTACGATAGTCTTGGAAATGAGTCTGGACTAATAGGAAATGATTCTCTATGATTATGTGTGTATGCCACAAATTTTCATGTTTTAAGTTATGATTATTGGGATTACATTTCACTACTATGATTTATCCCATGTTATGAAATTATGATCTCTTTTGCAGGTTAAGATTTCCAAAATGTTATGTTCTTATGAATATGATGTGATTGATATTTATTTTGTTTACACTTACTGAGCATTTTAGCTAACCCTTTTATGTTTTCTTTTCCCCAGGATATAAAGAATGGTTTTAGGGAAAAAAAGGGAAGATCTTTATGGGAGATGTTGAAGATCTTTTACCACGATTAGAAGATTATATTCCGAGTTTCCAAACACACTAAACTATTACGGTCCTTGTTTGTGTGTTTTTGTAATGTACTAAGTATTCCGCAAAAGTAATGTAATGTCCATGTACATCAAGATTCGGGTCTCTAGAGTTGGTATCAGAGGAAAGGTTTAGTCAACCTTTGGAAACTAGGATGTGAGAACTTTAGTGAGATCCCTAGAGATATTTTTAAGGTATGTCTAGGGATGTCCCTAAGGATAAGTATACGTATAGGATATAGTCCCAGAACTATGGTAACGATCTTAGAATTTATCCTAAGATGTTAGATATTGAAGTTACTCCCCCTTTATTATGATTTTTTCCTCTAACACTATTCTTTTTGGGTTTTAGAAAATGGCTGGAAACAAGATGATTCACGATAATGGAGGATATTATGGACAATGGAATGATATTATTCATCAGAAACCAAATGAAATGGGATTTGGAAGTCCAACCATCATTATTATGCCGAATCAGCAATCTCATAATATGATCAATAAACTCAAATTTGGTAAGTTTCCTGACTCGGATAATAAAAGAAAGATGGAGTTTCATGATGATCACAGAGGAAAGAAAGTTCAATTTCCCCTATGTAAATCTTGTGGGAAGAGGCATCAAGGAGAATGTTTCAAAGGAACTGTAAGATGCTTTGGGTGTGGAAAAGAAGGACACAAAGCTAGTAAGTGCAAAGGAAAAGGTTTAGTTAACACCAGGGATGAGGATAATGGTATTTCTATGACATCAACAATGGTTAAATGTTTTAAATGTGGAATGTACGGGCATTATGCAAACCAATTCTCTAAGGTAAAGTCTCATGAAGAGAATCAGTATGGTCGTATGGAGAGTATTTATGTTGATGATGATGAAGAGACTACAAATGATATATGAGATGAAGGAATTGTTGAAGCTCGGTCAATGGTTTAAGAATGTAGTGGAATGATTACATGTTTATCATGTGTAATGTTGTATAAGTAATCTCATGGTACTATGGAATAAAGATACATCTAAGGATTGTTACACAGTTGTCTTTCCTTGATTTTTGAAAGTGTGTGAATAATGGTACCAGTATCCATGAAAGGTTATTCAGATATTTTTGGAATGTAGATGATATGCGCATAATGAAGGGATAGGATGATAATGAGATGTTTGATTCATGAGCTCATGATTGATATAAGGACTAAGTATATAGAATTTTGAGGATTTTGGTATGTGGAAAGAGTTATCTTTTGACAGCACTCACGTTTTCACTAAGATTCAATGGGTATTCATTTTTCAATATATTACATGATTATGGTATTCACGTGACTGGAATGTGATGAACAAGATATATGAGGGATAAATTATGGTATTCACATGCTTGGTTGATGACATTTCAAGTAATCATTTTCTTTATACTATGTGCTTGGACCGAAGTATTTTAGATAAGCCTAAATATTGGAATGGATTATGTTGGACATATGATAAGTATTGTTTAAGGATAAAACTTTTTTCGATATTATTGATGGGATTTTATAGTAATATAGTTTTAGAAAAAGGACAACCTGCGGGATGGGCGACAGCCCATCGCGTCGGACAAAGCTGTGGGAATCGAACCCACAACCGAAGTTCGACTGGCCTTTATCGCCTACCACTGGCCAACAGGAAGTCCCTGGTTAGTAGAAACTAGTTTTATTTTATTAATCAGTATGATATATGAAGTATAAGTTCATTTTTGGAACCATATACGATTAACCATAAGATGGACTTATAACTTTTGCTAACCTTTTGTTTGAAAGAGATGGAATGACCCATCATTCTATCACATGATCTGCTAACACATCACGAATGACAAATTCAACTTCATTTCTTTAAGAGATGAAGTGGAAATTGTCCAAAGAACGACAAACGGTGAGACTATACCAAAATCACGAAAGTATTTATTCTAATTCCAATTTCATCAACTTTAGGGAAATGATCTTGAAAACCAAAAATGTTGTCTTAGTGCTCTTATATCCGATGAATCAGATGGTACCTTATATCGTCACAAATTTATGGCTTTGTGATTGCTAGCTTTTCCATAGCCATGTTCTCTACCACTCTCCATCAGAACATGATGGTTAGATTTCTCTTCCATATCCATATTTTCACCTATGTGGAAACCCAGTGATTAGTTTATTTGGGTAACCGTTACATTTCATACTTTAGTTTTAGAGCCATATTTTGGTATTCCTTTTTACGATGTGGGTTTCAATTAAACAAACTTTCGAGTAGTAAACCATTTATAACCCCGAAGAATTTTGAGGGCGAAATTCATTTTAAGGGGGGTAGAATGTAACACCCCGAGATTTTATGAAAAATATTCTTTTAATTTCATTAATGTCTTGTGTTGTATTCTACACCAAGATTACCTTATGCTATATGCAACAACGTATTAGCTTGCAGTATACGCAACACTATTCTTGGATCGTGTTACACACAATTTTGATAATAGTTATTCTACGCAACATTGATTATATATATATATATATATATATATATATTCAATGTATAAATGAAATATGGTTGGATTCTATTACATGCAATCGCGACCTTCCTCGATAGCGTGTGTTGTACGCAATACCAGGTTTTAATAAACAATGATATATTATTATAATATTGTCATGAACTAGCCGTTATGAATAGTATTAAATAAATTTTGAATTTTATAACATTATTATGCATCTTACACATTTTCTAGAACATGGTATAATAACAAAATAAATTTTTCGGGTAAAATAAGTATTTTTCAAAAAATGCAGTTTTGCCGCCTTTTGATGGCGCACCCACTTTAAATCTAGTTTTTGACATGTTTATATGTTCAATTTGGAAAAATAAAATTCTTCTTTTGAATCATGATATAAAAATTTACATTAGATAAAGTTTTGATATTTTTCCGATAACTTTCATATTTTAATGAATAGTAAAAACACGCTATATTTTAATTAAAAATAACTTTTTTCATCGTAATATCTTATGTGGTTAAATTATAATATTGAATAGTTTTAAAGTATAAATAGAATATATTTTTACCATTTAATATAATTTATGTCATTAGCATTGATTTTACCTTGAATTCGTAGGTTAAAACAATTCAATCTTTTACAGTGTTTTAAAGAAAAACCCGTTTTCTTTCGACAACGAGATTAATTTTAATTTAATTTCTGCATCTTTTGTGTATTGAATTTGGAAAAATTGATTCCATATTAGGAATCAGTGGGTCCAAATTATGTTAATAAGCTACTTTTTATTTTTGGGCATTGTGAATAGTAACTACGGTAAATTTTATTTACTATAGTTAAAGGTAAATCGGGTAATTAAGGGTAAATATAAGATTATAAAATTACCCTAACACTTGTAATAATCCTATTGGATGGCTAAAAGTAGACCCATATAACCTAAGGGTCAGATTAGATTCATTTTATAGACTTTTTTCCATGAAAATAATTTAATTATTATTAAAACCAAAGAATGTGAGAACATGTCACTTTCTTAAATCTTATAAGTCTAATAATTTTAATTTAGTGATAAACTTCATTAAACTTCGAACATGAATAGTCTCAAGAAATATAATACAATTATATACATCATAGGAATTTATTTAGTATTTTTATGGATTAAATAATTATCATTTATTATGACACAAAGATGATGTAGTAATTTTCTTATTAATGAAATATTGACATAATTGATGTTATAAATGACCAAATAAATGTAATTTGAGACTTTTTATGACTTAAATTAATTTTCTAGGTTAATATGACATGTTATTGTTGATATAAGTAACTTGGTTTGAACTTATCATTCTGTTATGAATTTCATAAAAATCATGTACCAAATAGTGTCAAAATTGACATAAATTAGTTTTTAAAACAAATATTATATTATTAATTGTTATTTAATTCATAAAAATCTAAGGTTCGGCCAAATGACTTAGATAAGTATATATATATTAATAATAAAAAACTTGGGGTTCTTTTGTCTTGATATAGTAAGTTTATTAACCTTATAGTGTAAGAAAACAAGAAGACACGGTAAAAGTTAAATTATCTAACTTAAAGTTAAATCTAAATGATAAGGTTAAAATTGATACCTAAACTTGTCTAAATTCTATTTTATGATAGGATTTATACCCATACCCACCTTAGCTTCTAAATATATCAATTTAGATCTATTTAAAACCGAACTTGACTTTGTAATAAAATAATATTTTTAGTTTTCCCAAAGGTGCCCCTCTCCTCCCTTATAAAAGGGAACCTCCTCCCTCTCTTCCTCACACAAATTTGAGCCTTCAAGCTCGGCCAACCCCTGCCAAATTCTCTTCTCCACTTCCCTAGAAACATCCTAGAGGTTATGGTCTTCCTCAAAGACCAATTTTAGTGTCCTAAGAGGAGGTCTCAAAGAGGCGCTTCAAAGAAGAGGTAATTTCCGCTACCAATTCTTTCACCTTTATTTCTTCTTCCACTTCTTCTTCATAGGTTGTTTAATTATGAAGTAATAACATCAGTATCACTCATATACTGATATGTTATTATAATTATGAAACAATCCTATTTCACCATCTATCCATCTTACAGAAAACGAAATCACCGCGCGTGCGTACGTACGGAATACCGTCTCCACGCCGTGGTGAAATCTATTTTCCACCACCACCTTACTTGGATGGGTATAATGGTGTAAATAATAACTATATATTATTATTTTAAAGGTATATTGATTCTGAAATAGTATACATACACTCCAATACAGTCCCACGATCATGAGAACGATATCATCGCTCGTGCGTACGTACGGACTACCGTCTCCACGACGCGATGAGATTCATTCTCCACTTTAACCATTAATGAATGATTATAAAGTATATATAATAAGTAATCATGAAATATATGACATAATAATGATACTGGATTTATGTGTATATATATTTATGTCATCCACTTACTTCCATTCAAGACAATAAGGAAAGGAAAACAGCGTTCATGCGTACGTACGGACTACCGTCTCCATGAACGGTGTGTTTCATTTCATTTATCTATCTATTATATATATATATACTGAATATATATGATATATAAATCATTTTTTATATTCTGGAAGTAATTAAATCATGATATAAGTAATAATAATGTCAAGAACAACAAGTCCAAACACCTACGATAAATGAAACGATTTTTCCCAAAACACTTCTTTAACATGGAATTTACAAAAGAACGGGTAATATAAAGTCATAAGTGAACCATATAAGATATCATAACAATGAATATGATTCTTTAATAAGTCAATGACATTATTTAAATAATTATACAGGAGGTTCGGACACATACGAAGCAAATCGGACCTAAGGTAAGGGAAATATCACAATCTCATTTTTATCCGAGATTGTTTATACTTTGGTATTTAATGGGGTGTATTCTATCATCCACATACATGTTTCCTCAATATTTAATATTTACATCATTCTACAATATTTTATATCCAATTTTACCCTTCGGTGAGTTTTTAGTAAAAGATATGAAAGGAATATTTTGTCATTTTTCGTACGAGGTAATTTTTGGCTTTTCCGACAAAAGTACGAAAAGAATGTTTTCTTTTAACTTATATGGAATGAATGGATTTTTAGAACATTATTTCCAAGAAGCTTCCCTTACAAGTTTTCAAGTTTATTTTTAATCAACATATTTTAGTTTTTAATTGTACGACATGTTAAGAAAGGAAAAGTTTTTTTGAAGTAGAAATGATATTTTCCTCAAGAATGGAGTTCAAGTGTTTTATCAAAATTATTTTCCATCTAAGATAATAAAGGGTTATGTTTTTATCCCTATTATTACATTGATTTGATTATGTTGTGATGGAATTATATTTTTATGAATTCCTTTATCTTATATGAATTGTTTTTTGATGTCACGATGTTTAAGATTCCCATTTTTATTACATGGGTTATGAAATGATGTATGATTTATGATTTTGTGGCACACATAATAAGGGTGTCATTATGAGATGGGTGGGACCTATATCTCCCTCCAATTCATTGGGTAAAGATTTTATATCTCATGAGATAGACATGGATGGAACGGTAGGTTATACCGGTTCAGTGAAACGGGACTGAAACGAGGGTGACTCGGTTCAGAAAGGGACTTTGTCCACTAAGATAGTCTTGGAAATGATTCTGGACTAACAAGAAATGATTCTCTATGATTATGTGTGTATGCCACAAAGTTTCATGTTTTAAGTTATGATTATTGGGATTACATTTCACTACTATGATTTATCCCATGTTATGAAATTATGATCTCTTTTGCAGGTTAAGATTTCCAAAATTTTATGTTCTTATGAATATGATGTGATTGATATTTATTTTGTTTACCCTTACTGAGCATTTGAGCTCACCCTTTTCTGTTTTCTTTTCCCCAGGATATAAATAATGGTTTTAGGTAAAAAAAGGGAATATCTTAATGGGAGATGTTGAATATCTTTTACCACGATTAGAAGAATGTATTCTCAGTTTCCAAACACACTAAACTATTACGGTCCTTGTGTGTGTGTTTTGGTAATGTACTAAGTATTCTTCAAAAGTAATGTAATTTCCATGTACGTCAAGATTTGGGTCTCTACAGATAGTATTGGTAGTGAACCATGACTACTAATATGGCTTTAGGAGTGAACCCAATCCACTATGATAGTCTTGGAAATGAGTGTTGAACTATTAAGGAAATGATTTTCTATACTTATATGTATTCTAAAAATCTATGTATTATGCCAATGTTATACTCTCTTTATTCATGTTTTTAGATTCTATTTTGATTCATGTCTTATTAACTAATAATATTTATTCCATGACTCAAAGTTATGATCTATGATGTGCAGGGTATGGTTTTTAAATGTTATTCTCATGTTATCATAACCTTATACTCATGATATGTTTATATCTCTATTTTTTTAGCCCTTGATGAGCATATAAGATCACCATTTAATATGTTTCCTTCCCCCAAGTTATGATGAAATATATTATTTATGATATGTATAAGAAGGGTGTTATTTATAAAGAACATGGTGGGAGATAATCTATCTCACTTATGGATTCATTTTTTATGTGTCTGAGTTTCCAAAGTCACTATACGTTTATAATCCTTTGGCATGTGTTTTTGTAATGTAATGAATATTCATTTAAAAATATGTAATATCCATATATAAAAAATTTGTGTCTTTACAATTGGTATCTGATTGTAGGTTTAGATAACCTTTGGAAATTAAGATATGAAAACTTTATTGAGAACTCTAAGGATATATCTAAGTGTATGTATAAGGATAAGCCTAAGGATGAGTCAAAGTATAGAAACATATCATAGAATTTTAGTAAATGATTTATCAAATGGTTTCCATGAAATTACATTCTTTTCTGGGTAATAAAAGTTGATGTGGATCTAGAATAAAGGTACCTAGGGGTAATAACTCTGAAAAGGGAACATTGATCAAGACTCAATCGTCACCTGGTGTATGACAATGGGCCTTTCTATACACCTGGTTTGACACTCCAAGGGGATATTCTTTGGAAATTCACAAACTATTTATGAACCATCAGGAAGGATTTAAATATATAATTAATATGAATGACCTAGGATATACCTAAAGTTTCATAGATTAAAAATAAGGTTCCATGATTTATACATCTTATATGTGATTTTTCATGATTATGTGGTTCCCTACTATGATTATAATTTCTAACACTATGTTTTTTGGTTTTATTCAATGGATATAACCCAAAGTAAATGTGTTCGTGTTGAGTGTGATGAAAAATGTAATTATTTTCCTCCTGTGCAGCCAAAAATTATGGGAGATAGGTTGAAAAATATCATTTTTATGATCACACAACTTTATTAATAAATAAATCTTTCTAAACATCCAAATAAATTAAGGAGAGAACAACATTCTATTGATTCCTTCATGAGGAAATTTCCACCTTATTTCTATGGTTTTGTTGATCTAATAGTTATTGAATAATGGATCAATACCACTAAAATATATATTTTCCATTCTCTAGTGTTAATAATTTTAAAAATTAATTTTGGCTAACTTTAATTTGGAAGGCGAAGTAGATCAATGGTTGACTCTCATCAAGAATAAAAGTGAACTTCATGAAATTTAATCCATGGAGTGTGATGGGTTTAGGATTTTTTTTTCAATAAGTAATTACCTCATATCATTCATAAAAAATGGATAAGTAATTCATTGACATAAATAAAAAGGATGATGAATATATTGGTAACTATGTGGTAAATTTTACAAGACTTGTGAGGTACGCTTCTAACATTATCATGCAATATGAAAGCAATTTTCATAAATTATTCATTAGATTAAAACTAATTCTTTAAAGGGTGTTAACCATAATGTAATTTAGTATCTATGAAAAAAATCATTTGATGTTATCTCATGTTGGAAATGGATATCATAGTTACCCATCTATCACATGATTTTAAAATGAAAAGGAATATAGAGTTCAAAGAAAACTATAAAAACCATGGAGAGAATAAGATGAGATTCCCTTCATAATCAAAGTGTGGAAGAAAACATAGAGGAAGTTTTCTTAAGGGAACTAGTAAATTTTTTATGTATGGGAAAGAAGTTCATAAAGAAATTTATTTCTAAAGTGATGGGAAGAGTTAGTTAATGATGTGAAAAGAGAGAAAGATGTATAGAATGCACCACCCACACTCCAGTGTTTCAAATTCAAAGAGTATTGTAAGTATGGTAATGAGGGCCTAAATATGATGGTTAAATATGATGATCTACATCAATAAACTATTAATCTGAGAGGAAAGGAGAGATCCCATACGATCATTATTTCTAATTAGGGGTGTAGTAATGATGTAGTGAAAGGTAAACTTATCATCCACTCTAAAACTGTTAATGTCTTATTTAAATCCAGATCTACACATTCATTCATATCTAAAGAATTTTATAAGGGTTTCATGATTCCACCCAAATTATTAGATATAGAATTAGTAGTGAAACCCACTAATGGTATAAGGATCACATATCTATTATAAGATTCCTCTCTAGTTGATGCTTATGGGAATGTGATTCCTTTAAATATTTTCATTCTTACTCTAACTAGATTTGATACTATCTTAGGTATGTATTTTATTTCTCTACATAAATCCCACATAAATTTTATTTAAAGGGAAGTCATGTTTGATATTCCAAACCAACCTATGATCATCTATCAATGTGATGATGGGTATCATACTCTTGTGACAATGGAGGGCTTGTGGCTCCCGAGAGACCTTGAAAATAGTCAAATTGTAAACACTTCCTTACTGAATATTGGTGATGAAATAATTCTTGATTGATAGATCTATTTATTCATGGCCTCCTTCGATCTTGAGTGGAAGATATCCTTCGAAAGGATCACATTTAATGAATAGCTAGATCAAACTATTCCTGATAATGTCTCTCAACCATCCAGAGGGATATCTTTTGTCAAAGTGCGTAAGGGTTCATACCTTCAAAAAACTTCCTCATCGATGAATCTTTTGTTCAAAAATCAGGATGATGGGGGATTTTTGGTTGATGTGGATCCCAATTCTCTTCAACAAAGAGCTCAAATGTGTAAGTTCTAAGTGCTTGGTCGAATTTCTTATTTAAAAGGAGACAAACAGTGGCCCATACCAGACCTCAATCCTAGAATTGTACAATGTAGGGGAACACCCAATTCAAAATTAGTTTAAATGGGAAAAGGATATTTTCATATTATTATGAACTCCCATGATGACTTAGATCACATATGGAAATTAGGTAGTATCCATCTGAAACCTAGTGTACTCCGATTATCAGAATGGGATTTTGCTTTCAACCCATTTACCTATAGAAATTCGATGCCACATATTTGGGTGAGACTGTATGGACTTAGCTGGTATTTTTTGGAACCCAAAAATCTTGAATGATATCACCTCTTGCATTAGGGTCCCCATAAAGATAGATCAAATAACATTGAATGGATATTTGAGTCTATATGTAAGAGTTATGGTAGAAGAAAATTTGGAATTGAAACTTCCTCATGTCGTCACTTTTGATGGTAAAGAATACAGAATTGAGGTTGGGATAGAATATGATCCTATGCCACATTTTTGTGAATATTGAAAGCTTATTGGACACTCTATCATGAACTGTAGAGTGGTGAAAAAGTAGTTCAAACATCCCACTAATAAAGAATGGACTGAAATCAAGAGGAAGAAGGTAAAAGGGCCTATTTTAGATGGGACTGATACACCCATAACAAAAAATGAAATTTGGGTGAAGAAGGATGGCGACCCATCCACCTCAAAGGATTATCCTAGATATACATGGGTTGCACTGGTTGAAGAGTAGGAGATTTAAATTGATGAACGTGGTATTGCTGATGGAATTGAAATTATTTCCATGGATATCATAAAGAAACCACAATAAGAACCAAAAAATGAAGTCACAAATCCTATAAGGAGGATAAAGTTAACAACATGAATGATGATCAAGGCATGCCTTTGGGAAACACTTCTCAATCCACTAAGATTAATTCTACTACACAGGTAACCGAGAATAAGCTCGATCTGATAGCTAATTACATTATTTTACCTACCATTGAAGGCAACTTAGAGGCTTCAAGTAACTATGCATTTCAACCTGTAAAAGACTCTCCCGTAAAAGATGCAGATGAAGTCACTCTAAATGATTTTGGGGACGATCAGAACTCATACTTAGAAGAATATGTTTCTACTCAACCTGTAACAGTCAATACTATTATAGTGGATATCCATGGGCCCGACAATAGCATTTTTATTCCATCAATGACTGCATCTGTCCAAATCACTCAGGAGTATGTTGATGTCCCCTTAAATGAAGTGGTTGGCACAAAAAATAGGGTAGAGGCCTCAAACCAAGGGCACAATAAATCATCTCTAGGCACTATTTTTTCTCAAACTGGAACAAAATATATATGGGATATTTGGGGGCACAAAAGAAGATATGTTAATCCTATGAAGATAGTTTCTTAATAGAATTTTCAAGGGCCCACTAAAGTGGTTGTCTCATCAGTTCATAGAATAGATGACAAAGGCCCCCATGAATATAATCAAAGGCACACATTACTTAACTAGACTCAGATTATGTAGAAAAAATCTCACTAAAACTCAAAACTATGTCTTCAATCAGCATATTAGTGGTGAAGAAATAAAAAATCAGACAGAATACCATTCAGGAAAACAAGATAATATTGCCTCTCTTAACTTTCCCATGATCAAATAGGATAGTGACTCGCCAAAAAGCAAGGAGAAATCTATTAAACCACCCAGGAAATCCACAAGGAAAAATAAATTTGGAGGTACGAAGAAATGTGGGCCCATCCCCAAATATATGTCCAGATGAATATTCTCTATTGGAACTGTCAGGGTATTGCTAACTCTGACACCACCACAACTTTTAAAAGACTTTTATTCACACATAAACTAAAATTTATTTTAATATCCAAGTTTAAAATTAACTTTTCTTATAGTTTTACTAGATTAGATATACTTAGTTACATTTTTATTGGTGTTACATATAATAATAGTTCTATGGATTCTATTTAGATCTTTTTTCACTCTTCATTAAGTAATGTGTATATATTTAATAGTGACACTCAATGTTTCACCTATGAACTGACTTTGAAAAACTTTAATATCTTTTTCACCTTTATTTATGCTAATAATAGGTATTAGGATAGTATATATATATATATGAAAAAACCTACCTCTTTTAAATAATAATATCCAAGATCCTTGGATCATTTTCTGAGGCTTCAATGCTATTCTTAGACTTAGTGAAATAATGGGTCCTTCTCACTCTAAATTTTTTTTGTAAAGAAGTTAAATATTGTATTGAGGATAAAAACCTCTTAGAGATAAATATCATACGATCCAAATATACTTATTATAGAATACATCAAAATAGGGTAATGTCTAGTAAACATGATAGAGAATTCAAAAACATTCACTCCCTTGATAACTAGGACACTATTTATATCATCACCATGCCTCATCTTAACTCGGATCATCACCTTGTTCTAACCAGTCTCAATTCCAGAGTTTCCAAGCCTATCCTTCCCTTTAGATTTAACAATTCCTAGACCTCTATTATTTTTTGTGAATTTTTTTTTAAAGAAACCTATAATTCTATGAATTATAACAATGATACGTTTTCCTATATTATAAAATTAAAAAATTTAAAGAAAAAGATAAAGTCATTGTGCAAAGAAAGATTCAACCAAAATGATAATGAAATTTCTTCTCTAGAAAACACTCTCAATCAAATTCAAATAGACTTTATGAAAAATTACTTTTCTAATAATTCAAAATAAAAAATTGATCTTTGTACTAAACTAAACTCTCTTCTCACCTTAAAAGATAATCTATGAAAACAGAATTTTAAAATTAATTGGTTCAAAGATGGTGATAGAAACAATAAATTATAAAATGATCTATAAAGAGATAGGAAGTATTGGAGACCCATTACCTTCATTAAATATGGGGATAACATCATTGATAATGAGTAAGGATTGACTAATCATATCATCTCCTACTTATACAATATCCCTAATGGACCTGATCTTAATAAATACATAAAGTAAGATATAATTCCTGTCATAGTGAGTGAAAATGAAAAATTTTTCTTGAACAGTGTTTCTATAGAGCATGATATTAAAGAGGCAGTATTTAGCTAAAATAAAGATAGCACCCCTGGTCCTGATGGTTTCATGAATTCCTTTTTTCAACACTATTGGGATATCATCCAATATGATGTTTATAAAGTGATTAAATACCTTTTCACTAATGGATATCTTCTTTATGGGATTAATGCTCAATTCCTATCCCTTATTCCAAAAGTGGAGAATGCTTTAGAAATTAATATATTCAGACCCATTTCTCTCATTAACATTATCTATAAAATCATCTATGAACTTTTAGACAATAGAATTGCTCCTATTTCTAACAAAATTTTCTCTTGGAACTAGTTTGGCTTCCTTAAGGGATGAAACATTCAGGACTACATCTATCTTGCCTCTGAAATTACTAATTTACTGAAAAAGTCTAATAGAGGAGGCATCATTTCCATTAAAATTGACATCAGAAAAGCTTTTGACACCATGGAATCGAGTTTTATTTTCAAGGTCCTTGCCAATTTTGGTTTTAGTGATACTTTTGTTAACATTATTAAAACACTTTTTGGTTCTATTCACATTTCATTTTTGTTTAATAGTGCTCCAAGGGGCTACTTTAATTGCAAAAAAGGTGTCAGACTGGGGGACCCTCTCTCTACCATCCTTTTTGTTATTATTGAGGACTACCTTAGAAGACTTATCACCAAGGTGGTCAACCAAGGTAAAATTAAGCCCATTATTTCCTCTAGAAACCTAATTGTTCCCTCTCATCTCTTTTATGTGTATGATATTATTTTATTCCTTTGAGGGAAAAAACATTACATCAAAAATCTCAAAGATGTCCTCTCTCACTACAATGAGATATCGGGGCAATCCATAAATTGGAGAAAATCCTCCAATTTATTTGGAAAAATATTTCCTATAACCAGAAAGGTTTCTATAATAAATTACCTTAGATTAAAAAAATAATCTCTTCTACTTATGTACCTTGGAGTTCCTAGCTTCTTGGAAAATCCTAAAAGAACTTACTTCTCTAATATAGTCATCCATATTAATAATCAACTCTTTTCTTGGAATGGAAAATCCTAATACATGGTAGGTTAGACTTGTCTTGTAAAATATACCATTTTTTCTAAAATGGTTTACTCCATGATGGTTTATAAATGGAATATTGAATTAATTAAAAATATTAAAAATATAATAAAAAACATTGTCTGGAGTGGAAACACTCTTGAGAAGAAACGTTTCATTATCCCTTGGAATAATTGTTGTAAACCCCTTGATAATGGTGGTCTCGGTATTAAGAACCCTTTCCTCTTTAATGAATACCTTGAAGCTAAGATCTTGTGTAACATTATATACAATAATTCCTCAGCCTTGGATTTTCTTAGAGGTGGATTTTATAACAATCTAATAAAAGGTAGGACCTTTCACATGGACTCTTCTATTTATCCATTCATTAAGCACTCATTTTATAAAATCAGGTATCACTCTAGATGGATTGTAAATAAAGAATCTTCTTTGAAATTTTAGTTGGATAACTGGAATGGGTTCCCTCTTTTCTTTAGGACTGATTCCATGCAATTATCTACTAATATTAATATCTCCATAAATGATTATCTTCACTCTTTCAATAAGGATTTACCTAATGAGATCAATTGCATTATTACTAATTACCTTTTTGTCAACACTAATGATTATTTGGTTTGGTAACCACCTCATAATGGTGTTATAAGATCTAAACTCTAAAACAATCATAATTTCAGTAATGATATCCAATATTTCTCCTGGATTAAAAATTTTAACAAGCCATGGGTTAGACCATTCAGATTCGCTTTGTTCTAGAGAATAGCACACAATAGAGTCCCCACTGATTTCTATATTCAGTTATTTTTTATTCAACTATATTCTAAATGTTGTATGGGTAATCAACACAGAGAGGATGTTGACCAACAATTTTTATCTTGTGCTACTGCTTTTGCATCATGGAAATACATATTTGAAATTTTTGATCTCTGGTGGATACGTTTGGACTCCATTTGGTCTCGTATTCAAATATTCATAGTTATGGATTCCTCTCCTCAAGTTGAACAACTTTTGTTTTTGTTGTTGCAGAATTGATTCACGTCATCTAGTATAATAGGAATTCATTCATTCACAACAATAATACTTTCAATCTTCATGCAGCTCAGGTGAAGATCTTAATTTTTATCAAGGAAGTTGGAATGATGAAAATAGGTACCTTTGAAAACTTTTTTGAGGATCTTATTGTTCTCCATTAGATCAGAATCAAAGGAAGATTTAGTTAGATGAAAGGTATGTTGGAAGTAATCTAGCAACCCCCTCTCCCTAGCTGGATCAAAATAAATGTGTATGGTGCCTCAAAAGGAAACCTAGGCCCTGATGGCTATGGAATAGTTTTCAGGAACCACAATGGGAATATTTTGGGATGCTATTAAGGTATGTGTGGTTTTTTATCCTCCTTGGAAGCTAAAATGTATAGATTCATTATCGTTGTTAGTTTCATCAAGAAAAAAGGATGGAATAACTGTTGGGACCACTTTGTGTATGAATTTTGTATTTGTTGTCAATAGTTTTCATTGCTAATCAAAATAAAGAAGGAGATGAAGAAGGACTCAAAAGTTAATGGAGATCGGCTGAAGTGCGGATGCCTGGAGAATTGTTATGAATTTATAGCATTTGATGTCATGTTTTGGCAATTCTCCATGAAGTAAATTCAAACCAGACTATTATTGAAAAGATCCTAAGTTCAAAGAACATGTGTCAAAGGTAACACATTTTTCACCACAATGATGAATGGCGAGGTATCATCCATATGAGGATGATTGAAGAAGAATGAGGATTTGAACAAGACCATGAAATTCATCACGATTTCATGAAAACCATGCAAGATCTTACATGAACTATAGAATCATATGGCTTTCATGAAGTGTAAAATGATGGATGAAGATGAAGACATAATTTGGAAGGGCCTGGAATTCTGAGGTATCCATGTATTTCACATTGTATCCAAAAAAAGACGATGCTTTACTGATATGTATTTCAAAAATATCATAAGTTAAGAGGACTTGTGATGAAATCCTTATGAAGGAAATGGGGAGAAACGATGAGGTCAATCATATATATTTTTTATTGGAAGGAATGACGTTGTTGGAATATAGGAACCTTTCAGTACTTCCCATTAAAAATCTGAAGATGCTAAAGTTGTTCAGTCAAAGGATACATATCACGATAATGGAATTTGTGATGAAATATGAAGAATGGTTATGGGATGCACTGAAGAGAGAAATAACAAAGGAATGGACAATCGGGAGGCATCCTAAAAGAATTTTTTAAGGTGGCACCATTTTCTAGTGTCTTCCAAATTTTAGGGCCTAAAAATTGGGAGATGAGGACATGTGTTGTTGGAAAAGGATGTTGCACACAAGTTTGAATATGGATTGGTATATTGCATGCAAGTGGAGTTCCATGATCCGAACATCAAAATTTGGAAAAAAAATATCCTTACACAAACGCTTTTTTTTTGTACGCAAGATTGGTTTTTGCACGCAAGATTGAAGGGAGTTTGGAAAGTTGCGTGCAAGGCATGATTCGAGGTCCAAACGTCAAAAAATGGAAAATTCATGAAGTGATCAAAAGATTCAAGAAGTGCACAAAATATGAGTTTGGCACGAAAGATACTTATGTGCCCAATGTGATGTCAAATGGGGTTTTGCACGACACGTCAGGATCTTGCACGACACATCAGGGTTTTTGCACGTAGGGGTCGACGAGGTCTATAAATACCAGGTGACTTCCTCACATTCAACAATCTCAACAGATAGAATAAATCTGAGCTCTGAAACGCGTAATAAAAATACCCAATGGTAGTTGCGTGAAAGAAGTAAGAGTTGCGCGCAAGAAAGGATAGTTGCGCGCAAGGAGAGAGTTGCACGCAAGATAGAAGTTGTGTGAAAGAGGTCTTCCATGACAAAATTATAATGTTGCGCACAAGTTTTTAATGTTGTGTGCAAGTCACCTAAAAGGGGTACATGAAATATTGGGGTCCCGCAGGCCTTCGGCAGGGGAATATCACTCTTGAAGTAACTTTTTGAATAAGGAAGTACTTTAAACCATTAGTTTTTACAAATAAAAGTTGTACCGCACTCACACAACTGGTTTTTATCACCCTAGTTTTGATTTGTGAAGTGAAGAGGAACTAGATATGGAATTTAACTCATATGTGCACAAAGTAAGAAGTTAGTATACTGATACACTCAGGTGTTGGTATTGAGAAGAGAAGAAAGAATAGAAGAAGAAGAACAAAGTGTGCCCAACTGAAGACTGACAATCATACAGGGCAGTTCAACTCAGATGATGCCAAGTGAACTGATCTTCATTGTATGAATAATCACATTGGTGTATGTGATTCTATCCAAGAAGATAGAATAATTTTAAGTGTAGTTGGTTGTTGTTCTAAGAAGAATAATGAATAAGTCTAGTGTAGTTGGTGTTTCACTAGAGAAGAAGATAAAGAAAGAAGGAAGAATTGTGTGCGTGCTGCTTTGCAAGTAATCAAGTGAAGAGCACTAAAGAAGACCAAGAGAAAAACCTAACTTATAAAGAAAGATGAAGACTATCTATATATGTAGTATAAAGAACCATCTAGAGGCTGCAATTTGTACTAGGCTATCACCATTCCAGGGAAGAGGATTGTTTCCCACCCCCCTCTAAAGTGTAGGGACTCACACAAGCTAGAGGATTGTTTTCCTATCCACTCCACTATAAAAGAATATCACATTATAGTGGAGAATCCATGAACTGGTCATACCCATGCATGGAAAGGATGTAGCTGCTCTTATTGAGTGGTGAACCTTGTAAAAATATCGTGTGTTTATTTTTTACTGCTTTCTGTTATTGCATGAGATAGGGGAAAAGAGAATAAGAGAATCAAGATCCTAACAGGTCCAGAGGTACAAGGATAAAAATTTGGAATTGGTTTTAAATGTACCCATCTTTGATTCACCCCCTCTTAGTGTTAGGTATATCCCAAACTGGTCCTCTCAATAACATATGGATTGAAAGTGACTCCACTTCCATCGTCCATGCTCTTTGACATGGGGTGGTTCACATGGTGTGGCCCCTCATAGCAAGATGGATGGAATGCCTCCAACATCTGACTGAGATCAATCATATTATCACCCATGATTTCTATGAGGCGAACATGGTGGAGTATGGTCTTGAAAACGACGGATTTAACAATGATATTTCATAGATGGATGAACTTCCAATAGATCTCATCCCACTTCATAAAAAATATTGTAATATATTTCCCTATTTCAAAAATTTTTAATCTTGTTTTCTATATTTATATATTTTTGTGCTTTGGTCTTTTTACCAAGACATCATCGTTTAAAAAAACTATCAATATGATGATAAGTATGAACTTACAGTTGAGATTAAATCCATTTTAGGGGTCTTGATTCCATTTCAAAATGGATGTTTATCTGAGATGGTTGGGGAGAAAATTGAAATCAATTACATTCCTATTATGAATGAATTTTTGGATGTAATTCCAAAATAGTTTCCCAGCCTTCCACCAAAACATGAATTTGATTTCTCAAGAAAACGCATACCTGGTTCCACACCTATTTCAAATACTCCTTATAGAATGGACTTGACTAAGTTGTAGGAATTGTAGGAGCAACTCCAGGAGAACCTTGACAAGGGATTACTTAAGAAAGTGTGTCACCTTAGGGTGCACCTATTATTTTTATTAAAAATAAAGATGAAACTATAGAACTTTGCATTAATTATTAGGAGCTAAATAATATCTCAATCAACAAAAATTATCATCTACCCCATATTGATAACCAATTTGATCAACTATTCTAAAATCGATACTTTTCTAATATTCACCTTAATTATGGATATCATCAATTGAGGGTTAAGAAGGTTTATATAACCAAGAAATTATTCCATAAAAGTTATGGACACTAGGAATACATATTGAATCCATTCATACTTACTAATTCCCCCACTGTCTTCATGGATTTAATAAAAATTGTCTTTATAGATTACTTTGATCGTTTTGTGGTTGTCTTTATAGATTATATTATTATCTATTATAATATGAAGGAATAGCATAAATATCACTTGATAATTATACTAAAGACCCTAATATAAGAGAAAATATATAAAAATTTAGCAAAATATGAATTTTGGATGCAAAAGGTTTCATTTTTGGGTCATATAATCTCAATAGTGGGTATATCTGTAGATCCATCAAAGATGGAGGCTATTGAATATTGGCCCAAACCAACAATGGTGACTAAGATCTATATTTTTATTGGTATAGTAAGATATTATCGATGTTTTATTGATAATTTATCATGTATATCTAATCCACTCAACAAGTAAACATAAAAAGGAGCTAGATTACTCTGGACAAATAAATGTTAGGAAAATTTCAAGGAACATAAGAGAAGATTAGTTATTGCACCTGTACTTAAATTACTCTATAGTGGAGAAGGGTTTTTAATCTATAGTTATGAATCTAATAATGTATTGGGATGTGGTATTATACAGAATGGCATGGTAATAGTTTATGCCTCATGAATATTAAAGGTTCATGAAAAAAATTAACAAACTCATGATTTAGAGTTAGTTGTGGTAATTTGTGCATTAAAGATATGGAGGCATTATATTTATGGTGAAAAGTTTGATATATATACATATCATAAAATTTTAAAGTATATATTAACATAGAAGAAGATGAATATATGACAGAGAATATGGTTAGGGATGATTAAATATTATGGATACTCAATACATTTTCACCCTGGGAAAGAAAAAAAGGTGTGTGGAACTTTGAGTCTAAAGGATCATGCTAGATTATCTATAATAAGGCTCACAAAAGATTCAATATTTATGGATTTGAAAAGTATGGATCTAGAAATCCTGAATAAATGGGATAAATATTATCATTATTAATTTAATGTTTAACCATCTAACAAAGTGAATATTAAATATACATATAAGGAAGATTTAGAGTTACAAAAGATGGTTAGAAATGTTCCTGGGTTTAATCTGGATCATGATGGGATGATAAGGTTTAGTAACTATGTATGTTTTCCATCCATATCATATTTTATGAAGGTGTTGTTAGAAAAATCTCATAGTTCTTCATTCTCTATTCATCCTGAAAGTGTGAAGATGTATAGAGATTTGAAAGATTATTTCTAGTCGGATGGAATAAAGAGAGATATCGTATATTTTGTATCTCTTTTCTTGGTGTTTCAATAAGTTTAGTCTCAGAAAAAAAATTATAAGGAGATGTTACATCCATTACCGGCACAGCTTAGGGTCAGATCTGCAGCGCTCCAGAGGGGGGAGGTCTCTGATCTCTACTCCACTTCAGCGGAAGGTTCTTAGGATCTAGGGTTTTAACCCATGTGATTCCTCCACATAGAACCTAGGGTTTTATCCCATTTTGATCTTCCTTCCCCCCTCGGGTCGGGGTTTGCTCGCGGCGGTGGCGGTTTCGACTCGGCATGGGCTTCATTGCTGGATGGAGGTGTCCCTTCTCGGAGGAGGTTCGGTGGTTGGCTCGACTCGGTTCTTCTGGCGACGACGACAACGTTTTGGCATCTCTTCCTCTCGGTATATCTTTGGTGGTCAACTCGGTGGTTCTCCTTCTGGTGGCGTCGAGGCTTGGAGTGGCTCGTTCTTGTTTCGGGTGGTCAGATCATCCAGCGCGCACAGGCGATGGAGAGTGCTAGGCTCTTTGTTGTCCGGTGTGACCAGGGTTCTTCCCTCTTCCGCTTGGTTGGCTGCTTGGATGTCCAATTGTCTGGCAGGATGAGTGTTTTCTTCCAGCGTTTCCAGCACAACTTAGGGTCAGATCTGCAGCGCTCCGGAGGGGGGAGGTCTCCGATCTCTACTCCACTTCGGAAAAAGGTTATCGGGATCTAGGGTTTTAACCCATGTGATTCCTATGCATTTATTGCGGCGTCTTTGGTGTTCTGCTGCCTTTTCAGGTGTACAGTGGCGTTGATGTGGGCTTTGTCGTGGCTTGTTGTTTTGATCTGGCTTTGACAGATCTTGATGTGGCGTCACTTCAGTGCGGCAAGGTGATGCGGTGGCGGCGGATCAGCGATCATGCCATGGTGTTGAACGAGGTCCTTTGGTGGTCGCTGGGGTGACATTAACTTTGGACTGTTTTATGTTTTATTGGATTTTTTTTTCATAGGATTTGGATTTGGATCAGAATTTGGTTCTGTAATGGGTTATGTCCCACTGGGCTCTTGAGCCACTGTGTATGTAGTCCTTGTGCCAAACCTACAGGTTTGATATGGGATTTCAGGTTCCCCTTTTCTCTTAAAAGGGTTTTTGTTTTCTTTTCTTTTTAATAAAGGGGTTCTCCCCCAACTTTCCTAGTAATGAAAGTGGGAAAACATCACCTTATATTTTTTCATTAGACACCCCAAAATGTCTAAAGATCATAATGTTATATGGGTTGTTGTCGATCTCCTTACTAATTCATAACACATCATCACTATTAGAGAATATTTATATTTAGATCATATTTCTAGGATATACATTAATAGAGTGGTAAGGTTTCATGGAATACCATATTCAATTTCTTCTGATTTAGATCTGAGGTTTACCTTGAAGTTCTGAAGAAGTCTTCGGCAAGCTCTTGATATAGTGTTGAGTTTCATCACTATATCTCATACTCAAACATATGATTAGTATAAGAGAACCATTAAAAACCTAAAGGATATGTTGAGATGTTTTTATTTATAATTTAAATGTGGTTGGGATCAACACTTTCCTCTGGTTTATTTTTCTTACAATGAAAACTTTCACTCAAGCATTCAGATGGCACCTTATGAAGGTCTCTATGAAAAGAAGTGTAGATATCCAATGTGATGGAATGAAAATAGAAAAGAAAATTTATTGGGACCTTAACTATCTAAAAATTTAAATATAAGTTTAGATATATTCAACAACACTTAAGTCCAGCACAAAGTCGATAGAAAATTTATGTTGATAATCTTTGTTGTGATCTGAAATTTAAAGTTAGTGATAAGGTGTTTCTAATAATTTATCCATGGAATAAGGTAATGAAATTTTTAAAGAATTTAAAAATAATCCATAGGTATATAGAACCATTATAAAACTTTTATAGTATCTATATGGTATCTTATTATTTGGTGCTTCCAAAAAAACGTCTCTCAAGTTCAAGTTTTGTTCTATGTATCTCTCCTGGGGAAGTACATACCTAATCATTCACATGTACTAAACTCATAGGTTGTATTTTTAAAGAAATATATTTCTTATAAGGAAAAATTAGTGGATATTATAGATAATATAGATAAAAGTTTTTGAAATAAAACCACTCACATGTTCAATGTTTTGTGGTGAAACTACCAGTTTGAGGAAGCTATGTGGGAACTTGAGGATATGATGAGGTAGGAGTATCCTAATCTATTTTTATCAGAGTGATATAATTTTTAGGGTAAAATTAATTTTAATGGGGGTATAATGTAACACAAAAATATTTTAGGAGATATTTTTTCAAAAAAAAAATAAATTCTTTGATAGCTTATGTTACACGCAACACCGATTTTTAATGAACCACGATAAACAATTAATATTATTATTTAAACAAGACTATTATTACATATCTGATATACTTGGAATCATAAATATAAATAAATAATATTTAAATATTAATTATATTTGTTTTATTTAAAAAAATCATATTGATATAAAATACTTAATTTTTTTAAAGTCTTTTTATGTTACGAAAGTAATATTTTCTCAAAAATAATTTTTTATATCTTTTTGTGAACAAAAATAAAATTAATTTTTAATATTTTAGAATTTTAATTTGATCAAATAAACTTAATTTTTTGATTCATCATTCCAAAATTATATTAGGGTGAATTTGTGAAGTTTTTTTGAAAAGATTAATTTTTTTATGAATAGTGAAGATACTAGTTTTTATCGAAAACTGACTTTTCATTTAAAAAATTTATAAAGTAAATTTTTATTATAAAATTAGTTTTAAAGTTAAATTATTTAAATTATATATCAATTAATATAATTTATTTAATTTTAAAAATTTGGATATTGAATTTTGATATAAAAGCTTTTTTAGCTTTTGAACATTTTCTCTTGGGAAAATTGCTTTCTCGTCACATCTGTAGTTTTAATTTTAAATTAAAATTTTCCACTTCTGTGAATGGAAATTAAAATTTTGGATTTTATATTTTTAATAATCATAATTTCTATTATCAAATAATTTCAACTTAATTTTTTACCATAATGAATAGTAAAAAAGTAAAAATTATTTACTGTAATTAAGGTAAAAATAGGTTTACATGGGTTTAAACTAAACAAATATGGGTTAAAAATGACCAAAACTCTTCAAAAAATTATTTTATAGATATATTTAAAACTTATAATGTATAATTATAGATAATGGTTTATTTTTTATCCTTTTGGAATATGAAAAACATGGGTAGACCATTTTCTTTCCAAAAATTACAAGTGTGCCACTCACGTCTCTTATAAAAGACCACCCCTTCTCCTCTTCTCTTCACCCTTAAAAAATCATTTGGATCAGAAAATACCTTCCATAATCACTTACTTAATTCCCTAATATCATCCTAGAAGACTTATTTTTGTCATAAATCCAACCTAGGAAGGATTTTGATGCGAACCTAACAAGGTTGCCCAAAGAAGAGGTAACGTTATTCAATGATAATTTTTATTTTATTTCTTTCTACACCTCCTTAAATTATTATAAAACCATAGTTATATAATAAAATCAGTATAATACATATAATTATATGTTTTTATGTTAATTTTATTACCTAAAACTATCACTTCTTCCATTAAATGGGATATAAAATCATCATCCATGTGTACGGAGAACTACCGCCTCAGGAACCAATATTTTTTGTTTTCCATCACCACATATCATAGATATATATAATGATTTTTTTAATATTTATATATGATATTTATGATATTATTATACTTTTTTAAATATTATATCACACATACCATCTTACTCTATTGTGTTTTAATATGATAACATTGCTTGTGTGTACGATGAAGTACCACATCGCAATGTAATGTGATTCTGTTACGCTTTACATGGAAGGTAATCAGGATATGTTTAATGAAAATATTTTATACATATAAAATAAAAATTATTCTGTAATTTTTATATATTCTTTACCTTTTTTATTCAATCCATCAGGAAAATGGAAACAACGTTCATGTGTATATATGACACGTCGTCTCCATGAATGGTGTATTTCATTTTCTACCTATAACTTTTTTAGATTACTCTAAATAAATATATACTGAATATATTTGATATCTGTATCATTTTTAAAATTTTTGATATTATGGAACCATTATCAATATAATAAGACCAAAAAAACAAATCAAAATATATATA